>CM066031.1:1102341592-1103541592 GCA_033557465.1 Ichthyophis bannanicus
GCAGTTTGCTCCTACAATCAAGCCCCAGGCCCAGATGTTCTGGGATGTTATACCACCACCTGGGTCGCACCAGCACAGAGGGGAGCTAGCAGTTGCATTTGGGGCACATGAAACATCAGTATCTCCTGGTCATGTCAGGGAATTGGCCTTTGCCAGGAGCACGGTGATATCATCGGGTAGTGGGTGTGGGTGGGTCAAATTATAGAATGTGTCTCTCACCATCCTCTATAGGCCATTGTGGACGCCAGGGGAAAGGTGAGCACAAACACTAATCCTGTCCACACAAGCCATTGGTCCACATGCTGGACTGTATGAGACTGCTGTTCACCTTCCTGACTACCATGCCACATGGCATCAACAAAGCTCTTACCCAGCAGAATGAGCGCAAAAACTGTACATACATGGCCTGAGCTGGGCATGTTACAGTGAGTTTTGAACTGCTTTGTTCAAGGTGGACTGACTGGAACTTGCAATGTCCACGAGGGTGAGGAATAGGCTGCTGCTGTAGCAGTTTTCCGTTTCCTTTCGGGAGATGTGATGTTTGGGATGATTTGCTTGTGATCCTTTGTCTGTTTGGGGTTAGGGGGAACCTATACCGGGTCTGCCTGATATACGCTAGGTGACCCCAAAAACACACAAACATATGCTCATCACAGGTTACCTGTGTGATGCCATACAGTTGGGACTGCATTTAAGTGTCCCCCACAACCACATCACCTGATGGGCAGAATCCACAATGTGATGGCAAGGGGGGGGGGGGGGGGGGGGGGGGAACCAACGTCAATATGGCCCACCGACCCTACTGGCGGGCGACCTCAGACTGCTGTGATTGCAGGGAATATACAATGGGCAGGGACAGCGTCACCAACTCTGATCTGTATGTCACACAGCCAACCTAGTTGTGGGCAATTGCCACCGTGACCGCAGGGGTTAGGGTTTCCACCCCAACCAGGGTAGAGGTACCATCTGATAGGGTCTAGTGGGGACATAGTGATCTCTGTGTGTATGAGGCACTGGTGAACGATAATGTCGTATATGATGCTGTGTGGGACACCTGTTGATAAAGGCTATGTTGGATGGTGTGAGGCCATTATGACGTGGCCTATCAAACATAGGTTAGGGCCTTTGTATGTGAAACCGTGATTCCGCCTGACCCCAGGGGACCAGTATGCCACAAATGTAGCAATGGCCACATGGAGCGGTGCTATAACAGCCATGAGGCTTAACATTGACCTGTTATATGGTTTCTTCATTTGGTGTTACCCCAAACACAAATGAAGGCACCAGGGAGCATCAGTACCTGTGACCTCTGCATCTGTAGGTGTTAACACTCTCTCGGGCTGTCAGGCTGTGTTGTAACATTGTCATTAGGCCCAACAAAGGCACAAAACATTATGTAACGCAAAAGGTGTTACTGTGTAATGTGGACACAGCATATCACAGCTGTAGAGGGTATGTCTGATAAACCATACACAAAAGACACACCCCTGAGAGTGGATATGAGGTGGTGGTGTGTTGTGGCTGGTGACGGCCACGCCACCTCCACATCTCGACTCTCAGCTGTGCACAGGTGTGTGGGCAAACACACATGCACAGTAAAACATAGGGGATGTATAACGGAGACAGAGTAATAGCTCAGTGGTACTGGCTACGACACACCAAATTGTGTGTCCCTGATATTTAGTTTGCTGTGTCATGTGGGGTCACAACTGTGATTCCACTGCCAAGCCACTGTGTTGCACATACTGCACGCTGACGTGTCTCACAATGATAGCTTCTGTAACACCACGTGTCTGTGGTGTGGCGTTTTGAGCATATTGACTAGTCCCGCCACAGGGTGCACACCAAATGATAGCCTATGTACACACAGCATAGTGATGGGTCATGGTAAGATTGTTCATTACCAACCTTCATATGTCGTCGTTGTGATGCAGCACCACGGGCCCGCAGCTCAGCTAGTAAGCACATCCTCCCCCTGTTCGTTGCGGCCACCATGGTGCTGCTGCAAGCAGCTCTTGCGGCAGACCCAAACATTGGTGGATTGTGGGGCTCCGTTTCCCCGGTTATCCAAGGTCCTCCCCTTGTTATCTGAAATCATGCATGTTTATTGTACTGAGACTTGTTTGTTCTATGTGAACCGCGGCTGATGCCGACTAGTGCGTATATAAGGAATGTAAATAAATAACTAAAATAAATGTGACAGTCACGGGGACCTGGGCTCATGCCCCCTGGGGAATAAACCCCCACATCGGCTACAGTTTCAGGTCCCTCTGTTGCAGCTGCCTGCCACACCTCCTTCTTCCCCCTCACTCCTGCCCCCCCCACCCCAGCTCCTCCTCCTACCTCCTCGGCATCCTCCTGCTCAGCATGTGTCGGCAATGTACCATAGTCCACCTTTATTGTGTGCAAACACAGATAGAAAACAGATGTGGTCAGCTGTACAGCAACATCTTATGTGTGTGATCCATACCACACATATGTGATATTCTGGGGACTTCTGGAATGTGTGCTGCATACAGAGGCCCCCACCATACCCACATGAGGGCCTCAATCGCCACAACACCATGTACCTGTGTGGCAGGGAAAACTGGTTCTGGGAGTCAGCCGTTGCACGGCCTGTGTGGTCCTCCATGATTTGAATATATTCCTCATATGTGCTAGTCTTAGGTCCAGCATGGGGTCCATCCCAAAGCTCCTGTCACCTGTGGCACTCTCCATAAACCGTATGTCCCCTTTCCGTCTATGTCCCTTTGTAGTGTGATCTAGCCCGATTAGGTTCTTTTTTATTTTTTATATTACTTTCCCCTTTTCTCCTAGCACACAGGGCTACACAGTTGTCACCACACTAGTGGGGTGACCCCATTTCCATGATAGATTCACCCGGCCTTCTTTCCCCCCCCTTTTTTCCCTCTTTTCCCTTTTCCCTTGTCGACCTCGTGTGCAGGCGCATTGGCACACGGCAAGATTCCCCATGGGACATACTGTCTCGTGCGCCCAGTGCTACACGGTGTGTTGGCCACCGAAAGCTACAATGTAGGGAGCACCATGGGGGGGGCAGAGTATCGTGGAGACAATTGAACAGGCACATGTCGGCAGTGTGCGTAGAGTATGTCAGATTACAAAGCGAATTAACAGTATCCCACACCCAAATGGACAGCAAGTCCAGACCAGATAGGAGGTGACATAGGGCAGTGATGGTGGAGTTGGTTAGGGGCTGGCTACACCATGACATGTCTGGAACGGTTTTTGCCACGGACACTGCTGGGATGTGAGTAAACAACCAGTTGTAAGGTTGTCCACCTGTATCCTACAATGGGGGCCATGGGTTAAACACGCCAATGTACAGGACTAGCATGCAAGCTGAGAGGGTCCACAACATAATCTACCCCAGGGTGCGGACGATAATGTGGGCATCGTCACAGCAAGGTCATGTCGGTTGCATGCAGCCAACAAGGGTTCAGGGGGAAAGGGTTGACACATCTTGCCCGATTGGGGGGGGCGGGGTTGTGTGCATACGTGTATGTGACACACCTGGCACCAATTACTTTCCCCATAACATTGTTGTCAGGGAATACTATGCCCGAGGCACTGCTGTACGTGGCTGCCGGCTGTGCTGGCAGGATGTGGATACTAGGCTACCCAACCGTGACGCACCACCACCCATACTCTGTGCTGTCCCATCCCCGCGAAAACAGTCAGCGATGTCACCACATTTGAGCTGGACCGTGTACATGTGTGACTGTGATGGTAGGGGAGAGGGGGAGGGGTAGAGGTAGCACAGGCACACAGATTGCCACGTGATTGGGTATGTGCATTACCTCTTAACACATGAGCACCCCAGATACATGACCCACATGATGAATAGTCCTGTGGGAAACTACCCTCTTCCGGAAGACTTGATGGACGGGTGTGTGATGGATGTTCTGTACCTGAAACCCTTGGGGGTGGGGGACTTGTGCAACCGTCAGGGTCTAGGTTTTTTTTTCCAAAAATGGTGGCCATGCGGATGACAAGGACAGACAAATCATTGCCTATGTAGGATACGTGACATCTGTGTATCACACAGCTATACTATTTGTCCCTCTGGGTTATTGCATCTCCTGGTGTTTTTTTTGTGGATTGTGACATGGGGGGGGGGAATTGTGACAGTGATTGCAACACGGGACAAAATACCATGGTGGGACAAATGGCGTCCAGGTTTGTAAGGATTCTGTTCCGCAGGTGCATGGGGGGGGCCCCATGCTTTTCTATAGTTTACAACACGGAAAACACATGTCCAATCAGCTGGACACGCCTCACCTTGGGAGAGGGGAAAAATGGCTGGTACACTGATGGAACCACAGCCACATCAGGGGGCAGACTGCCTGCAATGCAGAGGGGTAGCTTGCGGAAACGACCGGAGAGCCAGTGAGAGACAGAGGGTGAGTGGCAGGGAGGCAGGGGCGAGCGGAAAAACAGGGATAATGAACACAAACGTGAAGGCCAGGGACATGCTCATGTTTGCTGTAACATGTGGCTTCTTAGGGCAAAGCACTGGCCAGCAGGCATTCCTAGGCCACTGTCTCCGCAAAACACACCAGGATATTTTTCCAAGGGTGAATCTTGTGCCTGACCAGGACCCATTCCCGGAACAACGTATGAGGTGTGTGCACTGGGAGAGAAACAAAGGAATGATGCACTGGGCCTCTGGGCGGGAACAGCTGGACCCTATGGGGGAGGTGGGCACGAGGTGGGGCCACAGAATATGCGGTGGACTCCCACACGGCAAAGGTACATGGTGTCCCTCATCCCAGTGACAGTTTCAAAGTGGCAGCCCGGTTGGCTGACTCGCTGTGTTTGACCTAATTCACAATCAGCCATTGTGAGGCGGCAGAGTGGATGCAGGCCTGAACGTGGGTTGGGACATACAGCCAGATTATAATATCAACGGACATCTGGGAGATGTACCATGTTACTCTTGTGTGCATGACACACACCATATCTATATGGGGGAAGGAGATATCATCCAGGGGGAATCTGAAGTGTCGTACCTGTGGAGGCACGGTTGCAGGGACACCCCTCATACACAATTGACCTGGGTCATCCCACTACTTGGCATACACACACAGGTGGTGAAGAGGCGGGATACCAACACTGACATGTCCATGAGATGTTCACAAACAGCTGACAGCTGTACTCATCCAGATCTCACAATCTGCTAGCACAATAAACCTTCCCAAAGGGTAGTGAGGGACTTGCAAACAGTCCAGCTGTAATGATGGCATTAGTTTACCCTGTAATGAGCTCAGAGACTCCCATAGATGCGGGATGCAATATATGGCCAGAGTTTGGCTTGCTCGATCATGGGAACACCCCCGGGGTTGGTGGATATTACCCTTGGCTTCCCCAATGGGCAATGATTGTGTGTGCAGGACAAAGGGTTTGCAGGAACCTGGTCTGACTGGTCAGAGATTGGTACAGGCAAGGCCTGGATGTTCCTTCTCCCACTATCCTCATACGTCGAATGCTGTGTGTGTACCTGCCTGCAGGGCTCCTGGACAAAGGACACATGACGCTGACTTGGAGTACCTGGATTACAGTTACAGGTACATTATAGGTCTGTTCCCCATGTTGGAAATAACTCTATACAAAACAAACACATGACGGATTTGTTAAAATACAAGTATTTGGAGGGACAATTTCTGTATACTGCATTTGTGGTGACCATTTCCCTTTGCCTCCTACCCTGGCCAATATAATATTCCATGACAAACTGTCCCATGACCCATTGCGGTGGGAGACATTAAATCACCATCTGACCTATGATTACTCGGACCGCCTTATATCGTATCCACCTTCAGGGATACAAACCCAAAACACAGTGGCGCAACACATCTCACATCCTCATGGTTTTCCAGCAGATGGTGGTGGCACTGTGTCTATGGGTTGGACAGCATAGGGTATGATGGGGTGTGTACACAGCCTCAGACACCAGGCTAAGGACATTCTTGGACTGGGGAGATAATTATGTGTGTGCATCTGCAAATGTCAGCTGTGTACACATTGGTCATATCAGGGAGGTTATGAGATGTGATGGATATGCGTGACATACATACCTGCATGTGGTTCTGCAGTATCCAGCAGCGCAGGCCAGCCCATAGGTGGACACCGGACCCAGGCGTTCGGCCAGCTGTTGCTCGAGGGCCGTCAGCATGGCTGGTAGGGGGCCCCCCCCTCCTGTACCCCTAGCATGTTGTTCTTCTCGGCACAGAGGTGCTGCCGTACACCTCTTTTGATGTCTGATATCTTTTTTACAGGCTATCGATATCCCGTAGGGGGCCCCCTGCCTCGGCGACCCCTTGCTGGACCTCCTCCCACACCGCCTGACGCCCTGCTGTGCCTGTCCGTGTGCTCTGTCGGCCAAACAGAACCTCATAGTTTTCAAGGACCAGGGAGAGGAGGTTGTGGTTCTCAGCGTCTGTGAACCTTATTGCCCTCCTCCTGAGGGCCTCAGACACAGGGACACGCTTCCTCTTCCCAGTGTGCCTGCTGGGAGCGGTGATGGGCAGGTAATGATGGCCCTGGCGCTGCCCCCACCTCCACAGGTCCCTCAGTCCCTGCAGGCCCTGCCACCAGTGGTACTGGCGGCACCACCCACCTGCAATGGAAACCGGGCTCAGCCTCCCCCACCCTCAGCCTCCCTCTCACCCTCTCTCTGTCACTCTCTGTCTCTGTCCCTCCCGGCCTATCCCTATTCCACTCACTACCCCTCTCTGTCCCTCCCTCCCTCTCCCTATCCCTCTCTCTACCCTCTGCTGTCTCCCTCTCGCTCCCCCTCCCCCTCTGGCTCCGACTCTGTCTCTCCATCGCCCTCCTCCCTCCTCTCTGCTCCCCACTCACCTCCCCACTCGTCTCCCCACCGCCACCTCACCCCCTCTGTCCCTCCCACAACAGGCACTTGACAGACACAGCAACCACGACCCCAGCACAGGGCACACAGCACAGGAACAGAACAGTAAACAACACAATACACAGACAAGTTTACACACACAATGACAGACTACAGATATGGGTACTTATCATACAACACGGGAAAATATGGCTACACAAATGACACAGACCCACCTCTCACTACACCGCCTCTCAAGTACAACACCTCTCTACAATCGCTCTAGCTCCTCAACCAACCCTCAACGTTTTGGCTTGCGTTTGGGTGCATTTGTAGTTTTTTGGACGGAGCATACGTTGCGCATGCGTCACTGTGCGACGGCGCTGCTTGTGCGACGCGCATGTGTGGAATTGCGCATGGTCATGCGTTTCGCTCTACGGTTGTGTGTGCGACGCGCAGGCGCAACTCTTAGCGCATAGCCGTTTGTGTGTGGATTATGACGTCGCGGCAACGCATACGCCCATGCGTAACGGGGTTCACATGGGCTCCGCGCACACACAATCGCACGAGGCGCCCCAATTGGCACATGCGCATCACAGTCATACACACGAACACGTGACAACATTTGCACATGCGCGGCACGCACAGACAGACGCCGATGCGTGGAAGTCCTGCGCATGCGCACCGCGACACAAGCGGCGCGGTAACGAAAGACGGGAAATAACAGTAACCTGTATAAAAGGAGACTGCTGAGTCGGAAACATTGAGGGTGTTTTTGTAGGCGCGGGGTGTGTTTGTTTGGAGAATCTGAGAGCAGGTGTTGTGAGCCATATTGTGGGATTGTTTGTTGTCTTTGTTGTTGGTGTGGTTTGCCATTTGTCCAGGTGTTTAGGGAAGTGTGTGTCTGTGTGTGTCTGCGTGTCTGTGTGTCTGTGCGTGTCTGTGGTTTGTGCTTGTGTAGTAACAGAGGGGCTTGACATGGAGGACATAATAGTTGTTGCATGTGCCCGAAGACGTGGGCAGATGCTGCGGTTGCTGGACAGGGGAGATGATGTCCATGGGGCTGTGGCACAGGGCATGGGTGTGGACCCGCAGCAACTCAGACCTGCTGCTGTGGTGTCTGGCCAGGGAGGTGCTGTGCGGGGACGGCACAGACGGCGTGCTGAGGTGCAGGCTCGGCAGATGCGGCTCTATAGGCCCAGGGCCCAGCTCCAGGGCATGCGTGAGGACCAGGTCATCTCCCTGTAAAGAACTGAGCACAAGGGCTATTAGGGGGCTGTATGAGGATCTGAGACCTGACCTCGAGCCCCTGACTAGCCGGTCCCATGCCATACCAGGTGTAGTCAAGCTCCTTGCTGCCTTACATTTGCTTTGCCTCTGGCTGTTTCCAGTCATCTGTGGCCCGCCAGTGGGTGGCATGAGCCGCCCCCACCTTCTCACGCTGTCTCCACCAAGTACTGCGTGCTATGGTCAGCCGGGTGGGGGATTACATAGGCCTTCCCCACAGTAGGCAACAATGGGGGACCCTGAACCAGGCCTTTGAGGCTTTAGCCGGGATACCACACGTGATGGGAGCTATTGATTGCACACATGTTGCCCTGGTCCCGCCCAGAGACAGGGAGGTGGTGTTCCGCAACCGCAAACACTACCATTCCCTGAATGTTCAGGTTGTATGTGATGCTAATCTGCATATTCTGAATGTGGTCCCAAGGTTTCCAGGGTCCACCCATGACTCCTATATCCTGCATCGCTCAGCACTATTTAGGGAATTTGAGGATGGACAGTACGGTGACTGTATATTGCTGGGTGAGTATGCTCCATATATATCTTCTATGATTAGTCATATATGTATGTGTTTCCGTAACATCACCCATGTGTTGCAGTATTTGCCCACTGTGCAATAGCAACATGAACTCACATTCAGCAAACCGAAAAATGTCGTGACGTTACCTAATTACAGGACTGTAGACATTGTTTAACAGGGGACATGAAGTAGCCATGTCACATCCATTTCGAAGCCATATGTGATGTAGAGATGCTGGTGGTGTTACGGAACATATGCACCTGTTCAGATGTGTTTCCGGTGTGTATTGCTACTTGCGTCTCTATTCCCTCTGGACACAGGTATTGGGGGGGGGGGCATTCGCACCCACCTGTGTATGGATGGGTTTTAGATTGTACCTGTGTTAGGTCATGTCAGATGTGTGTTATTTACAATCCATGCTCCTCATGCTTGTCATGTGCGTGTGAGGGCCACACACTTAAGCAGTCATGGGTTTGTCAGCTGTTGTTTGCTGGACAGGAGGGGGAGGGGGTTGACAACATATGATGCATGTTCCTTGCCTTTGCTATTGGGTGTACTTTTTGGCATAGCTGGGGAAATGCTTTGTCCTCTGCCATTACAGGGGTGGGGTCGAGTCTAGGGTTAGCATTACCTTTGTCCACTGCACATGTGCAGTGCTAGGCGTCATTGTCCGTGATTCTCCTGATGGTGACTCATCAGTTGGGAGAGGTGACAGCAAGGACATGGGCCTATGTTGTGGCCTGACGTAGGGGTATTGGTGGGACATACACAGGAACGTTGTCATACTCAGTAGCTGTGATGTTTTACAACTCATGTTGCCTACAATGTTAAATTCAGTGGAGCGCAGCTTAACAAGGATGGAACGGTGATGGTACAGTAGACATGGTGTGTACTGAGATGGTTTGTGGACCAGCAGTCAACAGCATTTTGCGTTACACTGTAGATATGGGGACCTTTGAGGACATGGGGTGGTGTCAAGGTGATATTGTGTTCATCCTGGCTGACATCACAGTCATAACATGTTGTCTGTGTGCGCCTACATTGGCTCAGCACACATTATTGTGCTCTTTAATTTGCTTACATATATTGTTTGTATGTGTCATGTGTGTTTGTTGCGTAGTCTACCATTGATGGTGATGGTGTCGGTGATGTGAACATGAGCCACATGACAGGGCACGTGTGCTCAACATAGGGTTTTTTTTGGGGGAAAAGGTGGGATTGTGTTGTTCTCTGACATGTCTCTACTGACTTCACAGGGCATTTGTTGTGTGTCTATCACAAAAGGTGTTGTTCGGCTGGTACCTGGTGGATATTTGTGATGTCAAATATGTCTTTCCTGATGTGTTGTGGGTTGTCTCTCTCGTCTATACGTCTGTCAATTGATGGTGTTATGCGCTCATTCATTCACATGCAAACATTCTTCTCTGCAGGTGATGCAGGGTATGGGTGTCGGCCCTGGCTCATGACACCTGTGCGTCAACCACGGACACGTGCAGAGCGGAGGTACAATGAGGCCCACGCATCCAGCCGCTCAGTCATAGAACGCACCTTTGGCGTGTTGAAAAGTCGCTTCAGGTGTCTGGATAGAACAGGTGGGGCCTTACAATATTCGCCAATGACTGTTGCTGAGATTATCGTTGCTTGTTGCATCCTGCACAACATTGCTCTCAGGCATGATATCCCTGCAGAGATTAATGAGGATGTGGAGGAGGATCCACCGTGCCCCCCTGTACGTGCCTGTGGTGACACACAGGCAGGCACTACGGTCAGGCGTCAATGGATTGCAGACAGATTCACTGGTATGTATTGCACATCTACCCACATATATGTGCTGTTGTGTGCCGTGTGAGGTTTATAAATGGTGATGTTTTGACCATTTAGCATTCAGATGCAACACTGCATTGTCCTTTTGGTAAACATCCATCACAACATGTAGTCATGGGTGTGTGATGGACAATGTGGACAGAGCACAGTAGCAGCTGTTGGTGTATTGGGTCAGTGGGTGTAGCTACACCTTTCAGAGCTTTTGGGGGTCACAGTACCAAGTTAGTGGTTTTTTGTGATAGCAACTGCTGTGCAGACACAGTTATTTGTTGTTCTTGTGTGTGAGGAGCCCGGTGTGTCTGGCAGATGGTGAGGGGTTTTGTGTGATAGGGGGGCCATGTTTGTGGGAGGAGCTTTCATGCGGGCTCTTTGTTTGTGTAGTACAATCTGTGGGTGCTTGTGTGTGTATGTTCTGCTCCTGTCAGCTTGCTATGTCTGTATGTTGGATATTTTCAATGCAATATGTCAGACATAGCACAGTACACATGCGCCTGATAACGTTCCAATGGTGTTATTGATAACATGTCACGTGTATTGCTGCAACAGCACAGTGTGTGGTAAGGTATGCCTCATCAGGTGTCACAGACATGGATATGGTGAATTATGTGGACATGTGCAGTGTGCAGCCAGGGGGGGCCATGATTGCTACAGTCCATTTGTGGTGGAGTCATGCATTGCATTATATTACATGTACACACATACAGATGTGCAGTGGCTCAGATCCTCAATAGGTGGATTTCATTAGGCAACTGTGACGCTGGATGTGTTGGGCCTTGCAGTTTTATGGGGTTTTCCATTTTGGGGGGTGGCATATGTAGTTGATAGTATCTCTACATCTGCCTCATGCCTCTGGGACATGCTGTGTGTATGGCAGGAGAGCACAGTACAGAGACACGGATACCTTGAGGACACTAGCAAGGGATGTTATATCCACATACACACACAGACCTATGTGGTGGTTATTTGGGCCAGTGAGACATCGAAACTATCCTTGGGTGGACATTCTCACAGTTACACAATGGGTTAACATGCAACAATCATGGTCAGGTGACATACAGACATGGGGGTTATTTTGGACAGACATGGTGCTGACATTGCCATGTATTTCGGCACATGATAAGCACACAACTGTCATTATTCTTTGCTGGGGGAGATGTACACTGCATAATATGCATCTACACAGTGGATACAGGTGGTATTGGGGCATATTTCCAGGTGACAGAGGTATTTACACTGTGCTACAAGACAAAATTGGAGGGTACTACACACAGAGAGGGGGGTTGTTGGTCTCAACATGGGAGACACAGACGTATATAGTGTGATCTTGGGATGCGTCACCAACATGGTGTGTCCATCCCCCTGGTGTGGCACGTGTGTGGGCCAGCAGGATGGTGGGGGAGGCATCGGCGGGATGTGGGGGGGCCTTGGAAGTGGCCACACACATGTACAAGGTGCCTTCCCATGTGCAAGATCTCTGCAGTGTGAGGGTGCACAGTCCGTTGTTGGTTCATGTTTTGGTGTATTACAGCTAGGGACAGTATGTTGCAGTGTGGCGTTCCCCGCTGGAACCTGACAAGGTTGTTTTTTCTTTCCACTACACAGGACATACGTGATGACACTGCTGTCGGTGTGTGTCACTGGCACATGGCAGAACATCAGCCGAGATGCTGGAGTCCAGGGTGTATAGAGCTACAGATACATTGTATGTGTGTGATGTCAGGTGGGACAACATCTAGCCTGTTATGTATCATATTTTGCAGCTGGTGTTGTTAACGTATATTCTGTGAGCCGCTCTCACCCATATTTTGCTGTTGTCACACATCTCCACGTGCGGTTGTGTCCATTATTTGTGCTGTAAAGGGTTTTCGGCTAGATTTACCCCAGATCCACATGTGGGCCTTGATTGTCTTGTTTGGCGGAACCTACACCTGCTGCCTCCACCGTCTTAGTTAGATAGGCCATCATCAGGGTGTCATTGCATGTGACTCGACCATTATTTGCACAAATTAGCACTTGGCCACAGACAGGCCACGTATTACAGCTGTCACATTGTACGACGCATATTGTGTGGGTGGGTGTTTATGGGTTGACTATGTGGTGCTGCATTGTACAAGCATGATACATTGTCATGTGCTGTGATGGGTGTGGGCACCTGGGGGGCATTGTGGGGTTTGATACCTCTACAGTAGTGCTGTTCACCTTTTCATCATCGTCCACGTTTCTGGTGAGCAGAGTTGTGTCTTGTGTTATGTGGGACTGGTGTTGAGCAACATTTCATTCTCTTACATAGGCATGATGTGGAGATCCCTCATGTGTGACTTTACATGTTGGTTCTACTGGTTGGCCTGACATCGTCTCCGTTCGCTGTGACCTGGTGTGGATATGCAGCAGTTGATGGAATTGATGAGGGACACATGATGGACACATAGGTTAGGTTACACCTTTGTTTTTTTGTGATTACATCTGGCTGTACCTGTTGTGGGGTATCAGTTCATCTCATGGACATGTAATGTTGCATCTCTGTAGACACAAACAGATGCATATAGTGTGTAGCTGTGAGATGCCTGTGTGACCATGGTATTTAACATACCCATCTCCATGTGACACCCGTGTCTGCAGCAACATGTACTTTTCCTTCCCATTTGTGTTTTATTTGATGTGCATATCCTCTCATGTTTGCATTTGCATCACTTTAATCGGAGATTTGTGCATTGTGGCAATTTGTGCTGTTGTTGCAGGGTTACTAATATTGGCCATACCTATCCTTTCTTTGCACAGGGCAGTGGACATGACGGACCCATTTCCTCCAGTGCATCTCGGCTCCCCATCCAACACCTGTTGTGTGACAGTGCACCATGTTATTGTTTCCTGGGAAATCTCCCATTTGATGTTTGACTTCTGTGAGTGGAACACAGGCCTGTGCTGGACATTATTGCTCTTGGACTGCTGGTTTGACCATGACAGACATGTACAGCACACAGTTTGTGCCATGCTGTAGCTGAGAGTCCTGCTGATTGCAGGGACACAGATGAACTTCCAGGGACTGTGCCATATTGGCATGTGACACTTTACTATGCATGCCCATGTTTGCATGGGATGTTTGTAAGTGATATTTTGGATGTCAGGGAACCTTTGTTTTTGGTACAGTTTGCGCATCAGGGACTGACATCATCTGTGTCGTTTGGACATTCCTCACAGGTTGTTTAGTGCACAACTTTGGCCCATGTCTGTGACATGGCACACAGGATACCCTGATCTGTTTATTTGAACTGTAGCATACAGCCGTGATTGTGCCAGGGGGGAACAGTTACAGCGTTCCAATTGTCTATGTCCACCTGCCACACACCTGGACATGCTACATGTTTTGCCAATAACACGCGGTCATGCCCACCACCATCCTTGATTGATGTGTGGAGGCGGCAGGCGGGCAATGGGGTTGACATTCATGTGTGGCATCACTGTACCATGTTAGTGTCCGGCTGGTGCTTGTGCATCGGAGTGAACTATGTTTGTGAGCCACAACAGGTGGAACTATGGCCTCGGTGTGGTGCGCTGTGAGATTATTTTCCATCCTTTGCATATTAACATGCTGATTATTGTTTTTGTTTGATGTTCAGACATGACACTCTGCATGTATGGCCCCACCTTGCATTGCACGTCTGCACAGTCCTGTGTTACCCCCTGCATTTACCACACTCTCATTAGGACATTATATTTGGGGTGTATTAGTGTGGGTGTCCATTTTCGTACTACACATCTGCATTCCATGGAACCTGCTATATGTGGCCAGGGACTGTGTAACCAACAGACAATGCAAGGGAACCTCCTACATGGTGTTATGTCTACACAATTCAGCCGGTTGTGTGGTTTGTATTCACTCTGTGTTCATGTGTCCCTGCTACCTGTTAGCATATAGTCAGTAAGCTTGAGATGATATTTGGGGTGTACATTGACGCATTGCTGATGTGGTGATCAGCCATTATGTGGGAGTTCTGACATTCGTTTGCAGATGTGTTTGTCACATTACAACATCTTGGCAGCATATGTTTTTTTCATTTGGTGACCTCCTCTGTTGCATGAGGGCTATGTTTGGGGGGGAAATGTTATGTGTTTTTGTTTCTCATCCTGCGACACCTGTAGTCTACATGCACTCATATGTGAGTGAACACATTGTGTGCATGCAGCATCTGCTGTGGTGTGTGGCCCTGCTACACAGTGCATATCATGCACCTGATGAACATTTTCTCTCGTGCCATTATATTTTGCTCTGGAGTTTACCTTCGCGTGGCATGTGCATTTTGACCTTGTTGACTGTTTTCCCATCATTTGCCAGGGTGGGACCCACCTTGCAATTCTGGTTACACTGTGTATGGTATGTATGAGACGTGTTAGAGAGAAAATAAATATGTTCATTGTTCAGACATGTGTCTCTTTCTCTGCTTTATCTCTGTGACATACATGCAGTACAATGTTTAACATTCCATCACACATGACTCCTTGGGACCATGGGAATCCAGGGTTTTCTTGCACATGTACCTCCAGTGACTTGCCACGGGGCGCATGGTGTGCTGTTGTGATATGATGCGTGTTTGCCTTGTGTGCAAGACATTTTTGGGGACACTAGACTGCTCCTCCACTCATGGACCACATTTACACGTGTGTCTATGGATTTGCTGGTAATTTCCATGGACCCCTGTGCTCACATTGGTGTTTGATGACAGCTGTGTATGTGTCTGCAATTTGGCACATCACTGAGTGGTGCACATCCCCATACAAGCCCTCCCTTTGGAATATAATGTCTTGATTTACCTCAGTGTGTTGTTTCTGTGTATGGTTGGGGGCATGTTTGTTCACACAGTGCTTAGCAGTTTGTCTCACAACATCTTATTTTATTTTGGAATATATGGTAACTGGAACATTATTTAACAGCTGCTTCATCACCTCCACACACCCTTGTCTGTCATCAGTGTACAGCAAGGTGTTCACTCTGTGTTGTCTAGCCAGCACATATTAGCTGTTACATGGGTCTCTTTCTTAATGTTGTTTGCACAGCACTGCACCTGGGGGTGTGGTCATCTTGAGGTTGAGCAGGTGTGTGCTGCACCTTTTCTCATGTTGAATTGGCTCCTATCCTGTCCGCAATTGCTGGGCAGCTCCAGCACAGATCAAGCACTGCCCTTGTAGGTTATTTACTTTCCTCTTGTTGTGTTTATTTTTTATGTATTCATTTATGTAGGTGTATGTTGCTGCAACATTTCTGCGGGTCATATCAGCATTACATTACAAGTGGGGGGGGGGGGTGTTTTACAGGTAGGGCAGGGCCATCCCCAGGGAGGCTACATTGAGGGTGACCGCAGGGCACATAGGACATGCTATGGACATTGACAGATTGTGGACAGTGTCTGATTCGTATAGGGTTGGTTATGTGTAAGGGTTGAGGACTTCCTGGTACTGGATTGTTTTCAGCTGTTTTCTAGAAGATATTTGGTCTGTCTTATTTCCAGGGGCAGCTTGGTAGGGTTTTCCGTAAAGAGGAGGCATACAGTTCAGACGCTAGATGTCACATCCATTGCAGGCATTAGTTTAATTTCAGAGGTACAGTGAGGGGGTTGGAGGCGTCTGGTCTGGTAGTTCTTCCGTGTGCGTTTCATTACTGTTGGGTTGTGATTTGGTGTGTCTGTGTTTGATGTATGGCTGTGGGTGGGTGGGATGGCTTTGCATTTAGTCCGTGCTTCAGGTAGGGGTATGTGTGGGTCGTTCACGATTGGGGTGATGTGGTCTGTTCCTTTTGCATGCTGTATTCACTGCATAACATATCATTGTGTGTGTGTGTGCATGTGTCCCTGGTATCATATACAGAATGTGATGTGATCTGTACACAGCAGATCACCAGGTGCATTTCTCCATGCTTTCTCCTGTGGGTTTGCCTGTCCTTACAACCAGCACGTGTGTTGTGTGGGTGGCTGGACTGTTTGTGAATGCAGCCTTTGCTATGACGTGGACGTTGTTGTTCTGTGCTACCGTTGGTTGTTTTAGGATTTGTGGGAGTGGTCATCGGTGTGATTCATCTCTGTTCTCTTGGCTGTTTCTGCTTGTGGTGCAGATGTCGTTTCCATGTCTTTGGCGGCCAGATGTTGGCAGGTTTGTGATGTAAGCACATTGTACCCTCATCTGAGTTTTGAACCATGGTTCTGTCCATCTTCTGTCTCCCAGCTCTTGTGTCATCCTGCCCTGATGTGCATGCTGCTACAACCCATCCTGCACTCCTATACCTTCCTGCATTTCATCTCTCCATGGTTGCCTCTTGTGTGTGTGCTCTGCATAGCACCGCTGGTCCACTATCATCATGAGATTTCACCTGTCGTGCTATTTCAGGCTGATCTGCTGGACACATCTTCACGTCGTCTGTCGCACACTATCATGATAGGATGTTACATTACCATCACTCTGTACATAGCTACAGCTAGCCCCAATTTGTGTGTGCATTTCTGTGGATGCCACATGGCCTGGATGTCATTTTTGTACTGCAGCACATGTGTTGTCTGTGGTTCATGTCGTTCTGCTTTACGTTTCCTTTCAGATCTGTGCAGTGTTTGGGTTACATGTGAACTCGCCATCACTGACATGGGTGTTTATGATGTGCATTCTGTGACACCCTAAAGGGTGACATACTCCTGTGCATTGGGGTGGGCTTGTGTTTAGCTGGCCTCACAGATTGCTGTCCAATTGCATGCTGTACACAGATGTAGGTAAGCCAGGCTTCGTCACTGCTCATTTTGACACATAACCCCTTCACGTTCAGTCAGTGCCATGACCATTCTGCTACACTTCTGTTCCATCTTGCATGTCTGCTCACCTACTTTGGATTTCCATGCATTACAATACACAATGGTGCTAGCACTGACTGTGTTTGGTCAATGCCCTGCCTCCTACGGCAAACAATACGCACCCTATACACAACATTGTGTGTTTCGTTAGTGGACAGTGCACGTTACAATTTGACCTCTGAGGTACCTTGATGGGCGCCTTATGCATTACCTGCTATTACAGTGCTTCCATAGTTCATTTGCTATCAGTAGTAGAAACAATAGATGGTAGCATGGCTCCTAGCTCACTATTCATCATGACAGGTGATGGCTCAACCAGCCTTATTCATTGGACACAGCGGGGGATTGGACCCATGATGCAAGCACCATTGGGCAGTGTGTTCACCCTTCTGCTGTGGCTCTGTTCATTTGGCTTAGATATCAGCGCAGCGCCTTTTGCCTCTAACACATTATGTGGGCAATAACTTCATGTCCCTCCTCTGGCAATATTACCTGGGACAGGTGATGCTTTACCAGCCTTTTCTATTTCTGCACAGCCGTGTATACAACCCCTGATCAATGCACCATTGGTCAGTGTCATCATCATTGTGCTGTGGGTCTGTTCCTGTGCGTACCCATCAATGCGCCACTTCTGCAGGCTACTATTACAGTGCCTCCAAAAGGATATTTTGCAACGCCTCATGCCCATCAGCGCACCGCCTTATGCTGAACATTCGTTCTATGACCCCTAAAATAGTGCCTCGTTGTGGACGAACACTGTGGGTGATTGGGGACATGCTCCCTGCACTATTGTTCAGTGTGTTCACCATTGTGCTACGGCTCAGTTCCTGTGTGTGGACATTTGCGCACAGCCTTATGCCGTTCACAACTAACAGCGCGACGCCGACTGCTGCCGGACCCGCACAAGAGTAACAGCGCGCTGCCTGATGCCGCCCACATTTCCAGCGCATCACCTCATGCCCCCCACATCTGCCAGCGATACGCATAATGACGCTCAAAATTAGTTACTGCCGCACAAACTTTCATTCGCGACGCCTGGAGACGGCCAAAATTAGTGTGCCTCCATAAACTTTCTGTTTCAGCATTACTATTTATGCCTCTGCCAGCCTTTTCGGATTGCACACAATGGGGTATTGAACCCGTGGCCCCTGCACCATTGGTTGGTGTCTTGCCATTGTGCTACGTCTCGGGTCCTGTGTATGGACATTTTCCCACCGCCTCATGCCGTCCACAACTAACACAGCACCACCTACTGCCGCCCAAAACGCAAAAGATGTCCCGCGCACAGCCTAATGCCGCACGAAACGCAAGCGACGTACAGCGCGCCGCATAATGCACCACAGATTTTACAGCGCATAGCCTCATGACACAAAATATTACTTACTTCCGCACAAACGTACCACCGCAACACCCACAGCCGCCCAAATGTGGTATGCCTCCTGAAATGATTTTTCAACATTACTATTCATGCCTCAGCCTGCCGCCTTTGGTTGCGCACACTGGGGGATTGAACCCATGGCCCCTGCACCATTGATTTTTGTCTTCAACATTGTGCTACGGCTGTGCTCTTCTATGTGCCCGGCAACGCCCCGCTTAGCCTTCCCACACGCTAATGTGGGACCCGCACATTAGCGCGCTGCGCACAGGTACGGTCCTTTTTTCCGTTTTTCGGCCTGGCCCGCCCACTCCTTATATGGCACCCGCACACTAACGGGAACCCGCACAGCAACGGTGTTTAGTAAACATGCCCCTAAGTGTGGAATCGAGAAAGGCTCCGTTCTGAAAACCATCACTTATTTAAAATATCATTCTGACTTCTATTCTATCTCATATGAAGTATAAGACGGTTGTAGATGTCAACTCCGAAGTGTATTTACCAACTTTTTATCGAAATCTCAAAAGAGATGGAGCTTCTAAAGTACAAATTACTAATATTCTGCCATGTATAAGTTAAAAGAGAAGACATAACCCCGAAGGGTGATTTACCGCTTAGAAACTCTTGTTTAATCCAAGATAAAAACGATTTTGAAAAGCAAATACAGACTGCTTTCATCTGCAATCGGCTGGGCTGCAAATGCCTCTGCACATGCGAGTATATGCATAACAAAATAAAATTGCTGTATTTTTACAGTCCGTTTTCTCCTCCTCTTGCCCTTCCCCCCCTTTTTTAAAAGACGTTTGGTTTATTAGGCTTTTAAGTCGTTTATTTTTTATCTTTTATTAATATTACCGGTGGTAAATACGGATTATATATCAGTAAAGAAAGGTACTTTCTCCAAATTATGCACAATATGATATAAGAATATGGGGCATGTTTACTAAACATTCCTAACGTGCGGGGCCGTGCTAGTGTGCCTGTGCCATATAAGGAGTGGGCGGTTCAGGCAGAAAATAGAAAAAAAACGGTAGTAAGCAACCGGACGTGTGTGCGTCGCGCTAATGTGCGGGGGTCGACATTAGCGCGTGGAAAGGCAAAGTGGCGCGCTGCTGAGTATACAAAACAACAGAGCCGTGGTACAATGGTGAAGACACTGACCAATGGTGCAGGGGCCATGGGTTCAATCCCCCAGTGTGCGCAACGACAAAGGTCAGCTGAGGCAGTAACTGTAATGATTAACATTGTTTTAGGAGGCAAATTAATTTGGAAGGGCATAAGGCGGCGCACAGTTATTTTTGGGCGGCAGAAGGCGGCGCACAGTGCTTTTTGGGCGGCATAAGGCGGCGCACAGTTATTTTTGGGCAGCAGAAGGCGGCGCACTGGTCCCCTTGGGCGGCAGAAGGCGGCGCGCTGATAGGCACAAGGCGGCGCGCTGATGCACAAGCACAGGAACAGAGCCACAGCACAATGGTTAAAACACTGACCAATGGTTAAAACACTGACCAATGGTGCAGGGATCAGGGGTTCAACTCCTCACAATGCCCAGTGAAAAATGCCTGCTGAGGCAGTATGTATTATGTTGTGGAGTGCTGTAGGAGGCTGTATAATTTTATTTTGTTATCACTACTAGCAAACGCACTCTCCCAGCATGTTAACATACGGCGGCCCATAAGGCACATGTTACAGTGCACTGTTCGCCAAGGCACCCTTGAATGACCCCTATAGGGCAGCATGTATGTTGCGACACAGGATAATGTATAGTGCACCCTATAGGGATGGCAACCATAAGGTGGCCTAGAGGGCGCCCTATGAAGCACCCTCAGAGGCACCTAATGGGTATAGTAAGCTGAGGGTGGTCTTGCCGGCATAGACATATGTACAGTAAATAAAAATAAAGCTGTGGACAGCCCTACCAAAGGGCCCCACTGTGGGCTTGAACCCATGACCTCTGGCTGCACAGGCAGTGATGTAACCATTGCGCTACAGCTCCATAGCTGTAAGCAGGCCCCTGGCTGGCTGCAGATAGCCTACACGTCACCTCACAGACAGTCTGCTGGTGTCAACAGGATAGGGTTAGGCCACCCGTACCCATGATGCACTGCACATGCAAATTAGCTGTCCGCAGATGGACACAAGATGGGGAATGCACCCCCACAGCACCTCGGCCCTGTTGGGGGAAGTGACCGGGTGCACCCACACAGCACCTTGGCCTAGTAGGGGGCACTGACCGGGTGTTTTACTGGCACAGAGTAGCCACACACCGTTACATCGTGCAGGTACTGTGCTCACCCTGAGTGTGCAATGAGGTGGCCAGGACCAGGTCAACAACACCTGCCATGGCTGATGGAGGCCAAGCGGGCGTTCCAAAGCAGTGTTAATGTGTAAGATAGCTAGTTTCTGCACAAACACCATGGATATCCCTGTCTGCTGCCATCAGGCACACCCCCCCCCCCCCCAAGTGGACAAACATGGTCCCCATCAAGGGATCCACACTCTACCTCCCTGCAAAGGTGGCAGTAGAGGGCAACATCAACCCCAGTCCTGCTGAGGAACACCACCACCCCCCCCCAGGCAGGCAGCTAGCTCCATACACAACCATAACACAATAGCAGACAGACATAAGCCCAGGGTATGGTAAGCTGCACTCCACCACCAGCCACTGCACCCTGCAAGCCATTATAGCAAGACATTTACCAGCTACAAACAGTCTGCTGGTTAGTCCATAGTGCATGTTCCCAATGGAGATGCATGCACCCAGAACTGGGCTGTCTGCATACACAGCAAGCAGATAGATCAGTGACTGGGCCCCAAAGAGAAACCCATATCTATCACATGAGAGAACTACTATACAGCACTATGGGGGGGCCTAGCCATGCTGTGGTCACTGCACAGTCAGGGTGAGCGTGATCCCCCAGAAGGACATGCTTTGGCCACCCTGTCTGTGTAGGTGGTGGCCGGACACTACAATATCCCAGCCAATGTCCCTGCCAGGGCCCTATGCCCAGTGCAGATGCATCCTGGCCACGCCACCCTGCCCTGGCTATACCCATGGTACCTTGCACCTCATTATTTTATTTATTTATTTAGTATACATTTGTATACCGCTACTTCCAGCGATCAGCCAGGGGTGGGCACCTCCGGTCCTGGAGGGCCGCAGACCAGTCAGGTTTTCGGGATATCCCTAATGAACATGCATGAGATATATATGCATTAGAGATATCCTGCCAACCTGACTGGTTTGTGGCCCTCCAGGGCTGGATTTGGAGACCCCTGCCTTACACCTCTGTCATTTAAGATCGTGAGTGGGCAAGGTACAGATGTCCTAGACATCGAAAGGGTTTATAGAATGTGTCACATTCCTCCTCAATTCTCACCACCACCAAAAAGTTGTCTAATAGACAATTTTTTGGTGGTGGTGAGAAGTGAGGAGGACTGTGACAAATTCTATCTAACCTTTTTGATGTCTTGGACATCTGCACCTTGTCCACTCACAATCTTAAATGACAGAGGTGTAAGGCAGGGGTCTCCAGATCCAGCCCTGGAGGGCCACAAACCAGTCAGGTTGGCAGGATATCTCTAATGCATATATATCTCATGCATATTCATTAGAGATATCCCGAAAACCTGACTGGTCTGCGGCCCTCCAGGACCAGGTTTGCCCACCCCTGGTATAGACAGACACACACTTCCACACCTCTGCCATCATGGTGCTACGATTGAGGGGGTAAGTAGCCTTGCCCACCAAACCGGTCCTGAGCACGGCAAGGCATGGATATGGTACGCATTACAGCTGGTGGTCACTCCCCAGGGTGGTAAGCACCGTCAGAGGCCAGGCCTGGAGCATGCCCCGCAAACACCTAACAGATTGTTTGGATGGGGTCAACTAGCAGTATGTACGTAACGTATGGATAACTGCCTGCCTGTGCTCCTAGCAAACGTCTCCGAGCTGTGTACCGTATACCTCAGGTGTAGGGTGACATTGGTAAGTTATGCAAGTGCTCGTTTTGGGTGCTGCATGCACGGTCCAATGTTCTGCCTTTCCAGGAGACATTGGCCAATGGGGCCTGTGGGTGTGGGTGTGTCTGCCCTTGATGGCTGCTGCTTTACGGCACAGATTCCCAACTCCAGTCCAGGTTTGCATCACACTGTTCGGGTTTTCCTGCTATCCCTCATGAATATGCATGGACTACATCTACATGCCATGGGGGTGGTGCATAGATATACAGCACAGGCATTTGTATGAGTGTCAGCATGGAACCTGACTGGTGTGTGGCCCACCAGGACTGCATTTGGGTGATTCTGCTCTAGGTACTGCCCCTGTTCATGGTGTCTGTGCTCAGTGGGGTAAAAGATAGATGTCTTACCATTGCATATGTCCCCGCCATGAAAGGTGTGTCCTTACTATCACTGTTTAGTTGTGGGAAAAATATGTGGGCAGGATTGGCAGTAGCCCCAGCTGGGCTTTGAACCTGTGACCTTCTGTTCTTGTATGCACTGTCTGTGTGCACTGCACCACTGTGTAGCCACAGATTGGTTGGATTCCCTGGACTGTCCATGACTGTGGATCCGGCAGGACCTGTCTGTTGCAGTGGACTGTGCCAGCCTGCACATGGCTAGGCCTCTGTCTTCTGTGGTTAGCAGCCACTGCCCCCTGCACCACATGTACTTGTCCGCCAACATGCTGGCATGAACTTCTCTCAGAAAAAGCAGTTGACCTGATTGCAATGTGGCAGTATGGGACTGCATTTGGGGGACTTGGCTGTAGGTAATGCCCATTGTTGTGGTGTGTGTGCGGTGTTGGGTAAAATATGGGTGTTTTCCCCATGCATACAGGGGTGTCTGCGCTATCTTTATTTAGTGGGGGTAAAAATATAGGGACTGGGCTGGCAGGTGCCCCAGCTGGGTTTTGAACCTCTGCCCTCTGGTCCTAGAGGTAATGACTCTGTCCGCTGTACCACACTTTGGCCACAGAGACAGTGCAGCCCCTGGAGGCAGTAAGCCTGGCAGGATGGAGTCACAAACCCTGCTCTACGCAATTCTACTGTGGGCATATGCACCCTGTCTGGTGACAAACGTGCACATAAACCCAGGAAATGACCACGGGAAATGTGGGACAAAATATCACCACGCTGGGCAACAGTGATATTAATGGGCAACCATAGCAAACACTCCCAGGAAAGCTCCAAAACGTGGAAATGTTTTTTGGAAGAGTCTCCTCTCAGTAGACCCTTCCAAAATTCATTTCTTTTTTCTGGAGCTTTGCTGGGTGTGATTTCTGTATTTGCCCATCACTATAACTGTTCCCCAGCTGAATTACTATTTTTAATAGTTCTGTTGTGGTCATTTTCTATTTTTATTTTCACTTTTGTGCTGTGCACATATATCACACATCTCTCACACTGCTCACGATTTGCTGGTTTCCCCGGTTTTCCTGTACATTGCTGACGGAAATGGTTTCTCTTCCCTTTAAATGCTTTCTACCGCGAGTGTTTCACTCGCGGTAGTTTTTACATGCAAATTCGGGCCCGATACTGTGCGGGGAGCCTCTCCCCTCCCACTCTCCACCCATTGACCCCGTCCCTCCGCCCCTCCGGAGCCTTCCTCCGCCCTCCTTTCGCCGTTCCACGCCTCTATCGGACATTTGCGGGCCCGCACTTGTACGGGGCCCGTTAGTGAGCCGCGTTCCTGTGCGGGGGTGACACGCACGTGTGCGGGGCGTTTAAACGCGTTTCTGCGCGTTTCAGTGCCGCGTTGCCGTGCGCTATTTTGCGGCGCGCTATTTTGCGGATTTTAGTAAACATGCCCCTATTTTTTCTAATAGTACTAAAAGGTACACGCGGAACAGAGGCTGTCTTTTTAAACCTAGGAGGTTGGAACGGCTTTTCTTTTATTTTGAGAAATGATTCTAAAAAGAATTACAAATCATCTAAAAGCAGTCATAATTGTAATTTTTAAGGTTCAAATCATTTAAAAACATATATATCTCTTATAAATATACATATAAATAAAAATAAAAAATAATAATTTTTTTAAAAAATGTTTTTAAGAAATTATAAATTATTATTTTTTAAGAAATATTCTTTTTTATCCTGTAATTTTATTTAAGTTTATTAAGAATATTTGACAGGTTTGTTTTACAACAGAAGAAGATTTTGTATGAGGTTTACATACAATTGCTCATTTTATTATTTTATTTTAATTTGTCTATAAATATAAATTTATTTTATTTATTATTTTTTACAAATTTATGGTGTTTATTCATTTCAAGATCTTAATTTATTTATTTAATTTTAATTTATTTATAATTAAGTTTGGTTTTATGTAATATAATTTTATATTTTGTTAATATTTTTAGATCATTTTGAATATATTTTAATGGTTTCCATTAATATTTTTATCTTATTTTTATTTTATTTTTATTTATTTTTCTTCTTCTTTTTTAATTCAATTGACTATGATTATTTAATATTTTAGATGGTATAAATTTTTGAATCTGCTGATGATTTATAATTGTTTTTAGAAATACCTACCTCCTCAATTGGATATTTGTATCAAATTAAGATTTGTTCGCTCCTGCTGCTCTCTTTTATCTCTCTTTTTAATCATCTCCTTGTGGTGATTAATTTATAATACACAATTAGATATTCCCTGATAGTACGGTTTTAGGACAATTATTATTATACAATTTTACTATAATTATTATTATTTAATATTTATTATTATTATTATTATCTTTTTCTATGTATATTTATATGTTAACAATGTTATTATTATACTATAATTAGTATATACAGAGGTCCACTCTTTTAATTTTATGGGTGTGTTTTTGCTTGTCACACTTATATGATGTGTTTATATGTACCCAGTTTTTAATTTAATTTTATTAATTTCTATTATTTCATTACAATATTTTTAGATCTAAAGCGTTCCAACACTATTACATTATGTATTTATTATTATATTATATATTATTACATGATTTGTTTTATTTATTATTATTATTATTTTTATTATGTTTTTATTATGTCTTTTATGTATTTGTTAGATGAATTTGTTTGTTCCTTCACTTTTAATATATTATGTTTCTATGTTTATAGTAATTTTGCCTTACAACCCCTGACGAAGGTTACGAAACACGGCCTGTGTCGGGTTGCCTAGGTTTGTGAGTAAATAAATTTGTCTTCCACATTCCTCACGTCTTGGACCTAGCTTGCAGGCTCATACATGTACAGGCTATTATATAGGCCATTCCCCCCTTTGATTATTCTCACCCGCAAATTAGAAAGGGTGGGAATTAAATCACATATTATACTTGTGTAACAGCATCATCTTGGGGTATATAGGGTAATATTGCCACATAGCCAACACTTTAGTTGCTGTCTGCCGCTTCACAGTGCTATCAATAACTGAGGTCATAGTGCGTAAGCAAAGGGGTAGGAGACATGGGAGAAACAGGCACACAGCCAATGTTAATAATACCACTAACGCAAGAGTTTTCAGGCCACCCAGTCCTGAAAACATGGCACCAACCCATCCATCAAGCTCCAGTCTACGCCATTTCCGGTCTGGTGCATAGGCTTGCCTCCGCATCTGTTCGGCTATGTCTTCGACAACTTGGCCTTCATTATCAATCTGCAAACAACGGTTAGTTAAATTCAATTTTCCATACACTCTACCTTCAGCTGCTAACAAATAATCTAGTGCTAAACATTGTTCAGGAGCATTTACACCTGACCACCAGGACGTCTTTCTAGTGGTGGCATTATAAAACCTCTGGCTTAGACGAGTAATCTTTATTCCAATCTGAGTAGTAGTAATGCAGGCTGCACAAGGGGGAAGAGTAAGGCAAAAGTCATTCCAAGGGACCCCAGGGTTGTCTTTCTCCCACGGCTTCCACTGCACCCTGACTCCCACGACGTGTGACAGGAGTAGGGTTGTAGAATCTTAGTCTCTTACAGTTCTTACAGTAGTGGTTGTCACTGCAAAATGAGCCGCAATGGAGTTTTAGGGTCATTTACGGAAGTTCAATGACCAAGTTCAGGAGCGGCTGCTGGCTTTACTCGACTGTGATGGATCCAAGGTTCAAGTTCTGCAACTTTAACTGCTGTTGGGGTATTAAGGTCCCTTCCAATGCGGTGTCCTTCTCCACTCTGTGATCCACACCGAGACCCCAGGCTTGAGAGGATGTAGAGGTTGATGGGCAGCTGAGGACTCTACAAAACAGAACTTAAAACCAATAGTTCTTGCCTAGTAATTTCAGATCCAATCTGTTACATATCGCCTTTTGTTCCTTGTACCATAGGCGGGGGTCGCCTATAGAGAATCTCAAAAGGGGAAACTCCTAAAGACATAGTAGGGGCTAAACATATCATGAGAAGGGCTATAGGAAGAACTCAGAACTGGGGCTACTTCAGGTGAACCTCTCGGCAAAGTTAGATAACTCAGATTTCAGGGTTCCATTCATACGTTCAATTGTTCCTAAATTCTGAGGTCTGTAGGCAATATGCATCTGATAATGTTAATATCTCAGGATCATACTTAATGGACTTGCTTCCTGAGGTTATCAACCCTCATTATTTGTACAGGGCCCCATGTGCATGCAAGGTTGTAAGGTTGGAATCTGTGTACACTTTTTCTATTGTTAGTGCTCTAGTGAGGGCTATCAGTTCAGCTTTCTGTGCTGCAGCATCTGGGGCCAGAGCTGTGGATTCATCTACCAGACCAAGGGTCACCACCGCATATCCGGCACAACAATGTTCATGAATGATGACAGGGCTGCTTCCATCTACAAAGAAAGTCCGTCCAGGGTTCTCCAAAGGAACATCAGTCGAATCAGGGTGACTTGAGAATATAGTGTTCATAGTTTCTAAACAGTCATGATCAGGGGGGTCAAGACCAACTGGTAACAACGTAGCAGGATTCAGAGCTTGACTGACCGTCAATTGTATCTGGGGGTTTTTACACAGCATACTCTGATACCTCAACATTCGTGAATTAGCTAGAAGTTTCATTTGTGTTTCATAATGGTTAGAACAAAGAGTGGTATAGTAACTTGAAGATTTTGTCCCGGGGTGAGCTTGTCAGCTTTGCTCACTAGGAGGGCTGTAGCTGCAACAGCTCTCAAACAAGGGGGCCAGCCTTTTGCAACTACATCCAATTGTTTTGACAGATAGGCTACTGGCCGTTGCCAAAACCAAGAGATTGAGTCAACACTCCTAGAACATTTCCTTGTGACTCATGGACATAGAGACTGAAAGGTTTTCTGGACATCTGGTAGACCCAGAGCTGGTGATAACATCACATCAGAGCGGTTTTTCAAAGATCGAAAGGCTGCATCCTATGCAAGTCCCCATTCCAATGGAGACTTTTCCATTCCTTTGATAGCTTGATACAAGGGTTTTGCTAGCAGCGCAAAATTGGGGATCCATATACGACAGTACCCTGCGGCACCCAAGAAGGCTCTCACTTGCCTCCTGGTGGTTGGAGTAGGAATACTGCATACAGCTTCTTTGCGTTCTGGTCCTAGGCGTCTAATTCCGCTGGACAACTGGAATCCCAGATATTTAACTTGTTTGACATAGTCGCGCTTTGGCTCTTGAGACTGTGTATCCAGCTTCATTAAAAGGTGCATGAGTTCACTGGTGGCTTATAGACATTCACTTTCTGAGTTAGTGGCTATGAGCAAGTTGTCCACTACTGGAGAAGAACCCTTTCTCCTGTGTTCACGTAGTAGCTTGAAAGATCTTGATTTAAAATAGCACTGAAGAAAGTAGGTGAATTCTTGAATCCTTGAAGTAATCTAGTCCAGGTGAGTTGGCCCCGCCTTCCTGTTGTGGGGTCTTGCCATTCAAAAGCAAACTAAAGTTGACTGGTGGGGGCTAGGTGTACACAGAAAAAGGCATCTTTCAGGTCCAGGACGGTAAAATGAGTAGCCTCAGCGGGGATCAGTCCCAAGAGAATATAAGGATTTGGTACCACTGGGTGTATGGTCTCAACTGCATCCTTTATCTGCCTTAGATCTTGTACTGGGCAGTAATCCCCTGTCCCAGGTTTATTTAACTGGGAGAAGGGGGGCACTCCTTGAGAGGTCCATACTGCAGTTTCATCAGATGGCAGTGGATACCTTCAATAGCTGGTCGAGGAAGAGGATTCTGCTTCACATGCACTGGTTCCGCTCCTTGCTTGAGGGTGACAATGACAGGGGCTATGTTTTTCGCTAGGCCAGGTGGATCATCTTCTGCCCATACTCCAGGTGGGGCTATAAGGTTGGTGGGTATACTAGCTGGCTTGATTGGAGATGCACTATAGAACCGCTACTCTTCTTCTCGGGGAACAGTTAGCACCATCAATCCAGCAGGCTTTGGGTTCACAGTCATTTGCATTTCTCCCCTTTCAGCAAAGGATATCTGTGCCTGAAGCTTAGCAAGCATATCTCGGCCCAAAAGTGGAATAGGGCATTCAGGCATATACAGGAACTGGTGCGCTATTTTCTGTCCCCCTAGTTCACACATGCAGTTCTGCAGGAATGGTTTGGTGGCCCTGTTCCCAGTGGCTCTGACAATGATGATGCATCGAGAAGACAAAGGGGCTACTGGCTTTAGCATTTTTCTCCTATATCCCCCATAAAGTCCATATATTGGTCCCCTATTTTCAGACTGACCATAGGCTCCTGGGGACCCAGGGAAACTTGGAGTCCGGTCTGGCCTAGTCTTCATCCATGCTGTAGCCCTCTTCGGCTGCCACTCACTCTATAGCTGCTTCCCTCTCTTGCTGGAACACTGTGCTCGGTTTCTTCTTTCATGACTCTAAAATCAACAAAATCAACCTCCTGTTCTCCAAATGCTCCCTCCTCCCCTCCTGGGGGTGGAGTCAGTCAAAATGCGGGTGTTCACTTCTCTAATGTTCTTCTTTTCTGCAATGGGCGCACTGATTCGCACCCAGAGGGGACTAATCATTTTCACAACCCCTTCCACTTTCCTCTGCTCTTTCAATTAGGAAAACCTCCTCCACATCGTTCAACCAAAGCGGCTGCAAGAAGATCTGCTTTCTTTTCTATTTTGCATTCACATCCATTCTTACGATTCACATACTTTCTGAACAACTTCCATTAACTGCGCTGTATTCATGCCCGCAAATCCATCCAGTTTCTGCAATGTCTGGTTTATATCTCTCTGGGACTGACTGACAAAAACTGCATTTACCATACGCAAATTCTCCTGGGCTGCTGGATCACATGGGGTATATAATGAGGGCTGCCTGCGCTATTTGGATTCCACTTGGGGCCATCAAGACTGATGGGTATGCATAATACTGTTCATTAGTTCAATCAAATCCTATGGTTTCTCAGTGTAGGAGGCATAATGCAGCTTTCAGTTCAGTAAAAGCAGTGGTATGAAAGGTGAGTTCCTCATGGCAGCGCTGTATCCAGGAGGATAAATACACACTTCATAAACAATTAACCAGGAATTGATCGGGGAACATTTTTCCTACAATCAGATGAACACGGGAAACTACAACAACATTAGCCTGTCACACAGCATTTCTAATCGGGACAGAGACATCTTAAGTCAGTAGACTCCAGCAAGCCCTTGCTATACATACATTTCAACAGAATCTGCGCGGACTCCCACCCCTTCCCCCACATGATGACGTACAGAGGGGGCGGGCTGCATTCCCCTGTGGACTAAGCATAATGGATGCATATGCTCATTCTAATTAACAACTGTCTAAACCTATTTCAAAGCTTTAAACTAAGACTGTACTTCTGAAACTGAGATTTTAAAAGACCTTACAAAACACAGTACATTCTTTCGCTGGACACCAACACATCTTAAAGTTCGGGAAAGACAGGCAGTATCTTAACAAGATAAACAGTAGGTCGCTCTCCTGGCTTTCAAAGCAGCCGTAAATTACTAGAGACTGTAAACACTAACACTAACACGTCATTGTCCTGTCAGGGCTCTGAACTTCGTAGGTCAAAGGGAAAACAAAAGCAGTTTCATTAATTTCTCTATCATTCCTATCAAATGTTACATAATACATGACCATAGCAGAAGGAACAGCACTATTAGAACATATTGAATAAAACAGGTACAATTTTCCTGAAATAAGCACAAATTAACCCAGCTGCAGAGCGTAGAATAATTGAAACCTCCAAAGCATTAAAGGATACATTCCTTCCCCAGGCATTCCTTTCTTCCTGTCTTTCTCCGGGCTGTGTGAAAGACACGCCCCCCTCTCACTCTTGCAAGAGAGAGACACACGCTCAATGAGACAGCTGTCTTTGTAGAAGTGACCCCTGAGTTGTTTCTTTAATACTATTCCCTAATCCAGGGGTGTCAAACTCAAATACACAGTGGGCCAAAATGTAAAACTTGAACAAAGTCGCGGGCCAGCATTGAACAAATGAACCTTTTAATATGGACCCAAACAAGATTTGCTTTAACATTGAATATGAAGCAACACTTATTACTATACAATTTATAACTTAATAGTTCAGATATGCAAAAACCAATTTCAAATAAAAAAAAACATCAATGACATTCATTTATTAAATAAGATTTAAATAACAATAAATAATAATTTTTAAAATAAAATAACAATAATAAAATTAATCAACCATTCAAGCCCATGTCTTGGAGTAGCAAGAAAAAGTGCATAAAGAAAACGTTAATTATTGCTCAGTTTGCTGCACACTGATCTAATCTGATGTGCCCAAGCCAGATACCTGGCATCTCTTCTTGGATGATAGTTCATCAATGTCTGGGCTCAGGCTTTGAGCTGAGGAAATCCTCAGTATCGAGCGAAGGTGTTCATCAGTCAGACGTCTCCTGTGAGATGTTTTGGTCATCTTCATCGAGGAGAAAAGTTGCTCACATAGATAAGTGCTGCCGAACATGGAGAGCATCTGAGCAGCTTGGGTGCGGAGCTGAGGCATTGTGTCAGGGATGAACTGTGGAAACTGGGCGGCGCCCACAGCATCATACTTTGACTTCAGCGTGTCATTACACTGGAGTTCAATTAGCTCCATTTGGAGGTTGGTTGGTGCGTTTTCCACATTAACTGCAAAGGGATTACTGAGCAGTTCAAACCTACATTTCTGGACATCAAAGTCGGCAAATCGCCGGCTAAACTCAGCGCCGAGTACACTGAGTTTTTCAGCAAACTGTGCGCATGGGAACAAGTTGGTAAAGAACTGCGTTTTCATGGTTTGGCAGCAGGGAAAATGGCCAAGGTTTCCTTGCAGCATCTGATTCTCCCACAGGCACAGTTTAGTTTTAAAAGCCCTCACTGCAGCGTACATGTCTGTGATGATGCGCCCCCGCCCCTGAAGCTGCAGGTTCAGCGCATCGAGATGGCTCGAGATGTCACACAGAAAGGCCAGCTCACACAGAAACCTTTTCTCCCGAAGCTCTGCTGTGTCCTTCCCTTTGCTTTCCAGAAACTGACATATTTCCTCATGCAGCTCAAAACATCTATTCAGTACTTTTCCTCGGCTTAACCATCTCACCTCTGTGTGATACGGCACGTCTGCGTATTCCGAACCACACTCCTCCAGAAAAGACTTAAACTGGCGGTGATTCAGACCTTTGACTCTTATAAAGTTAACTACTTGTGTTACTGTGGTCATAACATGTTCCATCTTTAGGGCTTTGCCACACAATGATTCCTGATGTATGATGCAGTGATAAACAGTTAGTTCACCTGCACAGTTCTCTTCCTGCATCTTCTCCCGGACCCTGCCCACCAGTCCACTTGTTTTAACCGCACATCGCTGGCGCACCATCTGTCGTTAATCCCACGAGTTTATCCCACGGCAGCTTTATTTCAGTTACGCATTTGGAAACCTCCTCAAAAATTTCCTTTCCTGTGGTTGTGCCATGCATTGATTTGAATCCCAATAGCTCCTCCGTAACACACATATTTGAGTCCACTCCACGGATGAAGACTGACAGCTGAGCAGTATCAGATGCATCGCTGCTCTCATCCACAGCAAGGGAGAATGCAACGAAATCTTTTCCCTTTTCCAAAAGCTGGTCATACAGATTGGTGGCAAGATCACATGTGCGATCAGCTACTGTGTTTCTGCTCAGGCTCACGTTTGAAAAGGCTTGCTTTTTCTCTGGGCACACGATGTCACAAACTTTCAACATGCACTTTTTCACAAACTCTCCCTCATTAAAGGGCCGGGCTGATTTTGCGATCTCTGCTGCCACAATATAACTAGCCTTTACAGCAGCCTCACTTTGTGATGTGGCTTTTTTGAACATATTCTGTTGTGAAACCAAACTTCTTTTCATCTCCTCCACTTTCTGGCTCCTTTGAGTCATGTCCAGGTCCTTGTACTTGTCATGGTGTTTTGTTTCATAGTGTCGTCGAATGTTATACTCCTTAGTTATAGCCACGTTGACTCCACAAATCAGACAAACAGGTCTGTCTTTTACATATGTAAACAAATATTCTGTCTCCCACCTGTCCAGAAAGTTCCTGTTGTCTGCCTTTCTTTTTGCCATTTTTGGGAAGGGGTTCCACAGTGACAGTTGTAGCTTGAGATCGCTATGACTTCTGTCACACAGGAGAGGGCGTTTCTGGGACCTGTCCTGATTGACGCGCCAAAACAACAGCAAGGCATTATGGGATTTGTAGTATTAGCGATGAATGAATGCGCTGTATAATACCGGTGGGCTAGCTCTAGTAGTCATTTGGTATAGCCTCGCGGGCCAAATATAATTACACTACGGGCCAAATTTGGCCCGCGGGCCAGAGTTTGACATCTATGCCCTAATCAGTAAACATGAAGGACAAACACCAAACACTTTCTCCTTTCTCGCAACCTGGCAATGCACTAGTCAGGAGCCAGCACCTCGCTTGGTCTGTATTCAAGACCTCATTCACACACGCAGACATTCAAGACAGAATTAAATCCCAATGTAAATAAATCCCAATTAAATCCCAACAGAATAAATCCCAATAAAACCTGACTGACTGAGGGGTTGGTGGGTTCAGTCTCTGCTTATACCTTTAAGACTTCTGAGACTTACTAGGACCGCCCCGAGAGGGATCAGACTCTCAAGCGCTATTCCAGAATCCCGACTGACTGATTAGCAGAACAGTTCTACTCACCGGATCATGGGTTGGATCCCGGACTCCCCTCAGGCTCGAGGTGTAGGCCGGCCAGAACCGGCCACCGCGGAGGCAAGGAGGAGCCCTCCCCGATACAAGAGGATGGGTGGCGCCGAAGGCCCTCCTGCAATCAGTCAGGGGCGGCTCCAGGCCGGACAAAACCTTTAGAGGCGAGAAGTCGTGGTATATTCACTGGCATACCATCACACTACTCACACTTCCCGGTCAGGGAACCAAGACATGTGGCAGCACTGATAGCATGCAATAAATAATACCCGGAGTCAGTTCAAGGATCCAAACCAATTTATTGTGCACAAGGCCCAAGCATCAAAGGAGTGAGCCATGGCAAACAGGAACAACTTCCTTATATACAAGCTTCACAGTTTGATACAGGCAGACTGTCTATTGGTCCCAACGCCCCCTGCACCTATCCAATCGGGGACCCTCACTGGGCCCTGTTCCCCCTTCTCAGGCTATGCTAACACAGGCTCAGTTTCTAGACATAATACATTCCTGCTGCAAGGTCATTGCATCAGCATAAAAGTATGGAATAAAGGATTAATACAAACTTATCAAAAGCAGTTTAGAGCGGTTTAAGGCAGATCCTCAGCCTTCACTGACTTTGGTCTTTGTCAGCACTACTATTTCTAGTAGTGGGGGTGGGGACTCCGGCTTAGCTTGCAGGCTCATACATGTACAGGCTATTATATAGGTCATAGCCTACCACACTACCTGGTGGTACATTTGACAGCTCAACCATCAACTTTATTTGGGGTCAACTATTCTCTGCTGCTCCGGCAGATCGCCGGATCAGCAGAAAATCGGCTGGTGATCTGGTCAGGATTAATGCTGTCTTGGTTTGGTAGGCTAGCATCGGTTTAGATGGTGATTTTGCCAAAGCTTCTATACCTTTTTCATGTGCTTCCAGTAGACTTGCTTCCCAGGGGTTGATTCACTTGCAGAAGCAAATAATGAGTTTGCTTAACAATATACTGTAAAAAGCGCTGAATAGTAAGGAGGGTGTTGTATGCCCACCGTACGAAGGAGGAAATGGGGGTTTTATATGGTGGCACAAGCGCAGATGGCAGTGAAGTAAATGAATAAGAAATACTAAGCCATGGGTGCTGATATAAAGAGAACGGGTGGGTCTTCCGGATTTGGGGGAGACAGCTGCAGCTGCAGGCAAAACAGAGTTTACAGAGGAGGTGCAAGTCCTTATGTTGATCATACATTTAAATGCTGGGATTTGTTTTTTTTCAACATCGAGGCAAAGTGAACATAAGAACATTAAGATATGCCATACTGGGTCAGACCAAGGTCCATCAAGCCCAGTATCCTGTTTCCAACAGTGGCCAATCTAGGTCATACGTACCTAGCAGTAACCCCAAGAGACACAGGTTCTACAATGCTTGTATTGGGTCAAGCAGTGATATCCTGGGTCCCTTTTAATGATGGTTTATGGACCTTTCCTCCAGGAACTTGTCCAAACCTTTTTTAAACCCAGCTACACTAACAGCCTTTACTACATCCTCCGGTAACAAATTCCAGAGTTTGATTACACGTTGAGTGAAAAAATATTCTCTTATTTGTCTTAAATAGTTTACCCTGTAGCTTCATTACATGTCCCCTAGTCTTTCTATATTCTGATAGCGTAAACAATTGATCTGTGTTTACCTGTTCCACTCCATTCATTAATTTATAGACCTCTATCATATCTCCTCTCAGCTGTCTCTTTTCCAGGTTGAAGAGCCCTAACCTTTGTAGCCTCTCTTCATAGGAGTAGCCTTCCATCCCCTTTACCATTTTGGTGGCTCTTCTCTGTACCTTTTCTACTCTTGGCTCCTATACTGATATAGTAATGCTGGATTTTCATGAGGTGTGGGACTGACAATATTTCGCCAGTGGCATGGGTTGGGCCTGACAAGGATGGGGAAACTGTTAATGTGCTCCTGTACGGGTGGTAGAGTATGGCGCCTGCATGCATAGCTAAGGTTTCCCAGGCTCCATGGCCTTGTACTGGTGGAGGTGCGGACAGATAGGATCATTGGCACATATTTGTGGAAATGCTTCTGGGTTTGGGGATACTGGAGGGGAATACAATAAAGAGCCTACAAACTGATAGGTTTGGAGGTGCCTGGGATCCTGGAATTTTCATGTTTAATATGCAATGGTGTTCCTAGCCTCTTTTCTACCTAGGGAAGGCAACCCCTCCCTTGCAGCCCGCACCCCCTTTGAAGCCTGCACCCCCCCCCCTGCGGTGTGCCACTCCTCAACACGGTATGCACCCCCAAGCCACACAATTGGGAGGCAGCGCAGCAAACACTTTCAAGATGGGTGACTTGCCACGCTGTCTCCAATCCAGTCCCAGTTCTTTGGCCAGGAGAGAATAGCCAGCCTAGATTGGAGACAGTGCAGCAAGCCACCCATCTTGAAAGTATGTTTGCTGCATTGCCTCCAAAGTGTGGGCCCAGAGGGTGTTCATCCCCTCCCAGCCAGCCCCCCAGATAGGCCGCACCCACCGCCTCACCCTTGCTACACAATTGCAAACATGTAAATCAATTATATGAAAAGAGTAGTGTGCATGTGGTCAGCAGATGGTGCTAAAAACCAAAACAAAATATGGTTTGCCATGTGTATGCATGTGGGCCAAGACTGAAAAAGCATCTGAAATATAAATATAATGATATAATCATAATGAGGAGGCTGATTAAATACAGAAATGTATGTCTATTGTTAATAAAATGCAGATTTAGCCCATGTGCATACATATGGTCCCCATATTTTCTTTTGTATTTTGGCACCATTTACTGACCATATGCATACAACTCTTTTCATATAATCGATGTACCTGTTTGAATCCTGATTATTTTAGTGGCATAATGTAGTAATATATTGACATATACAGAAATATATATATGAATATATACACACACACACACCTTTTAACAATCATTTTTTGATTTATATAATTCACAGTGTTGAACGTTATATATTTCCTTATATTTTTTTGTTACACTTTTACATTCTTTCCATTGAATTCTCTTATAGGATTTTGATTTTTTTTTAATTTTTTGACATAAGTATAATTGTTATTCACTTTTACACTTTTGGATGTGCATCCAAGTTCACTGTACCACATAGTCATCATTTCAGAAGTTTCAGTTTTCTGCAATATAATTGTACACGTAATCATATATCTATCTATCTATCTATATATATATATTTTTTTTAATTTTTTAATTTTATGACTACCTAACTTTCCACCTTGGTATGTATGTTTTTATTTTCAAATTGATTTAAATTATTTAATTTTATATTTATTGATACATAAATATAATTCTCTGTATATGTTTATTTTGTGTTTTATTAAAGTTGCCCCTGATGCAGGCATCCACTGCCGAAACCATGGCCATGTTGGGCATAATAAAAATCTGTTACAATTCTTTTATTTCTCCCCATTCTGTACTGACTTTGCAATGAGCCCCTTCTGATGGTAAATATTCCCAACTACAGTGCTCTCGGAGCTCAACACATCCATTTGCCCTATCTGTAATAAAGCTCTGGCTGGTTATATTTCTGGCTAAGATTCTTATTCCTTCCTCTTTTTACTGCATCCACCTATAACTTTCCATGTCTTTCCTTCACCCAAGTCTTTCCATTCCTCTTCCTCTTATTCCCCAGTCTTTCACTAACTCTCCCATCATTCTTCCCCACTCTTCATCCAGCACCTCCTTTACCTCTCCCCCTTCCATCCAGCATCCTCTTTCGCTCTCTCTTCCCTACTTCATCCATCCCCACTCCTATCTTTCTACTCCCTCTGTATCCATCACTTGTTTTGTAATTATGCTAAATCTGTGGGTCTATTTATAATTCGAGACATGATGTCTGTTCAACCAAAATCTGTATATGTTGGAGGAGAGGATAGTTTGGTTAGGACTGAGATCCAGTATTGGGGTATAATGTTTGATCAACATTTGATCTTTCAATCACAAATCGATAAAGTTATTAGATCAACTTTTCATTAAATGTGGATTGTGTGTCGTTTATGGCTTTTATTGTCAGATAATAATTTTCATATAGCTTTTCAATTATTAATTAATCCAAGTTTGGATTATTGTAATGTTATATAGAGATAATTACCTATTTCCTCTATTAGAGTGTTGACAACTTGCGCAGAATTCTGCGGTGAGGTTTTGGTGTAAGAAGTCTACATTTGAGCATATAATGCCATTGCTCTGTCAGCTCCATTGGCTTCCAATCGAGCAGAGAATCTTAAAATCTTGGTTACAATTCATAAGAATTTACATCAAGCATTTGCAGTTAGTTTGAATATCTTATTGCAGCTGTATGCATCATGGCGAGCTGAGAGATCTTGGATGTGCTAAACATTTGTTGTTCCATCTGTATCCTCAGGGAGGTTGCAAATGGTGCATGCAAGAGCATTCTTGTTGTATGCTCTTTTATGTTTTACCAATTAAACTGCGTATAATGCCTGACCTATTCATTTTCCGTAAGATGTTGAAAACTCATCTGTTTGAGAAAACTTTGGGCATAATATGATTTTGATGTATTCTGATTGTATTGTATTTATTTGCTGTTTGAAATATGTCCTTTCTGCATATGTTGTTTGTAACTGTAGTGATAAGGCGTGTAATGTTTGAAATAAAATAAATAAATTTGCCCAGTGTCTCTCTACTGTGTCCAGCATCTCCCCTTCTTACTCCTCCCCATGCCCATCATCTCTCTTTTCTTCCTCTCTCCTGTGGCAACCATTTCCCCTCTTCTCTTCTTTTCTTGTCCTCTAGTATACAGCATCTTCTCTCCATCCAGCATCTTCTCTCCCATGCCCTGCATCTCTCCTCTGTCTCCCTACTCCTGTGTCCAGCATCTCCCTTGCCTTTAGTACTCCCCCTCCCCCGTGTCAAACATCTCCCCATCACCTTATTTACCCCTGCCATGTCCAGCATCTCTTCTCATCTTATTCCCTTCCCCCCATCATCATCCTTTGTATCTCTAGCCTTCCTTTTTCCACATGCTGAGACATTATATCCCCGTCACTCTTCTCTCCCTCCTATGTCCACCCCACAAGTCACATATTCATTTTTTTCACCTTCCCCCATTTCAGCATATCCCCTCTGTCACCCTATTCCCTCTCCTGTGTGCACCACCCTCAGGTCACCATAAACGTTCCCCTCTCCTGGATGCAGTCAATCCACCATATCCTCTTTCTCCTTCCCAGCATTTCTTGTTCTTTCCACCCCCACACACCCCCTCCCACAATCTCTGCCATTGCTGCTGACTTCCAGAGACCTGAGGTAGCAGAAAACCCCCCAGAAAAGACACACGTGAGGCTGTTCAATGCAGATGTGCTGCTGAGGCTGTGCTGGTCTGCCCCTCGGCAACAAGAGAGGGCAGGACCAGCGTAGCCATCATTGCACCCCTGCATTGAGTGACCGTGCACCTATCTTTTGTGGGGAGTTTTAGACTGCAAGTGCTGACGCACAGGTCTAGGAAACTGCAGGATGAATGGTAACAGGGAAGGAAAGGAAGACACCTTTTTGCTCTGATTGTGAGTAAAACTGGCAGGCAGCACTGTTTACCCTGCCTGCCAGTTTTACTTGGAGCCTGGGAAATTGTGGTTGTGGTTCGGGCACCTATGAGTATTTGTCGGCCTCCAGCAGGTGGAAAGTGTGTGAACTGGTGCAGTAATACAGAATGACTTGTCTTTCCTGGCCCAGACCCCAGTCATGTGGCCTGTGCAGTTGAGACTTTGGCTCAGCATTTGCTTGGAATTTGGGTACGGCATTGTCTCCTCAAGCCATGTCCAGTGGTGTTACTGATGGGTTTCAGCACGGGAGGACTGGAGAGTGAGCAGGGCCACACCACAGGATCCCTGAAGGGGATTGTTCAGTCTAGGCCCAGATCCCCTTCCCTCTCACTGTCCTGTATCCAGGTTCTCTCTTTACCTTTTTTGTAATTTGACCCTATTTCTTTAATTGGCTCTTTGTGCTGCTTTAGCGAGATAAGAAAGGAAAAAATTTCCATTCCGGTTAATTTCATTTCCTTGAATCCTGCTTGACCAGTCCAGAATCCACCCTGGAAGAATACTCCTATAGGTTTGGGAGCCCTGATGCCTTTTAATTGCATTTTTGATATCAGCACTTAACACAGGGTCAAGTATGGTAAAAGCCAAAAGTTTACATAGTTATTGTTGACTGAAAAACTCAGAAAAAGTATCAGTCTTGCTTTCTGCTTGAGAAGTGTCATATTGGATTCTCTCTGGGGGAGTGATGTCATGGCTCTGGGAAGCAGATAGGTGCACAGGTGGTGTTCTCCTCAATCCTCCCTGTTGAGAGTAAAGGCCAAGGCACAGAAGCTCACATCCTAGAGATGAATGCATGACTGCATAGATGGCGTCACTGAGAATGTTTTGGTTTCCTGGACTACAGGATGATTCTCCAAGGGCTGCTAAATAGAGATGGTGACCACCTATCCAAGAAGGGTTGCAGTGTCTTCCACAGCAGACTGGCTAACCTAATAAAGAGGGCTTTAAACTAGATTTGTTGGGAATGGGTGAAGAAAGCTCTCAGGTAAGTGAAAGCCCTCAAGTAAGTAAAACATTAAATACCTTTGACAAAAGTAAAAAGGGCAACATCTAGAAAATGGTGTGTATTAATGCCCGTAGTATGGGAAATAAGATTCCAGATGTTGAGGATTTAATGGAAGAGGTTGACTTGGATTTCATGGCAGTTACAGAGACATAGTTCACAGAAAACTATGACTGGGATGTAATTATACTGGGCTATAATGTATTCAGAAAGGACAGGGTAGCAAGAAAGGGAGGAGGAGTGGCACTATATGTAAAAAAATAATATTAAAGCTACAGAATTGCAGGGTTTATGCAAGAAGGGGGAGGCACTGTGGATTAAACTGGAAAGAGGGAATGGGGCATCCATTTGCATTGGTGGTATTGTGATGCTGCAGACCCTCTGAGAGGGGAAGAAAATGTTTTAAACGCAGGAAAAGTCAAGCACAACCTGCAATATCGCGAGGAACCACATAGGGGGAGCAGGAGGGACCTCCGAGGAACTGAGGAACCACACCTCCTAGGTCATGAGGTAATGCCAGCCAGCTTCCAATCAAGAAAGAGAGGAGTACCTCTTAAAGGGAATTTGGAAGGTTGGAAGGCAGACCTAGAATTAGATTCAGAGCAGGGCCGGCCCGTCCATTGAGCAAGAATGTTTTTTGCACAGGGCCCAGCGTTTCAGGGGGCCACGCGCAAAAAACATTCTTCAGCATCCCAAGTTTAAAAAACAAACAAACCGGCTGCTTCTGCCGCGGCAGCATCAAGAGCTCTGCCGCGGCAGCATCAAGAGCTCTGCCGCGGGCCCCCCCCCTACCCGGCAGAGCCTCCCTGCATCATCAGCTTTCTTCAAGTCCCAAAACGCGGGCTTCTTTCAGAGCCGCGAGAGTTTCTTTTCTCGCGGCTCTGTTAATCCCGCCGGGGCTGATGGGATTTCCCATCACCCGCGGCGGGATTAACCGAGCCGCGAGAAAGGAAACTCTCGCGGCTCTGAAAGAAGCCCGCGTTTTGGGACTTGAAGAAAGCTGATGATGCAGGGAGGCTCTGCCGGGCAGGGGGGGGGGGCCCCCCGGCCGAGCTCTTGATGCTGCCGCGGCAGAAGCAACCGGTTGGTGTGGTTTTTTTGTTTGTTTTAATTTGGGATGATAAGGGGGTTTAGGACTGGTAATGGGCTATGGGAGGGGGGAGGCTAAACTGGAAGTGGGCTGATGGGGGGGGGGGTTAGGACTGGTAATGGGCCATGGGGGGGGGGGTTAGGACTGGTAATGGGCCATGGGGGGGAGGCTAAGACTGGAAGTGGGCTGATGTGGGGGGTGGTTAGGACTGGTAATGGGCTATGGGAGGGGGGAGGCTAAACTGGAAGTGGGCTGATGGGGGGGGGGGTGGTTAGGACTGGTAATGGGCCATTGGGGGGTAGGACTGGTAATGGGTCATGGGGGGGGAGGCTAATACTGGAAGTGGGCTGATGGGGGGTTAGGACTGGTAATGGGCTATGGGGGGGGGCTAAGTGGGCTGATGGGGGGGGGTAGGACTGGTAATGGGCTATGGGTAGGGGGCTAAGGCTGGAAGTGTGCTGGTGGTGGTTGTGGTGGGGGGTTAGGACTGGAAATGGGCTGATGGGGGGTTAGGACTGGTAATGGGCTATGGGGGGGCTAAGACTGGAAATGGGCTGATGGGGGGGGTGACGACTGAAAATTGGGAATGGGGGGGCTAATACATGAAATAAGCTTATGGGGGGCTAGGACGGGAAATAGGGTGGTTGGGGGGTAAGGACTGGTAATGGGCTATGGGAGGGCTAAGACTGGAAATAGGCTGATGGGGGGGGCTAGGACTGGAAATAGGGTGATGGGGGGGTTAGGACTGGTAATGGGCTATGGGGGGGCTAAGACTGGAAATGGGCTGATGGGGGGGTAGGACTGGTAATTGGCTATGGGGGGGGCTAAGACTGGAAATAGGCTGATGGGGGGGCTAGGACTGGAAATAGGGTGATGGGGGTTAGGACGTAAGGGGAGGAGTGGGGGTTAGGACTAGTAATGGGCTATGAGGAGGCTAGGACTGGAAATGGGCTGAGTGGAAGGAGGGCTTGAACTGCAAATAGCTGATGGGGACGGGGGCTTGGAATGGAAATGGGTTGTGAGGGGGAGGGAGCTAGGACTAGAAATGGGTGAGTGGGGGGGGGGCTAGGACAGGAAATGGGCTGATGGAGGGGCTAGAATAGGACTGGAAAGTGGCTGTTGGGGGGGTGCTAAGATTGGAAATGGGCTGTGGTGGGGGTTTGGATTGAAATGGACTCATGAAGGGGCTAGAACTGGAAGTAGGCTCATGGGGGGCTTGGATTGGAAATGGGCTGAGTGGAGGGGAGCTAGGATTTGACATGGGCTGATGGTGGGGCTAGGAAAGGACTAGAAATGGGCTCATGGGGGGCTGGGATTGGAAATGAGCTGATGGAGGGACTCGGATGGGACTGCAAATAGATGGGGGAGCTAGGACTGGAAATGGGCTGATGCGGGGACTAGAAGGGAGCGGATGCTGGGTGGGACTGGAACTAGAATGGAGCTGATGTTGGGGGAGGATTAGAATGGGATGGAGCTGGGAGAGTGAAATGGAGAGGGAAAAAATATTTTGTGTGGGAGGGAAGACAAATCTACAATTGTCCGGATATTGGGAGAGTAAGTGGGGATTGAGGATGGAGGGGTAAAATTTGAGTGGATGAAATAGGAATGAGGAAAGAGCAAAAGGAGAAAGATTAGTATGTTAAAGCAGATGTAGAGAGAGAATGGAAAAAAACTAGAAGAGAGAAGAAAAGACAAATGGACAGCAGACGATGAAGAGTTAGCGGAAGACACGAAGAAACCAGAAGAAAGTGGCTGGAGCAATTGCAGCTGAAAAAAAATGCACAAAAGGTAGAAAAATATCTCTTTATTTTGAATTTATTAATTGGAATATGTCAGCTCTGGGAAATGTGCATCATTAACATCTGCGCTTTGTTTAGTACAAGAGCAAATTAATGTATAGTTTTATTTCTACAGTGTTGTACATTCCAAGTTTGGCTTTTGGGATTCCCAGTTTAATTATTGTCTTCCTGTTTCTAAATTGTGATTCCTTGTTTGGTGATGGTCTATGTTCTGCATGTGCAACTGAGCTGAGGTATTCTGTTTATGTAATTCCTATTTGACATTGCCACTTGTTCTCTTTCCCCAGTAGGTCATGTATTGTTGTTCTCTGAAATGTATTGGTTTAATATTTGCAGCGTTTCCTTTTGATAGTTAGGGTATGGTGCTTTATGAGTCCTGGTAGTGCTGTTAGGATACGGTGGGTTTGTTATGGGTTCTAAATGGGCAGTGTTTGTAGTAGTTCCTAATGTGTCTGGCGGTTGGCACTGGATTATAGTAATGTAGAAGTCTTTTAGTCTTTCTTTATTCATACACTCATTAAGAGGCATGTTTACTAAAAGTTCGTGTATGGTAACATTATGCAAATAGTTATGCAAATGAGGCCCCTTATGCAAATGAGGCCCCGCACCGAGTCTCCGCACATGGCCCCGCACCCCCCTTGGGCCGCCCCTGATTCAGAGCAGTGAGAACCGGATTCAGAACGGAGAGAATCAGGAGCAGAACAGCCTGGGAAAGGAGAACAGGCTGGGAAAGTGGTACAGCCCTGGAAAGGAGGATATCCTGAGGAGACAGGACAGCCCTGGAGAAAGGCACAGGCAGGACGGCCTGGGGGAAGAGGACTGCCAGGAGAACCCGCAGAACCAGCAGGCTGGGCAGGACATCCGAGTGAATGGGCTAGATATCCAGAAGGAGCAGTAATCCCTGAACCACGGTTCCACAGGAGGCAGCAGCAGCCGCATTGGCTTGGAGAAAGGAGACCCCATGGAGAAGGTGGGACAACTCCAGTCAGAGTGAGTGTTTGTGGTACAGAGAGGCAAAGGCGTGGCTGTGACTGTGGTCTAAAGCCAACAGCAAGACGCTTGGAGAGCTCAAGGCCTATTGCTCAGGCCAGGCAGGATCCCAACTGGAGCAGGCCTCAAACCTCACCTGGAGCAGACAAGCCGAGAAGAAAAGGTAACCCATATTTAACTAAAAGCAGGGTACAAATTGCTGATGTATGGGGAGTACAGGGAGCACAGGAATATTATCCTTGTGAGAATGCTTATGAGTTAAGGTGCAAGAAACACGCACCAACTAAGAGACTTGTTAATGACCAAGCTTTACAGAAAGCAAAGACAAAACACTTGCAAAAGGAAGACAATTCCCAGTATATGAGGGTGCAGGACCGACGCCCTGTATTCAACCCTGAGCATTGGGAGGTGGTGCAGAAGATATTTAAAAAGCCTTATTACAACTTACCAACAAATACTGACTTAGGCTCAGAGGCTTCAGAAGGGGAACCGATGCAGATGGAATTTGCATCAGACACTGAGATGGACTGTAGCTTCTGTAAGACAGGAAGCTTGGAGTCCTTACTAAGCAACTAAGCTAGGTCTTGGGAATAGAGACTGTTTGTTTGCCTGCTTTACCATTTACTGTGAAGATAACAGTTTTCCTTTAATGCTTTCTTTTCCTTTTACCTGAAGTAAGGAATTTGTGTTTGACGTTTTTGTGTCCAAGCATATGAACCTTTTTGCATGAAAGGGGAAATAAATGCCTTTTGTTTTCCCTCCACTCGGACCTATTGTTTTCTGTGGGATTTTGGTACCAAAGGACGCTACCAGGGCTGAAAGTCCCTGGGCCCTGTTTGATATTGGCCAAACCCAACCTTAAATGTTTTTATGTCCCACCTACCTCGCTCCAGTACGCTGCCAAGGTAGGCCCTGTGACAGTATATACAGATCTCCTTCACAGACAGAAGAAGCGGCAAAGTGCTGCTGATAGATTTCAGTATGCCAGATACTGATTGGGACATCCCTGCTGCATTGTCATCTAGAAGTAAGGAGATCCTGGATTTTTTACAGAGATAACTATTCTGGCAGCTGGTAACAGAACCTACCCATGAGGGGAGGGGCCATACTGGACCTGATGGTTATGAATGGGGAGAGTGTTTGTTTTTGATATCATGGTGAGTGATCATCTCACACCCAGTAATCATAAGGTGGTGTGGTTCAGTATTAGGACAAGGGCTATTGTCCAGCCAAAAGTGAGGGTCCTAGACTTTAGGAAAACTAACTTTGCCAACATAGAACAATACCTCAAGGAGTCGTTAACAGGATGGGAACAGATGGGAGATGTAGAAAAGCAGTGGTCAAAACTGAAAGGGGATATTTTAAGGGCAACAAACCTTTTTATTAGGAAAGCAAATAAATGTAAAAAGAAAAGGAAGTTACTATGGTTCTCGAACGAAGTAGCTGAAAAGGGGAAGAGAAAGAATAAATATTCAGAAAAGCTAAGAGAAACTAGGAAAGCAGTCAGGATAGCAAAGATACACATGGAAGAAAAAATAGCCAACACAGTAAAATGGGGGGGGGGGACAAAACATTTTTCAGATATGTTAGTGAGAGGAGGAAGTGCAAAAGTAGTATTGTCAGACTGCAGGATGAAGGGGAGGAACATGTAGTAGCTGATGAGGATAAAGCGGAATTGCTTAACAAATATTTTTGTTCTGTGTTCACAGATGAAGGGCTAGGAGCAGGATTTCAGAAACCACTGAGAACAGGAACAGAAGTGAGACAGACAGATTCTGAATGATTTTCAGAAGAGTGTGGTTGCGAGGAGCTAGCTAAACTAAACGTAGACAGAGCGATGGGGCCAGATGGTATACATCTGAGAGTATTAAAGGAACTTAGGGAAATTCTAGTGCCTCCACTGTGTAACCTTTTCAGTGCTTCTTTAGAGATGGGAGCAGTCCCATAGGACTGGAGAAGGGCACATGTGATCCCTTTACACAAAAATGGAAGTAAGAATGAGGATGGGAACTACAGGCTGGTTACTTTGACCTCTATGGTGCGCAAACTAATGGAAATGCTGCTAAAACAGAGGATAGTGAGATTTATGGAATGCAGTGGATTACAGGATCCGAGGCAGCATGGTTTTACTAGGGCAGGAATTTTCAGACAAATCTTATTAATTTCTTTGACTAGGTAACATGAGAGTTGGACAGAGGGAGAGCTTTAGATGTGGTTCACTTAGATTTCAATAAAGTCTTTGATACTCTTCTGCACTGTCGCATTATAAATAAATTGAGTGTCCTAGGAATGGACACTAAAGTGACTGACTGGGTTAGAAATTGGTTGAGTGGGAGCTGACAAAGTATACAGGTAAATGGAGTTCACTCGGAGGAGAAGGATTTCACCAGTGGTGTGCCACAGGGATCTGTCCTTAGTCTGATTCTTTTTAAATTTTTGTAAGTGATCTTGTGGAAGGGCTTATTGGGTAAGGTATGCCTCTTTGCAGATAATGCCAAAATCTGCAATAAAGTAGACTCCTAGCTAGGTGTAGATAACATGAGGAGGGATCTAGCAAAGCTTGAAGAATGGTTGAGAATTTGGCAGCTGATTTATTTATTTATCTATCTATCTGTTTTTCTATACCGCCTTTTTGTTTAATCAGGGCAATTTACATTAACTTCAACTTTTACAAATAACTTTCAATTGTAAACAGTAACATCAGGGTCATGCATATGGGCTGCAAAAGTCCAAGGGAGTGATACAGTATAGAGGGTGAAGTACTTCTGTCCATGAAAGAAGAGCGGGACCTAAGGGTGATTGTTTCTGATGATCTTAAGGTGGCTAAAGCAGTAAAAAAGGCAACAGCAAAAGCCAGAAGGATGCTTGGTGCATAGGGAGAAAAATGGCCAGCAGAAAAAAGGAGGTGATAATGCCTCTGTATAAGTCTTTGATGAGACCTCATTTGGAGTATTGTGTGCAATTCTGGAGACCGCACCTTCAAAAGGATATAAACAGGATGAAGTCCGTGCAGAGGGTGGCTACCAAAATGGTCAGTGGGCTTCGTCATAAGGCAAATGGGGACAGATTTAAAGATCTCAATTATGTATACTTTCGAAGAAATATGGGAGAGGGGAGCTATGATAGATGTTTAAATACCTCTGTGGCATAAATACACAGGAGAAGAGCTTCTTTCATTTGAAAGAAAGCTGTATAAGAGCCCAATTCAGGAAGTGGCACGTCCTGACTGTCTGGATGACCCCAAGCAGGATGGGCCTGTTTGGACCCGATTCTGTAACGTGGGAGCAAAACATTCCCGTGGCATACAGAATTGGGCCCGGTGTGCCCCAGCATGGCCTGCAGGACATCCACTCCGCAGGCCGGTGCGTGCTTGCAGTGCCCTAGAACTTATCCCTCCACCAAACCCCCTGTGGAGGCTGCCAGAGCCCAGATCAGACAGCGGGGACACATCTCTGGTGACCTGTTGCTCCAGTGGTGGGTCGCTGTGCTCCCGTGGGGGGCTGCTGGGCAGGATCAGGGGTCAGCCTGCCCTTATACCACCTCCAAGGTAAAATAACCAGGCCGTCCCCCCAGTGACCCCCAGATGTACAGGGCCATTAATTGAATCGGCCCTGAACATCCAGGGGTCAGGCCTGTGCATGCCCCTCCCCCGTCACGTCCACGTCCCCTGCTGCACACACAGCGGTTCTGTGCGTGCAGTGGGGGAGTCAAGCGGAATACTGCCAGGACAGATAGCGGAAAATATCAAAACTAAGAAAACCTTTAAGTCAGGGCAAATTGATATCATAGATAAAAGCTCCCAATCTCAATAAATGACCATCTTAATAGTTATTCTTTTATCGGAGCTAGCCGTGGGAAGGCCGGAAGGGAAACCGGCTCTCACCAGGCGGGTAGCTACTTTTATTCTCAAAGGTTCTTCACCAAAAATTAAAGTTAAAGTACAATTAACCAGTAAAGTTTAAATCAAGTAGACTTATCTCAATCCAAAATGCCAGTTATAATAGGTACACGACGTGCACGTTTCGGGCAATCCAACCCTGTTTCAAGTGTAATAACCAGGCTTCAAAATTCTTCATAAGCTGTTTTCAAAACTACTGCTTCCAAAACGCCGTCATCGCAGCTGAGGTCAATCTTACAATGGCTGATAAAACGCTTTTAAAACCAAGAGAACCATCCAATCAGAATCGGGAAAACCCCCCACATGTCGGGGAACCCCTGATCTGATTGGTCCACATAGAGTTATGACGAAAATTTCTTCCAATGGGGCAAAACCAGTCATCTAAATCATCCATAGTCCCGGGCCCCGATCATTGATGAATGAAATATTCAGACAAGATTAATAGTTTTATAATATAGACATATTCTAAAGAAGACTCTGCCAGTCAATTTCTTTGTTCATGCCCCTTGGTTCCATCGTTCCAAGACTAAATATCCAGCGTTGTTCAAGGTATTGAAGACGCTCTTCACGATGCCCTCCCCGAGGGTTAATTGGGACATGATCAATTATAGACCAGACAAGCTGGTCAAAAGAATGAGAGTATTCCTTACAATGAGACACCATAGGTGCTGATAGTACCATGCATCGATGACGTGAGGCATGTTCTGTCAAACGACACTTCATAGATCGTATAGTCCTACCAATATACAAAAGGAGGCAGGGACATTGTATTAAATACACTACAAAAGCAGTATCACAATTGGTATCCCATCGGCGTCGAAAGACTTGATGTGTTATAGGATGAATCCATTCAATACCAGTAAGAGTAGAGATACAATATTTACAATGTTGACACGCTGAATGACCATATATAGGTTCCGAATATGAACGTGCTCCACTATTCCCCTTCTAGAATCGGGCTCCAAGTGGGCATAGGATGAAGTTGAAAGGAAAGGAAATAGATTGAGGAGTAATTTGTGGAAATATTTCTTTGCGGAAAGAGTGGTAGAAGCGTGGAATAGTCTCCCTATGGAGGTAGTAGAGACAAAGACTGTACCAGAATTCAAGATAGCCTGGGACAAACACAAGATTTCTAAAGGAAAAAAGCGACTGTAGTGCTTAGTATTTGGTATGGAAGAGCAGACCGGATAAGCCGTATGATCTTAATTTGCTGTCATGTTTCGATGTTTCTTATTGCTGCATCAGAGTATATACCAAGTGATAGCATCACGGAAAGTTGCTCTGGTCTGCCTCCATCTACTTGTTGGGAAGTATAACCCACTCATCTGGACTGGTCTAGCAAGATTCAAGGAAAGCAAATTAGCAGGTTTGGAAAATGTCTTCTTCCTACCCAGACATACAGTACAATACTAGCAATCAAGTATGGTGCTCCTAAAATATCCCATAAAATTAGCATGTTGTTGTTAAGTGCCGTCGAGTCGGAGTCGACTCATGGCGACCCTCTGGATAGCTAACCTAAATTGTGTTCCGTCTTCAGTCAGGCAGCTCATTGTTGACAGACTGGTACCCGTAGCTGCTGTTATTGTATCGATCCATCTCATTGCTGGCCTTCCTCTTTTGCGTTGACCTTTTATCTTGGCAAGCATGATGTCTTTCTCTAATGATCTCTCTCTTCGCATGATGTGTCCAAAGTATGAAAGTCAAAGTCTTGTCATCTGAGCTTCTAAAGAAAACTTAGGTTTGATCTCCTCTAGTACCGACTGGTGTGTTCTTCGGGCAGTCCATGGTATACACAGTATTCGCCGCCAGCACCATAATTCAAAGGCATCAATTTTCTTCCTGTCTATCTTTTTCACTGTCCAGCTTTCACATCCATATGATGTTATTGAAAATACCATGGCTTGAACAAGTCAAATCTTTGTATGGAGACAGACATCTCTGCTCTTGAGAATCTTATCTAGGTCTTTCATAGCCATTCTGCCAAGAGCAATGCGTCGTCTGATTTCTTGACTGCTTGTTGCTTCTCTATTGATAGTTGATCCAAGTAGGTTAAAGTTGTTCACAATTTCAATTTCTTCTCCTTCAACGATGAACCTGTTGATTATGCCAGTTGTCATGATCTTTGTCTTCTTTACATTAAGGTGCAGGCCCATTTTGAGACTCTGTTCTTTGATTGTGAGAAGCAAATGTTTCAGATCATCTTCACTTTCAGCCAGTAATGTGGTATCATCAGCATAGCGAAGGTTGTTGATGAGTCTTCCACGAATCTTCACACCTGTTGTCTTCATACAATCCTGCTTCTCTGATGATTTGCTCTGCATATAAATTAAACAGGTAGACTTCCGGTGGCATGGTGGGCTAGGCAGGACGTTTCCTCCTTAGCTCCGGAGCCTGCTCCTTCCCCCCTTGCTGTTAACCAACCTTATAGCCCTGGAATTCCTACCATAGTGGGGAGGAATAGGAGAGAGTCTATCGGAGCCCTGCCTTTTCGCAACTTTTGGGAGCAAAGTACTTGCATGGCCGCGAAGACTCAGAGGCGGGAGAAACCCCGCGGTGGTGAAGCTGCTATGGCGGAGGGGACCTCTGAAGCGTCAGTGCCGACGATCGCTCCGACGATTGTGGCTGAGGTCTCCAAGGCGGTGGTGGAGGCTTTGGAAGGTCGCTTTGGCAGGTTGGCCTCACAAATCTCTGAGGTAGCCGCGGCGGTGACTGAGTTTAATAACCGGGTTGCCCAGGCTGAGCAATGCATAGGCTCCTTGGAGGACGCACGTGTACAGGACGAGGCCCGGATAATAAAGCTGGAGGAGGCCCTAAAGAAGCACGAGGAAAAGCTTGAAGATTTGGAGAATCGTAGCCGGAGAAATAACCTACGCTTCATAGGAATCGAGGAAACCGTGAAAGACAAGGACTTGCTGCAGTATTTGGAGCGCTGGCTGCCGGCGAACCTACCTTTAGCGGCGGAGCTGGGCACTATAGTGCTGGAAAGAGTGCACCGATTGGGGCCATACCATGCTGGAGACAGCCGGCCCAGGGCGGTAATAGCGCGTTTCCTCAATGCAGCCCAAAAAGAGGGTGTGCTTCGTGCATCGCGGCAGCAGCGGCGTCTGGAGAGTGCGGCCTGCAAGATCCTGATATTTCAGGATTATTCAGCTGGAGTCTTGCTGCGTCGTCGAGCATTCAAAGAAGTCTGCAGTCGGTTAATTGAGAGAGGCCTGCGCTTCACCATGGCGTACCCCGCAACCTTGCGGGTAGAAGGGGCTGCAGGCCGCCGGACCTTTCTGACGCCCGAGGCCGCAATGGATTTTTGCAACCGTCTTGGCGGACCGTGATGCTTTCCCGGAGATGTGAAGTCCTGGACTCGGAGCTCACGAGCGGCTGAATTTGCCGGGTTTGTACGAGGCTCAGAGTGCGGCCATGTGCATCCCATACTGGCGGTGGGGGTTCCGCCGTTGTGACTGGGCCGGGAGTACAGCTGGCCTCTATTTGTTTTCTATTTATTTCTTTTGCTCCTTTTTCTGCGTTTCTTACATCTCTCCATCCACTATCCCCTCTGTTTTCCCTCCTCTCCCTTTCTCTTATCTTATTTTTATTTCGTAATTCTATTTCATCTCCATTTGGGGCCAAAGACATGTTGTCACCCCTCCATTTGTATACTTAACTCTTGTTAGTGTATTTTGTATTGCCTAGATTGGTTGGGGTTTTTTGAGCAATATCATTCTTTGTGTCTGTTCAACCAGGGTCCCATGTAGCAGATACGATATTTCAAGGTTATCCCTGTCATGTATTGAACCAGTTCCCCATTCGGTGGTTCTTTCTGTCCCCACTACATGTATGCAATGGGCTTTGGGTATCTAGTGGGCTTTGGAATTCTATTAGTTGTCCCTGGGGCGGCATGGGGGGTGTGTGAATATAGTAAGACGGGCCAGCCTGTTGCTAGCGGCTGTGGGTCCGTGTGTGGAAGGGGGGGGCTTGGTAGGGAGGGGTCATTGTTAGGCATGGGGGTTCCACCGGGATTCTACCATCTGGGGGGGGGGGAGGCTCTGCATGCTACGGGGTCATAGGTGGGCCAGCGTAAGAGGCGGGCTGGTATGGGAGGAGGATTGGGATTGGGAAGGGGGGACGGTGTGGGAGCAGTTGGGATTGGGGGGGTTAAGGGTACTGGCAGGTGGGGGGGAGGGGAGGCTGGGGGTGGGTTAGGGGCGGGGAGGGAGGGGAAATGTATGCCTAGTCGAGTGGATGCGTTGGAGCATATGGGTGGATGTCTGAATGTGTGTGTGTGTGGAAGTGGTGGCCTGGTGTCAGCTTGTTGGAGTGGCTGGGTGGAGGCCCTAAGCTGGGGGGGTCTCCGCTAGCGGGAGTGGAAGTATTATTGTGGTGTCAGCGGGTGGCTTTTTCTTGGCCTGAATGATGAGTACTGGCCTTAGGATCGCTTCGTGGAATGTATGTGGTTTGGGCTCCCCCGTCAAGCGCTATAAAGTGTTTCAGCAATTGAGGCGAAAGCAAATCGGGGTTATTCTGTTGCAGGAGACACACCAGTCTGCGGCTGAGCATGATAAGTTATGCACAGGTCAAGTAGTGAAAGTCTATGGGTCCCCGGCACTAGGACGGAAGCGGGGCGTGGCCATCTTAATTACCAAGTCGGTGAGCTGGGAGGAGGAAGGCGTGGACATTGATTCGGAAGGTCGGTATGTCTGTGTGAGGGGGCTGCTTGGAGGTGTGAAAGTGACTCTCTGCTCGATTTATGCGCCAAATGTATATGAGGCCCGCTTTTTTCAGGAACTTACTCGGTTACTAGATGCTATCACTGGGTATCAGGTGATCATAGGTGGTGACTTTAACAAAGTGCTGAATGTAGATGTGGATAGGTCCGAACCGGTTGAGGGCCGGGGTCAGCGGACTAGACGGCGTCTGTGGGGCATGTGTGAGGGACATAAGCTACTAGACATTTGGAGGGTCTTGCACCCTGGGGATAGGGAGTATACACATCTTTCCAGAGCGCACGGTTCTTGGTCCCGGCTGGATTATTTTTTGATCTCGGACTCGTTGTTTAGTTGGGTTAAAAGTGCGGAGGTGGGTCCATCTGTTCTCTCGGATCATGCGATGGTGATCTTGGAAATGCGAGATTGCAATCCGAGTAGGGCCCGGCTCTGGCGCTATCCGCTGGAGCTTAGTGGTGACGTGCAGTTTGAAAGGCACCTCCGGGACAGATGGGCAGATTACATGGCCTGTAATGATCGGCCGGGGATATCTCCTGCTCTCCTGTGGGAAGCCGGGAAGGCGGTTTTGAGAGGGGATATTATTAATTATACTAGCCTGCGGCGCAAACAGCTGAACCGGCGGATCTTATCTCTAGAGCATGACCTGGGGAAGGCGCGAAGGAAGTTGGCTGGCTGCCGGACGGCAGCGCATCACCGTGAGATGCGGGACCTCCAGACGGAGTTGGAGACGCTCCTACACCGGCGAGCGCAGAAATCAATGTTATATTATCGAAACCGACTATACATGCATGGTAACAAGGCCGGTCGGTTGATGTCTTCGCTGGTGCGGCCGGCAGGGGGGCCTCGTTCGATCGGGGCGCTCCGTCACCCGGATGGGTCCATTAGGCGGGGCACTGCGGATATAGAGGCGGTGTTTTTGGACTTTTATCGACAGCTATATGCGCGGGAAGAGGCGTCGGAGGAGAAGGGCTGGGTTTTCCTTCAGAATTGCCCGCTGCTGCGGCTTAGTAGCGAGGGCTTGCAGGCCCTTAATCAACCTCTGTCAGGCTGCGAGGTACAAGCTGCGATAAAGACCCTGAAGACTGGGCGGGCTCCGGGAGTGGATGGTTACCGGGGGGAGTTCTTTAAAGCCCTGAGTGATGTTATTGTGGGACCGTTGGTAGGTTATTATGAAGACCTGATCTCGGGAGGGAAGTTCCCTTTTGAGGCCAACAAAGCCTTGGTGACCCTCTTGCCGAAACCCGGCCGAGATCCGCATTTGCCTGGCTCCTATCGCCCTATCTCGCTCCTTAATGTCGACATCAAGATTTTGGCCAAGATTATGGCGGATCGGTTGGCGCGGTTTCTACCGGACTTAATTCATCGGGACCAAGTGGGGTTCATGCGGGATCGCTACGCCACCTCGAATGTGCAACGGATTTTGTTGTCCATGTGCTCTCGGGAGTCGGTAGACTGTGGCTCTCTCCTTATCAGTTTTGACGCTGAAAAAGCGTGTGATCGAGTCAACTGGGGTTTTATGTATCAGGTCCTTGAGGCGATGGGTTTTTGTGGTTTCTTTGTCGATGTGGTTCGAGTGTTGTATGCCGACCCGAGGGGTGCCTTGCTGATAAACGGACATATGTCCACTGACTTTAGCATCCAGAAGGGGACTCGACAGGGCTGTCCTTTGTCCCCTCTCTTATTTGTCTTGACGCTTGAACCTTTACTAATTCGGATCAGACAGGCCACGGAGTTTCGGGGCGTTTCAGTAGGAGGGGGAGGTTCGAGTCGCGGCTTATGCTGATGATCTGCTTGTTCACCTGGCGGATCCGCTGGCGGGGTTGCCCCACCTGTTGCGCCTTATTAGGGACTATGGGGAACCTTCGGGGCTACGGCTTAACCTAGACAAGTCTGAGGCAATGTGGTTGGGGCCGGCGGCCGTGCCAGATTGGCCAGGGGGCTTTCCTTTGAAATGGGCGGGGGGGCATTTCAAATATCTGGGTATATACTTACCAGCGTGTCTGCGTGATCTTTACAACCTTAATGTTTCCAAATTGGTGGCCTCTGTGTCGCTTACGGTAGATAAATGGTGCGACTTGCCGCTCTCCCTGGGGGGTCGTGTGGCTTTATATAAGATGGCCATTTTTCCTAGGATCCTCTATGTGCTCCAGCTTCTTCCGCTGTTCCTTGGGCGATCAGATCTTAGGAAGTTGAACGTACTTCTTAATCGGTTTCTATGGAGGGGGCGGAGGCCGAGAGTGCGCCTGGCGGTCTTGCAGCAACCTAGCGCGCTGGGTGGTCTCGGGGTTCCTGACTTGCGGAAGTACAATGTGGCCTGTCTGCTCAGACTTGCGCGGGATTGGCTTTGGGATTTAGCTGACTATTCGCCCTTGGAGCTCCTTCGGAAGGTGGTACGTCCCTTCCATCTCCGATATATTCTGCATGTTCTGGGAGTTCGACGCCTATCTCAAGACCTCCGGGGGTCGATCTTGGCGCCGGTGGGGCAAGCTTGGCGTTTTTTTTTGTAGGAGACGACGGTTGCAGGCCCGCTACTCTCCATATCTTCCGATTCGAGATAATGCAGATTTCCTCCCAGGTTTGGAAGGGCCCAAGTTTGCCCGATGGGCGAGACTGGGTCTGGAGAATTTGGAGCAGGTAGTGACGGCAGATGGTAGGGCGGAGTGTTTCTCTGTGTTATCTAGGCAGTATCCTTTAGTGCAGTGGGATGTCTTCCCTTATATGCAGCTTCGCAGCTACCTCCGTAGCATTCCAAGCGCGGCTTTGAGTGGGAGGGTTAGCTCGGAATTGGAACTGGCACTTGGGGGGGGGGACCAGAGGGTGTGGGTCTCTGACTTGCACAAAATGCTTTGGGAGACTGACCAGCCGGTCCCCTTAGAGGGATTAGCGAGGGCTTGGACATTGGACTTAGGCCAGGTGGTAACGGCCGATGACCTATTGCGTGCCTTGTTAGGACTTCCTGAACTGAGTGTAATGGTGCTTCACCGGGATGCTCAGTTCAAAATTTTACGACGCTTGCACTACGCGCCTCATCGGGCGTGGCGAGCGGGCATTGCGGAGTCTCCTGGATGTCCTCGATGTGGGGAGCCTCGGGCGACGTTAGGGCATATGTTTTGGACCTGCCGGACAGTCCAGGGCTTCTGGGGGAAAGTACTGGATCACCTGGCTGCTTGTGTGCGAGGCCCCCTTTCACTGAATGCTGGTAATGTGATATTGGATGTTTGGGATGATGTGTGGAGGGCGGAGCTGGGACCCGTTGTGCTGAGGTGGTTGCGATTGGTGCTGTTGCTTGGCCGATTGACTATCCTTCAGCAGTGGCTAGCTGCGGTGGAGCCTACGTATGACTTGTGGAGACTTCGACTGCATGGTTTGTTACTGCTGGAGAGGGTGCACGCTAGGGGTCACCCGCGATGATGGCAGAGGTTTTTGGAAAGCTGGGGTTCACATCTCTCTCTTCTGCCCCCAGGGGTGCGTAGGAGGGTCTTGGGTGGTCCCTGATAGTCCCCTTTAGCTGGTTGGCTGTCCTCTTTACTCTTAACTGCGCACTTGGCTGGGTAGCTGAAGCTTGACTGGGAATTAGGACGGGGGTGGGAGGTGGGGGGAGGTTAGAAGGGGTGGGACTAGGACTGGGAGGGCTAATGGGCAGGGGGGTGGTGGGGGGGCGCCATCCGGCTATAACCTGACGGCAGATGGATCTGGGAGAAGAGTTCCCCTCGGATCCGTCTCTGCTTTGGGAGTTCCGTGTTCTCTGCTGGTGGTGATGGGGTGATGGGGTGTAATAGGAATCGTGAGGGTGGTAACTGGCTTGGGATGGTAGTTGGTGGTGGGTGGGGCCTGGGCTGTGGGGGTGGCAGGGCGGGGAGGAGACGACCGGCTTTTCTGGGCAAGCCACTGGATGGGTGACTGGGTGAAGAGTGGTCCCTAGGACATTCCGGTATTGTTAATGTGTTATGCTACTGCTACTGTTGTTTTCCTGTAGGTGTGGTAGCGGTTGGGCTCTCGGGAGCTGCTGTTCTCCACCTTACCCTGCTCTATTGATGTATTGTTACTGTACTTGTCGAGCTGATACATCTCTCACAGTGTATCTTATTCTCTGTTAATCCCAAGCGATGTGTATTGATGTTTTTATTAGAGCTGTTGATACTGTATTTTTCTGTTTGGAGTTACCTGTGAAACTTGAATAAAAAAGATTGAACATAAATTAAACAGGTAGGGGGAAAGTATGCAGCCTTGTCTTACACCTTTGCTTATTTTAAACCATTCTGTTTCTCCTTGTTCCGTTCGAACTGTTGCTTCTTGATCAATGTACAGATTGTGCAAGAGAACGATCAGGTGTTCTGGTATACCCATGCTTCTTAATGTGGCCCAGAGTTTCTCATGATTTACACAGTCAAAAGCCTTGCTATAGTCGATAAAGCACAAATAGATATCCTTATGGTATTTTTTAGTCTTTTCAAGGATCCATCTCACATCCACAATGATGTCTCTCGTTCCTCGCCCTTTCCTGAACCCTGCTTGCACTTCAGGTAGTTCTTGTTCCAGGTATGGTTGTAGTCTCTTTTGAATAATCTTCAGTAGAATCTTGCTGGCATGTGGGATCAGAGTGATTGTGTGATAATTTCCACAGTCAGTTGGATCACCTTTCTTTAATATTGGTATAAACATAGACCTTTTCCAGTCAGTTGGCCATGATGTTGTCTTCCATATTTCTTGGCAGAGCCTTGTAAGTACGGTAACAGCTGCATCAGATTGCTGTAATACTTCTATGGGAATGCTATCAATGCCTGGTGTTTTGTTCTTTGATAAGGCTTTCAATGCTGCTTCAACTTCTTCTTTCATCACCAGTGGTTCCCGATCATAATGTACAGGTTGAAACGGCTGTTGGTCCACTTGATCTTTATCATATAAAAACTCTGTATATTCCTTCCACCTTTTCTTGATCTTCTCAGCATCATTCAACATAGACCCTTGAGCATCTTGTAACATTCCATTTCGAGGCTGGAACTTTTTCTTTAACTCTTGTAGCTTTAGGAAAGCCAATCTTGTTCTTCCTCTAATAGTTTCTGCTTCTATTTCCTTGCATGCGTCATTGTAGTACTTTTCCTTGTCCTGTCTTGCTGCATGTTGGAAATCTCAGAATTCTGCGATTGTCTTTCTTTCTCCTCTGGCTTTAGCTTCTCTGCGTTTCTGGGCAATTTTCAGAGTTTCTTCTGTCATCCATTTTGGCCGTTTTTGCTTTTTCACCTTTTGTAGAGACTTCTCGCTTTCTTCCAACACAACCTTCTTGATGTCATTATATAACTCTTCTGGAGCTCTGTCATTTGTATCTAAAGCAACAAATTGATTTTGCAGGCAGTCTTTAAATTCCAGTGGTATATTATCAAGGTCATATTTTGCTGCATTCATGAGTGGTTTGCTCTTTTTCAACATTAGCTTGAGTTTGCATACTAGTAGTTGATGATCTGCACCACAGTCAGCTCCAGGTTTTGTCTTTGTTGATGTTACAGAGCTTTTCCATCGTTGACTTCCACAGATGTAGTCAATTTGATTTTTATACAATCCATTGGGTGAAGTCCATGTGTACAGTCGCCGCTTGTGTTGCTGGAAGAGAAGGTGTTTGAGATGAATAGATCGTTGGTCTTGCAGAATTCTATCAATCTCCAGGAACAAGCAGGAATGAGTCTTCACATATGGGTATCGTCGGTACCGACGGAGCCTGTGCGGGAACGCTCCCCAGCGTCCAGTAAGAAAGCTTTTGGGAGCATCCCACAGCACCTGCGCGCTGCCTTCCCGCCTTTCCCAACAGCCTCTCTCCAGTTCTTCTTTTCCACGGAGCCAGCAGGTTGTGTTCCTGTCACCGCAGAAGAATTCTTTATTTTTTTTCTTTATTTTTCTGTGTCGCGTCTGCCTTCTTCGACGTCAGACCGGTACCGCCGGTCTTTTCTTTCTTAAAAAAAAACAAAAAAAACCCTTTTCTTTCTTCAACTGTGCATTTTCGGTTTGGGCCTTAGGCCTGAACATATTTTCTCCTCATGGAGAAGCCCGCTTCTGGGTTCAAAAAGTGCACGAAGTGTGGCGGTACTATTTCTGTCACTGACACCCATGACTGGTGTCTAAAATGTATGGGTCCTGACCATTCCATCACGGATTGTGTGTCCTGTACCATGATGTCTAAAAGAGGTCGGCAGAACCGAGCAGCCAAGCTCAGTACCCTGTTTCCCTCTGATGCAGCCTCGGTGGCATCGACGTCTTCCAGGGCTTCTTCTTCCTCCCATGGATCTCAGTTAACCAAACATAAATCTAGCCGGTCCTTGAAGAGCAAATCTCCCTCTAAGCATCGAGATGCCTCCGGGCTTGTCCTCGAGGATTCCGCACCAGCAAAATTACCCCGGCGGGAAGTTCCGGCTTCCAAAGCATTGTCTATGGGGTCACAGGTTGACATCGATGGCTCGGCCTCGACCGATCACCTGTTGCCGTGTTCTGGGGTACCGGTGGCCTCCACTGGTACCGACATCCAGACTCTTGTGGCGTCGATGGATCAGAAGATTCTGTCCATGCAGCGCACCCTAACGGCGTTTATGCAGGCTTCGATGCCTCTGGTACTGCAACAGTCTCCGTTGCCAGTACCGACTCCGGCACCGGCATCGTTCCCGGTGCCGGTACCGATTGCATCGACATCGGCTTCGGTGTCGACTGCAATGGTACCCTGTCCTATGATGCCCATCGGTACCGAACCGGTACCGCTTACTCCTGATGTCGATCCCACTCGGTACGCGTATCGGGCTTTACAGGAGCATCCAGACAGGCGATACTTCGATTCCTCCGAAGACTCTGATGAGTCGGAGGTTTCTGTCGATGCACCGGTACTTCTGTCGATGCACCGGTTTTCTGTCGATGCACCGGTGGCCTTTTATCCTGAGGGAGTCTGATTCTCCAAAACGAAGAATGTCTCCTCCAGAAGACTTGTCTTTTCAGAACTTCATTAGGGAAGTGGCTAGGGGCCTCTCCATTACAGTGGCCCCTGAGTCAGAGCCTAGAGCCAAGCAACTAGATATTTTGCAATATCCTAAGGCTCCTAAAGAAGCAGCTACTTTACCTATTCATGAGATTCTCTATGATCTCATGTTGAGCATGTGGGAGACTCCTCTTACCACCTCTCCTCATTCTCGTAGATTAGACACCATGTACCGTGTCCATCCTTGTCCTGGCTTTCATAAGTCTCAGCTTCCTCACCACTCTATTGTGGTAGAGTCTGCTATGAGGAAAATAAAGAGTGCAAAGAGACACTCATCTAATCCTCCAGGACGTGAATGCAGGACCCTTGATGCTTTTGGCCGAAGGGTTTTCCAAGCTAATATGCTTGCTGCCAGAATCAACTCCTATAGTCTCTATATGGGGATGTTTCTAAAAGAAGTCACAGATCATCTGCAGACTTTAGCCCCTTTTATTTCAAAAGATAAAAGGCAGGAATTTCTCACTTGGCTTAAACATGCCCAAGATGTTTCCAAATTTTCCAACCATGCAACCTTTGACTCTTTTGAGTGTGTAAGCAGAGCCTCGGCTATTGCCATAGGTGCACGCAGAATTGCTTGGTTACAAGCCTCCGATTTGGAACTTTGGGTCCAAGATGAACTGGGAAATCTTCCTTGTACAGGTAAAAACCTTTTTCGCAGGGATTGGAAAGCAAAGGCCACTCAGATGGATGCTGAGAACTCTGCTTTGGATCGACTTTCAAAGTCTACCTCTGCTCCTGCTAAGAAAAGGTTGTTCAAAAAGACAACTTTTTCTAAAAAGGGAAGATACTATCCTGCTTATGGTCAGCAGGCATCTTCTGCAGGTCGTTTTGCTGCAAACGTCAGCAACCACCTAAACAGACCAAGTCAAAGGCTATCAGGCCTCCCACGGCTCAGCAGCCTCAGCCTCCCCAGGGCCTTTGACTTGCAACTAGAGAACTTAGCCTTTCTGGCTCTGGAAGAACCAGAGCCCCTCACCATTCCAGGAAGGTTGGCTTACTTTGCTCCCAGATGGGAGCAAATTACAGCAGAGCAATGGACCCTCTCCATTGTAAAGGAAGGGTACAAGCTTCATTTCTTAAACCTTCCTCCCCACACCATGGTGAGACAGTTCAATTCTCCAACATCTCTCCTCAACCTTCTGGGTCAGGAGATTGCTACCCTTCTTGCCCAAGGGGCAGTAGAAGAAGTACCCCTTCTTCAACAGGGCTCAGGGTTCTACTCCCCTTATTTTCTTATTCCAAAGAAAACAGGGGACTACAGACCCATATTAGATCTCAGAGAATTGAACAAGTTTCTATTCAAAGAGAAATTCAAGATGATTTCTCTCGGTACTCTGCTGCCATACCTTCAGAGTCAGGACTGGCTTTGTTCTCTAGATCTCAAGGATGTGTACACCCATGTCCTCATCCATCCAACACACAGAAGGTTTCTTCGGTTCCTTTTTCAAGGAAAGCACTACCAATACAGGGTGCTTCCTTTCAGTCTGGCCTCTGCACCAAGGGTGTTCACGAAATGCATGGCAGTAGTAGCTGCATTTCTATGCACTCTAGGAATATTCGTTTTCCCATATCTGGACGAATGGCTCATTCGAGCTCCATCCCAGTCAGAGGCCCAGATTTCTCTAACCTGCACAATGCGTGTCCTTCAGCATTTGGGACTGGTAATAAACATCCCAAAATCCCATCTCACCCCTACTCAGTCTCTGGAGTTTATAGGGGCCTTGCTGGATACCACAACTGCAAGGGCCTATCTTCCTCAGGCCCATTGCCTACGCTTGGTGCAGTTAGCCTCCCAGATACAGTTAAAGTCCCATTTAACTGCTCGAGAGATGTTACAACTATTAGGCCACATGGCATCCACCATGCATGTGGTTCCATATGCTCGCCTTCACATGAGGGCAGCTCAATGGACTTTGTCCACCCAATGGACTCAGGCATCAGGTTGCCTGTCAGACAAAATAGCAAACTCCAGTCGCCTATTTTGGTCTCTCCAGTGGTGGAAGTCCCCTCCAAATCTGTTGCTGGGGTCCCCTTTTCAGCAGTCGCTACCCCAAGCAACTCTGACAACAGATGCTTCTCCAATGGGTTGGGGAGCTCATCTGCAGGATCTCTCCACCCAGGGCATCTGGTCTCCACAGGAGACTTCTCTACATATCAATCTCTTGGAACTCAGAGCAATATTCTTAGCTCTCAGAGTGTTCCATTCCCTGCTCAGCTACAGGACAGTCCTCATCCATACGGACAATCAAGTAGCCATGTTCTATGTAAACAAGCAGGGCGGGACTGGCTCTCTGTCGCTTTGCAACGAAGCTTTGCGACTGTGGGCCTTGGCCAGAGAGCATCACATCCGTCTTCTGGCAGTATATCTTCCAGGCGTTCAAAACTCTTGGGCGGACAGACTCAGTCGAGTTCTGCTTCCACACGAGTGGTCCCTCCACATGGACCAGGTAGCCAGGATTTTTCGAATTTGGGGAACCCCGGACATAGACCTCTTTGCAAGTCCGTGGAATGACAAACTTCCCCGGTTCTGTTCCAGAATTCCGTGTCAGGGAGTTCAGGCCAAGGATGCCTTCCTCCTTCACTGGGGTCAAGACTTCCTTTATGCCTTTCCACCAATTCCCAAGACACTATTCAAGCTTCAGAGAGATCAAGGGACCATGATCCTCATAGCACCACATTGGCCACGCCAAGTGTGGTACCCTCTACTTCTGCATCTCTCTCAAGCTCCTTCCCTGGACTTGGGCTCTGCACCAGACCTTCTGTCCCAGGAAGAGGGAACTTTGTGGCGCCCAAACCCCCAGTCGCTCCATCTCAGGGCTTGGTTGCTGAGGGCCTAGACCTTCAAGATTTTCATATCTCTCATCAAGTCAGAGATGTTATTCATGCCTCTAGAAAGCCTTCTACTAGACGTTCCTATGCTTTCAAATGGAAAAGATTTACCATTTGGTGTTCAGGGAAAGGTCTAAACCCTCTTGCAATACCTCTGAATTCTCTACTAGAGTATCTCCTGCCATCTATCCCATGCAGGTCTGAAAACAAATTCAGTAAGAGTCCTTTTGAGTGCTATTGCAGCGTCCCTCAAGCCTCTCAATGGACAACCTGTTTCCTCTCATCCTCTTATAGCAAGATTCATGAGAGGCCTTCTTTTAACTAAACCTCCCATTAGACCACCTCCAGTGGCATGGGACTTAAACCTGGTTCTTGGCCAGCTTATGAAGCCACCCTTTGAACCTTTAGCCACCACCTCCTTGAAATTCCTTTCTTGGAAAGTTATTTTTCTCATTGCAGTCACCTCAGCACGCCGCATCAGTGAGTTGCAAGCTTTGGTGGCTAATCCTCCTTATACAAGGTTCCATCATGATAAGGTAGTCCTCAGGACCAATCCACACTTTATGCCTAAAGTGGTCTCACCTTTTCATCTGAACCAAGAGGTATATCTACCTATCTTTTTTCCAGGACCTCATGCATCAAATGCAGAGAGGAATCTTCATACCTTGGATTGTAAGAGAGCTCTCGCTTTTTACTTACAAAGAACACAGTAACATAGAAAGTCTTCTCAACTCTTTGTTGCTTTTGATCCTTCTCATTTAGGACTTCCAGTCTCTAAGAGAACACTGTCAAACTGGATTGCTCAGTGTATTTCTTTCGCCTACCAGAGTAGGAACATTTCTCTGGAGGGCCATGTCACAGCTCACAATGTGAGAGCCATGGCAGCCTCAATGGCTCATCTAAACTCTGTGTCCATCGACCATATCTGTCGAGCGGCCACCTGGGCCTCGGTTCATACCTTCACAGCCCATTACTGTTTGGACAAGGACTCCCGCCGGGATGCCTCGTTTGGTCAGGCTGTTCTCAAACACCTGTTCCATTCCTAATCAACTCCTACCCACCTACCCTGGTCGGATGCCAGAGATCCATGGGGGGAGGTAGAGTCTTTTTCAAAGGACACACAACCTGGGGTTTCTCCCTGGCATCTGCAGCTAGGGAGTCCCCATATGTGAAGACTCATTCCTGCTTGTTCCTGGAGATAGCACAGTTACTTACCTGTAACAGGTGATCTCTGGGAACAGCAGGAATAAGTCTTAACAACCCATCCACCTCCCCTAGGAGTTGTCTCTCTCTATCTATCTTTCCTTTCCTCTCTCTCTCTTTGTCTCAGCTTTAAAACTCGAACTGGAGAGAGGCGTTTGGGAAAGGCGGGAAGGCAGCATGCTGGCGCTGTGGGATACTCCCAAAAGCTTTCTTACTGGATGCTGGGGAGCGTTCCCGTGCAGGCTCCATCGGTACCGATGATACCCATATGTGAAGACTTATTCCTGCTGTTCCCAGAGATCACCTGTTACAGGTAAGTAACTGTGCTTTCTCCAGCTTCATTTCTGTTGCCAAGTCCATATTTTCCAACTACTTTGCCTTCTTTGTTGCCAACTTTTGCGTTCCAGTCACCCATGACTATCAGGATATCCTGTTTGCATGTTCTGTCAATTTCAGCTTGTACTTGTCCATAGAACTCTTCAATTTCATTATCTTCTGCAGCTGTTGTTGGGGCATATACTTGAATTATAGTTGTGTTGATAGGCATTCCTCGTAGACGAACAGAGATTAAGTGTTCGCTGACTGCATTGTATTTCATTACAGTTCTTGCAAGTTTCTTCTTTATTATAAATGCAACACCATTTTTTCTTTGTCTTTCATTTCCAGCATAGTAGACCATGTGATCATCTGATGCAAAGTGCCCGATGCCAGTCCATTTCAGTTCACTGACACCCAACAGATCAAGTTGTACACATTCCATTTCATTCTTGACCATCTCCAACTTCCCTTGGTTCATGCTTCGTACATTCCATGTTCCAGTGTGTAAGACATCTTTACAGCTTCTGACTCTCATTTCATGCGCAGCTACATCAGCAGTCAGACGTCCCAAGGGCTTTGATTCAACCACATCATATATGCTGGCTTTACTCTGAAAAGTCTTCAGCTCTTCCCCAGTAGCTAGTTGAGTGCCTTCCGACCTGGGGGTCTCCTCTTCCAGCACTATAGCACAATTTGTTTTGTTGTAACTATCCATTGGGTTTTCATGGCAAGATACAGAAGTAGATTGCCGGGGCTTTCCTCTGCGCATTTTAAGTTTGGTGGTGTTGCCGTCAACACTATCCCATTCTGCTGCTGCCCAGATGGGTGGTTTGTCTTGATCTGGCTCCTAAGCTGAGACCTGTCCATCTTGGGAGACCCTGCCAGTAGTTAAACTACCGATTAGTTTAGCTCTCAGCATCACTAATGCACACAAGCCCTCACAGCACGACAAGCTGCAAGCCAAGTGAGGGAAAATTAGCATAGCCAAGGACTATTGCAGTGGTTCTCAACGCAGTCCTTCAGTATCTCCTAGGCCAGTCAGGTTTTCAGAATATCCACAATGAATATGCATGTGATATATCTGCATAAAATGGAGGCAGTGCATGTAGATCTATTTTATACATATTCATTGTGGATATGCTCAAAACGTGAATGGCTTAGAGAGTTCCAGAGGACTGCATTGAGAACCAATGGACTACTGAACATATGACCATAACTTCCTTGTCAGCCCTAAATGCCATCCCCAATCCCTAACACCTTAGCACAGTCATTGTCTTACCCTTCCCACTGGGGAGGCACTTCAAAGGGTATGCCCCTTTGACACCTATAACATTACCAGACCACACATATCTGTGGTCCAAACTATGATGTCACTGAGTGGCATGGCTTACAGTGTAACACCAGGTGTATGAAAAGGATTTTCCTCGCCTATCTTTTAGGCGCAGGTCACTAACCGGGCAGCATATCGCTACTGTCTGGTTATTGATCGTCTCCACCTTCTTTCCTCTCTGGAACACCCCAGACATGCCCGATGCTAAGCGGTTAGCATCAGGGTGTGTAAGGGCCATAACTGGGGATATTCAGAGGCATTAACCGTGTTAGTGCCGTTGAATATCCCTCTTCATGACAGTTACACAGTTTATAGGGCTGTAAACCATGTAATTGCCATTCGAATATCTGGTCATACGTCCCTAGAGCTGAAGGAGGGCTAGGCCTCAAAGAGATTGATTATACATACAGAGCTACTGTACTATCATAGGCCTCCATGTCTACCTAACAGCATCATCAGATCCAAATATGCAAAACGTACTGAAATAGGAGAGTAAACATCCAGAATCTGTCTCCATCATCAAATTTGGACAAGCGTTCCGACGACTAGAAGGAATGAATGAGAATCCACAAACACACACAGGAAGCAACAGAATCTGCAAAACAGGAGAAAAACCTCTTCAAAGAATTAATCAACAAATGAAGAAACACAAGTGGCAAATATACAAGTACAGTAGGAAATACAAAGTGTTACTCCAGGAACTTTTGTCAATCAAGAACAGATATATGAATGGTTAAGGAGAGGTGAACTGAAACTGAAGGATGAGAGATTGATAGTTGCAGCCCAGGACAGTGGATTACGGACTAGAGATGGTTTACAGTAAGCATTGAAAAAATTGGCAACACGGACATATGTTGATTCTGTAAGAAAGATCTGGAAACTGTGACTCACTTCATAGCTGGCTGTGAAATTCTGATGGCAAAAAAATTCTAGATAGAAAGGCACAATAATGTAGTTTGTCTCATCCACTGGAAACACTGCAACAGTGGAATAGTCTCCCAGTGGAGGTGGTAGAGATGAGGACAGTAACTGAATTCAAAAAAGCACGGAACAAATACAGAGGATCTCTAAAGGTAAAAAGGGGACTGTTGTAGTTATTGATATGGAAGGACAGACTAGATAGGCCATGTGGTCTTTTTCTGTCGTCATATTTCTATGTTTCTCTGTAACATCACTGTGGCTGAAAAGTACTGTGATCATGACCCTAAAAGAATTACAGAGAATGACGAGGTTATGATCACTTGGGATACTCCCATTCCAACTGATAAAAAGCTGGATGTGAGGAAGCCAGATATATGTTTAATGTTACTCAGGCCAAAGCATCAGAGCGGTTTACAATACAATATAAATGTTACAGAAAATAGGTAAAGGAGAAGAATACCAGAATGGCATTGATTATAGAGAAGTCAGATTCAAGCAACTACTCTGTGAATCGCAAGTGGGAGAAAATCTTCAAGTAACAAGAAATGCAGTTGGAGACCAAGGAAATGCAGCACAAGGATACCGAGCTATTTCCCATTGTGTTGGATGCCACAGGCTTAATTAAGAGGAATTTCCTAGCACACCTTGATAAATTACCCATACAAGTAACATCTTATGAATTCCAGAGGGAGGCTGTCTTTGGCATGATGCAAGTCCTATGCTTAGCATTAGCAGTAAATTTGAGAGATTGAAATCATACTCCACGTACCCTGCCTTAGAGGCAAGGTTCATGACTGTCATGGTATGCGCAAAACTAATCCATTTGGATAAACTGCTCCCATAGTGCACAGTGCTTACTACAGTTGGTGCTAGGTCATTCTTATCCTTGCAGTTCCAGCTATAGCAAAAGGACAGATATAAGAGTCGATGCAGGCAAGTGGCCTTAGGAGGAACTGAAATAATCAAAACACTATCCACAGTTTATCAGACACCCAAGGTAATGTGCACAGTACTTGTTCCCAAACCAGTCTTTTTTTGTCCAGAACAAAGTGCCAACAGTCAGGTACAGAGGAACAAGCTCCCATTTGCTTCTCCAATCAGTTGTCCTCCTCTTTGGCATGCTCCATGGTGGGGGAACCAGGAGTTGGCTATGTGTCACCCTTCTCCAATAGGCCCTGTGTTGTCTTGAGATATGCGAGTTTCTCCTTCCTTCAGCAGGCCCTGTATCTTGGAATATGGCCCTTCTACAGTGACACCATTCTTCCCCCAGGGCAGCATTTGCAGACATTGGCTCTGCTTCTTTGCTGTTCATCTGCTAGCCTTTCAACTTGTAGGTGGTGGGAATCGCCAAGGGGTCTTTCCAGTCATGGGGAGAGGGGATCAGTGTCAAACCATTTTCCTCATCCTAAAAAGAGTCCTGGAATATAATAGAGGTTGTCACTTTCTCCCTGCTCTGGCCGTTTCTAATACCAAAAGCAAAACCATTGTAAAATGTTGTAAGATGCGAATGTGAAAAATAAAAGACGTATTTAATTCAATAAAATTAAAGAAATAATTGCTTCTTCCACACTAGGGACATGATGATCCTGAATGGATAAAGGCAAAGGAAAAAAGGAGGCTTTTGTTGAGATTTCTGAGGACTTTACCATCTGACTGAACTTCCCCCTTCCAGTAACAGATGGGCTTTGTGAGGAAACATGAGGGCAAGCGGCAGGCCAACTCAGTAACCACAGTATTAAGTAGATAAACCTGTGGCTAACCACAAGTCATTTCTCAGCAATTCCCTTAAGGATCAACGAATCTCTGATATCCATAAGTTAGAACAAGAAAGCCTTCTTGTTTAAACCTATGTTTAAGTTTTATTTACTACACACAATAAACTGGGAAAATAAAATCCTAATATAGGCTTTTAATAGCGATTTAATAAAATGGTAACAAGTTTGGAAAAGGCATACATTGCTATTCGAATACCATGAAGTTCAGGGCTGGCTCAACCATTAGGCAAAAGCAGGCAGTCACCTAGGGCAGCAGCTTCTGAGGGCCGGCAAAGAGCAGCAGCACTGAAAGTAAAACAATAGATCCTGATAGTCGCTCGGACTCAGAACCATCAGCACATTTATATGTAAGAAGAGCAGGCACACGCATACAAAGCACAGTTTTGATATTTAAAAGTGTGGGGGGACACATTCAGAGGCAGCAGTCGGCATGATTAAAGCAGCTGGCCGTTGCCGCTTTAATTGATGCTTGTATATTTAGTGCCGGGGCTATATTCGACCAATGGCATTGAAATATCTGGTTTGCCTGGATAACGATTTAGCTATCTGGTCATCAGCAATATTCCGCCACTGGCTGGATAGCTAAACCAGCTAAAGTTAGGCCATGGGTTTTTTTTGTGGTCTAACTTTAGCCAGTTTAGGTTAACTAGTTAGTGGCTGAATAACACCGCTGACCAGCTAACCTTGGTGCCTCCTGCTTTAGTGTGGGGGTGTTCAGAAGGTTTGCTGGGGGGATAGTCAGCACCACCAAGTGCTGCTGAATATCCCACTCAGTAGGTTTAACACGGTTAGCAAGTCTGCTAACTGCATTAAACCCCGCAATGTCTAATTTTGCCTTTTTAGAAGATTGTTGAAGGACTGGTGTTTCAGTGATTATGACTGTTGAGTTTAATTATCAAAATCTCAGGAGGGGAGGGTTTGGAGGCTAAAGATTTAACTAGGGTGCCCAAGACCCTTGCTGGTGCTGGTGGAGTTTTTGCAGTCATTGGATGTCCTCTTTTCTAAGCTGTAGAGTCATGGTTATGTTTGTGTGAAAGCAGTATCAGATCCTCCAAGTGTGGAGCAACATAAGGGATTTATGTGCATACGTCTTTCACTACCATTTCATGCAGACTGACTTATTGGTCCACAAGCCCAGCTGGCCAGATATGGTGCTCCCTAAATGCATTTTGTGTATTATGTAAAGAAGGAATAATAGAGGAGAAAATCAGTGGTAATTTTATAAGCCACTTGTGTGTAGAACAGTGTTTTAACATTCAAGTAAGAGCTTATAAAATTACCCCTGTGTGTATGTGCATAAAATCTAGCTCTAAGAAAACACAGGGGCTGATCTAACGTGGCTAGCAGCCACCACTGAACTCTAAACCCAGATGTTCAAATGCCAGGGTCATATTCGGATCGCAGCATTGAATATTCGGGCTAGTCAGATTGCCAGGAAGCTAACTGGGATCAGCGATATTCAACCACTGCCCGGTTAGCTTCTGTGGTGAACGTTAGGCCAACTTTTACTGCGCCTGACTTTCTCCATGTGTCAGTAACTGGGCAGCAGCTCAATATCGTCGTTGCCCAGTTATTGATGAGTGCTGCCCCGGAATGCAACTGGCACGCTCCGCCGCTAACTGTGTTAGTGCCGCTGAATATCCCGCTGAGCAGCATTTACACATCTGCAAACCGTGTAAATTTATTTATTTATTTGGACAGTTTTGTATACCACCTTATCCTTCAATCAAAGTGGTCACAACACAATTGGGGGATACATTTAACATGAGGGGATATGAGACACATACACTAATACTTACAGGGAACATGGGCAGGCATTGACTACCCCCCCCTATAGATAATATAGGGGGGGTATTCAATGCCTTTGAATACCCCCCCCCCCCCATAGTATCTACTTTTATGAACTACACATGTAGATGCTCATGGAGGATTGAGAGTGGGTAGACCTGAGACGGGATCAGCATTTGAGTATATTCTATAAGGTGCATGCATAAGCAATAATTCCTACTAGCGCATAAACACCATAAAGTTATTCCTGCCTCTAAACAGCAACTTTTAGAGGCATTATAAAAGCACATAGGCGCATGTTGTTGTTAAGTGCCGTCGAGTCGGAGTCGACTCATGGCGACCCTCTGGATAGCTATCCTAAATTGTGTTCGGTCTTCAGTCAGGCGGCTCATTGTTGACAGACTGGTACCTGTAGCTGCTGTTATCGTATCGATCCATCTCATTGCTGGCCTTCCTCTTTTGCGTTGACCTTCTATCTTGCCAAGCATAATGACTTTCTCTAATGATCTCTCTCTTCGCATGATGTGTCCAAAGTATGAAAGTCGAAGTCTTGTCATCTGAGCTTCTAAAGAAAGCTTAGGTTTGATCTCCTCTAGTACAGACTGGTTTGTTCTTCGGGCAGTCCATGGTATACACAGTATTCGCCGCCAGCACCATAATTCAAAGGCATCAATTTTCTTCCTATCTGTCTTTTTCACTGTCCAGCTTTCACATCCATATGATGTTATTGAAAATACCATGGCCTGAACAAGTCGAATCTTTGTATGGAGAGAGACATCTCTGCTCTTGAGAATCTTATCTAGGTCTTTCATAGCCATTCTGCCAAGAGCAATGCGTCGTCTGATTTCTTGACTGCTTGTTGCTTCTTTATTGATAGTTGATCCAAGTAGGTTAAAGTTGTTCACAATTTCAATTTCTTCTCCTTCAATGATGAACCTGTTGATTATGCCAGTTGTCATGATCTTTGTCTTCTTTACATTAAGGTGCAGGGCCATTTTGAGACTATGTTCTTTGATTGTGAGAAGCAAATGTTTCAGATCATCTTCACTTTCAGCCAGTAATGTGGTATCATCAGCATAGCGAAGGTTGTTGATGAGTCTTCCACCAATCTTCACACCTCTGTTGTCTTCATACAATCCTGCTTCTCTGATGATTTGTTCTGCATATAAATTAAAAGATAGGGGGAAAGTATGCAGCCTTGTCTTACACCTTTGCTTATTTTAAACCATTCTGTTTCTCCTTGTTCCATTCAAACTGTTGCTTCTTGATCAATGTACAGATTGCGCAAGAGAACGATCAGGAGTTCTGGTATACCCATGCTTCTTAATGTGGCCCAGAGTTTCTCATGGTTTACACAGTCAAAAGCCTTGCTATAGTCGATAAAGCACAAATAGATATCCTTTTGGTATTCTTTAGTCTTTTCAAGGATCCATCTCACATCTGCAATGATGTCTCTCGCATATGCTGGCTTTATAAAATGGGTACAAAATATGCACCTGTGCACCTTTCCTGTCCAGGTGCTGTCTTATAAAATTACCTTCTAAGGACCTGATTTTATTTTTTTTATTTTTTAAGATTTCAATATATCATCATTCAAGCAATACGAGAATGACATAATATTAACAGAAAAAAGAAAAAACGGCAATATAATACAAGAAAATGAATCAAAATAGACTAGTACACAATTAGGGGCAATAAAAAGAAACATACGAAACTAAAAAAACATTAATTAGACAGGGAAAATCAAAAACCTAGAGAAGGACAGGAAGGAACAGTGACAGCTGGAGGAAGAATATTACAGGCCTCATATTCAGTGGTGGCGGTGGTGGAAAGTATTTCTTCTTAGCCACAGAACTTCTTTATCAGCAGTTCAGGAATTATCAAACATAAATAGGATACTTCTCCATTCAAAGAAACAAACTTCACAGCAAAGTCCATGTATCACATGTTCTCCACAGCTTGCTTTAAACGTTGCCCCAAAATCCTTTCCTTCTATAAAGATCAGCCTCTTTAAAAACCAGGCTTGTTACAATAGAGACCCTTATCTCCTCAGGGCTCTGCACAGCACACAAAACACTTGGCTACAAGATGACAAACATGGATATCATTTCCTTTAAACCACTTTTTGCATTCTTCATTCTTAAGCTGCTAACATTGGCTTTTACCACACTTTACAATGAGACGTGTATCTCCCCAAAGCTGCTGTGTTTTTTCCTCTGCTTAAAAAATGCACTCAGCTTTGTTATTTCTGGCTAGTGCAAAAAGAGCAATCCATCTCTGAGTCCGAAGAGAAATTATCTGAACAGCATTCCTCTATTTCCATCAGCTCATCATTTGCTTCACTTAGCACCTGTCTGTCCTCAGCTTCAATAACAGGTTTTAACTTCTCCAACAGTTTCAAAACCTGAGCCCACTGGGTTTCTTTCCTAGGCTGAGATACAGGGGAAGGACAGAGGAGATTCTTATCTCTTAAACTCTTCACAGCTTGCAAGGTGCCCACCTTTCCCCCAGCAACCAGTCTTCCCTCAGACTTTGCTAAAGGTGGAATAGTGTCCACAGCCTCTCTCAAAGCTTTGCCTTTACCTTGCGTTCCTTCAGCATTCCTCACAGAGCCAACTCTCCTTTCCTCCAAGCCAGCTGTACTCTCTCTACGAACTGGACTACCTTCAAGGCTTGAGTGGTCTGTCTGCTGCTTGCAATAGGGCTTCTCTCTGAGGCATTTGCTGGCACACTTTCCTCTTACACGTGCTCTCCTGCTGTTCTCCTCTCTCACGGCACCTGGGCTCCTTTCATCTCCCAGCTTCCCTTCCTCCACCATGAGCTCGTGTGTTTCCTCTTCTCCTTTACTTCCTGCTTTCCCCAGCTTATATGATTGTGTCTGCCCTATAGCTCTGGACTCCACCCCCGGGCTCTCCTCGTCACCTGCCCTGGTTTCCATGGAGCTAGGGTGTGGCTCAATCTCTGCTGGTCTAAGCACAGAGTTTTTTTCTCTGTTCAGAGTTTTAACCCTGAACCTCCCTGAACCTTTTCTCTGTTCAGGAATAAATGGCTGTTTTTTCAGCGTTTTCTCGGGCTCTAACCCTGTCTCGCCACCACAGTACCTAGCAGTTTCCCCAAAAGACATAGGTTCCACAATGCTTGTACTGGGTCAAGCATTGATATCCTGGGTCCCTTCTTAATAATGGTTTATGGACCTTTCCTCCAAGAACTTGTCCAAACCTTTTTTAAACCCAGCTACACTAACAGCCTTTACTACATCCTCCAGTAACAAATTCCAGAGTTTGATTACACGTTGAGTGAAAAAATATATTTTTTTATTAGTCTTAAATAATTTACCCTGTAGCTTCATTGCATGTCCCCTAGTCTTTCTATATTCTGATAATGTAAACAATCGATCTATGTTTACCCGTTCCACTCCGTTCATTAATTTATAGACTTCTATCACATCTCCCCTCAGCCGTCTCTTTTCCAGGTTAAAGAGCCCTAACCTTTTTAGCCTTTCTTCATAGGAGTATCCTTCCATCCCCTTTACCATTTTGGTGGCTCTTGTCTGAACCTTTTCTAATAATGCTATATCCTTTTTAAGATACGGCGACCAGAATTGCACACAATATTCAAGGTGCGGTCTCACCATGGAACGCTATAGAGGCATTATAATATCTTTTGTTTTATTTTCCATTCCTTTCCTTATGATACCTAGCATTCTATTTGCTCTCTTGGCCGCCGCTGCACACTGGGCCGAGGGTTTTAACATGTTATCCACAATGATGCCTAAATCTTTTTCCTGGGTGGTAGTTCCTAATGTGCAACCTTGCATCGTGTAACCATAGTTTGGGTTGTTCTTCCCTAGGTGCATAACTTTGCACTTGTCCACATTAAATTTCATCTGCCATTTTGATACCCAGTCTTCCAATTTATCAAGATCCTCTTGCAATTTTCCACAATCCTCTTGGGTTTTAACAACTTTAAATAGTTTTGTGTCATCTGCAAATTTGATAACCTCACTCATTATTCCCTTTTCCAGGTCATTTATGAATATGTCAAAAAGCAGCGGACCCAGCACAGATCCCTGGGATACTCCACTATTCACCTTTCTCCATTGGGAAAATTGGCCATTTAGCCCTACCCTCTACTTTCTATCTTTTAACCAGTTCCTGATCCACAATAGTACACTGCCTCCATCACATGACTTTTTAGTTTTGCCAAAGGTCTCTGACGAGGGACCTTGTCAAAGGCTTTCTGAAAGTCCAGATACACTATATCAACCGACTCACCTTTGTCTACCTGTTTATTCACACCTTCAAAAAAACATAACAGATTAGTAAGACAAGATATTCCTTGTCTAAAGCCATGTTGGCTGTCTCCCATTAAGTCATGACTAGCTACATGTTTGGTAATTTTATTCTTTATGATGGTTTCTACCATTTTTCCCGGTACTGACGTCAGGCTCACTGGTCTGTAGTTTCCTGGATCACCCCTGGAACCCTTTTTAGAAATTGGTGTTACATTGGCCATCCTCCAATCTTCAGGTATTACAGATGATTTCAATGATAGTTCACAGTTTACTAATAGAAGGTCTGCAATCTCATATTTCAGTTCTTTCAACACCCTTGGATGTATACCATCCAGTCCAGGTGATTTGCTACTCTTCATTTTATCAAATGGTTGTAATACATCTTCCCGGTGTATCGATATTTCTTTCAATTCTTCCGAAGTATCACCTTTAAATACCACTTCAGTCATGTGTAAAATCCCTACATTTTTCTCAGTAAAGACCAAAGCAAAGAATTCATTCAGTCTCTCCGCTATGGCCTTGTCCCCTCTTAGTGCTCCTTTTACCCCTCTATCATCTAATGGTCCAACTGACTCTCTCACAGATTTTTTGCTACGAATGTAGTTGGAAAAAGTCTTTATTAGGCGTTTTTGCTTCCACAGCAAGCTTCTTCTCAAATTCTCTCTTTGCCTGCCTTATCAATGCCTTATATCTAACTTGCCCGTGCTTGTGCTGTTCCAGTTTTGGTCATTTGGCTTTTTTTTTTTCCATTTCCTGAAAGATGCTTTTTTAGGCAACAACAGTGTCTCTGACCTACTACTACTACCAGGGGCGGCCCAAGGGGGGTGCGGGGCCATGTGCGGAGACTCGGTGCGGGGCCTCATTTGCATAAGGGGCCTCATTTGCATAAATATTTGCATAATGTTACCATACACGAACTTTTAGTAAACATGCCTCTTAATGAGTGTATGAATAAAGAAAGACTAAAAGACTTCTACATTACTATAATCCAGTGCCAACCACCAGACACATTAGGAACTACTACAAACATTCCCAATTTAGAACCCATAGCAAATCCGCCGTATCCTAACAGCACTACCAGGACTCATAAAGCACCATACCCTAACTATCAAAAGGAAACGCTGCAAATATTAAACCAATACATTTCAGAGAACAGCAATACATGACCTACTGGGGAAAGAGAACAAGTGGCAATGTCAAATAGGAATTACATAAACAGAATACCTCAGCTCAGTTACACATGCAGAACATAGACCATCACCAAACAAGGAATCACAATTTAGAAACAGGAAGACAATAATTAAACTGGGAATCCCAAAAGCCAAACTTGGAATGTACAACACTGTAGAAATAAAACTATACATTAATTTGCTCTTGTACTAAACAAAGCGCAGACGTTAATGATGCACATTTCCCAGAGCTGACATATTCCAATTAATAAATTCAAAATAAAGAGATATTTTTCTACCTTTTGTGCATTTTTTTTCAGCTGCAATTGCTCCAGCCACTTTCTTCTGGTTTCTTCGTGTCTTCCGCTAGCTCATCGTCTGCTATCCATTTGTCTTTTCTTCTCTCTTCTAGTTTTTTTCCATTCTCTCTCTACATCTGCTTTAACATGCTAATTTTCACCTTTTGCTCTTTCCTCATTCCTATTTCATCCACTCAAATTTTATCCCTCCATCCTCAATCCCCACTTACTCTCCCAATATCCGGACAATTGTAGATTTGTCTTCCCTCCCACACAGAAGATTTTTTCCCTCTCCATTTCACTCTCCCAGCTCCATCCCATTCTAATCCTCCCCCAACATCAGCTCCATTCTAGTTCCAGTCCCACCCAGCATCCGCTCCCTTCTAGTCCCCGCATCAGCCCATTTACAGTCCTAGCCCCCCATAAGCCCATTTCCAGTCCTAGCTCCCCCATCTATTTGCAGTCCCATCCGAGTCCCTCCATCAGCTCATTTCCAATCCCAGCCCCCCATGAGCCCATTTCTAGTCCTTTCCTAGCCCCACCATCAGCCCATGTCAGATCCTAGCTCCCCTCCACTCAGCCCATTTCCAATCCAAGCCCCCCATGAGCCTACTTCCAGTTCTAGCCCCTTCATGAGTCCATTTCAATCCAAACCCCCACCACAGCCCATTTCCAATCTTAGCACCCCCCAACAGCCAATTTCCAGTCCTATTCTAGCCCCTCCATCAGCCCATTTCCTGTCCAAGCCCCCCCCCCCCACTCACCCATTTCCAGTCCGAGCTCCCTCCCCCTCACAACCCATTTCCATTCCAAGCCCCCGTCCCCATCAGCTATTTGCAGTTCAAGCCCTCCTTCCACTTAGCCCATTTCCAGTCCTAGCCTCCTCATAGCCCATTACTAGTCCTAACCCCCCATCAGCCCATTACGTCCTAACCCCCCATCACCCTATTTCCAGTCCTAGCCCCCCATCAGCCTATTTCCAGTCTTAGCCCCCCCATAGCCAATTACCAGTCCTAACCCCCCCATCAGCCCATTTCCAGTCTTAGCCCCCCCATAGCCCATTACCAGTCCTAACCCCCCATCAGCCCATTTCCAGTCTTAGCCCCCCCATAGCCCATTACCAGTCCTAACCGCCCCCCCCCACCACCACCACCACCAGCCCACTTCCAGCCTTAGCACCCCCCATGGCCCATTACTAGTCCTAACCCTCCCCCATCAGCCCACATCCAGTCTTAGCATCCCCCCCATAGCCCATTACCAGTCCTAACCCCCCCATCAGCCCATTTCCAGTGTTAGCCCCCCCTCTGGACAATTACCAGTACTAACCCCCCCATGGCCAATTTCCAGTCCTAACCCCCCCATCAGCCCATTTCCAGTCTTAGCCCCCTCCCCATAGCCCATTACCAGTCCTAACCCCCCCCCATCAACCCACTTCGCCCCCCCCCCATGGCCCATTACCAGTCCTAAACCCCCTTCCCCCCTATCATCCCAAATTTAAAAAAAAAACAAAAACAAACAAACCGGCTGCTTCTGCCGCGGCAGCATCAAGAGTTCTGCCGCGGGGCCCCCCCCCCTGCCCGGCAGAGCCTCCCTGCATCATCAGCTTTCTTCAAGTCCCAAAACGCGGGCTTCTTTCAGAGCCGCGAGAGTTTCCTTTCTCGTGGCTCTGTTAATCCCGCCGAGGGTGATGGGAAATCCCATCAGCCCCGGCGGGATTAACAGAGCCGCGAGAAAGGAAACTCTCGTGGCTCTGAAAGAAGCCCTCATTTTGGGACTTGAAGAAAGCTGATGATGCAGGGAGGCTCTGCCGGGCAGGGGGGGGCCCCGCGGCAGAACTCTTGATGCTGCCGCTGCAGAAGCAGCCGGTTTGTTGTTTTTTTTTTAAACTTGGGATGCTGAAGAATGTTTTTTGCGCGGGGCCCCCTGAAACGCGGGGCCCTGTGCAAAAAACATTCTTGCTCAATGGACGGGCCGGCCCTGACTACTACTACCACCATTTAGCATTTATATAGCACTACGCATGCAGTGCTGTACAGAAATATAAACAAAAAGACAGTCCCTGCTCGTCGGAGCTTACAATCTAGTCAAGACAACACAGAACAATAGACAGATCGGGAAAACAATTATGGTGACACGGAGCAATAGTTAATTCAGGGCAAAACAAAGTATGGCAATTAGAATTCAGGCAAAACAAGTATGGCATTAACAAAAACCAAGTATGGCATTTACAGTTTTAGACATGACAAAGGACAGGAGTCAGGTTAGGACAAAGGGTAGAAGTCAGGATCTGAAAGCGACAGTGAAGAGGTGGGTTTTCAACCTGGACTTGAAGAGGGCCAGGGAGGGTGCCTGGCGTATAGACACAGGTAGGTTGTTCCAGGCATACAGTGCAGCAAGGTGAAAGGAGCGAAGTCGGGAGTTAGCGGTGCGAGTGGAGGGTCTAGATAGAAGTAATTTGTTAGAAGAGCAAAGTTCCTGAGAGGGGATGTAGAGAGAGAGGAGAGATGAAAGGTAATGAGGGGCTATAGAGTGAATGCATTTATAGGTCAGGAGGAGAAGTTTGAATTGGATGCGGAATTGGATAGGGAGCCAGTGAAGCGACTTGAGAAGAGGAGTAATGTGGGCATGGCGAGGCTGGCTAAAGATTAGTCGAGCAGCATAATTTTGAATAGATTGAAGGGGAAAGAGATGGTTCACAGAGAGACCAGTAAGGAGAAGGTTGCAGTAGTCGAGGCGAGAGGAGATTAAGGAGTGGACAAGGGTTTTAGTAGTGTGTTCAGAAAGGAAGGGGCGGATTTTACGAATGTTGTAGAGAAAGAAGCGGCAGGCCTTAGCTACATGTTGGATATGTGTGGAGAAGGAGAGAGAGGAGTCAAAGATAACTCCCATGTTGCGGGCTGAGGAAACCGGAATGATTGTAGAGCCATCCACAGAGACTGAGAAGGGAGGGAGAGGAGGGGAGGAATTGGGGGGGAAAGACAAGGAGTTCAGTCTTGGCCATGTTCAGTTTCAAGCGACAGTGAGACATCCAGGCAGCGATGTCAGAAAGGCAGGCAGAGATCTTGGTCTGGATTGCTGGAGACCTCATCTTTAAACCATGCAGGCAGTTTTTTGGACTTCCTTCCACTTTCTTAAAGCGTGGAATACAGCTGGTGTGGCTTCCAAGATAGTATTTTTAAACAACACCCAAGTTTGATGTAAGTCTTTAACCTTTGCAACTGCTCCTTTTAGTTTTTTCTTAACTATTTTCCTCATTTTATCATCGTCTCCCTTTCGAAAGTTAAAAGGTAGTTCTGTGGATTTCCTTATCATCCCTCCTCCATTAATTAAATTAAATGCGATCATGCTATGATCACTATTGTCATGGCCCCAACACCTTTATCTCTTGCACCAGATCTAGTGTTCTACTAAGGACTAAGTCCAAAATGGCTTCCCCTCTGGTCGGTTCATGAACCAGCTGCTCTAAAAAGTAGTCATTTATTTCATCTAGAAACCTTATCTCCCTAGTATGTCCTACCGTGACACTGACCCAGTCAATACCGGGGTAACTGAAATCACCCATTATTATTACTGTGCTGTAACTTTTGTTAGCTTCCCTGATTTCTTTGAGCATTTCATCTTTGTAAATGATTTTATAAATGAACACAGCCTAGACATACTATTCATCATGGAGTCTTGGTTTTCAGACACTGACTCATTCCTACTGAACCAGCTATGTTCCCCATCGCATACAATATTCACATCAAACAGAAATACCAGCAGAGGAGGAGGAGGAGTGTATATAATTGCTAATGAGAATGAAAGGAAGGTGATCAGTGTTGTGCCCCAGGATTCGGTCCTGGGACCGGTACTGTTCAATGTATTTGTGAGTAATATTGCTGAAGGACTGAAAGGAAAAGTCTGTCTTTTTGCAGTTGACATGAACATTTGCAATAGAATGGACTCCCCTGGGGGAGTGGATAACATGAGGAAATATCTACAAAAGCTGGAAGAATGTTCTAATGCTTAGCAGTTAAGATTTAATTTGAAGAAGTGCAGTATCATGCACTTGGGAAGCAGAAATCCAAGAGAATTGTATGCGATAGGGGGCGAGAGGATGGCGTGCACAGACAAGGAGAAGGATCTCGGAGTGATTGTTTCTGAGGATCTCAAGGTGGTGAAACAGTGTGACAAGGTGGTGGCAAAAGCCAGAAAGATGCTGAGTTGCATACAGAGAGGAATTGCCAGCAGAAAGGAAGAGGTACTAATGCCACTGTACAAGTTGCTGGTGAGGCTGAGGCCTCACTTGGAATATTGTGTTCAGTTTTGGAGACCATATCTCGCAAAATATATAAAAAAACTGGAAACAGTTCAGAGGAAGGTGACCAAAATGATTTGGAGCCTGCATCAGAAGACATATGAGAAGAGACTTGAAGACCTAAATATGTACACTCTGGAGGAGAGGAGGGACAGGGAAGATATGATTTAGTTCTTTAAATACTTAGTATTAATGAACAACAAACCTCTTCCAAAGATGGGAAACTGTAAAACTAGAGGGCATAACATGAAGCTGCAAGGGGGTAAACTGAAAGGCAATGTTAGGAAATACTTTTTCACTGAAAGGGAGGTGGATGCTTGGAATGCCCTCCCGATGGAAGTGGTGGGGGCAAATACAGTGATAGAATTCAAAATGTCATGGAACAGACACAGCAGATCCCTTTATAACAACAGGATAAAATAAAAATAAACATAACTCTCTTTCTTATGTCTCTACAAATAGGGATGATCTACACAGAGCGGTGGGTACACCCCTAAACAAAGGCATGGGGAGGGGTGACCTACACAGAGCGGCAGGTGCACCTACTCTTGCCACCTTGCTGGGCAGACTAGATGGACCATACTGGTCTTTATCTGCCGTCATGTACTATGTTACTAAGTTACTATGAGAACCTGAATTTCAGCATCTCCAACACCAGCTCCACTAAAGAAATGAACACCTTATACATAACAAATAGAAACATTGCTCTCTGTTTAGTATACCGAGCACCTCATGGAGATAATGCAGACCTCGCCACCTTACTTGAAACGGCATGCTCCTCACCACACATTCAGCAACTTCTGATAATTCTAGGAGACCTTAACTTAGCATCCTCCCCACGTTAAAATCAGGGGCCTTCCTGGAAGCCATGAACTCTCTCGGATACACACAAATCATCACCTTCAGATCTTCTCTCCAACCCCCAACAATATCCACATTCAATCCTTCCTGTCCCTTGGTCTGACCATGCTGCTCTTCTTTTCCCCATCCATATCACATCTCAGCAAATTAAGCAAAATAAAAACCCCACACTGCTCATGACCCGGAGTTCTGAGACTTCAGCAATGAAGAATTCATCGAGGCAGTTACCCGACAACTAGACTTCATCAATTCAGCAAATTCAGACCTCAACAAAATGATATCAATCTGGAATGATGCCCTATCTGCAGCAGCATTTGCACCCCAAGGAAAATAGCACCAGAATACCACAGCGGTGCCCCATGGTTCTCCACATCTCTTCAGAAACAGAAAAAAAGTTTACACCATCTCGAACGAAAATGGAGAAATTCAAGAGACCCTCTTCTCCAAAACAATTACATTGAACAATTTAAAATATACAACACAGAAACCCTAAATAGAAAATGGGAATACTATGCTAACCTGGTCAACTCAGCAATAAACAAATCAAGAGAACTATTTTCAAAGCCTCAACACAATTTCCATATTAGACCCATGCCCCGTCACCTGGGTAAAGATGACCAGAATACACCTGAGTACATACCTCTAGACCATAGTACATACCTCACTTCCTCTAGGCCTTATGCCTACAGCGCCAAAGCAAACCTCATATCTGACCCCTCCTCAAAAGCACAAAACTTGACCCAACCTTCCCCAAATCATACAGACCAATATCTAGCATCCTGCTAGTTGCAAAAGTAACAGAGAAAATCGTCCTAAGACCACTTCGACAAACATGCACTCGTAGACCCCCACCAACATGGCTTCAGACTGTTCCATGAGGTTGAAACACTCATCACCTCCCTCCTAAACACCCTTACAACCTGCTTGCAACATACCAAGAACGGATTCGTCTTGATTTTCCTTAACATCTCTGCCGCCTTCGACTCCCTTTCGCACCACCAACTACTACAACGACTCTTTGAAACCGACCTCCACGACACCACCCTCAACTGGTTCCGTTCCTACCTAGATTCCCAGAAACAGCAAGTATGGATTGGGAAGACAACTTCGAATCCATTCTCGCAGCATACAGGAGTATGCCAAGGATCTAGTCTATCAACCCTACGCTTCAATATCTGCATCCAGCCTTTGTCAGATCTTCAAAGCACACAAAATCCTATATCAAATCTATGCAGATGACATAATGTTTTTCACACCCATTAATCTCTCCTCTCCAGACCTTGACAGCCTACATAAGTGTTGAATGCACATAAGTGTTGAATGCCCATGCCGGCCATTGAGTCCAGGAAGGAGGTTGCCTGGGAGGTGTCCAGTGAGGGGAGGTTCAGGTCTCCTAGAATGATGTGTGGTTTGCAGAGGGAGGCCGTGCAAGCTGATTGTAAAATGTTGTTTTGATAGACACAACCTCCTCATCAATCAGGAGAAGACTGAAGTACTCTATGTAACCACTAACCCATCCTTTGTCCCACCATCAACAATAGAACTTAGCGACATAAAAATCAAAGTGAATTCTGAGACAAAGTACTTGGGCATAACATTAGATCAGCAACTATCCTTCCAACCTCACATAAAAAAAGCAATCACGTCAGTTTACTACAAACTAACAGGCCGATGCAGAAAGCTAGCATGGCCTTTAAGAACCCATAATGCCATGTTTAAGCACACGCTTTCTGAATCTTTTAAATTCAGAAAACAGGCGTAAACACAGACGGAAAAACTAGCACCTAATTAATGCTATGCTTATTTAAATGTATTTAAATATATTTTAATCAGCTGCACATAATGGTCTGATATGCAAAGCATGGCTATGCCCGATGCAGAGACAGGCATAGAGGATTTTGCAACCAGCCATAGCGCCAACATTTTTAGTGCAGGGTCTGAGGTGACTTAAACCTCTAACGCTTGCCCCCGACAGTATTTTGATGGCTAGATCATCTTCTCCTCAGATGATCAGGCATCGGGAAAAGACCCCGATGCCATCAAAACAGTCAGGGGCCAGTGCCCTGACAGAAAGTAAGTACCTAGTGGTCTAGTGACCCCTGTACCCCCCACTAAAAGAATTTAACCTGGTGGTCTAGTGGCCCCTGTACCTCCACCCCCACTCCCACCCCAAAGTAAAATAAAATAAAATCACCTGGTGGTCTAGTGGTCCCTGTACCCCCTACCCCCCACTAAAAGAATATAACCTGGTGGTCTAATGGCCCCTGTACCTCCCACCCCCACCCCAAAGTAAAATAAAATAAAATAAAATCACCAGGTGGTCTAGTGGCCCCTGTACCCCCACCCCCCACTAAAAGAATTTAACCTGGTGGTCTATTGGCCCCTGTACCTCCCACCCCCACCCCCACCCCAAAGTAAAATAAAATAAAATAAAATCACCTGGTGGTCTAGCGACCCCTAAATCCAACCCTCATCCTGAGATGCACCGGGCAGGGTTAGACTGCCATATAAGGCATAGTCTACCTTATATGGCAGTCTGATCTCACCCAGTGCATCCCAGGATGCACCGTGTGGGGCCAGGCATCGCCATTTTACAAGATGGTGGACCAGAGAGGGAGCATGTAGGCAGCGATCCCGCCTATTTTAAGGTACCGGGGGGAGGGGTTGGATTTAGGGACCACTAGACCACCAGGTGATTTTTATTTTATTTTACTTGGGGTGGAGGATACAGGGGCCACTAGACCACCAGGTTATATTCTTTTAGTGGGGGGTGGGTGGTACAGGGTACTTACTTTCTGTTGGGGCATCGGCCCCTGACAGTGTTTTGATGGCATCGGAGGCTTTTCCCAATCCCGTGATCATCCCCAATGCCATCAAAATACTGTCGGGGCTGATATGCAAATTAGCCATGCGGTGCCTGGATGATTACCACAGCGTTCATTTGCATACCCTATCCTTCCTGCATTGCACCTTAAAAAGTGTGCATTGTCGGGAATGGCTTTCTGCATCAGCCTGTAAGAATCCTGAAACATCTCCAGCCACTATTCACCCCAGATCTTTTACGAACCATAAGCACTAGATTTCTGTAATATCTACCAGGGCCTACCTAAACAAACTCTCTGTGCACTACAATGGCCCAAAATACTGCGGCTCAAATAATTGCTGGAGCCCATTATCGATCACACATCACCCTCATATTAATACATCTCCACTGGCTTCCCATCTCGGCCAGGATCCAAAACAAAATTCTCATCACAATATTCAAAATACTTCACAATGAATCCGCTTCATGCCTCCAACCCCTAATCTCAAACACAAAGAACGAAAGACTAAGAAGTAAATCCACCCTCAACATGCTCGCCATCCCACAACAAAAGACAAAAAACAAGCAGTCCACCTGCAATAGAACATTCATACTATTTGCCCCGTCCCTATAGAATAAACTACCACCTTCATTGTGAGGACTCTCAGAACTGTCAGACTTCAGAAAGAAACTAAAAACACAGCTCTTCAAGGAAGAATACAACATATCCTCTGACCTAGATACACACCCACCATAATCCCTTACTTTAATAATCCTACAGTTCAACTAAACAGACACAAACAATGCAATAAAGACTCGATAAGACAACCACAAAACACTGTAAATAGCTCATAGTTAAATATACCAAATGTTATGCAGTTATATTGTTATTTTGTTATACTGTTCCAGTTCTCTGTAAAACATCGTACCTTTCTGGTTATGTTAATCTGTTGTTTAACTGTGAACTGCTTTGAATAGTAGAAAGGCAGTATAAAAATAAATTTAAATAAAATAATGTTAAGTGTGTTTAATGACTCCATTATGAGTACTACCAACTCCTCCAAGTAGAAGATGCAGACTATGGGGGATTCTTCCTGTGGGATCTCCCCTTCCTCCAGCTCCTCTGGCTCCACCCCCAACTCGTCATCCATACCCAAGTCTCCCAGATCTTCCGAGTGAAGAGACCCTATCTCCTCAAATGGGTTGCCCTCAAGTCTATACCTGTCTGAGGCTGGCTCCTAATCTGTCTTGTGCTCTATCTCTATTGCTGGCCTTTTTCTGCCCTGTTCAAGCACTGGGGAAGACCTTCTGCCCCCACTGCTTCATGTAGAAGACCTGATGCATGAGGAGGACAAACTTGGGGGGAAACTCCCCCAAGTACCCTGGCTCTCCCACCCCAGAGAGAAAGAAGCGTGCTCCCTGCTTTAGGGTTCCAACACTGGTGGGCTGGCAACTGACCCATCCTCCCCCCAGGCCGGTGTCCCTGACTCTGCTACAGGTGAATCTTGACCCCATTTAGCCTGTGATCTGCTCACATAAGCCCTGAAGGGCCCTGCTCATTCTGACATGCCCACAACGTCCTCTTGCAAGTCTCTTTCCGCTGTCCGAGCCTCCACTTCGCAGCCATGGTTCTTGAAGCCCCCATTGTTCAGCATTTTCTTGCAGCGGGACATGTTTTTGAGGATATGAGATGTTTCTGCATAGATGTAGTTCAAAAAGGGTTTGGTGGTCATTCGCATGAGAAAGCATTGCTATTTTGTGAACAGCGTTGGATTTTTCGATTAGGAACAGTGGTCCCAGGTGGCTTAAATATGCAAATTGATTGGGGGGGTGTTTCTAGGTCAGCAGGTGGAGCCTTATCCGTGTGTTTATAGTTGAGGTGGTATGGTTTAGGTCACATGCCCGGCATTTTTGTGAGTAGCGCGGTGGTGTTCAAGTCACTCGTGTTTAAGGTTTACCTGTCTGATTATGGTATGGTAAGTGAGTTTCTTATATATTTTGTATGGTTAGGGTATAGTCGTGGGGAGATTAAGAAAATTAAGGTTTTGTGTTTGTTTTTTGTTTGCATGGCAGTTATCAGCTTTCCCCTTGAAGAAGCATTGTTTGCGAAACGCGTATTTGGTACCGAAGAGTACGGCGTTGGGATATAGTGTGGGGACGGTGTGCCTCACTGAATTTCATCTAACTTCATCAAGACAACAAGAATCATTTTTGATAAGCTCAATATTGTTATTTTGACCTGATAGTATGGTTCTGTTTTTTTGGTGTTTGAAGATCGCTGTTGTCATGAGATGTGCTTAGCTATAATGTTATAATATCATCTAGTTGGAGAGTGGGTTTGGGTCTGTCATTGATGTTACAAGGCTTAGGACTGGAGCTTTTCTCCAGTCTTTGGTAAATGCCCGGTGTTCTGAGACCTTCCCTCTTTCTCTAGCTAGATTGTTTGCACTAGAATTGTGCTTTTGACATCCCTTACCTTTTGAGGTTTGTTATGAATGGAGTGTATTTGTTTGAATGTATTAGCTCTGTATCTCTTCCTGCCTCTACTAACCTCTTTTGTTTTTCTTTCTTTTTCTTTTATATATGGAACTGCAAGGCTTCACAGAAAAACAAAAAATCGCAGAGGTGAAGATCCAGCATCCATGGAGCCCTCCCCCCTTACAGCATGTGCCTTCCTCCCTCCTGCTAACCAAAATGGCGTGGTTTCCCATGCTGATGGGAAAAACTATGGAGAGGCAGCCACACAGTTACAGGCAAGCAAGCTGAGCTGCGAAAATGAAAATGCCAGTTGCCACTGCCCCGTGGCTGTAAAAAAGAAACTCCTGTGATCATGCAATCCATTCCGCTCTGTCTGCCTCACACTCGGCCCCCTTACCAGCTTTGGCGCTGAGGCAGGAAACTGACAAGAGAGCCCCAATGAGCTGACAGGCCTCTCTACTGCACTAGCGGCTCTTCACCCGATCACGGATTCAGGAGCTTCTGCCGCTGTTTTCTTGGGACCTGGAACCTCCTCTTCCCCCCGGCAAGAGAACCCCTAGCCCAATTGCTGTCTTGATGTCTTTTTGATGAGCTTTGTTGGACAAGCCCTAAGTGCAGGTCAATTCCCTCCGGGGTACCCTCAACTGCTCAGGTAGGGGAAATCACTAAATAGCCAGCCTAAAGGAGGCAGAAATAACCAATTAAAAATAAGAAATGCTCCTTAGTTGTCCCTACAGTGAGTCCAGATCCCTGGGATCACCCACTCCAGCTGCTTGGAGATTGAGCTTACTGGGGGCTGGTAGAAGATACCAGCAGCTTAAGTACAATGATGTTATCAAAAGATGACATGCTCAGTCTCCAAGCTGCTGGTGGAGGTTGACTACCCAGAAGTTGATACTGGACTGGAGGGACGCTAAGGAAACCTGGATTTTCAATGCTGATGCTGTATCCGGCCACCAGCATTGAATATCCGGGTCAGCTGGCTAAGCAGGAAGTTAGTTGGGCAGCGGAGATATTCAGTCACTGTCCAGATAACTTCAGAAACAAAACTTAGGACAGCCTTTAATATGCTTAACTTTCGCCACCAAGGGATAAGTAGGCAGCAACAGAATATCGCTGCTGGCCAGTTATCCCCAGGTAGTCTTTACATAGTAACACACCTGCTCTGAAGTCAGTAAATGTACGCATGCACTTGCATATTTTATAATACATTTTATTTATTTATTTGTTACATTTTTCTATACCGCCCCTTCCAGAGATCAGGGGCAGTTTACAGAGAACCAAACATGTTACATAAAACAGGCGCTAACCTTTTACATGATAACTTGACTTGAAACATTTTAAATTGTAACTATGCACAGGTTAGCTATATACAGGTGCTCTTTGGTTTGGGTGAGCATTATTAGGGTCTGTGTGGCCTTGAGTAGTCCTTATCGCCAGTTGTGTTAGGTAATGGGCTGGTGTGTCAGTGATGCTTGTGAGTTTGGGTGTGAGTTGTCTTCTCCATAGTATGCGGTGAAGAGGTGAGTTTTGAGCTGCTTTCTGAACTCTTGGAGGTCTTTGATTGCGTGGATTGGTAATGGTAGGGAGTTCCAGAGGCTGGGGTCCGTGTATGTAAATGCTCTGTAGCTGGTGATTTGTTTCATTTTGCGGATTGCATGTGGGATTGTTAGGGAGTGAAGAGCGTTCTCCCTTCGCGATCTAGTGTCTGCAGGGGTATGAAGAAGAGTTGAGAGGAAGGATGGTGCAACATTGTTAATGAGCTTAAACGTTGTCACGAGTAGTTTGTATTTTATCCAGCTTTGTATTGGGAGCCAGTGGGGGTCATGTAGGAGGGGTATGATATGGTTGGTTAGTTGGGCTTTGCAGATGATTCTGGCTATGATGATCTGGGCTCGTTGGAGTATGTATAGGTTTTTTGCCGGTAGACCTTGCAACAAGCTGTTGCAGTAGTCAAAGTGGGGGGTAATGATGGCTTGCACAACCAACTTGAAATCATTAGTTTTGAGAAAGGGTCTCATGTGTTGTATGGTCTTTAGTTCGTAAAAGATTGTTCTGGCTGTTTGCTTCCAGTGAGATAGCATGCTGAGTGATGTGTCAAGAATTATGCCGAGATATTTAACCTCTTGCTTGACTGGGAGTGTGATGTTGTTAATGGTTATAGTTTGGGAAAGGGTTATGTTTTGATTCCTTGTGATATAGAGCATTTCTCTCTTATTAAAGTCTATGCTGAGATTGTTGGATTTCAACCAAGATTTGGTTTCATTAAAGCAGTTGACTAGGTTATTATAGGTGGGGTTGTTTCAATCTATGGGGAGTGACAGCATAATGTCATCCACGTAGATATAGTATTCAATGTTGTGTTTCCTGAATATATGGGTGATGGGCTGTGGGTACAGGTTGAATAGGAGGGCAGAGAAGGCGGATCCTTGCAGTATACCTTGGTCCTGTGGAAACGTACTTGGGGTTTCCTCCCCTATTTGGATCTGTAGTCTGCGGTTTGTGATGTAAGATTTAAACTATAGTAGGACTATTTCACCCAGGCCAAGATGTTCCAGTCCTGAGATGAGGGTATTGTGGTTAATGTTGTCAAAGGCTGAGGCAATGTCTATGAAAACTAACAGGAATGCATGGCTAGGATTTTCTATGCCTCGGATAAGGTTATCAGTTAGGGCTAGAAGCAGGGTTTCAACGCCATGAAATGGACGAAAGCCATACTGATTCACATCTAGGGGGGCATTGGTATCTTGGTAGTCTTGGAGTTGGTTTAGGATGTTTTTTTCAATTATTTTAGCAACAAATGGGATGCTTGCTATTGGTCTGTATAAGTTTGGTTCATTTCTGCTTAGTGCTTTGTTCTTTAGTATGGGGCAAATGGAGGACGGTTTTAGGTTAGTGGGCATGATATCTTGGAGTAGAGATTGGTTTATTATTTGGAGGAGGTATGGGGCGAGTTCGGTTTTTGTGGCCTTGATCCATGATACGGGACATGGGTCCAGGCGGGAGGTAGTCGTGTTGATATTAGATATTATATTTAGCAGGTGCTTCTGGTCTATTGTGCGGAATGTAGTCCAGGTGTTGGGATTTGTCAGGGGTTCCAATGAGGAGGGAATGAGGTTGTGGGTTTGCTTTTCAGCTTTCCTGCAAAGTTGTCGGCAAGGATGTGAGGTTCAGTGTTGCATATGCCTGAGTCATTCTGGTTGATTTTGGTTAGGGACTGGACAATGGCAAACATCTCTTGGTCGATTGAGGGCATGATTTATGATTCTGATGTGGTGTTCTTTTTTGGCTTTGTTAATTGTGTCCTTTTAGGCAGTGAGTAAGTTAAGGTACTGAAGTTTGTTTTGTTGTGTTTTGGATATACACCATTTCTTTTCAAGTTTTCTCAATTGCCTCTTTAGTTTTAGGAGTTCTGGAGTGTACCATTTTTCCGAGCGCTTGGAGGAGTGCCATGCAGGATTGTTAGGGGAGGATGCTGCTTTTTGTATAGTGCTATTCCAGGTGCATAGCGAGGTGGTTAGGTCTGTGTTATCGTTTGGGAGCTGGGATAGGATGTTGTGAAGGAAGACATCTTTTTGAATTGAGTGAAGCGTTTGGTGAGTGGTGGGCTATTCGCTGTATTGACAGTAGTGCTCATTAGTGGGATCTTGAAGGTTATAAGGTGGTGGTCAGACCATGGAACTGCAAATATGGATGGGGGGTATAGAGGGTGTGATGTGCAGTTGTGGCAGGGAGGAAGACAAGATCCAGGGTGTTTCCCTTATTGTGGGTGGGTACAGTTATAATTTGTTGAATGCCCATGCCGGCCATTGAGTCCAGGAAGGAGGTTGCCTGGGAGGTGTCCAGTGAGGGGAGGTTCAGGTCTCCTAGAATGATGTGTGGTTTGCAGAGGGAGGCCGTGCAAGCTGATTCAAGGATATGGGTTAGACTGTTGTGCTCAGGTGCTGGTTGGTCTATACAAATGAGACAGATGGAGAAGTTCTTATTTTGGATCTTGAGCATATCCATCCCATCTAGGTTACTAGTTAGGGAAGGTGTGGCTTTGTGTTCTGTTTTGCATAGTATGAGTACTCCACCTCCTCTTTTGAAGTGCCTGGGGCAGTGGAAGAGGTCAAAATCCTGTACCTGTAGCAGGTTTGTTAGGATATTGTCCATGGGGGAGAGCCATGTCTCTGTAACACAGAGGAGGTCAGGGCTCTCTTCCTCTAGTATGTCTATGATTATTGGTATTTTATTCCTTATCGATCTTGCATTAATGAAGATGCAGTTTAGTGGCGTGTGTGTGCGGGGGGTATAATGTTTGATATGGTTGTGTTGTGTTGATGTGTACTAGTCTGTTGCGGTGTTTATGGTGTGGGGCCTGCAGATATGTTATGTTGAATAGTGATGTGCCTAGCTTATGTCTGGGTGTGGTGTGAATGATGGGTATGTGACAGGTGGGATGAGCGTCTGTGGTGAGTGAGAGTGTGATTGTTAACTGATGCGATGTAAGAAGAAGGTAGAGTATAGCAAGGGCTAATTTGTGGGTATGCATTGTGTGGGTTTCTGTTGGGTGCAGTATTGTGGAGTTGTGCGAGTTACTGGTCGATAGCTATTTTGCAATGCAATTGGATAAATAGCATTAGGCAATGTTACATATATTACAGAGTGCATTATATGAATGACATCGTTGGAGGACAATGTACATTGTGTGGTGGTGCATTATTTGAATGACATTGTTGCATTGTATGCATTACATTATATATACAGTGCTTTATATGAATGACATTGTTGGAGGACAATGTATACCGTATGGTGGTGGTCTATAACGGTAATATCGTTAAATGTTACAGATCAGAGGTGTGGTCGAGTCTTTGATGTTGATTTGTGCATGGTGAGGACTTACGTTCATGCTGGTGGCAGTTATGGGTGATTTGTGCTGCTTTCCTTGAGCTTTTCTGGGGATTTGATTGAGATTGAGAGGGGTAATTCACCGTTTGTAGGCTTGATAGTGTCTTCGGTGGACTCTTGTTGAATGGCGGAATAGTATGTTGCTGCAGATCAAAGTTGAAGAAAGTGAGTCTTAAGATCTTTCAAAAGGAAATCGCAGTTCTTGGAGAAGTGAAACTCTAAGGAAGATAGTTGATTTTCTTCGGGAGGTTATTGGTCTCAAACCTAAGTTCCCCGCCTAAGGGCCACACCAAAGGGCCCTCTGGTGAGGCCCTCAGGTGTGGGCCCGTCAGGCGCGAGCACACCTTGCAGGAACTTTAAATTTAAGGACTTCGGCGGGAAGGAGAGGCTGTGGCTGATAGGTCCTTTCGGTGGGGAGCGTACATGTGCATACAATGAAGCTCCACCTCTACTTTGCCCAAACTACACACCCAGCAGCGTAATCCTAAAACAAATTGCTTAGTTATACAGAGTGCAGACTGAATATCAGGGGCTGGCCATAGAGTTAGGCAAAATGCCCATGCTCTACCCTCATGCCACCCTGGCACTACCAAAGCAATATGACTTCCTTAAATTAAACTGCTTATCTACATGGCTAGAGGACTATCTAGTCCGTGCTGCTCACTCTTGCGATAGTAATGCAGAATATATATGGGTGACTGAAACACCGTGGCTCGTGTATAGAGACAAACGCTGACTGTGGCATTTGAATACTGACCTGTGCGTTCTTTATGACATGCGCCATCCATAATTCTATGCAAGCCCGTTTCTGTTTGTAAATAAATTTTACATGTGAAAAAAGCTGTATAAAATTGCTTCTAAACAACTTAAAACATTTTAAACTTCTTCGGTTTTTCTGGGACAGGTTTACGAAATAAGTTTTAAGCATCCTTCCAAGTCTTACAAAGTCAGATTTCCAACTTTCAGGACCACTTAGACTAACTTCCAGTGAGAGAAATGGTTAAGGATGGTTGAGGAAAATCTAGCAGGTGTTTGCCAGCAGCACCTTGAGACTGTACATTTTTTATTTATTTTTTTATTTCATTCTCTTATATACCGCGCTATTCTGCATCAGTGCGGTTTACATTGAACAAACTGAAATTACATTGAACAGGGCATTATAACTTGGAGATAACTATTTTACAGGGAACATGGGCTATGGAGGGTTAAGTAGCTTGCCGAAGACCACAAGGAGCACCTGTGGGACTAGAAACCCCAGTCCTTCCGGCCCAAGGTTGCTGTCCTCTAGTGGGATTTGAACCCCCGACCTTCCGGCCTGAAGTACCTTGCCCCAACCACTAGGCCACTCCTCCATCAACCTCCCTGGTAACATGTGTAGTAGCAGTGCTCAATAATATTACATTAGGCTCTGGACTTAACTGAGATTTCATGATGTGAATCAGCAGTACAAAAAAAAATCAATCTTTCTTTTACATGCAAAAATGCATGACACTTTAAATCCCAGATCACACTCCATACTATGTATTAACAGATTTTGGCACAAACATACCTGGACCATATATCACAATTTTGGGGCTGCAAGTTTTATTTAAACATCATTTTTATTATTTTCACATATAATTGGCAAACATTCAGTATTGTACATAATAACTGTCATTGACCCATTCCCACCCCCTGTACAGTACCCTGCCCCATTATAACCCGCTACAATACAATTCCAGCTATATGTTGTTCCGTTCCTCAACCCAACCCACCAAACACAGTAGCATATACTCCAAATGTTTAACTACAAATTCTAGATACACCTACAAACAAGCTCAAATCCATACAACCCGTATACAATTGTTATAACTCTAGCATAGCCCGGAATAGGCCTATATACTCATTTTAACAACGGGTCCCATCCCTCCCCTAAAGCTCATACCCGAGACCCCTACACAGCACAGGACTCCCTCTATACCCCATGGGCACAGTAACAACTCTGTCCTCTTGTTCACTGAGCCACTGCAATTCCGGCCTCCCTCCTCCCTGCATCCCCCCTACGCAGCAACTCCATGTTAGTCCAGTCCGCTACTAATCTACCCCCTACCCTCACCACCTCTCCCTCTGCAACCCCCCAACTTACTCCCCCCACCCCCTCACTCACTCAAGCATTCACTCACTCCTTTCAAACAGTTCATCATATGCCATACCCACCATACTATCCGAAGAGCTACCCAGCAATCTCGATACACACCAATTAAGTACTCCTCCCTCTTAGCACTCCCGGGTGCAGGGCTTTTATCGCACTGCATGCCATATTTTACCAAACTCTGCCTTTTTATTTTTCCCTAGTATCTGGGCTGTTCTCTGCTCCATTTCCTTTAGTGTTATCATCCCTTGATGCCATTCCATGATTCCTGGGGGTTTGTCACCCAGCCATTGCTTGAGGATACATTGCTTCGCTGTGAGAAAACCCCTGTCATATAGTTTCCTATCATAACTTTCCATCACTCCTTCTCCTTCTCCGGGGGTACCGAACAGACACCACTGGCGAAAATGCCCTTCTCTGTGGCCCCCGTATCTGCAAAGCATCTTGTACTGCTTGCCAAAACTCTCGTATCCGCTCGCATTCCCAGAATCGATGTATCAACGTCCCCTTCTCGATCCCACAGAGCTGACACACATCCGTCGAGAGCAACCCCATTTTAGCCGCCCAAACATTGGGTACGTAAGCCCTCCATAAGAACTTATACTGGAGTTCTTGTAACCGAATTGATTCAGAAACAACCTTTATGTGTTGGAACGCATCCTGTAACAGGCCTGCCGTCACACTCAGCACCCCATCCTGGTCCCATCTACGGGCCAATTTTTCCAAGACGCCTATCTCCCCCCCTGGGTGCCATTCTTTCCGCAGAGACTTCACTGACACTTTCCTGTCTCTCGCCACTAGGAAATCCCACATACTCTTGCTGTGTAATACTAACCCATGGTGATTCTGCAGTCCCCTCACATAATGCCTAACTTGCAAATAAAAATAGAATGTCTTCCGGTCTATGTGAAATCTCTCAACTAGAGATTGAAACGAATCCATCTCACCGAGTGCCGGCATTCGCAGCTGCCCAACATATTCTAGGCCATTTTCCACCCACCCCCTGGGTGTGCCACTCTGCCTCCCAGGCTCAAAATCCCCATTTCCCCTCAGGGGGATACACTCTGTCGCATGCCAATTTAATCCTTTTTTTTGGCATAGCACTCTCCACGCCTGCCTTAGAGCTCTGATGTATATTGACGCATTCTAAGCTTGTGGGAGATCTTTGTTCTTCTTGTGCAGCAGATATGCTCTATGATAGGGCTCCGACATCAAGTCGATTAGCTCCTTCGGCAATATGTCTGCTGTACCCAACACTAAGACCCTCAAAGGCCTGATCAGACAGGGAAGATTTTAGTTCCTCAATGATAGTAGACCCAGTCCTCCTTCCTCTCTACTGCTTATCAACACTGCTAGGGGAATGCGCAACCTCCTCCCTTTCCATACAAATTTAGCAATGTGCCTCTGTAGCACCAACAAATCCCACCGTAGCAGCCATATAGGAAGATGTCGCAATAAATACATCCACCTTGGCATCTCTATCATCTGAACTAGTGCTATGCGGCCCATGAGCGAGATAGGGAGATCTTTCCATTGCTTCAATGTTTCTGCCATCCTAGCCATCATAGGCTTAATATTTACCTCATACAGCTTCGCAACATGATCGGGTATCTGAATCCTGAGGTAGCGACACTCCCCTTGCGCCCAAAGTAATGGAAACCGTCCCTGCCAGCTCTTTCTAGCTCTACCGCCAACATCCAGGGCCACTGATTTACTTATATTGATACGGAGTCACAAGAATAAGCCAAACCGCTCGATTAGCCGCAAGGCTTGCTCCAATGACCTTTGTGGGTCACATAAGCATAAGAGCATATCATCAGCGAACGCGCTGACTTTGATGCCTCCATTTTGCCACTCTATGCCCTTCACCTCCTCCGCCATGATAAGAGAAAGTAGCAAAGGCTCTAATTGGAAACCAAATAGCAGAGGAGATAAAGGGCACCCCTGTCGAGTGCCTCTTTTCAAAGAGAAAGGCTGGGAACATACCCCTCCACTAGTTACACAAGCCAGAGGGTTCATATACAGCGCTTTTACCCAGTCAAGAAAGGCTCCCTCGAATCCAAATCTAGCTAACACCTCGAACATATAAGGCCACGACACCCTATTGAATGCCTTCTCTGCGTCTAGACTTACCAGTAGCAGGGGCGCATCCTACGTGAGGCACTTCTCCATTCCTAACAGTACTTTACTGATGTTCGAAAAAGCCTCTCTCCCCCTCACAAACCCAGATTGGTGCCCACCTACCACCCGTGGCAGTATCCTTTGTAACCGGGCCGCTAGAACCAACGCCACTATCTTCATGTCATAATTAATTAAAGATATGGGCCTATAGGATGCCGGATCTTCTGGATCTCTGCCCTTCTTGGGTATGACAGTGATCGCCACCATCCACATCTCCCTCGGAAAGGAGCCCAACTCTTGTGCTTCCTGAAATAGGGCCATTAACGTGGGTGTAACCTGAGACATCAGAATCTTATAGAATTCCGTCCCATACTCGTCGGGTCCTGGGGCTTTATGTGGCTTCCCTGATTTGATCACTCTCTGTATCTCTTCTCCTGTGATATGTTTATTAAGCTCCTGTAGCTCTCCCGCTGTTAATCGCGGAAGCTGTAGGGCCTCCAAAAATTTCCGCTCTTGCTCCCTATTCTCCTCCTCTGGTGTATACAGGTCTTGGTAATACTGACTAAATACTTGCACTATCTTCCCTGTTTCGATCTGCTGCACTCCCTTTTTATCCCTAATCTTAGCTACTCCCTGAATACCCCCTCTCTCTTTTACCAAACGCGCCAATAAACGCCCAGTTCAATCTCCATACCTGAACAATTGATGCCGATAGTACTGCATTGAATGTACCGCTCTCTCTCGTAGAGCCTCATTTAAAGCTCTCTGCACTTCCAAATATGCTTGCAGCCTATTCGGTTTGGCTAGGGCTTCTATTTTTGCATCCTGCAGTCTCTGAGCCAGTTGCATTAACTTGTTTCCTTGCCTGAGCTACATATGCTATAATGTGTCCCCTTAGTACCGCTTTCCCTGCTTCCCAGAAGGTTGCCATACATATATCTCCCGTATCATTATGTTCCAGATACTCCTCCCAATGGCGTATCAAATATTGCCTGAATTCCTCATTCTCCCACAGATGTCTAGGAAACGACCACCTGGTCCCCCCAGACACTCGCCCTTTCAAATCCATGACTACCCTGGCGTGGTCTGACACCATAATCGGCTCAATCTCCACCCTGATCACTTTCCCAAATCTCTCTCTCGAGATGAGAATGTAATCAATCTTGGACCATGACTGATGTGCTCTCGACAAATGCGTGTAATCCCTTTCTTCTCCATGTAATGGCCTCCACGTGTCTATCAAACCTCCCATTTTACATAGGTATCTCACACCTTTGTTGTACCATTCACTTCCTGTCGTCCCCTTTCCCCCTTGGGATTTGTCTAGGGCAGGATCATGCGGACAATTATAGTCTCCAGCCAGTATCAGTGGTATCTTCGGCACCCCCGTTATCTTTTTCAACAAAAGTTTAAAGAACTGATGGTTATAGGTATTCGGAGCATAGATATTACCCAAGAGAAGTTCTCCCCCTTGGAATTTGGCATGCAGAAACAAATCTTCCTTGTGGGTCTGCTTCCTCACTAATAACCTCTGTCGTAATCCCTTTCTTAATCAAAATCGCCACGCCTCTCTTCCTGCCCCCTAATGACGCCAAGAATACCTGTCCCACCCAATCTTTTTTGAGCTTTCCATGTTCCTTTGCACTCAAATGAGTTTCTTGCAACATTGCTATTTGTGTTTTCCCTCTCTTTAGGGCCTGTAGTATTTTTGTCCTTTTTATTGGTGTGCTTACTCCCCCCACATTCCAGGAGATTATCCTGAGGTCATGTCTCATTCGTACTCTCCTCGAACAGATTAATCCCTATCATTCCTCTGCTGCCTCCCACAGCCCCGGGTTGCTCAGCCTCAACCCCAGGCTTACCCCCAATGGTGATTCGCAAACATTCACACTTTTGCTCTCCCGATAGTCTCCCTACTGATTGCATGGCCGTCATACTTTCCTTCCCCTCAATTTTCGCACATTCTTTCTTTCATGTCCCTAACTTTCTAATTAACCTACTCCATTCACACACCCTCATCTCCCACCCCTCCCCCCACCCGATTTCGTCATCACCCCGTACCCCATAGTATTAATCAATTGCACTCCTCAGCTCTATCCGCTGAGGTAGATCCCAATTGAATGCTGCAGGGCTACCCCGGGCTTCTCTGTGTATTCTGTACACTCAACCCCCTTGTTGTAATCAACAGTCTGATAAGCAATGCCTCCCCCTTACAGTTGGTCGTCTTCCTCATTACTCTCCCCCTCCCAAACCGCTAACCTCCCACATCACACTTATCAGGTCCTTTGTCCATTGCTGCCTCCCTGTTATCGTCAGGCCTTACAAGCTCACGGCCCGCAGACTTCAGGTCCGTCGTCCGTCCTCATCATTGTCTCCCGGCAACCCCGCCAAAAATTGGCTCGCTGCAGTCGCTGTTGCAAACACAAAGTTCTGGCCCTGGCTTGCCACTCTAAGCGTCGCCGGGAACGCCAAAGTAAAATGCAGTTTCCTCTTAAAGAGCGCCGCACAAATGGGGGTAAACTCTTTCCTTTTCTGCGTTACTGCAGCTGAGTAGTCCTGGAAGATTAAGAGTTTATGATTGTCCAGTTGCAGATCTCCTTTTCTCCGATAGGCCTGAAGTACCTGCACTTTATGTTGAAAGTTAAGCAGTCTCATGATGACCACCCGGGATTTCTGCTGGTCTTCCCTCCGCGGCCCAATCCGATGCGCACGCTCAATATCCAACTTCCCGACCAGCGCAGTAAGGCCTAGTTCCTTCGGCAGCCATTCTCCAAGCAATGTCATCAGCATACCCTCCGTCTGCGACTCAGGCACTCCCACCACTCTCAAGTTATTTCTCCGTGATCTATTTTCCAGATCATCCACTTTGGATTGGAGAGCTTCGATCTGTTTTTGCTGCTCCCTCCGCTCTCGGTCTCGCTGTCCCTCCTCATCCTCAATGGCCGATATACGCTGTTCCAACTCCTCCACTTTCCTTCTGACTTCTGCCAGTGATTCGCCCAGATCCTCAAGCTTTTTGAGTACCAGATCAAATTTAGGCTCTAGGAGCTTTGCCACCTCTTTCGCCAAATCTTCTGTGCTCGACTCTATACTTTCAGCACTCGGCGAGGCTGGCTGCGACGTTGTGCATGCGAAGGCCCCGGGTTTACCCGGATGGTCTCTGTCTTTTTTTCTGCACCGCAGCCATCGCTCCTTCAGCTCTCGAGCCTCGCTTCATACCACTGGCGTCCTCTCCCACTCCTCTTATCGGCAGCTTGCGTTTTCGGAGGTATTTTTATGTTTATTCACCCTTATTGCTCAGGGCAGCCCCGGAGCGAGCAGGAACACGTCTTGCTCACTCACGCATCACGTGGGATCGGGGCTGCAAGTTTTAAAACATCTACATAGGTGTAATGCATTTGGTCTATGGAAATTGGACTGTTTGCAAATTGTCTCTACTCTCCTTCTCATATGTGGATAGTCTGCATGTCCTTCCACAGTGGGTGCACTTTTACCTACACTGAGCAGAGGCAATCTTGGAGCAGGATCAGATTGGAGAAGAAATAAGCATGTAGTCACCATACAACAAACATTTGTCTCCATGAGTTGCATTCAGAAGACTCTTGAGAGAAATTTATCCTACTTTTTCTTCACACAAAACACTTTACAAATGGTGATCTAACCCCTAAGGGCTGATGCAAAACCGTTTGTCTTGTATTTCTTAAACTGTAACAGATATTTTATTTTGCACATCACATTATGTTTTCTTTATGGCTTATTATACTTAATATACTGCCTTTAATAGCACAGCAAAGTGGTGTACAATAAAAATGATAGAAAGGAAAAGAAATACAATAAAACCAGGAAAGTAAATACATAAATAACAGACACACAAAACATAACAAATCAAATGCCTAATAAGAGTGCTTCAAAATATAACTAAATTCAATCATCATAGTTTAAGGAGATATCTGAGCACCACCACTACTCACCAAAAGCCATATTAAATGGATGAGTTTTCAGCCTTTTAAAAATCTTCTAAGAAGGTTCCAATCATAGTTGTGCCAGTAATGCATTCCATTAGGAGAAAGACAAAAGAAGGCCGATCAATGTGTACTTTCTAGGCAGGAAGGCAATTCATGGTAACATAGGAAATGATTGCAAAGACCAGCCTGGTCCTTCCAGTCTGCCCAATAAAGTGTCCAGGCATGTAATTGCTACTCTGTTCTTCCCACTCCCCTCATGCCTTTTATGAAGTGCCAGAAGTCCTTTAATTTTGCTTTGAATGAGAATGCTCTACACTTGCATTTCATCCTCTTGCCATTTGAGGATCCTCTGTTTGCCATATCTATTTCTGAATTTTTCACTGTTTCCACCGCCTCCACTGGGAGGGCATGCCAAACATCCACCACCTTTCCTGTGGAAAAATATTTCCTGATGTTGCTTTTAAATTTATCTCCTTGCAGCTTTATTTCATGTCCTCTAGGTATGCAGCTTCCCCTTCTTTGGAAGAAATTCATTTGCTCACTAATACCTATCAAGTATTTAAACATCTGTATCATATCTCCACTATTCCCCCCTCCCATTACTTTAGAACAGAGGTTCCCAACCCTTTTTTGGTTGTATGGACCCCCTATTAACCTCCAAAAAGTTCAAGGACCCCCATTTCTTCTGCTCCAGAGGCAAACCTCTTCCCACTGTCCCTCTATCTCACTTTCTCCTCCTGTCTCCAGCAGTTTTAGTTTCTCTCTCTCCAATCTCTTGCTTGCTCTCTCTCCCTCTTAGACAATCCCTACCAGTCTCTCTTCCCAATAGCCAATTCCCACAAGCCTCTTTTTTCTGTTCTCTGCTGCATAGCTTAGAAATCACTGCTCCGGTGTTTGTATCATACTGGCTCTGCTGCTAGGCAAACTAGATGTCTATCTAGGGCAGCAGGTTTCGGGAGAGCAGCAGCTCAGCATTTCCCCTTTACTATCAGTGCTGTTCCCCCTACCACCTTACCTTTGCAGCATGCCTGAGAACCAGTCTTTGGTGGCGGCAGCAAGACACTAAACACCAAGGAAGCCCTTTAAAACCGCTCTGAGCAGTGGATTTTTTAGCATTGTCTGCACACATGCATACACTCTCAAGGAATGCTGCGTTGGTACACAAACGCTAAAAAGCCCACCGCTCAGAGTGGTTTTAAAGGGCTTTCTCAGCATTGTTCATTGTTTCGCTGCTGCCCTGAAGCCTTATCATTGGGCTTCCCGCAAAGATAGGGTGATGGGGCAGTAGCAACAGAGGTAGAAGGAGGACCATTTTTCTAATTAGTTAAATTATTTTATCCCTTATAAAGTATTATACTTAGGTATTAACTCCTTTTCTTTTTGTTCCATGTAAAGCCTACTTGGCATGCTTGTTTGTTGTAAACCGCCTAGACTCTTAGATGGGCGGTATATAAGACTAGCTAAATTAAATAAATAAGAATAGGGCGATGCTACACGCCATGGGGGAGGGAGTTAGGGAAGGAGAGAAATTTATTTATTTATTTATTTATTTATTACAATTTCTTATATACCGCACTATTGTCAGCGCGGTTTACATACAACAAAATGACCATAACAAACTGCTTGGCTTCACATAGAACAGGAGTAACAACTTGGATAACATGTTTATGCTTTACAGAGAACAGGAGTTACAACTTGGATAACACAGGGAATGCAAACTGAACTAATTACATATGTACAATGAGATCGAGTCTGAGAATTTAGGGTGTACATGTGTACGATAGGGTTGATATGTTAACTTGAGGAGGTAAGGGAGACTTGGGGTGGGGGGCAGGGAGTAGGGAAGAGAAGATGCTGGTCTATGAGGGGGCGCATGGCCGATGGTTCACTCACGGCATCAGATACCCTTGGGCAGGCCGTGGATATTGTCACACTGCAGCGCCCTCTGGCTTAGGTATAGGCAGTTGCCTATGAGGGGTTAGCATGTGGGGCAAAGAGGAAAGCAAATTTATATACCTAAGTGCTGCTGTCTGGTGTCCATTGTAGTTGTGGGCCAAGTAACAGAGTGAAGGCCTTCTGTGAGTTCCAATAATAACTTTATTTCCACACACAGGAATTTGGAGCACTACGTCCCCAGGCACAAACAAAAAGTAGTGGTACTCAATTGTGTCAAATAAAAAGTCCATGAAAATCCTGATGCTTCTCAGGTACAATTCAAAGTACAAAGTTCAGCAATTAACTTCCATTAGCTTCCAATACAAGCCTTGATTTCTTCCATTAAACATTGCACTAGTATGCTCTCTTTAAACATAGGACATTCTCCAGCGTTGAGCTTTACTTCACAGGTGCAATAATTACATCTGAGTTTCCCACGGCAGAAGGCTGCCTTTCTCAATGAAACTCAGATTCATTCAATAGGCTTCTCAGCACTTCACATATAAGCTTTGATACAGCTTCTCTCCTCTTATAGGATTCACTTAATGTAACTTCAATCCTTATAACAGATCCCACATTCCATAGGCGAATCACTGCTAACTGATGAAGGTGAATCAATTAACATCTCTTCTGGGTCTGATATATCTTTGAGGCTTTGGTTAAGAGAGTCTACAGACTGCCATTGCTTAATTAAATCCTTAAGCTGTCTTCTTTTGTTCTCCTTAACATACCTAGGCACATGTACAGGCTCTAAGTTATCAGCACTTTTTAAAAGCTTATAAAAAGGGCTCACCTGATTTCTGGTACGCCTAGACCAGTGATGGCTAACCTTTTTGAGCCCGAGTGCCCAAACTGCCGCACAAAACCAAAGAATTTCCTCAAAGTGCCAGCACGTCATTTGCATAAGTGGTCTTATTTGCATAAATATTTGCATAATGTTACCATACACTAACTTTTAGTAAACATGTCTCTTAATGAGTGTATGGATAAAGAAAGACTAAAAGATTTCTACATTACTATAATCCAGTGCCAACCGCCAGGCACATTAGGAACTACTACAAACGCTGCCCATTTAGAACCCATAGCAAACCCGCCGTATCCTGACAGCATTACCAGGACTCACAAAGCACCATACCCTACCTATCAAAAGGCAACACTGCAAATATTAAACCAATACATTTCAGTGAATACTGGGGAAAGAGAACAAGTGGCAACGTCAAATAGGAATTTCCTCTTGTACCAAACAAAGCGCAGATGTTAATGATGCACATTTCCCAGAGCTGACATATTCCAGTTAATAAATTCAAAATAAAGAGATATCTTTCTACCTTTTGTGCATTTTTTTTCAGTTGCAATTGGTCCAGCCATTTTCTTCTGGTTTCTTCATGTTTTCTGCTAACTCTCCATCGTCTGCTGTCCATTTGTCCTTTCTTCTCTCTTCTAGTTTTTTTTCCATTCTCTCTCTCTCTACATCTGCTTTAACATACTAATCTTTCTCCTTTTGCTCTTTCCTCATTCCTATTTCATCCACACAAATTTTACCCCTCCATCCTCAATCCCCAATTACTCTCCCAATACCTGGCCAATTGTAGATTTTTCATCCCTCCTACACAAAATATTTTTCCCCTCTCCATTTTACTCTCCCAGCCCCATCCCATTCTAATCCTCCCCCAACATCAGCTCCCTTCTAGTTCCAGTCTCACCCAGCATCCATTCCCTTCTTCAAGCCCCCCACTTCCCCTCAGCCCATTTCCATTCCAAGCCCCGTCCCCATCAGCTATTTGCAGTTCAAGCCCCCCACTTCCCCTCAGCCCATTTCCATTCCAAGCCCCATCCCCAACAGCTATTTGCAGTTCAAGCCCCCTTCCACTCAGCCCATTTCCAGTCCTAGCAACCCCCCAACCCATTACCAGTCCTAGCCCCCCATAGCCCACTCCCAGTCCTAATCCCACCAGCCCATTTCCAGTCCTAACCTCCCCATCAGCCCACTCCCAGTCCTAATCCCCCATCACTCAATTTTTAGTTTAAGCCCCCCCAGCGCCTATCACCACTCCTACCCCCCCCAGCGCCCATCACCACTCCTACCCCCCCAGCCCAGCGCCCATCACCACTCCTAACCCCCCCAGCCAGCCCAGTGCCCATCACCACTCCTTACCCACCCCAGCCAGCCGAGTGTCCATCACCACTCCTAAGACCCCCATCCCAGTGCCCATCACCACTCCTAAAACCCCCACCCCAGCTCATCACTACTCCTAACACCCCCCAGCCAAGCCAAGCCCATCACTACTCCTAACCCCCCCCAGCCCAGCCCAGCCAATCACCACTCCTAACCCCCCCAGCGCCCATCACCACTCCTACCCCCCCCAGCCCAGCGCCCATCACCACTCCTAACCCCCCCAGCCAGCCCAGTGCCCATCACCACTCCTAACCCCCCCACCCCAGTGCCCATCACCACTCCTAACCCCCCCACCCCAGCCCATCACTACTCCTAACACCCCCCAGCCCAGCCCAGCCCAGCCCATCACTACTCCTAACCCCCCCCCCAGCCCAGCCCAGCCAATCACCACTCCTAACCCCCCCAGCCCAGCCCAGCCCAGCCCATCACCACTCCTAACCCCCCAGCCCAGCCCAGCCCATCACCACTCCTAACCCCCCCCAGCCCAGCCAGCCCATCACCACTCCTAACCCCCCCAGCCCAGCCCAGCCCATCACCACTCCTAACCCCCCCCCAGCCCAGCCCAGCCCAGCCCAGCCCATCACCACTCCTAACCCCCACCCCCCCCAGCCCAGGGAAAATTAAAAAAAAAACAACCCTGTCTGCTGCCGTTGTCGGGGCCGCCGCGGCAGAATCGAGCGTGCCGCGCGGCCCCCCCCGACCCACCCGGCCGAGCCTGCCCTCCCCTGCGCAGCTCTCTCATGGGAGCTGCAGCCCCACGCGCCGGCTTGCAGCGCGCGAGGGAAGAGTTCCCTCGCTGCTCTGTTAAGCCCGCGGGGGCTGATGGGAAGTTCCCATCAGCCCCCGCGGGCTTAACTGAGTCGCGAAAGGGAAACTCTTCCCTTCGCGCTCTGCAAGCCGGCGCGTCTGACTGTAGCTCCAAAGAGAGAGCTGCTACGGGGAGGGCAGGATCTGCCGGGTACAGGGGGGCCCCGCGGCACGCTCGATTCTGCCGCGGCGGCCCCGACAACGGCAGCAGACAGGGTTGTTGTTTTTTTTTTCGATTGCGGACCTTCCCGCGTGCCAGCTGCAAGGCCTTCGCGTGCCACAGCTGGCACGCGTGCCATAGGTTCGCCATCGCTGGCCTAGACTGTGTTCTCTGGCAGGGAGGTAAACATTTCCTGTGATACTGTTTCACTAAATCTTGTATTACAGCGTCTTCGTCAGAGCCTAGCTCCTGCCCGTGTCTGTGCTGCTTGTAATCAAGAGCATGCTGATAGGCACCTGGGATGCACTCAGAGCTAGAGCTTCTATAACGTTGTCTGTGACAAGCAACTTTCTTTAGCTTACTGAAAGGGATCTTCTCTCTGCCCAATCTTTCATTCCTGAGAGAAGATTCCTGAGAGCTATTTCTCTCCCTTACAGGCAAGGTATCTGACCTTCTCCCCTGGAGTTTTAAATAGTCTCTGACCTGCTTTCCTTGGCTAATGAGCTCCAAGTAGTTCCTCCTTGGAAGGTTCCTCTGAGGCTTGGCCTCTCTCCTTGGCTCCCTTTGCCTCTGCTTCCCCGACTCTCTCTTGGTCTCTGCAGTCTTTCTCTCGGACTCTCTCTCCTTCTTTCTCCCTTGCTCTTTCCTCCTACTGGCAGTGGCTTCCTGGTTAAGTGAAGCAAGCTGCCCTATCGGGTGTGACTCCGCCCCTTTTCCTCCCACGTCAGCTCCCTGGGTTTGCTTCAAGCTAGGGTGTGGCTCTCTTTCCACTTTCGTGTGTAGCACAGCTTTAAGGGCTGAATCCTTAACCCCTTCCTGCCCAGTTTCACTGACAGCTTCTGAAGAGAAAAAGTGTTTTAAACCTTCATTTTCAGGTTCTGCAACCTCTGCATTGTCACAATATACATACAAGTTATTTAGGTCTCCGTGTGTCTTCTGGTGCAGACCTACTAACATTCTGGTTGCCTTCCTCTGGACCACTTCCGGTCTCTTCCAGTATATTTTTAAGAAAAGAGATATATTGAAAGTAGTCCAAAAATATCTCATCTAATCCCTCCCATTACTTTTCCACTTATTCACTTTCCAGCCTATCAGCTTACTGCCAGGTATCCCTCTGAGCGTATCAAAAGTGACTTCATGGCCCTGGGACAGAGGGTGAAGCAGTTAGGTGCACAGGTGGTGGTTTCTTCAATCCTCCCTGTTGAGGGTAAAGACCAAGGCAGAGAGGCTCACATCCTGGAGACGAATGCATGGCTGGGCGGATGGTGTCATCGAGAGCGTTTTGTTTTTCTAGACCATGGGATGCTGTTCCAAGGGTTGCAGAGCAGAGATGGCATCCATCTGTCCTAGAAAGGTCAACGCGTCTTCAGTAGTAGACTGGCTAATCTACTGAAGAGGGCTTTAAACTAGACTCGTTGGAGATGGGCGAAGAAAGCCCCCAGGTAAGTGATACATTAAATACCTTTATGGAAATGGGTAAGAGGGGTAACATATGGAATGCAGTGTGTATAAATGCTCGTAGCATGGGAAATAAAATCCCTGATGTTGAAGGTTTGGTGGGAGTGGCCGACTTGGATTTGGTGGCAATTACAGAAACATGGTTCACAGAAAACCATGACTGGGATGTAACTATACCTGGCTATACTTTATTCAGAAAGGACAGGATAGAAAGAAGGGGAGGAGGAGTGGCACTATATGTAAAAAATACTATTAAAGCTTTGGAATTACAGAGCTTAAAAGGGAGAGAGGATGCATTGTGGGTTAAACTAGAAAGAGGGAAAGAGAAATCTATCTGCATTGGCATGATATACAGACCTCCCTCACAAGAGGAAGAGGTGGACAGAGAGTTAATTGAAGATATACGCAGCATTGCTAGGAAAGGGGAAGTGCTACTGATAGGAGATTTCAATATGCCAGATGTTGATTGGCACGTTCCTGCTGCAATATCATCTAGAAGTAAAGAGATCCTGGATTCTCTACAGGGAGAACTATTCAAGCAATTGGTAACAGACCCCACACATGAAGGGGCCATACTGGACTTGGTGCTTACCAATGGTGAAAGTGTTTCTGATGTTATAGTGGGAGATCATTTTGCATCCAGTGATCACCGGATGGTGTGGTTCAGTATTAGGACTAGGGCTGTTAGAATCCATTCAAAAGTGAGGGTCTTAGACTTTAGGAAGACTAACTTTGCCAAGATGGGCCAATACCTCAGGGAGTCGTTAGCGGGATGGGAACAGCTGGGGGATGTAGAAAAATAGTGGGCAAAACTGAAAGGGGATATTTTAAGGGCAACCAACCTTTTTGTTAAAATGGTAAATAAAGAAAAAGGAGAATGCTATGGCTTTCGAAAGAAATAGCTGAAAAAGTGAAGAAAAAGAGGAAAGCCTTCATGAAATACAAGAGATCACAGAGAGAGGAAGACAGGCATCTATATTTGGAAAAACTTAGAGAAGCTAGCAAAGTAGTCAAGAAAGCAAAGATTCACTAAGAGGAGGAAATAGCCAATGCAATAAAATGGGAGGATAAGACATTTTTCAGATATGTTAGTGAGAAGAGGAAGGGCAAAAGTGGTATTGTCAGACTCAAGGGTGAAGGGGAGGAATATGTAGAAGCTGATGAGGATAAAGCGGAATTGCTTAACAAATATTTCTGTTCTGTGTTCACAGATGAAGAACCAGGAGCAGGACCTCAGAAAACACCCACAAACAGGAAAAGAAGTGAGGGACATCTTGAACAATTTCCAGAAGACTATGTTTGTGAGAAACTAGCTCAACTTAAAGTAGACAAAGCGATGGGACCGGATGGAATACACCCTAGAATACTGAGGGAACTTGGGAACGGTTCTAGCAGCTCCACTGACTGACCTTTTCAATGCCTTGTTGGAGTCGGGAGTGGTGCGAAAGGACTGGAGAGAGGCTCATGTGGTGCCTTTACACAAAAGCGGAAGTAAGGATGTGGTTGAAAGCTACAGGCCGGTTAGTTTAACTTCGGTGGTGAGTAAATTATTGGAAACGCTGCTGAAAGAGAAAATAGTGAGGTTTCTGGAGTCCATCAGATTACAGAATCCGAGGCAGCATGGATTCACCAGAGGCAGGTCTTGTCAGAGAAATCTGATTGATTTCTTTGATTGGGTGACCAGGGAGTTGGACCGAGGGAGAGCCCTAGATGTGGTGTATTTAGATTTCAGTAAAGCCTTTGACACTGTTCCTCACAGGTGACTTATAAACAAACTGAGCATCCTAGGGATGGACCCTAAAGTTACTGTTTGGGTTAGAAATTGGTTGGGTGGGAGGTGACAAAGAGTACAAGTAAATGGAGCTCACTCTGAGGAGAAGGATGTTATCAGTGGTGTGCCCCAGTGATCTGTCCTTGGTCCGATTCTTTTTAACATCTTTGTTGGTGATATAGCGGAAGGGCTGTCGGGTAAGGTTTGCCTTTTTGCGGATGATACCAAAATCTGCAATAGAGTAGACACCCAGGAAGGTGTAGATAACATGAGGAGGGATCTAGCTAAGCTTGAAGAATGGTCTAGAATTTGGCAGCTGGGATTTAATGTTGAAAAAGATAAGGTCATGCATTTGGGCTGCAGCAATCCAAGGGAGCAATATAGTATAGGGGGTGAAGTACTTTTGTCCACTAAAGAAGAGTGGGACCTAGGCGTGGTTGTGTCTGATGATCTTAAAGTAGCTAAACAGGTAGAAAAGGTGACTGCAAAAGCTAGAAGGATGCTTGGGTGCATATGGAGAGGAATGGCTAGCAGAAAAAATGAGGTGATAGTGCCTCTGTATAAGTCTGGTGTGACCTCATTTGGAGTATAGTGTGCAATTCTGGAGACCGCACCTTCAAAAGGATATAAACAGGATGGAGTCAGTACAGAGGGGTGGCTACTAAAATGGTTAGTGGTCTTCATTATAAAGCATATGAGGACAGACTTAGGGATCTTAATATGTACAGCTTAGAGGAAAGGCGGGATAGAAGTGATATGATTGAGATGTTTAAATACCTCTGTGGCATAACTTTTCAGGGGGAGAGACTCTTTCAATTGAAAGCAAGTTCTGCTATGAGGGGACATGGGATGAGGGTGAAAGGGGATAGATTCAGGAGTGTATTTGCGGAAATATATCTCCAGGAACAAGCAGGAATCTAGTCATCACATATGGGTATCGTCGGTACCGACGGAGCCTGCGCGGGAATGCTTCCCAGCGTCCAATCAAAGCTTTTGGGAGAATCCCACAGCGCCTGCGTGCTGCCTTCCCGCCTTTCCCAACTGCCTCTCTCCAGTTCTTCTTTTTCCGCGGAGCCAGCAGGTCGTGTTGCTGTCACCGCAGAAGAATTTCCTTATTTCTTTATTTCTTTTTGTGGTTGCGTCTGCCTTCCCCGACGCTCTACCGGTACCGCTGGTATTTCTTTTCTTTAAAAAAAAAAATAAATTTTTCCATTCTTTTACTTTCTTCAGGTGCACCTGTCTTTTTGGGCCTTAAGGCCCAGAAATTTCCTTAATATGGAAAAACCTGCTTCAGGTTTTAAAAAGTGCACAAAATGTGGCGGTACCATTTCCGTCACCGACACCCATGAATGGTGTTTAAAATGTTTAGGTCCTGACCAATCCATCACAGATTGTGTGTCCTGTGCTATGATGTCTAAAAGGGGTCGACAGAACCGAGCTGCTAAGCTCAGTACCGTTTCCCTCTGATGCGGCTTTGGTGGCATCGACGTCCTCCAGGGCTGCTTCTTCTTCCCGTGGATCTCAGGTAACTAAACATAAGTCTAGCCGGTCCTCAAAGGGTAGATCTCCTTCTAAGCATTGAGATGCCTCTGGCGTTGACCTCGAGGATTCTGCACCGGCAAAATTACCCCGGCGGGAGGTTTCGGCTTCCAAAGCACCATCATCGGTGTTCCAGGATGTTCTCGATGGCTCGGCCTCAACAGATCTCCTGGTGCCATGCTCTGGGGTACCGGCAGTTTCCACCGGTACCGATTTCCAGGCATTGGCAGCGTTTATGGACCAGAGAATTCTGTCCATAGAACGCAGTCTAGCGGCTTTCCTTGTGGCATCGACGCCCTTGGTACCGCGACAGACAACTCCACCGGTACCGGCACCGGCATCGGTATCTGTATCTCAACCGGTACCGATAGCATTGACATCGGCATCGATGCCTGCTATGCCGGTACCAATTCCCCGGTACCAGTTATTTCCGATACCGATTTTGCTCGGTACGGGTATCGGGCTCTGCAAGAGCATCCAGACAGGCGATACTTCGATTCCTCAGAAAAATCTGAGGATTCTGAAAGTTCTGTCGATGCAGCGATGATGCTTCCACAGGAGTCCTCCTCCCCTAAACGCAGGATGTCTCCTCCAGAGGGCATGTCTTTCCAAGACTTCATCCGAGAGGTGGCTCGGGGCCTGTCCATCACTGTGACCCCTGAAACAGAGCCAAGGGCCAAGGAGTTGGATATTTTACAATATCCCAAAACTCCTAAGGAGGCAGCTACCCTACCCATTCCTGAGATTCTATATGATCTCATGTTGAGGATGTGGGAAACACCGCTTACCACCTCTCCTCATTCTCGTAGGTTAGATACTATGTATCGTGTCCCTCCTTGTCCTGGTTTCCATAAAACTCAGCTTCCCCACCACTCCATTGTGGTGGAATCTGCTATGAGAAGGATTAGAAGTGCAAAAAGACATGCCTCTAATCCTCCAGGACGTGAATGCAGACCTCTGGATGCTTTTGGACGTAGAGACTTTCAAGCTTCCATGCTTGCTGCAAGAATCAGTTCCTATAGTCCAGGGGTCTCAAACACGCGGCCCACGGGCCGCATGCGGCCCGCGAGACAACTTTGTGCGGCCCGCGATGGAGGAAAACAAAAAAACCCCAAAACCCTGGCTTCTGCCGTTGCCGCCGTGGCAGCGGCAGAATCAATTATCAAATTTTAAAAAAAACTGACTTCTGCTGCTCAAGCAGCAAAATCAGCTGTCCTGCGGCCCCTTCCCCTGTGCCCGGAGATCCGTTCTATCAGCGGCGTGCTTTTCAAGCCGCGAAGAGAGTATTCCCCTCTCGCGCGGTTTCAAGCCGCGCGAGAGGGGAATACTCTCCTCGCGGCTTGAAAAGCACGCCGCTGATAGAGCAGACTCGGATCTCCGGGCACAGGGGAAGGGGCCGCAGGACAGCTGATTTTGCTGCTTGAGTAGCAGAAGCCAGGTTTTCTTTTAATTTACCGGGGGGGGGGGGGTTTAGGACTGGAAATGGGCTATTGGCAGGGGGGGGGGTATGACTGGAAATTGGCTATTGGCAGGGGGGGGGGGTATGACGAAATGGGCTATTGGCAGGGGGGGTTATGACTGGAGATGGGCAATTGGCAGGGGGGGTTATGACTGGAGATGGGCTATTGGCAGGGGGGGGGTATGACTGGAAATGGGCTATTGGCAGGGGGGGGTATGACGAAATGGGCTATTGGCAGGGGGGGGTTATGACTGGAGATGGGCTATTGGCAGGGGGGGGTTATGACTGGAGATGGGCTATTGGCAGGGGGGGGGTTATGACTGGAGATGGGCTATTGGCAGGGGGGTTATGACTGGTAATGGGCTATGGTGGGGGCTAGGACTGGAAATGGGCAGGTGGGGGTTAGGAAGGACTGGAGGTGGGCTGATGGGGGGAGTTAGGACTGGTAATGAGCTATGGAAGGGCTGACTGAAATGGGGTAATGGGGTTAGGGCTGGAAGTGGGCTATTGGCAGGGGGGTTATGACTGGTAATGGGCTATGGGGGGGGGTAAGACTGAAAATGGGGTGATGGGGGTAAAACTGGAAGTGCGCTATGGGGAGGTTAGGACTGGTAATGGGCTATGGGGGGTCTAGGACTGGTAATGGGCTGGGGGGGGGGTTGCTAGGACTGGTAATGGGCTGGGGGGGGTTGCTAGGACTGGAAATGGGCTGAGTGGAAGGGGGGCTTGAACTGCAAATGGCTGATGGGGAGGGGGGCTTGGAATGGAAATGGGCTGTGAGGGGAGGGAGCTAGGATTGGAAATGGGCTGATGGGGGGCTAGGATTGGAAATGGGCTGATGGTGAGGCTAGGATAGGACTGGAAATGGACTAATGGGGGGACTAGAAGGGAGCGGATGCTGGGTGGGGCTGGAACTAGAAGGGAGCTGATGTTGGGGGAGGATTAGAATGGGATGGAGCTGGGAAAGTGAAATGGAGAGGGGAAAATATTTTGTCTGGGAGAGAAGACAAATCTACAATTGGCCAGGTATTGGGAGAGTAAGTGGGGATTGAGGATGGAGGGGTAAAATTTGAGTGGATGAAATAGGAATGAGGAAAGAGAAAAAGGAGAAAGATTAGTATGTTAAAGCAGATGTAGAGAGAGAATGGAAAAAAAACTAGGAGAGAAGAAAGGGCAAATGGACAGCAGACGATGGAGAGTTAGCAGAAGACATGAAGAAACCAGAAGAAAGTGGCTGGAACAATTGCAACTGAAAAAAATGCACAAAAGGTAGAAAAATATCTCTTTATTTTGAATTTATTAACTGGAATATGTCAGCTCTGGGAAATGTGCATCATTAATGTTTGCGCTTTGTTTAGTACAAGAGGAAATTAATTTATAGTTTTATTTCTACAGTGTTGTTGTACATTCCAAGTTTGGCTTTTGGGGTTCCCAGTTTAATTATTGTCTTCTTGTTTCTAAATCTTTTAGTCTTTCTTTATCCATACTCATTAAAGAGGCATGTTTACTAAAAGTTAGTGTATGGTAACATTATGCAAATATTTATGCAAATGAGGCCCCTTATGCAAATGAGGCCCCGCGTCTTATGCGGCCCCCTGGTTACTTTACAAGTCCTCATTTGGCCCTCAAAGCAATTTGAGTTTGAGACCCCTGCTATAGTCTCTACATGGGAATGTTCCTAAAGGAAGTTACTGATCATCTACAAACTTTAAGTCCTTTCATCTCTGAGGATAAAAGGCAGGAGTTTCTCACTTGGCTCAAACATGCCCAAGATGTCTCTAAATTCTCCAGCCGTGCAGCCTTCTACTGCTTTGAATGTATAAGCAGGGCCTCAGCTATTGCCATAGGTGCACGTAGAATTGCTTGGCTCCAAGCATCTGATTTAGAGCTCTGGGTACAAGATAAATTGGGAAATATCCCTTGTACTGGTGAGAACCCTGTTTGGTAAAGATTGGCAAGAAAAAGCCAATGAGATGGATGCTGAAAATTCCACTTTGGATAGACTATCCAAGTCTACTGTTGATCCTGTTAGGAAAAAGTTGTTCAAGAAAACACCTTTTTCTAAGAAGAGATTTTATCCTGCTTATGGTCAGCAGGCATCTTCTGCAGGTCAGTTTTCAACCAAACGTCAGCAACCACCCAAACAGAAGAAAGCAAAGGCTGCTAGGCCTCAACCGGCTCAGCAGTCTCAGCCTCCTCAGGGCCTTTGACTTTCAGCTAGAGAACTTAGCCTTTCTGGCTCTGGAAGGACCAGAACCGTCCACCATTCCAGGAAGGTTATGCCATTTTGCTCCCAGATGGGGGAAAATAACAGCAGAGCGTTGGACACTCTCCATCATAAGAGAGGGGTACAAACTTCATTTTTCAAGCATGCCCCCTCCCACAATAGTGAAGCAGTTCAATTCTCCAACCTCTCTCATCGACCTGTTAGGTCAGGAGGTTACCATCCTTCTTGCCCAAGGGGCAATAGAAGAAGTGCCTCTTCATCAACAGGGCACAGGGTTCTATTCCCCTTATTTTCTTATCCCAAAGAAAACAGGGGGAAACAGACCTATCTTAGATCTCAGAGAATTGAACAAATCCCTGGTCAAGGAGAAATTCAAAATGATTTCTCTCGGAGCTCTGCTTCCATACCTTCAGAGTCAGGATTGGCTTTGTTCTCTAGATCTCAAGGATGCGTACACCCATGTTCTCAACCATCCAACCCACAGAAGGTTCCTTCGGTTCCTGTTTCAAGGAAAGCACTACCAATACAGGGTGCTTTTGGTCTGGCCTCTGCACCAAGGGTGTTCACGAAATGCATGGCTGTGGTAGCAGCATTTCTACGCACTCTGGGAATATTCGTCTTCCCTTACTTGGACGACTGGCTCATTCGAGCTCCAACACAGTCAGAGGCCAGGACTTCTCTATCCTGCACAATGCGTATCCTTCAGTAATTAGGGCTGGTCATAAACATCCCAAAATCCAGTCTAACTCCTACTCAATCTCTAGAGTTCATAGGAGCCCTGTTGGATACCACAAAGACAAGGACTTACCTTCCCCAAGCCCGTTGCCTTCGCTTGGTGCAGTTAGCTTCTCAAGCAGCCCTAAAGCCCTTTTTAACTGCTCGAGAAATGTTGCAGTTGCTAGGCCACATGGCATCCACCGTGCATGTGGTACCATATGCTCGCCTTCACATGAGGGCAGCTCAGTGGACTTTATCCACCCAATGGACCCAGGCATCAGGTTGCCTGTCAGACAGAATAGCAAACACAAGTCGTCTCATTTTGTCTCTCCAATGGTGGAAGTCCACTCAAAACCTGTTGCTGGGGTCCCCCTTTCAGCAACCTCTGCCCCAAGCAACTCTTACAACAGATGCTTCTCCAATGGGTTGGGGAGCTCATCTGCAAGACCTCTCCACCCAGGGCACTTGGACTCCACAAGAGAGTTGTCTACATATCAATCTCTTGGAGCTCAGAGCAATCTTCCTTGCTCTGCAAGTGTTCCACATCCTACTCAGCTACAAGACAGTCCTTATCCATACGGACAATCAAGTAGCCATGTTCTATGTGAACAAGCAGGGGGGAACAGGCTCTCTGTCGCTTTGCAACGAAGCTCTGTAACTGTGGGCCCTCTCCAGAGAGCATCACATCCATTTTCTGGCAGTGTATCTTCCAGGCGTTCAAAACTCTTGGGCAGACAGACTCAGTCGAGTTCTCCTTCCACACGAGTGGTCTCTGCATGCAGACCAGATGGCCAAGATTTTTCAACTTTGGGGAACCCCGGACATAGACCTCTTTGCAAGTCCGTGGAATGCCAAACTTCCCCGGTTCTGTTCCAGAGCTCCGGCTCAGGGAGCTCAGGCAAAGGATGCTTTCCTCCTTCACTGGGGTCAAGACTTCCTGTATGCCTTTTCACCCATTCCCCTAATTCCAAAAACCCTCTTCAAGCTTCAGAGAGACAGAGGCCACATGATTCTCATAGCACCACATTGGCCACGGCAAGTGTGGTACCCTCTGCTTCTACATCTCTCTCAAGCTCCCTCCCTGGAGTTAGGGTCTGCTCCAGATCTCCTATCTCAGGAGAACGGAATGTTATGGCATCCCAATCCCCAGTCCCTGCATCTCAGGGCTTGGTTGCTGAAGGCCTAGATCTCCATCTTTCTCAGCAAGTGAAAGATGTTCTTTTTGCTTCTAGGAAACCTTCCACTAGACGTTCTTATGCTTTCAAGTGGAAAAGGTTCACTATTTGGTGTTCAGAAAAGGGTCTTAACCCCCTTGCTATACCTCTAGAATATTTACTGGAGTATCTCCTCCATTTGTCTAATGCAGGCCTTAAGACAAATTCAGTAAGAGTCCATTTGAGTGCTATTGCAGCTTCTCTTAAACCTCTAAATGGACAACCTATTTCCTCTCATCCTCTTATAGCAAGATTCATGAGAGGCCTCCTTCTAACTAAGCCTCCCATTAGACCACCTCCGGTGGCATGGGACTTGAATCTTGTTCTTGGGCAGCTCATGAAGCCACCTTTCGAACCCTTAGCTACCACCTCCTTGAAATTCCTTTCTTGGAAGGTTATCTTTCTCATTGCAATCACATCAGCACGCCGCATTAGTGAATTGCAAGCACTAGTAACTAATCCACCTTATACAAGGTTTCATCATGACAAGGTAGTCCTTAGGACTCATCCACACTTTATGCCTAAGGTGGTCTTGCCTTTTCACCTCAACCAGGAGGTCTACCTACCTGTCTTTTTTCCAGGACCTCATGCATCAAGTGCAGAGAGGAATCTTCATACCCTGGACTGTAAAAGAGCTCTGGCTTTTTATTTACAGAGGACACAGCAACATAGAAAGTCTTCTCAGCTCTTTGTTGCTTTTGACCATTCTCATTTGGGACTGCCCGTCTCCAAGAGAACACTATCCAACTGGATTGCTCAGTGTATTTCTTTCGCCTATCAGAGTAAGAACCTTTCTCTGGAGGACCATGTCACAGCTCACAATGTGAGAGCCATGGCAGCCTCAATGGCTCATCTGAACTCTGTGTCTATTGACGACATCTGTCGAGCAGCCACTTGGGCCTCTGTTCATACCTTCACAGCCCATTACTGCTTGGACATGGACTCCCACCAGGATGCCTTGTTTGGTCAGGCTGTTCTCAAACACCTGTTCCATACTTAATCAACTCCTACCCACCATCCCTGATAGGATGCCAGAGATCCATGGGGGGAAGTGGAGCCCTTCTCAGGGACACACAACATCTGGGGTTTCTCCCTGGCACCCAAAGCTAGGGAGTCCCCATATGTGATGACTAGATTCCTGCTTGTTCCTGGAGATAGCATAGTTACTCACCTGTAACAGGTGATCTCCGGGAACAGCAGGAATTTAGTCCTCACAACCCACCCACCTCCCCTAGTTGTTGTATCTCTCTATCTCTCTCTCTTTCCTTTCCCTCTCTCTCTTTTTGTCTCAGCTTTAAAACTCAACTGGAGAGAGGTAGTTGGGAAAGGCGGGAAGGCAGCACACAGGTGCTGTGGGATGCTCCCAAAAGCTTTCTGATTGGACGCTGGGGAGCGTTCCCACGCAGGCTCCGTCGGTACCGACGATACCCATATGTGAGGACTAAATTCCTGCTGTTCCCGGAGATCACCAGTTACAGGTGAGTAACTATGCTTTCTTTACGGAAAGAGTGGTGGATCTGTGGAATAGTCTCCCAGTGGAGGTGGTAGAGATGAGGACAGTAACTGAATTCAGAAAAGCATGGGACAAACACAGAGGATCTCTAAAGGAAAAAAGGGGACTGTTGTAGTTGTTGATATGGAAGGACAGACTAGATAGGCCATGTGGTCTTTTTCTGTCATCATATTTCTATGTTTCTATGTTATTGCAGACTTATTTTGAGACCAAACCTTTGTTTAAAAAAAGGTGGTACACTGGACTAATTTTCAGTAAAATGTCTGGGGAAAATTTTGAAATGTGTAATCTAGATATTTCTCATTATTCCTATATTCAGCAGTACTATATGCATAGTTCGTGCTGCAGAATACACTAGTATAATTCATACATATTGTGGCAGGGTCAGTCATACTAAAAGTCCCATAATTCCTTAGGATAAGAAGGCCCACCTCAGAGAAGATCAGAGAGAGCAGACAGGTGGCAGAGGGCTCCAGCATTAAGCAACCAGATAAGAAGAGCCAAGGGAAGCCAGGTTTTTGGAAAATCCTGTTAAACAAGGGCTACCTTAATGGGGGAAGGAGGCAAGCAACCAAGGCCTTAGATTGTGGCTGGTGTATAGGCTTAAAAAGCAGTGTAGGGGCAGTTGAAGGGGGAGGCCTCGGGAAGGAAGAAACTGCAGCCTTCAGGAGCCTGTCCCTTCTTCTGAAAAGGTCCCAGAGATTTAAACAGGGGAGAGCAGAGGAACAGACCAGGGGGAACCCATGGAAGCACAGGAATATGAAGAGCACACTTCCCTTGAACCCTTGGAGGTATTGCACTTGGCGGTGAATGATTTAGCCCTGGGGCAGGTTCAGCAAACTTACATAGAACCTGAAGGAGGGTGGGAGAGCTGCTGCACCACTACCAAAGCTGTGGTTGTCAGCAACACCGCTATTTCACTAAGAAAGACAGTGTGGTAATGCTGGTTTCTGGTTTGTGGGAGGGAAGAGGGTCCCATGCTTCCCACCTGTGCACTTGAGAGTGAGAGAAATTAAGAGGATGTTACGATTTGGGTGCTGGGACTACCTATGAATACTTACTTTTGTTTTTGAGAACTACTGATGTTTTGTGCTTTTGAAAAGGAAAGGCCATGCCCAGCACTGTTGCTGAAGTAAGCGCAGTGTTTTTAGTTCTAGCCCCTAGGGGGAGGTTTTCCACGACAAGACAGCTGTCCAGACTGCTGTTGACCTGCTGCTGGTTGGAGCTGAAGGGGAAAACAGTACCCCAGCTTGTTGCTGAAGTAGTACTGGAACAGGTTTTGCAGGCTTTGACCTCGGATCTGAGAGAATGGTTGGTAAAACATAGAGTGAATTCCGTGGGAGCAGCCATTCAGAAGGCAGATTATTATTTAGAGGCTTTAGCAGGCAGAGGTCCTATGGAAAGAATGTCCATGGGGGAAGAGGGGTTGGCCCAGAGGTTCCCACAGGGAAGAAGGGGATAGTATGGAGGGACACCCAGGAATAAGCAGGGAAATAGGCCCAGAGCAGGACACAATCCACCGGAAGTGAGATGCATTCATCGCGGGAATCCAGGACATTCCATACATGAATGCGCTGCCAAAGCAGTAATCAATATAGACAGTGCTAGAGGACATGTTACAAAGTGGTTATCTTCAGCCTTGAGTATGGAAGGATTAAGTATGCGTTTGAGGGAGGTATGGTTGATTGGGGAATGAATGTTTGTTCAGGTTACACCACTAATACAGAATGTAGGTTCTCTCAGCCTGTGATATGGCTAATAGAAACATAAGTGGTGGGGTATGTGGCAGGGTCAGTCATTCTACAAGTCCCAGAATTCCTTAGGATAAGAAGACCTACCTCAAAGAAGATCAGGTGATCTAATTAAGAGAACACACAGATAGTACAGTATATGGAAGGAACAACCAGAGTGAATGGGTCATGATTTGGGCCACTATCTGTGTAATTAATGTGATTTTGTGCTACCACTATAGGTGGTAGCAGCTGGACCGCATATCCTTCAAAGTTGTTAAGTCTCGTCAATTTACCACCTGCACAACATTACATGTGGTGTTTATTATAGAATGCCCTTGTCGATTTGATCTATGTGGGGCAAACCAGTAGATCAATTATTCATAGGTTACGTGAACATTGTTCAAGAATAAATTGTAACATGACGGGGCACCTCTAGTTTAACATTGTCAACAAAAATCACATGTATTTACAGATCTGAGGTGGTGTGTTATTGATGTGGTGTTACAAGATTGGCGGGGTGATAATCATCTGCAGCGTTTTCATTATTTGGAGCAATTCTGGATATATTCATTGCAGGCAGTAAGTCCAGGAGGTTTAAACACTCAGATCAATTGGTATACACTGATTTGATTGGTGAGTGAAGTGGGAGTGGTCAGTAGATAAAGTGATGTCGTGGCCATTTAATCGGAGGTAGTAGATATCCGGTTTTAAAAGGAGAATAGAAGCTGAATTGAAGCCCTGGATAGTGGAATTCTCGGTTAAAGAACATGAATGCAGTCATGCAGATATCGGAAGATATCCTGAATAGAGTTAACTGATATTAGAGAATTATTGCTGCTTGAATGTAGCATGATAGCCCTGACGCAGAAGGAGTATCTTAATACCTTCGAAACATAATTGTGTGATCCATGCATAAAATGTTGTCGGCATGAGTTGGCTGATTCAAAAGTGGTTGAAAGTTTAAATATAAGCTCCTCAGTTTTTAAAGCTAAATAATAAAAAGGACGGAGATAGATGACAGCAGTATCATCATTGCTGCTTTCATAATTGTTAGGTCTGACAAAAAAAGATACGAGTTGAATAAACTATCTTTTGGGATTTAACTTAGGATATTTTTGTCACCAGGATTGCAGGACGTGATTATTGGCACCCTTATAAACAATTCAAATCAGTTTGAACAGAGGAACCACATTCTCATTGCAGTAAAATTAGACACACCTGTGATCAATTGTCAGAACTCACATGACTTGAATCAACCAATGAATGATGTCTCTAATGTTTAAAATGGGCACATTCACACCCTGTTCCATTTTTACAATGGTGAAGAAAAGAGAACAGCCTGAGACCGTCAGAAAAGCCATTATCAAACTTCAAAGGGGTGCAAGGCCACCTCCAAAGAACTTGGGATTCTTTGTCTACAGTTCACAATGTTATCAAGAAGTTATTTGCTCATGGTACTGTCAATAACCTCCCCAGGACGTGGTGGGAAGAGGAAAATTAATACAAGAAGTCATCGAAGGTTAGTGCAAACTGTTGGAAAAACACCACGTACAACATCCAAAGAACTTAAGGTTGACCTGGAACAATCTGGAGTGGTGGTTTCAAACGGCAGCATATGCTGCACACTAAACAAAGAAGGACTTCATCATAGCCGAAGACCAAGGAGGGACCCCATTGCTCAAAGACAGATATAAAAAGGCTCACCTGATATTTGCTAAAACCTACCTTGAGAAACCACAATCCTTCTGGGAAAATGTTCTGTGGACAGATGAAATCAAATTTAAGCTCTTTAGCAATGCAGACCAGTAATATATTTACAGGTGAAGAAATTAAGTTTATAAGGAAAAAACATCCTTCCTACAGTTAAATATGGTGGAGGATCCATAATGTTGTGGGACTGTTTTGCTGCCTCAGGAACTGGTGGCCTGGAAGGTATTAAAGGAATCATGAAGTCGGAGGACTACCAAGGTATTTTGGAATGAGATGTGCTACCTAGTGTCAGAAAGCTAGGTGTGGGTCGAAGGTCATGGGTCTTCCAGCAGGACAGTGATCCGAAAAGTACATAAAAAGTATAAAAGAATGGTTAAAAAGGAACAAAAGGACTGTTTTAAACTGGCCAGCAATGAGTCCTGATCTCAATCCAGTTGAGAACTTTTGGAAACAGCTGGAATCTGCCATTGGTAAAAGGAATCCTGGAATCATTCATGAACAGGAATAAATTGCAGCTGATTTATGTACAAAACTTATAGATGGCTACAAGAAATGTTTGGAGGCTGTCATCACTGTCAAGGGTTGTGCAGTTAAATATTAGTGAAGGGTACCATTAATCCTGTCTGGGTCATATTTTTTTTTTTTCTCAGAAATTACTACGTCTAAGTTGCACAGACATCTATTTTTTGTTGTATACCTTTGAACATCCTAGTAAAATATTATGATGACATACACTTTGTTATATTTCTAATTATTTCTCAAGGTATTGTACACAACATACTTAAAATGCAAGGATGCCAATAATGTTGACCACAACTGTATATAATTAGCTTGTATGGCTCAACATATATCTGTGTTTTCCATATCTGAGTCAAGTACATAATCTGTAGAGGTTATTTTAGAAGTCCCATTCATGCTTTGGATACCTGAAACGGAAATGTCCAAAGTATAGCACAGAGACATCCAAAACATGGAGATACCCACAGAGCCATTTTAGAAAGCGAATACAAAACATCCCCAGCGCAAGGACGTCCAAGTTAAAACTGGGGCATGGTATAAGCATGTACAGGGTGCTTATTTTATTTATTTATGTGGTTTTATATACCATGCTATTTTGAAATCAGCACGGTTTACAGAGAACAAGTATCCACTCATTACATAGAACAAGTATAAAACAGAACAATAGCAACAGGTATTATACTGAACAGTAACCTTTTACATTAAAACAGGGGTGTTTGTCCCATTATTAAACTTGGATAATAACGGGACAAACTATTTACAGGATGGTTAGTGGACCATGAGAGGTAGGTAGGTCTGGGCTATGTCAAGAAGGTGGATCCAAAGCGGAGCTATGTTATATAGTCATAACAAAGTTGGAAAAGATGCATCTTTGAGAACCTGCAGGTCCTCACTCGATTTCAGAAAAGCCATGCATGTCCTGAGTCGCATCCAAGTTTATACCTGCTTAAGGCATAAATGCATTGGAAAGGTGATCGTTTTGCCAGCCAAAGATTCGGAGGTTATGGAGAAGGAAGTACACTCATACTCACTGTATTTTCCATCTTGACAGCAAACACAGACTGGGAATGAGGGCTCTTGTTTTCATTTTGCCACACCAATAGATGTCCCCATATGCAAGCTAGTACAAGACAGATGTCCCCCCTCATGTTTTTGTAGCGGAAATGTCTATGTGGACACTGGTGCAGGCATCCATGTTGGAGGCCTCTATATTTCTAAAATCAGGCTGAAAAATAGGGGTTTTCCTGCACATTTTACTCTGGACATCACAGATGCATTTGGATGCTCTTTCTAAAATGCCTTTTTACATGTGCAGGGGCCAAAATGGGTGTTTATACTGTGTGTGTGTGTGTGTGTGTGTGTGTATATATATATATATATATATATATATATATATATATAATCTCACCACTGCCTGGTTAGCTTTCTGCTTCTCCAGTTACCTGGATATTCAAGCTGATAACTGGATATGGCCCCGGCATTGAATATCTGGGTGCAGGGCCGGCCCGTCCATTGAGCAAGAATGTTTTTTGCACAGGGCCCCGCGTTTCAGGGGGCCCCACGCAAAGAACATTCTGCTTTTTTTTAAATTACATTAAAAAAAAAAAGCTGGCTCTGGCTGCTGCCGCTGCCACCGCAGCAGCGGCAGAATGAAGTGTCCCGTGGGGCCTCCTCTGCTCGCTGAGCCCCTCTGCAAGGGCTTTCAGATTCGCAAAGGGAGAGTGTCTCCCTCACGTCTCAGTTAAGCCCGCAGGGGCTAATGGGAAATTTCCCATCAGCCCCTCGCGTCTAAAGGGGCAGATGGGAAATTTCCCATTAGCCCCTGCGGGCTTAACAGAGACGCGAGGGAGACACTCTCCCTTCGCGAATCTGAAAGCCCTTGCAGAGGGGCTCAGCGAGCAGAGGAGGCCCCGCGGGACACTTCATTCTGCCGCTGCTGCGACGGCGGCAGCGGCAGCAGCCAGAGACAGCTTTTTTTTTTTTTTTTTTTTTTTAAATTTTGCCATAAGCCGATGGGGGGGGGGATTAGGACTGGTAATGGGCTGGGGGGGGGGTTAATACTGGCAATGGGTTTTGGGCTGTTGGGGGCTGTCTGGAAATGGGGCGATGGGGGGTTAGGACTGGTAATGGACTATGGGGGGGTTAGGACTGGTAATGGGCTATGGGGGGGTTAGGACTGATAATGGGCTATGGGGGGGATAGGACAGTAAATGGGCTGATGGGGAGGGGTTAGGACTGGTAATGGGCTGTGGGCTGTTGGGGGGGTTAGGACTGCTAATGGGCTATGGGGGGGTTAGGACTGATAATGGGCTATGGGGGGCTAGGACAGGAAATGGGCTGATGGGGAGAGGTTAGGACTTGAGGAGGGCTGTTGTGGTTAGGACGTAATGGGCTGTGGGCTGATGGGGGGGGTTAGGACTGACAATGAGCTATGGGGGGCTGACTGGAAGTGGGCTGATGGGGGGGTTAGGACTGGTAATGGGTTATAGGGGGGGCTTAAACTGAAAATGGGGTGATGGGGGTTAGGACTGGAAGTGGGTTGATGGGGGGCTAGGACTGGTAATGGGTTGGGGGGTTGCTATGACTGGAAATGGGCTGAGTGGAAGGGGAGGCTTGAACTGCAAATAGCTGATGGGGAGGGAGCTTGGAATGGAAATGGGCTGTGAGGGAAGGGAGCTAGGACTGAAAATGGGCTGATGGAGCAGCTAGGATAGGACTGGAAATGGGCTGTTGGGGGGAGCTAAGATTGGAAATGGGCTGTGGTGGGGGCTTGAATTGAAATGGACTCATGGAGGGGCTAGAACTGGAAGTAGGCTCATGGGGGGCTTGGACTGGAATTGGGCTGAGTGGAGGGGAGCTAGGATTTGACATGGGCTGATGGTGGGGCTAGGAAATGACTAGAAATGGGCTGATGGGGGCTAGGATTGGAAATGAGCTGATGAAGGGACTCAGACTGAAAATGGATGGGGGAGCTAGGACTGGAAATGGGTTGATGGGGGGCTAGGATTGGAAATGGGCTGATGCAGGGACTAGAAGGGAATGGATGCTGGGTGAGACTGGAACTAAAAGGGAGCTGATGTTGGGGGAGGATTAGAATGGGATGGGGCTGGGAGAGTAAAATGGAGAGGGGAAAAATATTTTGTGTGGGAGGGATGAAAAATCTACAATTGGCCGGGTATTGGGAGAGTAAGTGGGGATTGAGGATGGAGGGGCAGGGCCGGATTTACCTATACGCCATGTACGCCATGGCGTAGGGCCCACAGCCGGCAGGGGCCCACAAAAAAAGAACAAGTTCATTTTTTTAAAATAAAATTTAAAAAAAAACCTGGTGGCTGCCGCCGCGGGGCCCCCTCTGCTGCCGCGGCAGCACCGACTGACCCGCGGGGGCCCCGTCTACAAGCTGAAGCCGTCGGTTCGGTTCGTCCCTCCCTCCCTCCCTCCCTCCGTGCAGGCTGCAGGCTGCAGGCTGTGAGAGACGCGAAAGGAGAGTGTCTCCTCGCGTCTCTGTTAAGCCCGCAGGGGCTGATGGGAAATTTCCCATCAGCCCCTGCGGGCTTAACAGAGACGCGAGGAGACGCTCTCCCTTCGCGTCTCTCACAGCCTGCAGCCTGCACGGAGGGAGGGAGGGAAGAACGAACCGAACCGACGGCTTCAGCTTGTAGACGGGGCCCCCGTGGGTCAGTCGGTGCTGCCGCGGCAGCAGAGGGGCCCCGCGGCGGCAGACACCAGCTTTTTTTTTTTTAAATTAATTTTTACTTTAGGCCGGGGGGGGGGGTAGGACTGGTAATGGGCTATTGGGGGGGCTGGGGCTGGAAATGGGCGGGGGGGGGTTAGGACTGGTAATGGGCAATGGGGGGGGGGTAGGACTGGTAATTGGCTATTGGGGGGGCTGGGGCTGGAAAAGGGCTGGGGGGTTAAGGCTAGAGGTGGGCTGATGGGGTTAGGACTGGTAATGGACTGTGGGCTGTTCGGGGGGCTTAGAACTGGCAATGGGCTTTGGGGGGGGTTAAGACTGGTAATGGGCTGTGGGCTGATGGGGGCTGTCTGGTAATGGGCTATGGGGGGGCTAGGACTGGAAATGGGCTGGGGGGTTAAGACTGGAGGTGGGCTGAAGGGGTTAGGACTGGTAATGGGCTGTTGGGGGGGGTTAGAACTGGTAATGGGCTTTGGGGGGGGGTTAAGACTGGTAATGGGCTGTGGGCTGATGGGGGTTGTCTGGTAATGGGCTATGGGGGGCTAGGACTGGAAATGGGCTGGGGGGTTAAAACTGGAGGTGGGATGATGGGGTTAGGACTGGTAATGGGCTGTGGGCTGATGGGGGGGGGTAGGACTGGCAATGGGCTATGGGGGGCTGACTGGAAATGGGTTGATGGGGTTAGGACTGGAAGTGGGCTGATGGGGGGTTAGGACTGGTAATGGGTTATAGGGGGGGCTTAAACTGAAAATGGGGTGATGGGGGGTTAAGGACTGTAAGTGGGTTGATGGGGGGCTAGGACTGGTATTGGGTTGGGGGGTTGCTAGGACTGGAAATGGGCTGATGGATGGCTAGGACTGGAAATGGGCTGATGCAGGGACTAGAAGGGAATGGATGCTGGGTGAGGCTGGAACTAGAAGGGAGCTGATGTTGGGGGAGGATTAGAATGGGATGGGGCTGGAAGAGTAAAATGGAGAAGGGAAAAATATTTTGTGTGGGAGGGATAAAAAATCTACAATTGGCCGGGTATTGGGAGAGTAAGTGGGGATTGAGGATGGAGGGGTAAAATTTGAGTGGATGAAATAGGAATGAGGAAAGAGCAAAAGGAGAAAGATTAGTATGTTAAAGCAGATGTAGAGAGAGAATGGAAAAAAATCTAGAAGAGAGAAGAAAGGACAAATGGACAGCAGACGATGGAGAGTTAGCAGAAGAGACGAAGAAACCAGAAGAAAGTGGCTGGAGCAATTGCAGCTGAAAAAAATGCACAAAAGGTAGAAAAATATCTCTTTATTTTGAATTTATTAATTGGAATATGTCAGCTCTGGTAAATGTGCATCATTAACGTCTGCGCTTTGTTTAGTACAAGAGCAAATTACTGTATAGTTTTATTTCTACAGTGTTGTACATTCCAAGTTTGGCTTTTGGGATTCCCAGTTTAATTATTGTCTTCCTGTTTCTAAATTGTGATTACTTGTTTGGTGATGGTCTATGTTCTGCATGTGTAACTGAGCTGAGGTGTTCTGTTTATATAATTCCTATTTGACATTGCCACTTGTTCTCTTTCCCCAGTAGGTCATGTATTGTTGTTCTCTGAAATGTATTGGTTTAATATTTGCAGTGTTGCCTTTTGATTGGTAGAGTATGGTGCTTTGTGAGTCCTGGTAGTGCTGTTAGGATACGGCGGGTTTACTATGGGTTCTAAATGGGCAGTGTTTGTAGTAGTTCCTAATGTGTCTGGCAGTTGGCACTGGATTATAGTAATGTAGAAATCTTTTAGTCTTTCTTTATCCATACACTCATTAAGAGGCACGTTTACTAAAAGTTAGTATATGGTAACATTATGCAAATATTTATGCAAATGAGGCCCCTTATGCAAATGAGGCCCCGCACCCCCCTTGGGCCGCCCCTGCTGGGGGCCCACAATTTTTGTTGGCGTAGGGCCTCACTCAAGGTAAATCCGGCCCTGTGGAGGGGTAAAATTTGTGTGGATGAAATAGGAATGAGGAAAGAGCAAATGGAGAAAGATTAGTATGTCAAAGCAGATGTAGAGAGAGAGAATGGAAAAAAAAAACTAGAAGAGAGAAGAAAAGAACAAATGGACAGCAGACGATGGACAGTTAGCAGAAAACATGAAGAAACCAGAAGAAAGTGGCTGGAGCAATTGCAACTGAAAAAAATGCACAAAAGGTAGAAAGATATCTCTTTATTTTGAATTTATTAACTGGAATATGAAAGCTCTGGGAAATGTGCATCATTAACGTCTGCGCTTTGTTTAGTACAAGAGCAAATTAATGTATAGTTTTATTTCTACAGTGTTGTACATTCCAAGTTTGGCTTTTGGGATTCCCAGTTTAATTATTGTCTTCCTGTTTCTAAATTGTGATTACTTGTTTGGTGATGGTCTATGTTCTGCATGTGTAACTGAGCTGAGGTGTTCTGTTTATAATTCCTATTTGACATTGCCACTTGTTCTCTTTCCCCAGTAGGTCATGTATTGTTGTTCTCTGAAATGTATTGGTTTAATATTTGCAGTGTTGCCTTTTGATTGGTAGAGTATGGTGCTTTGTGAGTCCTGGTAGTGCTGTTAGGATACGGCGGGTTTACTATGGGTTCTAAATGGGCAGTGTTTGTAGTAGTTCCTAATGTGTCTGGCAGTTGGCACTGGATTATAGTAATGTAGAAATCTTTTAGTCTTTCTTTATCCATACACTCATTAAGAGGCACGTTTACTAAAAGTTAGTATATGGTAACATTACGCAAATATTTATGCAAATGAGGCCCTTATGCAAATGAGGCCCCGCACCCCCCTTGGGCCGCCCCTGCTGGGGGCCCACAATTTTTGTTGGCGTAGGGCCTCACTCAAGGTAAATCCGGCCCTGTGGAGGGGTAAAATTTGTGTGGATGAAATAGGAATGAGGAAAGAGCAAATGGAGAAAGATTAGTATGTCAAAGCAGATGTAGAGAGAGAGAATGGAAAAAAAAAACTAGAAGAGAGAAGAAAGAACAAATGGACAGCAGACGATGGACAGTTAGCAGAAAACATGAAGAAACCAGAAGAAAGTGGCTGGTGCAATTGCAACTGAAAAAAATGCACAAAAGGTAGAAAGATATCTCTTTATTTTGAATTTATTAACTGGAATATGAAAGCTCTGGGAAATGTGCATCATTAACGTCTGTGCTTTGTTTGGTACAAGAGGAAATTAATTTATAGTTTTATTTCTACAGTGTTGTTGTACATTCCAAGTTTGGCTTTTGGGGTTCCCAGTTTAATTATTGCCTTCCTGTTTCTAAAGTGTGATTCCTTGGTTGGTGATGGTCTATGTTCTGCATGTGTAACTGAGCTGAGGTATTCTATTTATGTAATTCCTATTTGACATTGCCACTTGTTCTCTTTCCCCAGTATTCTCTGAAATGTATTGGTTTAATATTTGCAGTGTTGCCTTTTGATAGGTAGGGTATGGTGCTTTGTGAGTCCTGGTAATGCTGTCAGGATACGGCGGGTTTGCTATGGGTTCTAAATAGGCAGCGTTTGTAGTAGTTCCTAATGTGCCTGGCGGTTGGCACTGGATTATAGTAATGTAGAAATCTTTTAGTCTTTCTTTATCCATATACTCATTAAGAGACGTGTTTACTAAAAATTAGTGTATGGTAACATTATGCAAATATTTACGCAAATAAGGCCACTTATGCAAATGAGGCCCCGCACAGAGTCTCTGCACATGGCCCCGCACCCCCCTTGGGCCGCCCCTGTCTGGGTGTAAGTTTCAGCGGTTATGGCTAGCCACTATAATCATGCTAGTTGTCACTATACCTGAATAATCCCCCTTTACATTTCCTGGCAACCCTGAAATTTCAAGGTTCCCTTGAGAAGAGGTTGAGTCGGGCAACTATCAGAGGCAATCCAAACAGTGAGATTTAAGCTTAAGAATTGGTAACTAAAGAAAGCTGGATTTTTTCATAGCAGGAAAAGGCATCAAGGATTTGAATGGGATTAGGCTTATATCTGAATCCAAACAGAATTTATAGTACTTGTTCAACATACTCAAAGATCATTGATTTCAATTACCAAATTGACTACTTTAACTGGGCTAAAAAAATGCATTTGTTTCAGTTATCAGTCAGCAGTGCAAACTTTTAATTTACATGTTCTACCAGTTTACCTTAACTGCTGATTTATTTGGAAGATAACATTATTTAATGATTCTATTTCTGTCTTTGGTTTGCTTTGATAAATATGTGTATTGTTTTGCTTTGTGAGCTGTTTCTTGTTCTTGAGAGTAACAGGCAAGGTTTGGTTCAAATGTTTTTTTTGTCTACTTTTATTCTGGACATACTACATTACACCACAGGGCTCACTACCCACTACATTATTTAGAATTAACCAATTTCACTATATTTGATGCAAGTCTTTGAACCTTTAAATTTTGCAGGGGCTGGAGCAAATACCTAAGCACCAAAAATCTCCATCCTCTTGAAGGTGTCTCGGGCTTGTCTCCTCTTGGTTTTAAGCAACTGCAGGCCAGAAAAGGCAGCCCCAGATTACATACATAAGTCCCCTGTCCCAGGGCTTTGCTTTAAGTAAGGGACCATCAAGCACTGGAGAAAACTGGATGTAGTCTCTCATCGGGATTCTTCCGATAGTGAGCAGCATGAGCTGTGAAGCCCAAAGGGATCACACACAATATTTTAATTAAAGTCAACACACTCTTGATTATGCTTGCTTATGTCCTGGTTTGAGGAGATGGTTAGATGGCTTGAAAGATATTTTGATATTACAAAGCTTTTATTTTCTTAAGTTCATGCCCCCCCCATGTCAATTTGGGCTTGAAATAAAGATCCTATATGGGAGCAGCAGAGATTATCTGAGGTGAAATGCAGGATTTCATCTTAGAGGACTCATGGCCTAAGTGGACCTGGTAGTCACCCCACCCCCAAGGTTATCTGGACCAGGGAATCCCTGGCCCAGGCATCCAATACAGGGAGGCCCTTGACTGGACAGTCACATTATTGCTGAATCCCCCTGCATCAATACTACTTACTTTCTTTTCCTATCACCATCTTGAAAAATGGCAGTATCTGACTCCTAGTGGTGTTTTGGGACATACCACTAGGAGTCAATCTGCCAAATAAGGCAATACTAAATGCATCATTTTAATGCATGGCTTATTACATTAGCTTTTCGGATAGGCAAGGTTATTTTTTGTGCTGTAGAATAGGTTACTAATTTGCATTGCTTTCACACCTTCCTCTCGATTATTAAATACTGATTAGGCTATGAGAACAAGACTGAATTTGATGGACCTCTGATCTTCTTTAAGTCTAACAAACTATGGCCAATGTAATAAGCTGTGTTTTAGAATAGATGCAGTAAACATGCACATTACTGCGGCGTTAAAAAAATATGTGCGCTGACAAAAAAAATGGCACACACTGCAGCAGTAATCTGCAGTGGTTTGCTACATTGGGCAAAATGGCTCCTTACTTGTCACTATGTAAGAGAGGCCATGGAGGTGTTACATAGGCCATATGGTCTTTTTCTGCCGTCATGTTTCTATCTAGTCTGCCCTTCCATATAGTCTCTTTTTTAACTTTAGAGATCTTCTGTGTTTGTCCCATGCTTTCTTGAATTCAGATATTGTCCTTGTCTCTGCTACTTGTATTGGTAGACTATTCCATGCATCTACTATCCTTTCTCTAAAGAAATATTTCTGTGGAGTGGAGGAGTGGCCTAGTGGTTGGGGCAAGGTACTTCAGGCCGGAAGGTCGGAGGTTCAAATCCCACTAGAGGACAGCAACCTTGGGCCGGAAGGACTGGGGTTTCTAGTCCCACACGTGCTCCTTGTGGTCTTGGGCAAGCCACTAAACCCTCCATAGCCCATGTTCCCTGTAAAATAGTTATCTCCAAGTTATAATGCCCTGTTCAATGTAATTTCAGTTTGTTCAATGTAAACCGCACTGATGCAGAATAGCGCGGTATATAAGAGAATGTAAATAAATAAAATAAAATAAATAAATAAATACTCCTGAGTCTATCCCCTTTCACCCTCATCCTATGTTCCCTCATAGCAGAGCTTGCCTTCAATCGAAAGAGGCTCTCCTCCTGTGCATTTATGTGTTGTCAAGGAGACGGATAAAAGGAGAATGTTGAGTTCAGAGGATAGAAATGAGGTAATGGGGAGTGTATGGAAGAGTCTGGGAAGGAGTGAAGCAGGGAAAATGGCATATCTAGGGGAGATGGAAAGTTGATAGATAGGGGAAAATGCAAAAGGAGATTGAGGTGAAGTTTGAATGGACAGAGACAGAGAGGCAGAAAAAGAAGAAATGGAAAAGACTGAAAGGGGAAGATTAGATAAAAGATGTAGGGAGGAATGGGAAAAAACAGGAGGAGAGAGGAGAAACAACAAAGAGCAGACATGGGAAAGAGCAGTAGAAGCCAGATAAAAAAAAGCAGAAGAGACTGTGATGAACATGACTGGGCAAATAAAATGCCTAGACAATAAAGGTAGAAAATATTTTACACAAATGTGGCACTGCTAGACCTCCTTTAGCTTTAGGTCTATACAACACCACCCAGGCCAATCTCAGCAGCAGCCGTTTCATCCAAATATAGTAAAACAATTTCCTTTGTACCCTCTCTAATTCACCTTGGTGGATGCTCATAGGCAAGGTATGGAAGAAATACAGTAGAGCAATCGGGGTAGAACCACCATTTTTAAGCAAGCTATCCATCCCAACTATGAAACAGGGAGTTTCACCCATCGGTCCAGGTCCCTATAGAGTTCTTTTCAAAGAGCGGAATAGTTTAACCCAATGGTTCTCAACCCAGTCCTCTGGGACCCTTAGGCCAATCAGGTTTTCAGGATATCCACAGTGATATGCATGAGATAGATCTGCATGCACTGTATATCATTGTTTGCAGTTCTATCTTATGTATATTCATTGTGGATATCCTGAAAGTCTGACTGGCCTGGGGGGTCTCAGAGGACTGGGTTGAGAACCACTGGTTTAACTGATACAGTCGACTAGGGTCTGGACCAATCTTCACTCCCAAATAAACCCTCAACCAAATGAAAGGGGAAGGTACTGCGTAACTGCGCCTCTTCCTCAGCTACCAGAGACACATTCAGTGCCTCTGTCTTATCATAATTAACCCAAAATCCCGATATCCGGCCATAACCCTCAGACTCCTCTAGCAATGCTCATAAAGAGTGGTTAGGTTCTTGGAGCACAAACAGAATTTCATCTGCAAATAATGATATCTTATGATGGTCATCTCCTATCTGAAGATCAACCAGAATTTCCCGATCCTGGATACATGCAGTTAGAGGCTCAATAGAAAGAGCAAATAAAAGGAGGGAAGGGGGCACCCCTGCTTCACATTTTGCCTGAGTCAAAAAAAGCCAGAGTACCCTCCATTAACTTTCACCGCCGCATGAGGATTAGCATATAAAGCCTGGACCAAACTGATAAAATGTTCCCCCATCCCGAACTTTCATAGGATCGCCCACAAGTATTCCCACTCAACCATATCAAAAGCTTTCTCAGCATCTACCACAAACACCATTGCTCCCACCTGCTCATGCATGGCTACCCAGATAAGGTTCACCACCTGCTCAGCAGCTTGGCGACTCTGTATAAAGCCTGTTTGATTGGCATCTATTAGGTAAGGCATACAGCTGCTAAAGCCGGTTCACCAGAACCTTAATAAAAATCTTGGCATCCAGGTTGAGCAAGGAAATAGGATGATAAGAAGCACATCTTGTGCAATCCTTTCCAGGCTTCAAAAGAATACTAATTCCCGCCTGGCCCATTGTAGGAGGTAGGGGATCACCTTCTAGTACTCCATTAAGGACCTCTACTAACACCAGTCCAAGCTGGTCACAACATTTTTTATAAACCACAGGGTGAGACCATTGAGCCCTGGGGCTTTATCTCCTGCCAAACCCATAATGACCCTCTGCACGTCCACTAATGTAATGGGGGTGTCTAACCACTCACAATCTTCCACTGAAAGCTCCGGGAGCATCACAGAGCCCAAATATTCTGCTACCTCTGCTGGACTCCATGACCCTTCCGCAGTATATAGTTGATGGTAAAAAGTTTTGAATCCATGCTGAATATCTGCAGCTCCCTTTGCCCATCCCACTCCCGTTTTCTGAACTTTTCCCACTGCCTGATGAGCTTGTTGTGCCTTTAAACTCCACGCCAATAACTTTCCTGGTTTATTGCCGTGCTTGTAAAAGCACTGTTTTACCAAATGAAGCTGAAAAGCTAGATCTTCTAGCTAGAGAGCCCACACATGCATACACGCCTGCTCCATTGCCTTCAAGCCCAATTGGTCTCCTCGTTCCACATGTTCCTGCTCTAGCTGGGCAACCCGAGTATACCCTTGCTCCAGCAACTTTTGCCTTTGCTTCTTTCACGAGGCATGCCACATCAAATACCCTACCCCTGAGAAAAGCTTTGAAAGCATCCCAGACTATTGGATGGGCTACTTCCCTGCCATTATTCTAAGTGAAAAATTCCCCAATATCCGTCTCAATGGAGGACATGACTTCTGATATCTGCAGGAGACTATCATTCATTGGCCAGAATCTACAGCCGGGTTAGCGCCCCCAGCCATCTAGCTCTGCCCAAATTGGGCTTTGATCAGACTATGTGATGGTCTTGTACTCTCAGTGCCTGGTGGCAGCACACAGATCCCAGTTAACAAGCAACATATCAATGCGGGAGTATGAATGGTGGAAAGTAGAGTAAAACGAAAAGGACCGGCCCTGTGGATTGGCCTCTCTTCAACCATCGGATAGCTGCCATAGCTGCATCAATTTCTTCAAGCTTCGCCTGTGAACATTTTCTACTGATCCCCCTCTCCCTAACCTATCCACCTGCGGTTGGAAAACAACATTGAAGTCTCCTGCTACCACTATGGATCCTTCCAAAAATCCCAACAGTTCCAAACCAAGACTATCAAAGAAGGATCCTTGGCCTTGATTGGGTGCATAAACACACACTACTGTTATCAGATTTGTCTGTACCTGGCCCTTAAGAGCCACATAGCGGCCCTTTAACTTTTATCTTTATCTAATTTCTTGATATACCGCCCAGGCTGAAAGGCATCAGAATGGTTTACAAACACTACAAGCAGGTACTGGATATATTCCCTCATCCCTGAAGGGCTCACAATCTACACATGTACCTGAGGCAACTGAGGGTTAAGGCCCTCTGGGTCATAAACCTCCCCTATACTGTAAGTGTGAACTGTAGGGAGTTTTGGCACAAAATACCCCCCCCCCTGATTTATTATCCTCTTAGGGGCTGCAAATATCCACTGATAGTGTCGAGTATGCAAAAGCCCATGATGCCTCATCTGGAGATGCGTCTCCTGAACGCATACCATGTCCAAACTCGGGCGAGGGGCCTCTTTGAATAACAGTTGTCTCTTTCTGGGTAAGTTTAAGCCCTTGACATTAACCGATGCAATCCTAAAAAGAGGCATCTGGATCAGCTCCTTTACCCCATATCTCACCCCCTCCCCACCCCATCCTCCCCCCCCCCCCACTCTCCAGCCCCCTCCCTCCCATACCAACCTTCTTGAACAAGCTGCCTATTCCTCAAGGCAGCAATCACCTGAAGCAAGTGAACGATACTATCCCCCAACTCCTCCCACATCCCAGCCAGGCTCTATAGTCATACATAATTGAAACCTAAGCCCCATAACTGCCCCCTTTCCCCTGAACACCAGCAGAGCAATCAGACATCCTTCATCTTTCACCCACCTTTGCAATCTGATCTCGATCATTCAACCAATGCATAACCCTCCCACATCCACACACCCCTATACACAAGCACCAACTCTGCCAAAACCAATGAACCTAAGTGTCCCACCATCCACCACATCCAAGTTCAAGCCAATCATATACAATATTCAATCTCTCGTCAATCTCTTGAGACCATGGAGACTGCCAAGCTCTGGTTTGTTTGTTGCCTCCCAAGATGTTTACTCCTCTTCACCCTCTGCCACTTAGCCTCCTGTTGCTTCTTCACAGTTGTGGATTGCCCCAAAGTCTCCATTTCTGCTGCCTCGACTATCCCTAAGTCCTGCAGGCAATGTAGTGCTTCGGCTTTTGTCTTGGCCCAGACTGTATGGCCCTCCTTTGTAATAGTGATGACAAATGGAAATAGCTGATGATAGCATATTCCCTGAGTCCGCAGTTTGCCCATAATATCTTTCAATGTGCGTCACTGACGCAGCGTTATAGAAACAAGGTCCTCAAATATCTCCACCACATTAGAGTCCCAGGTAAATTTCCCCTTCTTCCCAGCTTTGACTATGACTTGCACCTTGGTGGTATAAGAGTGGAAACAAGCCACTAGGTCTCTGGGGAAAGTTTCTCGCTCTAGGCCTAAAACCTGGTCCAAGGTGACCAGTGGGCATTCACCCACAGAGCTGATATAATTTTAAAAACCATATCAGCACAGTCAGCTTAACAAGGTTCCTCCAGAATACCTCTGAAACATAGGTTACTGTGCCGACTGTGATTCTACATATCTTTGATTTTGTCAGTTAGCTCTGAGTGTTTCTGCTGCAGTCCTTGTATCTCTTTCTCAAGCTGTTCCACCGCTTTGCTTGAGACTCTGTGCTTCTATGTTTTCAACACGTGCCCCGACATCATGGAGTTCACTCCAGAAATCAGCCGCTAGTGTAGCAAAATCCTCTCTTAGGGAACTTAGTTCCTGTTTAAGTTTGCAGAACCAACCTCTCATTTCCTCTGAGGACACTCTTTCTTCTCCATCGAGTCTATTTCACTGTCTAGATTTTGTTTTGCAGATGGCAAGTGGTGTTGGATAGTCTCAGGTACCGCCATTTTAGCCACAACTTTCTTAGGCCCTGGCATGTGCTCGTATGCAAACCTCTGCAGATCGGGAAGCCTTTTTCTCGCTGCCATCAGATGCACTGAAAGCTCCTGTGCCGGTGATCACCTCTACAGCCAAGAATTAAGATACTCCGTGGCTCAGTACGCTAATTACTGCCAACAAGGATACAGAGCCTCTAGCCCCTCATCGCCATCTCAGACAGTGATGTCACTTCCTCCTATGAGCCCGCTGCTTTTAACATATTCATAAATGACATGGAAATGAGAATAACGAGTGAGGTGATCAAATTTTCAGATGACACAAAATTATTCAGAGTTGTTAAAACCCAAGAGGATTGTGAAAAATTGCAAGAGGACCTTGATAAATTGGAAGACTGGACATTCAAATGGCAGATGAAATTTAATATGGACAAGCGCAAAGTTATGCACCTAGGAAAGAAAAACCTAAACTACGATTACATGATGTAAAGTTTCACATTAGGATCTCTCACTCAGGAAAAAGATTTAGCCGTCATAATGGATAACACATTGAAACCCTCCACCCAGTGTGCAGCGGCAGCCAAGAAAGCAAATAAAATGCTAGGAATCATAAGGAAAGGAATGGAGAATAAAACCAAGGATATTTTAATGCCTCTGTATCGTTCCATTGTGCGACCACACCTTGAATATTTGTGCAATTCTAGTCGCCATATCTTAAAAAGGATATAGCAGAATTAAAAAAGGTACAAAGAAAAGCCACCAAAATGGTAAAGGGGATGGAAGGATACCCCTATAAGGAAAAGCTTAAAAGGTTAGGGCTCTTTCACTTGGAAAAGAGACAGCTGAGGGACGATACGATAGAGGTCTATAAATTAATGGAGCAGAACACGTAAATGTAGATCGGTTGTTTACTCCATCAAAAAATAGAAAGACTAGGGGATATGCAATGAAGCTACAATGTACAATGTATTTAAGAGTAATAAGAGAACATATTTTTTCACTCAACACGTAATCAAACTCTGAAATTCGTTACAGAGGATGTAGTAAAAGCTGTTAGTGTAGCTGGGTTTAAAAATGTTTGGACAAGTTCCTGGAACCATTATTAAAGGGGACCCGGGAAATCCACTACTTACTCTGGGACAAGCATTGTGGAACCTGTGTACCTTTTTGGGAACCTGCCAGGTACTTGTGACCTAGATTGGCCACTGTTGGAAACAGGATACTGGACTTGATGGACCTTGGTCTGACCCAGTATGGCATATCTTATCTTCTTATGTATCCAGATTGAGTGGTGCTATCTGGATACCTGTCGGCACTTATCTGGATAGCAACTTAGCACAGCGTTTTTGTGCTGTAAGTGCCACTGAAAATCGTGCTATCTGGGTAAGCATAGATTATCTGGTTAATGCTGACACTGCCCTTGCTCTATCCATGAACCCTCTCCCTACACTAAATGAATAGTGCTGGGGTGGTCTATGGAGATCTTCGGATAGTGCCACTGACTATCTTGGTCGGCACCCTTATCCGGACGGCTTTTCAGTGACTGTCTGGCTAATGGTTCTGAGTCTCAGTCTCTCAGATAATGCAGGTTAGAAGTACGAATAAACAAATGATTTACTGCGGATTTTTCCACAATAAAACCTTTACTGCATTGAGAGTAAGGTTAGCATTGGGGAAATCAATAATATGCTGTGATGCTAAAAAATTGTGCAGATTATAACACTGGTCCCTAGGATACTAATTTACCTCTGTTTTTTGGGACTACAATGAGTGAATGTATGTAGAAGTCTGGGTTTTTCCACATAGCAGCTGCTGTAAAAGGGAGATGCGTGGGGTGGACAAAGTGCTATTTGGTGTGGCTCATAAACAGAAATTCAGAGTATGGAGGAAACAGAGCCACCGCAGATGCTCCACTTGCACTGTTTTTATTTACCTCTCAGAGACCTGAGCCTCTGTGGAAAGTCCCTTGCTGCAGTCACACAGCTCTAGTCTACAGGAGATAATTTGTCACTTTTGGGTTTTTTTCACTCTCAGAGCTAAATCACAAGTTGTGCCCTTTTACTCTTATACTCTATGAAACAAAAAACTGACCTTATGCTCTTTAAAATTCATTGGTTGCACTTTCTTAGAGTAAAAACTACATTTAAGGAGATGGCACCACTTTCTCTGCAGCCATTCAGTTATAAACGCTTTGATGCTTTACCATCTTCCTTCCCAGTCTGTATATAATGTGCCATTAATCACAGGTACACTAAAAAAAATTTTTTTTAAACTGCCTCTAATGTTTCGATTGATTTTTACGTTTTTTGGTGCGCTGAATCCAAATCTGGTAACCAATTTGCTCCATCACATACAGATTTTTTGCTACATTGGGTTAGCAGTTTGAGGTGAACGTTTCAGATTGAGTGCGATCGAGATAAAAGTTTCTTGGATGAATTCTTTATACTAATTGTTTAGTAGTTATTCAAATAAGAATAAAGAAAATTGTAACAAGGCAGCACATAAGAATAGAGTAATGTCAACAAAACACACTGTGATGGTAGCAAAATTGTCTGCACTTAAAACAGCCACATACATGTGCACAAACATTGAGCATATAAGAGCGAGGTTAGACACAAAGCAAAGCAAAAGAAATGTGCAAAAAATGTTGTACAGGTATGTATGTAAGAATAGAAAACGCAAACCGCACCATTGCAATACATGAAGACAAACACCCGATGGTGTGAAAATAAAATTCTAATAAATGAGATCCGACACTGTGGTAATAACTAGCAAATTTTTATTTCAAAGTTTAGTAAAAACACAATATTTGTCAACACAGTTTAGATTTTAAAGTCATTCTTGGGTCAATCAATCTCCTGGTGGGCCCGTTTTCTTCTTCCCCCGAATGCTTCTCTTGGTGTGCTGCTTGGCGTATTTTTCATCTGGGGTTTCCCGCAGCAGCAACCAGCAGAAATCAGCCATCATAGTGGTGTTCCATCTTCCTTGGTACCTTCTCTCTGCGTCCTTGATGTCCTGGTGAAACCTTTCACCTTGTTCTTCACTGTACGCCCCCAAGTTTTCGGGAAAGTAGTTCACATGGGAGTGCAAGAAATGGACTTTCAGGCTCATGTTACAGCCTTGTTCTTTGAAGGCATTGAGCATCCTGGCAACAATATCCTTATAGTTCTCATCCCGCCTGTTCCCCAAGAATTTGAGAACAACATCCTTGAAGGAATCCCAGGCTTCTTTTTCCTTCTCAGACATCGTTTCAGCGAATGCTCCATCTGAAATGAGTTTCCTTATATCAGGGCCAACAAACACTCCTTCCTTTAGCTTTGCTTCAGAAAGTCGGGGGAACTTTGAGCAAAGGTACCGAAAGCACTCACCATCTTTTGGAAGGGACTTGATGAATTGCTTAATGAGACCCAACTTAATGTGGAGAGGTGGTAATAGAATTTTATCACGAGGTACCAAGCTCTCATGAAGAACATTTTTCTCACCGGGTCTCAAATACTCCCGAATTGGCCAGTCTTTTTTCCCCCAGTGTAGGTTGCGGGCCCGGCTATCCCACAAGCAAAGGAAGCAGGGATATTTGGTGAAACCGGATTGCTGCCCTAATAGCATGGATAGAATTTTAAAGTCTCCACAAATCATCCACTTATGCTCATCATAACGAATCTTCTGAAGAATCAGGGCCAAATTCTCGTATTTTTCTTGGAGAATAACAGAGTGAGCAATAGGAACTGAAGCGAATGTGTTGCCATTATGAAGAAGAACACCTTTTATGCTGTCTTTTGACGAATCAATGAACAGCCGCCATTCAGCAGGATCATACTTGAGTTTAAACTTTTCCATCACTCCGTATATATCGTTGCAAAATACCAAATCTTCCTCTTTGCTGAAATACTTCAAAAATTGTGTCTCGCGGTTGCGGTACCAATAAAAAGTTGTTCCTGGTGACAATAGATTTTTCTGTTTAAGCCGAGAACCTAGCAGTTGGGCAGCATCTTTTGGGAGTCCTAAATCCCGGACTAAATCATTCAATTCAGCTTGAGAGAAAAGTTCAGGTTTCGGATCTGGTTCAGTTTCAAACTCGGAAGTACTGGACTCATCGGGAAAAGCCATCTGATGAGTCTCATCATGATCAGAACCGTCCACACAAATATGATCCAAAGATTTTGGTGGTTCAGGCACAGGTACTTCGTTGCTATGAGGCATAGGCCTAATTGCTGAGGGAAGGTTGGGGTAACTTATTACGTTCTTATTTTTTAAGTTGTATCCCTTCACAATGCAAGAGCAAAAATAGCAGTCACTGCTGTGGTCTCTTTGTTCACGCCACATCATAGGTATTCCGAAACGAAATGCTTGTTTTTTACCTTTCATCCATAAGCGTAGATCTTCCTCACATGTCTTGCACACTTTGTGAGGAGCCCACGGTTTGTCTTGATCGCCTAACTTCAAACCGAAATAGGCAAAATATACTTTTTTAATAAATGCAGAAATGTTCCTCTGCCGCTTTTTCACGGTATATTCTCCACAAATAAAACAAAAACTGTCCGGAGAGTTGACGCAACCTCTGGCTCTGTGAGCTATCACAAATACACAGCACTGCAAACTACAACTGTAGTGAACCACTTCGGAATAAAGCTGGATTACGACTGAGCAAACAAAAGGTAATAATGAACTTGCAAGAAACTGAAATTTGACAGGAACGTTCATGTCGCAACCACCGTGTTTGAGCGAGCGAACGAGGCGAGGCGAACAGGAAAGAACATGCGCCAGCGCGAGTACTGGATTTAGCCCCCCGCCTCCCAATTGTCCTGTTAATGTATAAAATGAATACAAAACACTCTAAAATATCATGAGGGAGTGTTTCTAGTTAGTTAACCATTACAACCTCTATTTTGGGCCAAGAAAATAAACTGCAGTCGGCTAAAAAGAAATTATGTGAACATTCCTTATATGGGTAAGAAATCTAATTTTGCAAGAAAACGTGACGTGATGGAACATTTTGGCTATTTTTCCTGGATTCAGCACCCCAAAATCTATAGGAATCAGTTGCAAAACTGGAGGCAGTTTTTTGGTAGTGTGCCTGTGTTATGTTTGTTTATTCAATTTCTTGATATACCGCTCAGGCTGAAGGGCATCAGAATAGTTTACAGTCACTACAAGCAGGTACTGGATACATTCCCTCGTCCCTCAAGGGCTCACAATCTACATGTGTACCTGAGGCAATGGAGGGTTAAGTGGCTTGCCCAAGGCCACAAAGAGTGCCTGTAGGACTAGAAACCCCAGTCTCTCCGGCCTGAGATTGCTGTCCCCAGGTGGGAATTGAACCCCCAGCCTGAGGTACCTTGTCCTAACCTTGTCTATAATGCAAAAAGTGTCTACAGTTTTACTTTTTCCCTAGAATGTCAGAAATAATCTGCAGGCTATACGACTGTCCTTAATTCTACCCAGGTTTGTAGTAACATATTCTTTCAGTGAGCAGCATCAGATCAGTAACTTCCCTCCTTCCTCTCTCACAGCACACTCCCAAGAGGTTGAACCATCAGGGCTAGGAGGAAGTGACATCACCCCAACTATGCAGATGGGAGAGTGAGGGACTCCTTGTTCATTCCACTAAAAGAGTGGTTAATAGAAGAGCCCAGTGATGGAAAAGGCACGTTAGTGGACGGGAATGTGCCAGGAATGCGACACTATAAAAATGATCTCCACCTGGTGCAAAACAGCTGACCTTAAAGAGTTCTCATACGGCGGCCCTAAAACTGATGTGAAAGACATGGGGAAGATGGTAGCGGAAGAGGGCACAGAGCTGATAGAAGAGGAGGCCGCAAATACAATGGTGAGCGACTTACTGGCCGAGAAAAGCACGGTAGTGCAGATTACCAGATCGGAGTTAAGATCTTGGTTCAACGAACTAAAAACTGAAATGGCAGGAGTTAAAACCAGTGTGGAGGAAATACTAACAGAAATATGCTCAGACATACAAGAGTTGGGCAGTCGTGTGGAAAGCACGGAGACACAAGTTGAGGAGGTGCAACAAAAAATAGAGATGATGGAAACATCACTCTCCAGCATGGAAACAAATAATGAGCAGCTCCAGCTTCAAATAGAAGATCTGGAAAACTGCTCCAGGTGAAACAATCTACAAATTAAGGGAGTGCCTGAAACCGACACATAGAAAGACTGTGTAAAAGTTGCCCAAGAAATATGTGCAGCTATTTTAATGCAGGAGGATCCAACAGGGGCCAATATCTCAGATCCTGTTAAGACAAAGCAAGCCTATTGGGCACTTGGCCCTATAAGACCGGAGAGACCAAGGGACATTGTGCTTCCATGAGTTTACGGTTAAAGAGAAAACTGCCCAAAAGATGAGATCGGCAGGGCGCTTTATTTGGGATGGCCAACAAGTGGCAGTGTTTGCAGACCTGGCCCAAGCTACTTTGCAACAGCGTAAAGAATGGTGGATCTTCACCAGCCGGTTACGTGAAGTGGAACACAGGTATAAATGGCTGGGGGACTGACGTTCACGGCGAATGGAATAACTCGTAAGGCCACCAGTGTGCAGGAATTGTCAATGGCTATGAAGGAGGCTGGAATGGCAGAGATCTCCACAGTATCCAGGAGTGGGAAACGCAAAGGCCAGACACAAGCACATCTCAAATGGCAAAAGATGGACAGAAAAGAGCAACATAAGAAGAAGGTGACACAAGACACTGAAGATCACTGATAAGAACTACCATGAATATAGATATATGAGCAGAGTGATCGGAGGCCATGGCTCCCCCAGGTATAACTCTGGATATACAGGGGGGCCAAGCAGTTCATATACATGGTCAAGGAACTGGAGGGGGGAGGGGGAAAAGAGGGGGAAGAACTGATGGATAAAGACGTTTTGTTGGGAATGTTTAAGGTCACTTGGGGTGAAGGGGTGAATGATCTGGAGGTGTTTAGCGGGGAAGCAGGATAGATGGGTATGGAACTTGGTTGTGGAGGGTAACAGGGGGAGGGGGCTACGGAGGGGGTGCTGTGTAATCGAAGGGCAGTGCAATGAGTGGGAGGAGGCATTACTTCTGACTGAGAGAATTCACAGAGGGTGTGTTGTTAAAAGGGAAGGGAGGGAGGGAAGTGGGAGGGGAGCAGAGGGTAAGGGGAATCCCTATCAGAAGCGCTAAAGACTGGAGACCTAGATATAATGAGTCCTAAAAGGGGAGGAAGATAGGATCTAATATCCTTACCTTAAATGTAAAAGGCCTGAACACATGGCATAAACGCAAATCACTTCTCAGAGAAGGGGAGAGAATGCAGGCCAATGTTCTGATGGTGCAGGAAACTCATCTCACAGTTTCAGGAAAAATGGCTGGAAGGGTGAAAATATGACCAAATCTACATAGCCCCAAACAGAGAGCAACCTAAGAGAGAAGGAGTGGGTCTTCTATTTTCAAAAGATTTGGTATTGGAAGAAATGGAATTGTTCTGCGATCGGAAGGGAGATGCATTCTATGGAAAGGGAAAATTAATGGATGGGCGATCATGCTTAGCTGTATCTATGCCCCAAATATTAAGCAGCGTGAATTTTATGAAACAATGCAAATTATGGTCCAAGATCGAGTGGGTGGGCCTTTAATAATTGGAGGGGACTTTAATGCAGTAGTAAATCCTAAATTAGACACTACGGGAGGGGAAGGGGGCAGAAGAACCTGAAAAGGACTAAGAAAAACAATGAAGAAACTTGGGACGCAAGATGCTTGGCGGGGTCTAAAGGGAAACACTCGGGAATATACCTTCTACTCCCATCCACACGATACATATAGTCGAATTGATATGTTCTGGTTAGATGTGGCTATGTTTGAGCAAGTGCAAGACATTTCAATAGGCCCAATCACTTGGTCGGCTCATGCACCAGTGTTGCTCTCCCTCACAGTCCCAGGGCAGGAGGAAGTTTAAAATTTTGGTGCTTGAATGACTCACTACTATTGGAGGAGAAGAATGTGAAGGCCACTAGGGAGGCTATAAAAGAATATTTGCAGTTTAATAAACAGGAACCCATGGCACCATCAATAGTTTGGGACAGACTTAAAGCAACCCTGAGGGGCCACTTTATTTCCATGGGATCTAGGAAGAAGAAACAAAAAGTAAAATGGGAACTAGAACAAAGAGATTAAATCCATCAACTCATAGTACAACATGGAAGGAAGGGAGGTAAGAAATTACAAAAGAGATTAACTGCCTTGAGTGGGGAACTAGAGGCCCTCAAAATAGAGGAGTGGGTACATGACTTAAAAAAGTTACAATACACCATGTTTGCAACAAGTAATAAACCAGGCAGATATCTAGCTCAGAAACTGCGAGAGTAGCAAGCACAATAACACATAGGAAAGATTAGAAACCAAGAGGGACAATGGATCACAGGAACGAGCAAGATACTCCAGGAGTTCCACGAGTTCTATCAAGAAGCTTTGCCAGAGTATGAAGGGGGAGGGATTACTGCAAGCGTACTTACAAAGGTCGAGCTCTGAACTCTAGATAAGGAAGAAAGAGATTGGGTAGACAGAGAGATAGAAGAGGCTGAAACCTTAGCAGTAATTAGAGGGCTCAAGAAGGGCAAGGCACCGGGACTGGACAGAATGACAGCCAATAGAAGAGGCTGAAATCTTAGCAGTAATTAGAGGGCTCAAGAAGGGCAAGGCACTGGGACTGGACGGAATGACAGCCAATCTATATAAAAAGTTAGCAGTGAAATTTTAGCAAAAGTATTAGTAAATAGAATACAAAGATTCCTGACAAAACTGGTGGGGCAGGACTAGACTGGCTTTGTACCGAGACACCAAGCGAGCGACAATATCCGCAAGCTCTTAAATCTGATATGGGTCATCCAGAGAGATCAAACACAATCCCATCTAATGGCAGTGGATGCTGAAAAAGCGTTTGATCATGTAGCATGGCAATTTGTTTACGATACTGATCAAGCTAGGTTTCGGGGGCAATCTTTTAAAGTGGATGCATACATTATACAGGGACCCCAGAGCTCAAATACGTGTGAATAGGGAATACTGTCAAGAGTTTTCCTTGGGTAGGGGTATAAGATGTGGTCCAGTTACTCTCCTGTAGGTCCTGGGTTCATTTCACTTCACAGAGGCAGAAGGGCTTGTAATAAGACAACCAAACAGGTGTGGCTTGGAGAAAGTTTTTTTATGTAGAAATAGGCTTATTACATAGGTATTGAACAGAGGTATATAGTGATTGTTACAGAGCTGTTTCAGTGTGCATCAATGAATCTGTGTGTGCATGTGCATGTGTGAAGTGTGAGAGAGAGAGAGGCCAGAACATGTGGGTCAGAGCCTCATGGCAAGAGAGAGAGAGAGAGCGGGGGAGGGGTGAAGGGAATTGATTATCAGAGCCTCCTGTCCTTCATGTCCGATGAATGGTGGAAGAGAGAGAGAAGGAGGAAGTGTTTCTGTCCTTTATAGTGAATTGAATCCTCTCCAGCACTTCCCCTTGAGGTCTGCTATTGTTTTTAGTCACTCCCTTTGAGGTCTGCCATTCTTGATTTAGCAGGGAGGGGCTGCAGACCATTCTCAACAGGCCCAGAGACTGACATCACCAGGGGGTCGGAGTTAATCTCATCTTGTTAACTTTGGAGACTGAAATCACCAGAGTACAAAGCTGCATGAAATGTATGCTGACATCTCCCACACCTTTTTTATTTTTCTTTATTAATTGTGCCTGGAAATGGTGGAAGCAAACCTGTGGTACCTGTCCCAGCTGCCATTACATGATAGTAGGCAGCTTGTCTAATACCTCCTGTATTAAATACCTTGCTATGTCCAGCAAGTCCCCTGTCCTGCACAGTACTGTCTCTAGTACTGTCTCTAGTGTTCTAGAGATAAACAAGTCTCCTTATGAGTCCAAACCTCGTATCTTAGGTAGAGCAGCCACTACTGGGGGGGGGGGGGGAACCCAGTATGCTACCTCCGTGCCCGTCTTAGAGAGAGTGAACAGTGCATAAGGTCTGCAGGAATTTTTGAGGAGGCTAAAACCAAAAGGTACCAGGATGCTATGAGTGAGGATAGGAAGCAATACTAGACTGCAGCTGACTCTGGTATTCAGTGTAATAGGAAATGCCAAATTAGCCAAATTAGCAGGCCAAATTAGCCTGGATGTAGGGGTGGATGCTGGAGAAGTTCAGTGTAACTACCTTAAAATGTTGTTTATGTTCTATAGGACATGCGCTGCAAGGAAATGTACATTTGTTTCATCTTACAGCACAGGAAAATTACGATAATGCATAGCAATATTTGTACAGCAGTTAAAATAATAATAGGGTGAATAAAAACATTAAAGACATGATCAGCAGTAGGTGAGTAACCAAATAACAATTCCCATACAGACACATGAGCATCTTGTAGCAAGTGTCCAACAATTTGTTGAATGTGTCCATTCTCATAAGCGATGGTGTGATTCACTTCAGTGGATGTTGTTTTAAGGTGATCAATATAGGCATGGAGTTCTGTAAAGTTGAGCAGTTTATGTAGTGTCTCTTCTCCCATGCCAAGTGGTAATGGATGCACTGCATATGAGATAAAGTCTGGAATGTCCATAGAGTCATTGGTAACCAGCGGTGTGGAATAAGTTGTCCCATTAATGGTGATGGAGATCAGTGGTGTATGACTGCACCAGGTATTGTTTGGTAAATAGTTTGAACTGTACAACAAAGTGTTCTTGGGAAGGCGAATGTCATGCATTCTGGGAGCAATCGAAAAAGAAACATTCTGGGGAAAGAACAGATGAAAACAAAAGTGTCCAGCTCCAAGGTAATACAAACTGTGTGAGGTAGTCAGGGAATATGAGAGCTTAACAGTCAGGGAGCAAGAGGAGGAATTGTTCCAGCAGGAGGTGTCAGCCTCTTTAAACTGGTGAGGTTGACACTTGAACTGAAATGTAGTCTGCTCACACAAACTGGGGTCCATCGGCTTGAATGAAGTCCAGGTGTCGTCCAGTGGCTGCACCCATGTGAGATGGTCCACAGGATACATAAGCATATTATCAAACTGCACCCCAATATTAACAATAGGATAAATAACTGTGTGTTGTCCTGACCATGGGATCAAAGTACAGATAGAGCAGCCTTGTGGTGAACAAATGGGAACACTAACTGTCCACCAATCAAGGTGAGCTATAGCAAATTCAGGTATTTTGGTACTAGCCATATGGATGAGAGATGGTGGCCAGTGTCCTAACTTAGCAGTGATCAGAATTTCCTTTAGTATAGTAATAAGCTCGATCTGTACTTGATCACAGGTAAGAGCCCAGGAAATATTCTTTCCCAATCTATATTCTGCATGTGCTAAGGTAACAATTTTCTGTTCTATAATGGGAGATATAAGAGCAAAGGTATCTACAACTACATTGGACAGTTTAGAGAAAGCTTTATTAATAATATGTTGTGAGGTAAAACCATCAGCAGCATGCTGAGCAGTGGATCCCATTTTATTACGGAGCACCTCTATATCAATTATATTAAGGGCACCCAGTGCAGTCCCTGTGCCACCTAAAATTGTATCAATTAATTCACGCTTGTGTCGAAATTGCTTGGCTCGGGGTGTTACTGACTGCATATCAAACCAAGTATTGAGCATTTGTATGTGGTTGGCAACAAACTGAGAGCAATTTGGATATTTGTGAGTAACTAGAAACAATTTGGGAAATAGATGCCAAGTAAGAAAATGGTATTCCACATCATATAAAACATCGTGTGGTGCATCATATTTAATCTGAAAGGGATGTCCTTCCTGAAATGGGTGGATATCAGAAAGGTAGAGTACAGGAGGAGCAGAAGTGGTGGGAGGGGTGGGATGAGGGGTGGTAGGTAAACAAGATACATCCAAAAGGAATGAAGTCTCAGTGATGTGCTGTTGATCACTCACAACTCATGTATAAGTTATTTTCCAGGTACCTCTGTCCTGACAGGAAATATTGTACAAAATCAAAGCAGGAGGACCTAGAATGTAATGTTCTGGGCGTGCCCTCAATTCTTGTGTCCTTTCTAGAGAAGTGGAAACTGGTGGCTCCCACTGTACTTGAGTGATGTTTAATGAATAGAACACTGGCTTGTCCTGTACCGAACAGAAACTCAGGATGACCAGATCCTTTCCTTCTGGGAAAGGTGGGGGTATTTCTTGATAACAATATACTCCACCTGTGGAGTTAGCCCAGCCAATCGTGCATATTCGGATGATAGTTCCTGTAATAAGACTTGAGTAGAAGAGAGCAGATACAAGAACAACAGGAAACCGAGACATAATAAAAGCAAACTTGTTTCACTCTATTAGGGAGTAAACTAATGCTCCCCACTTATACTATGTAACAACCAAACAAAACAATAATAATAATTTCTACTACTTATTTACTTAACTATTAAACACATGTACAGCAGGAGTAACTAGTTACCGTCCTCAAGCGACTTTTGTTCAGAAAGCAGCTGTCCGTGCTGTCTTCATAAAGCAGCTGTCCGTGCTGTCTTCAGGTGGTATCTGAAAACAAAGACTGATAAAACACATATTACCCATATGGTTTTAACTGGGTGATGTGTTTCCAGTATTGCTGGTTGTCAGGCATTAGGATTTGGTATAGGCTTGGGCCTAAGGTATCAGTAACTAAGTATGGTCCCTCCCACTGTGCAGTTCCAAAGGGGAGGTTTGGTCTAGGTCTCATCTCTGCAAGACACTAGTGACAGGGCTTCCTTCATGTATTCATGAAATATTGATGGGGAATCCTTATATCCCTGTGGAAGCACAGTCCATGCATATTGTTTGTTCAGCCACTGAAAGGCTGTTTTGTACTGGCATTCAAGGGCCAGGGGCAGACTCCAAATCTCATTGGATATATCTAAAACAGAGAAAACTTTACATTTGGGATTCAGTTTAGAGATCATTTCAGGGTATGAGGCTACCACGGGCACTACAGATTTTAAAGTTTGATTCAGGGCACGGAAGTCCATAGTGAGCCTGAAGGAACCCCCCGGTTTAACTATCGGCCAGGCTGGTGAATTACATGTGGAAGAAATAGGTCTAATCAGACCCCTCTCCTCCAGTATCTTCACAATTTTAGTCACTGGTTCTATAGCCTGATGAGGTACTGGGTATTGTTTCTGTGGTGGAGGATCCTCACCTTCCAGCAGTATTTCTGTGTGCATTTTCCCACAATCTAACTTGTCTTGAGCCCAGACCGGAATATCAGCCACTTCTGAGGGAATTACACACAGATCATACTGCTGAGCTGCCTTGCTGCACTGAGTTGCTAACTGCATGGGAATGACTTCATGCACTAAAGTTTTAGAAGCACTTGAAGTTCCTGAATACTGCCACAATTTAAGATTAGCCATATCCACCACCAAATTTAACTGGTTGAGAACATCAATTCCAATTATTTCTTTTGGTGTGTTTACTATAGTGGAGGCAGTGGTTTCTAACATTTCCTTATTTTGTTCACTGTGCACAGGGATACCCCATTTAACTGGGATAGCCACACATTTGGAAGCTGTGTCATTAATTCCTTGAATTTCATAAATTTCCATATTTTTCTGATCTGCAGTGGGAGAAGCTCTGTTAGTAAAACTAATTCCAGCCCCTGTGTCAATCAAAGCTAGTTTATCCTGACCCCCTATTGTACTGATAACATTGGGGCGTGCACAAGAGTCCAGTATCAAGGGTGTTACAAGCCTTAAATTGTGTCCTGGGCCTGTATCCATTTCATCATACAGAGGCTCTGGAATTGAGTCCTCTGCTGAGATAAAGGAGGCAGGCTGGGCTATGAAGGCTTGAGACATTTTGATATCTGAACCCAGAAGGTCAGGACACCCCTATGCACTAGCCTTGTGTTTGTCCTGAGCTGCTTGTAAATCCTGTTTTAATTTATCTATTTCTATCTGCAGTATATGTTTGTCTTATTCCCATTTAGTTTTCTCCTTTTCTAGCCCATCTCTCTGTGCTTTGAGCTCCTGAAAAGGAATGTAACCTGAGGAGTTTCTAAAAGTACCTCTGCCATGTGCTCTCCAAGGTGTGTGTCCTCTGTCTGTTTCTTGTGTACTGAGAGGATCCCTCGGCTTGCCACTTAGGTGTGTGTCCTTTGTCTGTGTTTCTTATGTACTGAGAGGATTCCTTGGCTTGCCACTTCCGTGCTTCTGATACTGTTATTACCTGCGAGGGCTGGGTCTTCCAAACAGACCCAATTCTGAGCATTAAAGTATCAAAAGGGGTTGCTTCAGGGTCTTCAGAAAATAACAGAAGGTGTTTTGTAATCTCAGGGGATAGCAATTCTAATAAAATTTCCTTATGCATGCTCTCCCCATAATCCTCTGCCTTGGGCCAGGACTCCTGCTCATTAAGAACTGCTTTTAAAATCCAGGCTCTATATGCAAACTGTTCCAGTGTATCATTTGGTAAAGGTGAAATAATTTTAAATACTTGCATTGGGGAACAGTGAAATAGTTTCTCAGTATCCCTTTTAACCAACTGGTATGGGTGAGTGAGAGAGCCAACTCTATAATAGTGTGGCCCCAGAGCCAGATGCATAAGTCTATCAAAGTCTGATTGTTTTCTTCTGTATTTCCCTAGACCCCAGTGAATCAGAATATCAATCGCCCATTTACACCACTGATTTACATTAAGAGGCATAGTGCCAATTTTCTCAACTATTTTTTCTATATCTCTATCTTTTAAAGTTTCCTGCAACATTACTTTAACTGGTGCTTTGAGTTCAGTACTGGGTGCCATGTCTAAGTCATCTGAATTATCCTCCTGACAGAGATCCTGATTATTGCTGGGTTCTGGCTGAGATAAACTATATTCATCTGTATTCTTCCCATTCCTAAGTCCAACTATGCATACTTTAGTATTCTTTTGTTTGTCAGTAGCTTGTATGCATTGTTGATAGGGTGTGTCATCGGCATAGGGGGCTGAGGGAGAAGTAGGCGTATACTTATTTTTTTGTCTTTCAGATGCCAATTGATCCTTAATGTGACTCAATTCAAGTTTAAGTGCTTCTAATTGCTCACTAACAGTTATAAAATAATTTGTGGCTTGTATCACTTGAGTTCTTTGTATAGAGATGCAAATTTGTGCCTCCTCAAGGTCTTTGTTTAATTGTGTGCACTGAGAAGTCAGTTCAGAGTTGTCTTGTTTCATGGTAATGAGTCCCCTGCATATGCCTTGGATAAAAAGGCATTTTCTTTTATTTGTTTTCTTTTTGAATTCTTGATCATGGTTTAACATTTGTCTTTGAATATTATACCATGATGACTCAGGGAATTCACCTTCAAGGGGACCCCCTTTCCTCTTACAGTATGAAATTACAATTTCTTTAAGTTATTTAAAATCAAAGGCTTCCATATTTGATACTGCAGAAAGGCTGTAGTTGGACTATCTCAAATGTGTAACCTTAGAAGGAGGAATGCTCACTTTTCTGAAGAAGTGAGACTTAGAATTATAGTTGGAATGGTATACATTTTATGGGTGTTCAGTAAAGAGTACTGGCATACAGACCACACCTTAAAATTATACCTGAATAAAAAGTGCTTATCACCTTTTTAACAGGGTGGAAGTTTAGGGTGAAGTTATAGTAAGAAGGGTGTTAGGAGATTAACAGAATTGTATCAATTGCAGCCAGCTTTAAGCCTGCTCTCACTAAGATAGTTACTGGCAGGAGACGGAGAAATAAAAGTTAAAAGGGACAGGAGGTAATAGCTTTATCAGGAAAGATGTATATTGTATTCAATGAGGGACTGTTTACCTGTGTACCACTTCCAAGCTAAATCTGGACTATCTCTCTGTCTTTTCTTAGCAGCTCAAATAATATAGCAAGCCTATACATCATAATAAGACAATTGCAAGCCACTCTATGTGATGTCTTTAAAATTCTAAATGCTTACAGAGCCTTTTTGACAATAAAAATCTCACCTTGTCTAACCCACAAAACAAATTTATCACTGGAACTGTTCACTAAATAGTGTCTAAGTGTCATCCAGTCTGTCAATTGTAAATGGTCACAAGGACTTTTGATTCTGTCTGAAATCTACTTAATGTATTATACAAAATTATTACTTACCCCACTGGAGGTCTGCTGTGAAATCCGAGAGACGAGCCCCCATAAACATGTAAGATGTGGTCCAGTTACTCTCCTGTAGGTCCTGGGTTCATTTCACTTCACAGAGGCAGAAGGGCTTGTAATAAGACAACCAAACAGGTGTGGCTTGGAGAAAGGTTTTTTATGTAGAAATAGGCTTATTACATAGGTATTGAACAGAGGTATATAGTGATTGTTACAGAGCTGTTTCAGTGTGCATCAATGAATCTGTGTGTGCATGTGCATGTGTGAAGTGTGAGAGAGAGAGAAGCCAGAACATGTGGGTCAGAGCCTCATGGCAAGAGAGAGAGAGCGGGGGAGGGGTGAAGGGAATTGATTCAGAGCCTCCTGTCCTTCATGTCTGATGAATGGTGGAAGAGAGAGAGAAGGAGGAAGTGTTTCTGTCCTTTATAGTGAATTGAATCCTCTCCAGCACTTCCCCTTGAGGTCTGCTATTGTTTTTAGCCACTCCCTTTGAGGTCTGCCATTCTTGATTTAGCAGGGAGGGGCTGCAGACCATTCTCAACAGGCCCAGAGACTGACATCACCAGGGGGTCAGAGTTACTCTCATCTTGTTAACTTTGGAGACTGAAATCACCAGAGTACAAAGCTGCATGAAATGTATGCTGACAAGGGGTACAAAACAAGGATGCCCCCTATTTTATTTGTACTAGTTATTGAGCCATTGGCAGCAAAAATACATGCCCAGACTGATATAAAAGGGATCATGGTGGGATTAAAAGAATTTAAGATTTCTCTATTTGCGGACAACATAATATACATAGTGACACAACCCCTTACCACGCTCCCAGTCCTGCTACGTGAAATTCAGGACTACAGTGCAGTATCAGGATACAAAATGAATATGGGGAAAACTGAAATTCTCAAACTGGTATTACCCCAAGGCTTAGAAGCTAGATTGAAAGAATATTTCCCCTTCCAGTGTGCTAAACAACATCTCAAGTATTTGAGGGTACTAATAGGGCGTCAGTGGTGGATTTATGAAAGCTCAATTATGGTCCAGTCTGTAAAAAGATAATGAATGATTTAAGTAGATGGGATAAGCCCTGCTTTTGTGGTTTGGTAGGATAGCCATAGTCAAGATAAACATGCTGGCCAGATTCAGGGGCAGCCCAAGGGGGGCACAGGGCCATATGCAGAGATTCATTGTGGGGCCTCATTTGCATAAATATTTGCCTAACCTTAAGTAAACATGCCTCTTAATGAGTGCCTGGATAAAAATAAACTACCAGATTTCTACATTACTATATTCCAGTGCCAACCGCCAGGCACATTAGGAAGTACTACAAACACTTCCCATTTAGAACCCATAGCAAACCTGCCGTATCATAACAGCACTACCAAGACTCACAAAGCACCAAACACTACCTATCAAAAGGCAACACTGCAAATATTAAACCAATACATCTTAGAGAATACCAATATATCTCCTACTGGGGAAAGAGAACAAGTGGCACTGTCAAATAGAAACTACATGAACAGAATATCTCAGCTCGGTTACACATGCAGAACATAGACCATCACCAAACAAAGAACAAGGGATCACAATTTGACAATAATTAAATTGGGAACCCCAAAAGCCAAACTTGGAATGTACAACAACAGTGGAGAAATAAAACTATAAATTAATTTCCTCTTGTACTAAACAAAACGCAAAATTGTTAGCAGTGCACATTTCCCAGAGCTGACATATTCCATTTAATAAATTCAAAATAAAAAAACTATTTTTCTATCTTTTGTTGTTTGGGCATTTTATTTCTCAGTTGCAATTGCTCCAGTCACTTTCTTCTGATTTCTTCATGACTTCTGATAACTCTCCATTGTCTGCTGTCCATTTATCCTTTCTTCTCTCTCCTAGTTTTTTCCATTATCTCTCTACATCTGCTTTAACATGCTGATCCTACCCCCCCCCCCCCCCTTTTGGTCTTTCCTCTGATTCTTTCTCTATTCCTTTTTCATCCATTCAAATTTCACCCTTCCATCCTCAATCCCCACTTACTCTCCCAATACCCAGCCAATCGTAGATTTTTCTTCCCTCCCACACAATATCTTTTCCCCTTCTCCATTCTCACTCCCCAAGACCCATCCCCTTCAGTCTTCTCCCAACATCAGTTCCATTCTAGTTCCAGATCCACCCAGCATCTGCTCCTTTCTAGTCCCATTCTCCCATCCCCTCACATCAGCCCATTTCCAGTCCTACTCTAGCTCCCCATCAGCCATTTCCAATCCTGGCTCCCCATCAGCCATTCCCAGTCCTATCCTAAACCCACCCCCATCAGCCCATTTCCAGTCCATGCCCTCCATCACCCATTTCCAGTCCTATCCTAGCCTTCCTCCCCCTCCCCCACCCCGAAGAGCCCCACGCCTCTCGCCTCTCTGAGTGGCTTCAAAAGGAGCCGAGAGACCCGAACCCCGGCTTACCTCTGCACAGCGCCAGAGTGAAGAGCGGCGTGTTTCTTCACTCTGGTAGCTGCATTTCCTGTTTCCTGGTCCTCAGAGCGCTTCACGAGCTACCGGAGTGAAAAAACACGCTGCTCTTCACTCCAGCACTGTGCAGAGGTGAGCCAGGGCTTTGGGTCTCTCAGGCTCCCTCTGAAGCCAGCCCTTTAAATGTATCACATGTGCAGAATGAAGTTTGTGTGGGGCAGGACCTTTTACGAACAGTATTCTCGCACAATGGACGGGCTGGCTCTGTCCAGATCATTGTTTCTTTTTATGTCCCTACCGATTGAAGTACCCACTCAATGATTGCTTTTACTGCTTAGGCGAATCTTTTCCTATATATGGAGTAGGCAACCTCCAAGGGTGGGGTGTAGGGTGCTATGTAAAGAGAGAGACTGAGGGGGGCTAGCTGTCCCAAGTCTAGTATGATATTTTCAAACAGCACAGTTAAGAGCTATTTTTGGGTGGAGGAGGGGCCAACTAGGCCAAGCATGGAGCCAGTCAAACACAGCTTGGCATTTGAGAGACGTGGAAATCCTGGAGAAATGGTGGACCTGTTATGGAGGATTAGGAGTGGAGGTCCAAAGGGGGATGAAGGGTGCAACACATTTATAAGAAATACAATCTGAATATGGCAAAAAGTCAAAAAGCAATTAATTGGACAGGCAGGAGTGCGGCTACAGCGGCTGGCCGCATATGAAGGGCTCAAAAAACCCCATGAATATCTGAACTTTTCAAAATGGGCAGGGCAAGGCTTAGTGTATATGAATCAACTATATTCTAAGCAAGGGAAACTTAAAAGCTTCCCAGAGATACAAAAGGAGTATGGTTTAGAAGGGATAGATTGACTTTGGTACTGCTAGCTGGTGTCCTTGTTAAAAAGCAAAGGATTGGAGAGGGTGGGGGGGGGGGGTGACATTGAAAGGATTTGAGTGTGAATTCCTTAAGGGGTTGGGACCTAAAGGGCTGATATCCACTTTATAAAACACTAGGAGACACTGAGGAAAAAGAAAAATATGAAAAGACCTGGGAAAAAGACTTTTGGGGGGATTGGAATTGTGAACATTAGCAACAAATTTACGAAGCAGTACAGATCCCCTCAGTCTCCGCGAGCGTGCAAGAACAGGGATACAAAATGGTGTATAGAATGTATCTTACCCTTACTACTATAGCCAAAATGGGAGGAAGAGAAAGCCCAGAGTGCTAGAAGGGATGCGGGCAGGAATATGGTTTCCTACACATATGGTGGAACAGCCCGGCTTTACAACTGGTTTGGGAGTGGATGAAAGACAGAGCTTGAGAAATTGGCGGATGGAAGGGCACACTTACCAGGAGATAGCCCTCCTAAAGCATGGGCGGAGGGAGAAAAGGGAGAATTAGGTAAATTTTTATGCGTCTTAGGTATGGCAGTTAGAATGAAAATGGCTAAAGAGTGGAAAAGTAATGGACATATAAATGTACAAAAAGTTATTTTCTGAATGGACTGAGATGAGGAAAATGACAGCCTGTCGGAACAAAACCCTAGTATCCCATATTAGAATAAGGGGCCCTTATTGGAAGTAGAGGCAAAAACAAGATTTAAATTGAGTCATTGCTAAGGAGAGGAACAAAGAGCAACTTCAGGGATCTCGGGAAGGGAAGGGAGGGGAGGGATAGGGCAGTAAGGGTAGTATAATAATAGAGCATCTAGTCAATCCATGCAGGTTTCAAAGGATGGCAAGAAATAAGAAGGCAGAACCTCAAAAGGTGAGGAAGGTCCTGAGACGAACAGAGTGAAATAAATAGAAGTACACGTTATATGGTGAATGTAAATGTTTATTAAAATAAATTTAAAAAAAATAAAATTAAAAAATGAAAAATTTTATGTAGGTGTATTTATGTGTGTGTATAATGCATATTAATTAGTGCAGGTTAGCAAATCTAGCTCAGAGTATTTTTCAGATGATTGTGCATGCCACCATGAAGCCTGATGTTTTTTTTGTGTATTTTAGTTTTTTTTAACACATTTCTAATTGTACATTGCATGACACTTACATCGCACTGAGATTACAATCTCTCTGTTTCAGATTATACATACTTTGACCTTGGTATTCACCATTGCTATTTCCTTTTTGGTATAAACAACCACAAAAACTGTTAATGTACATTAGTATATAGCATACTGTTCTTGTACATGTTTCCGTGTGTGTATGTGTATATTGTCAGACGGCTGCCTGGGTGAGAATCTTCACAGTCTTGTCAAGTGCATATATCTATATGATTTGCAAGGTATTGTGGGCAATGTAGTTCATTCACACCAGACACAGCTGCTGACAATAATTTAGTTGTGCTCTTGGGTAAAGCCAATAAGATATTTATTTATGGGGTTATTTCTCCCAACACAGATATGCTTGATAGCACATAAATTAGGTTACTTGCTTTCAGTGTTAACTTGGGAAAACAAAGTTAAAATCAGGAAAACAACAAATGAAAAGCCACAAAGCAAGAAATAAACTGTTCTTTTCAGGTTAACTTCTGATTACTTCCCACATAGATACAGAAGTGATTCTCTCCTAGCTCACAAGCAATTAGGTAAGGCTTAATTGCTAGCAGTTACCAGCTGAAACCCCTTAGCTGGCTTGCCTTCCACTGTGTGGGTCAAATCCTGCTTCAGGAGCTTTTCTGAGTAGATTAAAGAACAAATTTGTATTTCTTTGTGATGGTTGCTGTACTTTATAACAGAAAGTTACCAACGGAGTTTAGATAGAGAGCAATCCATATAAACAGGATCCTCATCTGCTATTATTCCCCCTTGTTCAACAAGCATGGGTTCAATATCATGGATTGGCACAGATGAATCTCTCAATGGAGCATTTTCAGGAGAATACTTGTTTCCCTGCTGTCTTTCACGGTTATAGCTAGGGCATAGATCAGTGTTCATACCTGAGCTTCCATTGCTGCTAGAGTTCCTCTCTATATAGCCTGGCCAGTATGTAGTCCAGTTCTTATGTCCAGCCTTCCAATCCAGATCCCTGGACACTGGATCTCTCTTCACATACCTTCTGGCACAGGTCTTAGGGTCCCTTCCACGTGCAGCCGTCTCCCTCACAGGTAGCCTCTGGTGATTCCTAGCTCTGCAGCACCATTCCTCTGGCTTTCCCCAGTCCAATGGTGTATGCTGGCCCTTGGAATACCTCCCAGTATACGTACTGCTTTGGACTCTTCTAGACCTCTCAAAGGCTTTTCTCTTCCTTCTTCCAAAGGGTCTCTTTCCCTCCCTGTCCGTCCGGTTTGGCTTCTGCTTCTGATGATCCTTCAGATGAAACTGATGATCAAACTCAAGCTGATTCTCAGGATACTGAGGACAATTCTCTGGATATCCAAGGTGATCATGAAGATGGTCATCTGTAGAATAAACTCTACTCTTATTCTGCTTAGAGGAGTGCTCCTCCCTAACACAGCGCAGCTGTGCTGAATCAGGCCCTGCCTTTTGAGATGAGTGCTTAGGGATTACCTCATAGCCCTCCTGATTGAACACACGTTTCCCCACTTCAGCTCCTCTAATGGCTGTTGGAAACCTGGTGCGTTCTGGGACTGGTAGTCTTTTATGGCAAAATTCTGTTTTCTTATTTCTACCAGAACTGACAGGTTGCTTGTTCAGAGTCACTTCACCTTTTCTATAGCTCCTTCCTGAGCTATGATAAGCTTCCTTATCACATACCCCCCTGCTTAAGTTATTACGGACTGGTTTAACTGGTGAAACTTCTTTCCTACAGTCTGTAATACCTACGAGAGTGTTATCATTTTGAAGCTCACTTACTTCCTGACTGGCTTCAGGGACATTATTATTTACAGGCCTCTCCTTCCAAGACTTAAGTACATTAATATGGTAGGTCTGCCTACGCCCTCTTGCATTTTCTACCACATAAGATACTGGGCTCACTTGTTTAACAACCTTCCATGGCCCTTTCCACTGTACTTCAAATTTTGGAGCTGTACCTGCTACTTGAACCAAAACCTTTTCACCAATGCTTAATTGGCGGCTTTTGGCCTTCCTATCATACCACCCTTTCTGGCGCACTTGACTGTCCTGCAGGTTCCTCTCAGCAACCTGCGACATCCTTTTCAAACGTGCTCTCAAGTCACGTAGAAAAAGTGGCACCTCCTGACTTCCTGGTTCAGGATCAATCCATTGTTCCCTCAAAATGTCTAACAAACCCCGTGGAGCCCTACCATACATCAATTCATATGGGGTTACACCTAGGGACACCTGAATTCTTTCCCTGCAGGCATACAAGGCAAAAGGCAATAACATATCCCATTCTTTTACCTCTCCTGCTAACCCCCTTCCCAACATTTGTTTGAGAGTTTGGTTGAATCTCTCTACCAAACCGTTTGATTGTGGATGGTAGGCTGAGGTTTTTACGTGATGAATGCCAAAGGCATCCCAGACCTGGGCCAAATATTTGGATACAAAATTGGACCCTCGGTCAGTCAACACCTCTCTTGGGAATCCCACTTCACAAAACAATTTTACTAGCTCTAAAGCTATTGTTTTTGCAGAAACATTCCTCAATGGTATGGCCCAGGGAAACCTTGTTGCCTGATCTACCATAACTAGGATGTATTGGAAACCTCGGGGCGTTTTGACTAATGGGCCTACAATATCCATGGCAATGCGACCAATTGGGTCTGTAATAATTGGCATGGGAATCAATGGCACCACCGGTGGGTGAGCCGCTGTAACTCGCTGACACGCTGGACACGCAGCACAAAACTGGGCAGTTTCTTTGAAAATACCTGGCCAGTAAAAATGCTTAAGTATTTGATCCAGAGTTCCTTGCATCCCTTTATGAGCTCCAACTGGATGATCATGTGCTAATCTAAGTACTAGCCCTTTGAAAGTTGTGGGTACCACCAATTGTTTACGTATGGTCCCATTTCTGGGGTCCTGACTTTCTCTATATAATATTTCATTATCTAGTCTGAATCTGGGCAATTCCTCCCTGACCTCCTGAGCATACTTAAAAGCTCGGGTGAGAGCTTGATCAGCTCGCTGCTCTTGTGGAAAGTTAGGAAACTTTGCCCCTAACTCAGCTGGCACCCAGGGTAAACTTTGACCCGCTAACATCTCAGCCCTACCCTGTGCTCTGCAAAGTCTCTCACGCCGCTTTTGTGCTTTCAACTTTCTTACTTTACCAGATGATGGGGTTATTAAATCATCATGAGAGGGTAAGTCTCCTAATAACTCTGCCTGCTCCCCCTCCTCCTTCGGCTGGCTCTCTACCTTGGCCTGTGAGCGGGTGGATACAAGGCCCCTCTTATTACCCATAGTTTGGCCTTCTGGAAGCTTAACCATCTTTTTAGCTAGGGACTGAGGACTTCCAAAGAAAGGCCCGGGAGCTATTTCCATTATTAAACCTTCTCCCTCCTTCTTTCCTAGCCCTTCCACTAGACCCTGCTTAAATCTTGGCCAGTCCTTTCCTAGAACCAAATCAAAGGGTAGCCTAGGCACCACTGCTACCAGGACTTCTTCCTCTTGTTCCCCCAGGCACTTAACCTTTAGCCTATAGGTGGGATGTGATGTTGCAGCACCATGAATGCACCCGATGTGAACTTGGCTTTCAGGGGTTCTAGGCACAAATCCTTCTTGGGCCTCTATTCTCTGCCAAAGCCTTTCTGACATCATACTCTGGTCTGCCCCAGAGTCTAACAAAGCATTTATGGTAATTCCTTGCACATCAACCATCAAAAGAAATCCTTCCTTGGGCTGTTCTATCTCCACACCCATTAAGCTAGTATGTGACTGGCATCCTTTTTCTAAGTGTCCCCATTTTCCACACTTGAAACATTTCTCTCTATTCCACTGTGTCATCTGGTTTGATACAGTACATTCATTATCAGAAACATTTTTAATTATTTTCTTTTCTGATACAGCACATCTTGCTTCAACACCAATCTTCAGAGGGCCACCCATTCTATGGCAAGCCTGCGTGGCTCCCAAGAATCTCTCTGCTAGCATGGTTGCCTCTCCAAGATTTTGGCAATTTTGCTGTATAAGGAAAGTGTGCAAATCTTTAGGCACCCCAGACATAAATTGTTCCAGCATTATAATGTCTAATAACATTTCTACCGTCTTTTGCTCAGGCTCCAACCATTTTACAGCTAAACCTCTGATTCTCTGGCTCAGAGCCCTGGGTGTTTCACCCACTCTCAATGTAGTAGCTCTAAACATTCGCCTATACTCTGAAATAGACAACCCTAGGCGATCTCTAATAGCAGCCTTTACATCCTTATAATTCAAAGCCTGGGCTGCTGGCATTGCTCTATAAGCTGCAAGCGCCTCTCCAGTTAATGAGGCTGCCAGCCTAACTGCCCACTGGGTCTCTGGCCATGCTAATGCTTGTGCCATTCTTTCAAAAGACTCTAGAAAATCATCAACATTATCATCTGGAGTTAGCTTCCCAAAACTAAATGCCCCAATCCCTTGATTGAGTCCCACACTGTCCACATGTGGTGTACCAGTATTCACTGCTGGTCTTGCATCTGTTCCACTTTGGTTCTGCAGCTGAACTAGGGCTTGCACCAGATCAAGCACTGGCTTCTGCTGGTCCATTAAGGCTCTCATAGCAGTGTCCTGAGCCTGCTGTGCTAGCTCCTGCTGCCTGCTGAACTGGGCTGCCATCCACTGAGCTAGTTCCTTTGAATCCATCTTGAACCCTGTAAGAAAATACAAAGAAAAAAAACACAGTGCATCACCTTCCAAACAGGTGTTTTTTTCTACTTTTTTTTTTTCAATTACCCCTGTGCTTACTCCCATCCACCACTAGACATGCCCAGGTACTTATTACCTTGTCTCAGTGATGAATCCAGCTCTGCACAGGGTCTTTTCTTCCTGGGACATCCACTTCTCCTCCAAAGTGCAGTTGAGGGAAAATCTTTTTTTCCAGCTTTAAACTTGAACTTTAGTTGTAATCCTCAGCAAGTAAATCCCCTTTGTGCAAAAGCAATCCGAAAAACTACGCCATTTGTCAGACGGTTGCCTGGGTGAGAATCTTCACACTCTTGGCAAGTGCATATTTCTATATGATTTGCAAGGTATTGTGGGCAATGTAGTTCATTCACACCAGACACAGCTGCTGACAATAATTTAGTTGTGCTCTTGGGTAAAGCCAATAAGATATTTATTTATGGGGTTATTTCTCCCAACACAGATATGCTTGGTAGCACATAAATTAGGTTACTTGCTTTCAGTGTTAACTTGGAAAAACAAAGTTAAAATCAGGAAAACAACAAATGAAAAGCCACAAAGCAAGAAACAAACTGTTCTTTTCAGGTTAACTTCTGATTACTTCCCACATAGATACAGAAGTGATTCTCTCCTAGCTCACAAGCAATTAGGTAAGGCTTAATTGCTAGCAGTTACCAGCTGAAACCCCTTAGCTGGCTTGCCTTCCACTGTGTGGGTCAAATCTTGCTTCAGGAGCTTTTCTGAGTAGATTAAAGAACAAATTTGTATTTCTTTGTGATGGTTGCTGTACTTTATAACAGAAAGTTACCAACGGAGTTTAGATAGAGAGCAGTCCATATAAACAGGATCCTCATCTGCTATTATTCCCCCTTGTTCAACAAGCATGGGTTCAATATCATGGCACAGATGAATCTCTCAATGGAGCATTTTCAGGAGAATACTTGTTTCCCTGCTGTCTTTCACGGTTATAGCTAGGGCATAGATCAGTGTTCATACCTGAGCTTCCATTGCTGCTAGAGTTCCTCTCTATATAGCCTGGCAAGTATGTAGTCCAGTTCTTATGTCCAGCCTTCCAATCCAGATCCCTGGACACTGGATCTCTCTTCACATACTTTCTGGCACAGGTCTTAGGGTCCCTTCCACGTGCAGCCGTCTCCCTCACAGGTAGCCTGTTGGAAACCTGGTGCATTCTGGGACTGGTAGTCTTTTATGGCAAAATTCTGTTTTCTTATTTCTACCAGAACTGACAGGTTGCTTGTTCAGAGTCACTTCACCTTTTCTATAGCTCCTTCCTGAGCTATGATAAGCTTCCTTATCACAATATATATACACACACACACACATGGAAAAATGTACAAGAACAGTATGCTATAATGTACATTAACAGTTTTTGTGGTTGTTTATACCAAACAGGAAATAGCAATGGTGAATACCAAGGTCAAAGTATGTATAATCTGAAATGGAGAGATTGTAATCTCAGTGTGATGTAAGTGTCATGCAATGTACAATTAGAAATGTGTTAATAAAAAACTAAAATACAAAAAAAACCCATCAGGCTTCATGGTGGCATGCACAATCATCTGAAAAATACTCTGAGCTAGATTTGCTAACCTGCACTAATTAATATGCATTATTGCACTTTAGCACATAGGCCATTTATTATCCATGGGGCCTGTTTAACAAGAGTGCATATTAAATATCAATAGTATATTTGTTATGGTATGTAAGTGCAATAGAACATAATATTAGTGTACTTTAACATTAGTGTTATTTAATACCAGTTAATAATTCTGACCCAGAGTACCCATTTGGGCAGCAGCAGAATAGGACGGTGTTGGTGGTGGAGGATCACATTTCTGTGACAATGGCAACAACACTAAATTTAAACTGCGCGGAAGAAAACCCAATGGATAGTCACAGCAAAACAAATTAAACTATAGGACTGGAAGATGAGACCCTCAGGTCGGAGGTCACTCAACTGGCTATTGGGGAGGAACTGAAGACTTTTCAGAGTAAAGCCAGCATTTATGATGTGATTGGATCAAAGCCCTCGGGACGTCTGACTGCTGATGTAGCTGCATATGAAATAAGAGTCAGAAGTTACAAAGATGTCTTACATATTGCAACATGGAACGTACGAAGCATGAACCAAAGAAAGTGGAATGTGTACAACTTGGTCTGTTGGGTGTCAGTGAACTGAAATGGGCTGGCATCAGGCACTTTGTATCTGATGGTCTATTATGCTGGAAATGAAAGACAAAGAAGAAATGGCATTGCATTTATAATTAAGAAGAAAGTTGAAAGAACTGTAATGAAATACAATGCAATCAGTGAACACTTAATTTCTATTTGCCTACAAGGAATGCCCATCAACACAACTATAATTCAAGTATATGCCCCAACAACAGCTGCAGAAGAGGTTGAAGTTGATGAGTTCTATGAACAAGTACAAGCTGAAATTGACAGAACATGCAAACAGGATATCCTGATAGTCATGGGTGACTGGAACACAAAAGTTGGCAAAGAAGAAGGCAAAGTGGTTGGAAAATATGGACTTGGTGAGAGAAATGAAGCTGGAGAAAGCGTGATAGAATTCTGCAAGACCAATGATCTATTCATCTCAAACACCTTCTTCCAGCAACACAAGCGGCAGCTTTACATATGGACTTCACCCAATGGATTGTACAAAAATCAAATTGACTACATCTGTGGAAGTCAATGATGGAAAAGTTCTATAACATCAACAAAGACAAAATCTGGAGCTGACTGTGGTACAGATCACCAACTACTAGTACGCAAACTCAGGCTAAAGTTGAAAAAGAACAAGCCACTATGAATGTAGCAAAATATGACCTTGATAATAGACCACCGAAATTTAAAGACTACCTGCAAAATCAATTTTCTGCTTTAGATACAAATGAGAAGAACTCCAAAAGAGTTATGGGATGACATCAAGAAGGTTGTGTTTGAAGAAAGTGAGAAATCTCTACAAAAGGTGAGAAAGCAAAAACGGTCAACATGGATGACACAAGAAACTCTGAAAATTGCCCAAAAATGCAGAGAAGCTAAAGCCAGAAAGGAAAGAGGCAATTGCAGAAATCAACAGAGATTTCCAATGCGCAGCAAGACAAGACAAGGAGAAGTACTACAATGACTCATGCAAGGAAATGGAAGCAGAAACTATTAGAGGAAGAACAAGCTATGAGAGTTAAAGCTTGAGAGTTAAAGAAAATATGGCCTCTTAAAAGTTTTGAAAAACTGGATGTGTGAACAAGAAAAATCCTCCATGCTGATGAAGTAATTTACAAGAATCAGTGTATGCCAAAACTGTACATTACTAGAGCTGAAGGAGGGCTATGCCTCATAGAGATTGATGACACCTACAGAGCTACTATCATAGGCCTTCAGGCCTATCCGACAGCATCATCAGATTCAAATTCACAAAAAGTGCTGAAGTATGAAAGTGAACATCCAGAATCTGTCTCCATCATCAAACTTGGACAAGCGTTCAGACAACTAGAAGAAAGGAGTGAGAATCCACAAGCAGACATAGGAAAGGAAGCAACAGAATTTGCAAAAGAACAGAAAAAAATCTCTTCAAAGAATTAGATCAGCAAACGAGGAAAAACAAGTGGCAAATGCACAAATTCAGTGGGAAATACAAAGTATTACTCCAGGAACCCTTTGTTGATCAAGAACGGACACATGAATGGTTAAGGAGAGATGAATTGAAACCAAAGGATGAGAGATTGATAGTTGCAGCCCAGGATAGCCGATTATGGATGAGATGGTTTATGGCGAGCATTGAAAAAATAGGCACAACAGACATATGTTGATTCTGTAAGACAGAGATAGAAACAGCGATTCACCTCATAGCTGGTTGTGAAGTTCTGATGGTGGAAATTTTCTATACAGAAAGGCACAACAAAGTAACACGTCTTGTCCATTGGAAACTCTGTAAAACACTACAACATCACTGTCCCTGAAAAGCACTGGGATGATGACCCTAAGAGAATTACAGAGAATGAAGAGGTTATAATTATCTGGGACATTCCCATTCTAACGGATAAGAAACTGGATACGAGAAAACCTGACATAGTGTGAAGAAGAAAAACACCAGTACAGCATTGATAATAGTGGTGTCTGTTCCAAGTGATTATTCTGTGAATTGCATAGGAAGGCAGAAGATCCTGAAGTACCAAAAAATGCAGTCGAAGACCAAGAAAATGTGGCAGAAAGATACAAAAATATTTCCCATCTTATTGGGAGCCACAGGTTTGATAAAGAAGAACTTCCAAATCACATTAGCAGTAAATTCGAGAAACTGATATACTCCACATACCCTGGCTTAGAAGTGAGGTTCATGACTGTCACAGTATGCAAAAAACTAACCTATTTGTAGAAACGGCCACAAGTGATATGTAAATATGTGGTATTGATACAGGTTTATTTTCCTATATGTTCCTCAGAGTCATTAGCAGTTGGGTTAGCATTGACAGTGTTGGTTGACTGCTTTAGGAACACTGTGTGAAAGCCACTTGTTGCTCTGCTTCTTTTCTCTTTGCCCTGTTGCTGTGGCTGTGATTGGGTTTTTTTAATATATCTTGGGCTGATTTAGTATCTGTTCCCGCAGTGCATTTAAGACCTTAAAAGATGTGAGTAGCATATGAAGTCTGCACAGGTATTTTTGTATCCTTTTGTTACCAACCGAATTGGCATGCTAGAAGCAAAAAGAGCTCTAGCAAATTGCCTAACATCCTGCTTCCAGTTCTGTTATGAACAAAAAGCCGCTTATCTCATATCCAAAGGAAAATTTCATCAGGTAAAAAGTACTAATTGATTATGGTTTTCCTAAAGTCTGCCTCACTAGCTGCTGTCTGCAAAGCCGCAGCATAGTCCTCGCTTTATATGTTTATACTGCACTGCTATCTGAGCCATACTGCAGTACAGGACAGTGCCTTCAATCAACTTGTTCTGGTCAATCTGCCTGTAAATTGGCACCTCTCCCATTCTATAACAGCAGGCTACTCCTAAGAATGGAGAAATGTAAAACTACGTGTTGTCAGTTCAATCCTGCTTGTTGACAGAAAAAGCTTACTTGTAACAGGTGTTTTCTGTAGACAGCAGGATTGAAAGTTACCTATATTCTTGAACTTTGGAACTAACTGTGAAGCTGAAGAAAATGCTATGCATGGGAAGGGTTGCATATGCTCAGAGCAGTTTGTCCCAGCACTGTCAGATGACATCGCCCACTTGTGCCTTATCAATCCTGCCAGCTAGGGAAAATACCTGTTACAGGTAAGCAGCATTGCTATATTGAAAGTTATCAACAAATCACATAATTACGCAATAATGTAGCCTAGCTTTTCCACATTAAGCTAAGAGAAATGATTAATGATTTTGCATCTTTGGAAAAATCAAAGCATATGTATACATAAAATATTGTCTTGCAAACATCATTTGGCTCAAAGTCCAAAGTTTAAAAAAAATTGTACTTAAAATACTTAACTTACATTTGTGGGATGAACTTCACCCAATATTCTGCAATGGTTCCATCAGCAGTGCTGATGAAAGAACACCAGGAAAGGCTAGTGCAGTGATTCTTAACCCAGTCCTCTGGGTCCCCCAGGCTAGTCAGTTTTTTAGGATATTCACAATGAATATGCCATGAGATACATCTGCAAACAATAGAATCAGTGCATGCAGATCTATTTCATGCATATTTATTGTGGATATCCTGAAAACTTGACTGGCCTGAGGGTCCCAGAGTACTGGGTTGAGAATCACTGGGCTAGTGAAATGTGACAAAAACCCCCCAATAAACTAACAAACCTGACAGGTCCATATTTCGAGAATGAATTCTCTGCTTCAGAGGTTGTAATAATGTTTTTTTTTTAATTTTATATTTATAGAATTATAATATATAATACAAGGATGCATTCACTTGCACGGAAACCGGAAAAACCAATGATATAATAAACTGAGAAGAAACAATAAAACAGAAGAAACATCAATTAGGTATCCCTGCTCTAGCCCACAATACAGGATCCAAAAATAGGAAAATACTAACATATTAGCTACTCTTACAGGAAATTAGCAGAGACAATATCAGCCATTATAACAAATTAAAGCGGTGTAGAACAACTAGTGGACCCCCCCACTCATGGACCCCTGAGCATTCAAAAAAGAAATTAATTGAGATGGAAAATAAAAAATATAGGAAATGCCCTCCAATTTCACAAGGCACTTGCAGGAATACTTCAGAAAAAAAACCCCCACCGAGTTGCAAAACCCTCGGGCGCAGAAGCAAAAACTCTTTTCCTATTCGTCTCTCCGGGCCAGTCCAGGGTACCTTCGGGTTGTCAATCCACTTCAGCAGCTGAGGACTGAAAACTAGAAGTTTTTGCTGACAGGCTGTAGCCACTCCCCCTTGTGTCAGCTCTCCAGTCTTCAGTCCTCAGCAGCTGAACAGGTCGTGGAAAGCTGACAGGGTCCTAGACAGTGCAGCTGAACTCTTAATTACAGGTTTTATTGAGAAGGTTTGGCTCTAGCAGGGCTGTAACCTCTCTCTTCTTATATTACATATCTCTTCCCTTGTTTTTCTTCAATTAAGCTAATTGAAAAGAAAAAAAAAGTGGAAGCAGATCCCTGACTGCCGATTCGGCAGCGTTCACGAAGGCAGAGCCTGTCTTATTGTGAACCGGGTTCATTTTCGCAGGGGGATTGTTCCTGGGAGCCACAGGTTTCACCCGCCTATCTTCGGCAGACGTGATTCTTCCTTCCCGCTGGCAGCGGGACTCGGGGGATCAGAGCTGTCAGGGCTGCGAGCAGGTGTGTTTTTTCTGTACAGTCGGGGGTTTCCGCGGCGTGTGTTTGGCAGTGAAGTTTATTTCTTTGGTTAATCTGCCGGTGGATCGGGTCATCAGCTGCAGGTTCGCAGCGTTTTTTGTCTTAGCAGGCAATGGAAGGCAAAGGGGACTCTCAGTCACCTCACAGCAGGTTAGATCAGGCAGGAACAGCGGCCATTTTACAGGAGCGCGCCGTTTCTCCCGCTAAACAGCACAAGCAGGGGAAAAGGAAAATGAAGAGTGTAAAGGAAGATTCCTCTGATTTAAAGGAACAGCGCAAGGTGCCTGAAGCTCAGGAGTCTCTTGCTGCTTTATTTTCCCCAGATTTTATTTTAGCTCTTCATAGAGCTTATACTTTAAAAGTTTCCCAAGTAAAAAAGGATTCCTTAGCTCCCAGCCTTGGTGAAGGGCTTCAGTTGGGGGATACTAAGCTGGACCCTGGAGAGGGTTCCTCTCTCACAGGGGCAGGCGCTCCTACTGACATGCAGAGCTTAGAGCCGCAGCTGCCAGGGTCTCACAAAAGGGAGGAGGCAGACTCTTTTTCTGAGACAGGGTTTGATCCTTGGCCGGGTGAGCTGGAGGATGGTGAACTGGTGCCTGGCGAAGTTCCCAATCTCTTTCGGGTTTTCCAAAAAGAGGAGTTGGGAGCTCCAATTACACAATCATTGGCTGCCTTAAATATCCTCCTTCCTGCGGTAGAACAGGAGCCACTGGAGGATCCTTTATTAAAAGGTTTTAAGACGGAGCAACGTTGCTTTCCGGTTCACCGAGTGATAAAGCAGATGATAAGAGTCTGAGTGGGAGTGTCCGGAGGCTACTCTGAGGGGCAGTTGCGCTCTAGGTCGCCTTTATCCTGTTCCGCAAAAGGAGAACGAGTTGCTGAAGATGCCTAAGGTGGATGCTCTCGTGTCGGCAGTGACAAAGACGACTACGATTCCGGTAGAGGGCGGAGCGGCTCTTAAAGATCTGCAGGATCGCAAGCTGGAGTCACTGCTAAAGCAGTCCTTTGATTCTTGTGTGCTAGCTCTGCAGGCTTCTATTTGTGGAGCATATGTTTCTAGAGCTTCAATCCGTTGGCTCCAAGGAGAGTCTCCTTCAGATGCTGCTGCGGAGGCTTCCACAGAGGGAGCAAAGTTGGAATCGGCGGCAGCCTATATGGCAGATGCCTTTTATGACTTAGTTTGTATCTCGGCAAAGTCCATGGCATCCTTGATTGGGGCTCGACGATTCCTTTGGCTAAGGAATTGGTCGGCTGACGCATCTTCAAAAGCAAGGCTCAGTAAACTCCCTTATAAGGGCAAGCTGCTTTTTGGGGAGGCCTTGGAGAAGATTGTAAAGGATTTGGGGGATGCCAAAGGGGGTCGTTTGTCAGAGGATCGGCCTAAGATCCCTAGACAACCTTCTACACTGCGAGGGCAAGGAAAGGATTTTCGTAGATTTCGAGGAGCATGTTTTTCGCCCTATCCCAGAGGTCGTTTTGTTCCTAGAGGTCCGTCCTTTCGTGGGACAAGAGGTTTTGGTAGAGGCTATTTCAGTGCCCAGCAAACCGCCACAAAAAAGCCACAATGAAGGTCAGCTGGTCCAGGTGGAGATACTGGTAGGGGGTCGTTTACAGGGGTTTCTCTCTGCCTAGACCGCAGTAACTACAGACCAATGGGTGCTGGAAATCATCCGAGACGGGTATGCACTGGAGTTCGCTCAGCCGCTTCAAGAGGCCTTCTTGGTGTCTCCTTGTGGTCACGGAGCCAAGAGGCAAGCGATAGAGGACACTCTGTTACGCTTACTACAATTGCAGGTAGTTGTTCCGGTGCCTCCAGACCAGTTAGGGTTCGGTCGATACTCGATTTATTTTGTAGTTCCCAAAAAGGAGGGGTCCTTTCGGCCTATTCTAGACCTCAAGCACATAAACCGGGCTTTGAGAGTCCCACATTTTCGGATGGAAACTCTGAGATCAGTGATTCGTTCAGTACGGCCAGGGGAGCTTCTCTCCTCAGATCTCACGGAAGCTTATCTGCATATCCCGATCAGACCGGATCATCAGCGTTTTTTAAGATTTGCGGTTCCCGCAGGCCATTTTCAGTTTTGAGCGTTGCCGTTCGGCTTGGCAACGGCTCCGCGAACGTTTACAAAGGTAATGGTGGTAGTCGCGGCAGCCTTGCGGATGGAAGGTATTCAAGTTCATCCTTATCTGGACGATTGGTTAATCAGAGCAAGTTCTCTGCAGGAATCCGTGAGGGCTACCTCTTAAGTGGTGCAAGTCCTGGAGCAGCTCGGTTGGGTGATCAACCGTACGAAGAGTCAGCTTCAGCCGCACTCCCGGCTTGTGTATCTGGGAGCAGAGTTCGACACAGAGCGCGGATTGGTCTTATTGCCGGAGAGCAGAGTGCTAAAGATAGTGTCTCAAGTCAAAACCTTCTTGCGACTCCGCGCTCCCTCGGCGTGGAGGTATTTACAGCTCTTGGGGTCCATGGCGGCGGCCTTGGATCTGGTGCCCTGGGCCAGGGCGCACATGCGGCCGTTGCAACAGGCGTTGCTATCCAGATGGTCTCCACAACTCCATCCCTTGTCAAGCAGGCTTTTCTGTCCGGACCTGGTGCGCGGCAGTCTAAGCTGGTGGCTAGTTCAGGACCATCTGCGGGCAGGAGTTCCGTTGGAGCTTCAAGATTGGATGTTGGTGACGACAGACGCCAGTTTATCGGGCTGGGGAGCTAATTGTCAAGCTCAGGTAGCTCAGGGGCCCTGGTCTCCGGAAGAGACTGCTCTTTCGATCAATCTTTTGGAGCTCAGAGCGGTTCGTTTAGCGCTTCTCTCCTTCGCTCCGTTCCTCGAGGGAAGAGCGGTATGAGTCTTTTCAGACAATGCAGTGACAGTATCGTACATCAGTCACCAGGGGGGCACGGGCAGTGCTCTGTTGCTAGCAGAGAGTCAGTTGTTAATGTTCTGGGCGGAAACCCATCTAGCGGCCTTGTCGGCGGCGCACGTGGCAGGAAAAGACAATGTCCAGGCCAATTATCTCAGTCGCAATGTTCTCAATCCCGGGGAGTGGGAATTGAACGCAGCGATTTTTCATGACATTACGAGACGCTGGGGGCGGCCAGCAATGGATCTGATGGCCACGCTCAGCAATGCGAAAGCGTCGAGATTTTTCAGCAGACGGAGAGAACACATGTCCGAGGGGCTGGACGCTTTGGTTCAGCCTTGGCCGTTGGACAGGCTTCTGTACGTCTTTCCTCCGTGGCCCATGATCGGCTGCGTCGTTCAGCGTATAGCAGGTCACAGAGGATCGGTGATTCTCATTGCGCCGGATTGGCCCAGAAGGCCTTGGTATGCGGATCTGAGGCGTCTTCTGGTGGATTCTCCTTGGAGGTTACCGGTTCGACGCAACTTACTGAGTCAGGGTCCCATTCTAATGCCGCAGGTGGATCATTTCTTGCTTACGGCTTGGCTCTTGAAAGGGAACGGTTGGGACGCAAAGGATACTCGTCGTCAGTAGTGGCTACAATGTTGCAGTCGAAAAGAAGATCAACGTCTTTAGCCTATGTTGCGCGTATGGCGGGTGTTTGAGTCTTGGTGTACACAACGTAGCATTCGTCCTTTTTCGGCGGCCTTGCCCGAGATTTTATCATTCCTTCAAGAAGGCTTGCAAAAAGGTTTGGCTCTTAATACTTTGAGAGTCCAGGTAGCTGCCTTGGCTTGCTATAGGGGAGCGGTGCACGGCAAGAGGTTGTCGTCACATTCGGATGTGGTGCGTTTTCTTCGTGCGGTAAAGATAATTAGGCCGCCGGCACGGCAAGTGGTACCGGCCTGGGATTTGAATCTGGTGTTAGAAGCTCTAACTCAACCTCCCTTTGAGTCAGGGTCGTTGGGAGGTTTGAGAAAGTTGTCATGGAAGACCGCGTTTCTTGTTGCTTTGTGTTCGGCGCGCAGGATTTCCGATCTGCAAGCTCTTTCTTGCAGGGAGCTGTACCTTCAATTTTTGCCAGAAAGAGTGCTCCTGCGGACGGTGCCTTCGTTTCTACCCAAGGTGGTGTCATCGTTCCACATTAATCAAACAATTGCTCTTCCCACTTTTGCTGATCTTCACGGGTCGCGGATGGATAAGTCTTTGCGGAAGTTGGATTTGCAGCGCGTCTTGAAGAAGTACCTTAGAGCCACACAGCCTTTCAGAAGGTCGGATAGGCTGTTTGTTCTGTATGGTGGTCCGCGGAAGGGGCAGGCGGCTACTAAGGTGTCGATTGCCCGATGGGTGACACGGACAGTGATAGCGGCTTATGAAGCAGGAGGTAGGTCGCCTCCGGTTGGTCTCAAGGCTCATTCTACGCGAGGACAAGCGACTTCTTGGGCGGAGATAGCCTTGATTCCTCCGGTAGATATTTGCAGAGCCGCGACGTGGTCTTCTCTCCATACGTTCACGAAGCATTATAGGTTGGATGTTCAAGCCAGGGAGGATGAGAAAGTGGGGGCCTCTGCCGTTGTAGCGGGGCTCGCGGGTCCCTCCCGACTTTAGGCACTGCTTTGGTACTGCCCGAAGGTACCCCGGACTGGCCCAGAGAGACGAATAGGAAGGAGAAATTAGACCTTACCTGCTAATTGTCTTTCCTTGAGTTCTCTCCGGGCCAATCCAGGGCCCACCCAATCTTAGCGCAGCATTCGCGAGGAGCTTATGGTTTGTGGTTCCGCATCCTCAGGTTCCAAGAGACTAACTTTTACTCTGGTGGATGTGGTGTTTGGGGCTCCCTTCGGGGTAGTTGGGGCTCAAAGCGGATATGAAAAAGAAAAAAAAAAAAAAAAAAGAACAAGTCAAAACTGGAAGAGAAATGTTCTCATCCACACAGGTGCAGTTGTGTAGGCCGGGAACAGACAAGCTGTGTGGGGGTCTCGTTTCGCAGTTAGGTTTTTGTTACTGTTTCTTGTTTTTGCGTTTCTACGGTTCCGAAGACGTTTGAACTTTGCACGGTTATGCTGCTTTGCTAGAAAAGACTGGAGAGCTGTCACAAGGGGGAGTGGCTATAGCCTGTCAGCAAAAACTTCTAGTTTTCAGTCCTCAGCTGCTGAAGGGGATTGACAACCCGAAGGTACCCTGGACTGGCCCGGAGAGAACTCAAGGAAAGACAATTAGCAGGTAAGGTCTAATTTCTCCTTCTCCGTTGTTGGGTTTCCCTGGCAAGGTCAGGAAATATGCGTACCAGGCAACCCTTAAAAGGCACATTCCTCTTCTTGAAAAACATTTTAAGAAGCCATTCCCTAACTGAAGCCAATGCAAACGTAACCAAACAAGTAGCAGGAACAACGATTTCCACATCTGAGTTCTCTAATAAAGCAGTTACATTTAATACATCAGCCACTTGTGGTCCAGGCATCTCAGCACTAGACAAAACTTTCTGACCACTAGGAATATAATTAATATATCTTAACCAATGGGGGACATAGATCAAAAGAAACCCCCAATATTTCCAACAAATTTGTTTTAAACATCTATTTGGCAGATATACCAGGTAACCTTAGGAAGTTAATCAAACGTAGATTAGTCAATCATGAATGATTATCTAAATATTCCGACCGACTCTTCACATTACCAAAGTGCCTCAGCTTGGGATTCCAAACGATCAGTTTTCAATGAAAAATCAGTCACAGAGGCTCTAAATGTCTCAATAGACTCAGCATTTGTAGAGCAGGCGTTCTCATTCTGTAACACCTGTGTCTGTAAAAGTTGTACCTGAGGAATAATGGCCTCACCAAGCTGTTTAATTGTGGACCAAATTGCCTCCAAAGTAAACTGCTCTGGCCGCTGTAAATCAAAGGAAAAAGATGAAAGCTCCCTTGCAGTGTCCATTGCGGTTGCTGCCGCCATGGGATCGCATGTAGGGGAAGAAGTGGCTCTCCTCGCCGTGCCCGACAGTGACTCTGCTCCAAACGGCGTCTCAGGGGAAGAAAGACCCTGTGGAGCAACTCCTGCTCCTGTGCTCACGCTCAGGTTTGGCCCCAGCAAGGCAGCAGACACACCAACTTCGGAGGTCTCCACCACTTCCACAAGCTCTGAACACACCCCTGAGCATGCCTACTTCGGAAGCCTCCGCACTTCTGGGCCCGAGGGAGACGCTGAGCACTCCTTCTCCTGCGATCTCTCAGCAGGGCTACTCACCCCCAGATGTTGCGGCTGAGACTCCTGATGAACAAAAGCATCAAGCGGTCCAGAAGAAGAAAGCATGGAGGCAGAAGGCTGGGCAGTCTAGGGTGCTATCCCAAGCCTTACTTTCCTCCTACGTGGCATGGGAAAACACGTCAGTGCAACAGTCTCTGCACTATGCCATTTTGGATCCTCAGTACACCTTTTATAGTAATGTTTTTAAAATATTCCCCAACCAAGAACACTTTGGCATCATAGTTGTCTTTCAACATGATGTCATCTTCAGAATATCACAACTGTCTCTGAAAGGAATAGATGTGCAGTGAGAGCTTTTATGTACAATAGTATTTTCTTTTTAAATTAAGCCTTAGACTTTATACTTTGTGAGGGGGGAGGGGGGATATTCAAAGGCATTTACATGGTTTGCAGACCTGTTAACCATGTAAATGCCTCTCTGGAGGCTATTCAGGACCACCAATGTGGTTAGTGTCACTGTACTGTATGTCCGCAGGTGCTGCCGCTACATGCCCTAATGCTAACTGGTTAACATCAGGGTGTACCAAAGTGTCTAGCGGGGCACCCTTCACTGACTGGGCAGCAGTGATCTTGAACCGATGCTTGGTTTGTGGACACCCTGGCCTAGCTTTCAGTGCAGAAACTAAGCAGGCAGCAGCTGAGTATTGCCGCTGCCCAGTTAGCTCACAGCAATCTGGGCAACCCAGATAGTCAATGTCTGAGCCTGCACATGGCCCCAGCATTGAATATCCGAGTTTAAAGTTCAGCGCCGGTAGTGCTAGCCACCGATGCTGAGTATCAGGCTCTGTAATTCTTAATTTTTGACTTTATTCTAACACTAATTTTAAATGTTTCTCTAATACAAAATGTGTGATTATACACAGCTCAGAGTAGATATTGTCAATTGTAGCAGTCTATAAGGATGTTTTAAATAAACAAATATATCGACCAACGAGCATTCACCACATTAAGTAACTGATTGGTCTGATTATTGTATGAATATGATACTTTTTATTTATTTATTTGGTTCTTCTATACCGCCCCTTCCAGAGATCAGGGGTGGTTTACAATTAACAGGTTGAACAACTTTTACATGGAACAGTAGGAGAAGCTATTTACAGGTAACATCCAACAAAAACAATTTTGAGTCACAGTGGAGCTTTACAGGTACATATATTCGCATGATCAGTTGTTGCATCAGTTGCATGATCAGTTGTTGCATAAGGATCAGTGAGTTTTATGTGTGGACAGTTGTTGTTGGTGATAGCTTGTATGTTGAGGGGATGGGGGGGTTAGTGGGTTGTTCATTTGTGGGAAGGGGCGAGGGGTTTCTGTAGAATTTCCGAAATGTTGAGAAAATAGGAGCATTTTAAGTCCTTTTCTGAATAGCTTTGTCATGCGGATTGCTAGAGGGAGTTCGTTCCAGGGACTGAGTGCTGTCAATGAAAAGGCTCTGGAGCTCATACATGTTTTCGTTTTGCAGAAGTCTTTGGGTATGATAAGTGAGTGGTTTGCATTTTGTCTTCGTGTCCTGGACTGAGGTGGTGTGAGTAGTAGGGTGGTTAGGTGGGAGGGGGAGATGTTATTAATCAGCTTGAATGTTGTGTGGCAAAGTCAACCATTTTGAACATGGGGGAGGTGAACAGCATAAGGAATTCACCTTAATCAAGGGGCCTCTGTTAGGTGTGCAGGGTCAAAAGGCCAGAGCCACAGTTCAAAGGCAAAAAAACCCCAGCTGGTTCCAGGAAATGCTTGACAGTGTAAGAGGGATAGATTGCAAGCACAGGACAAAAACCCTCACTCTAGTAACTGCACTGATTATTCTGATGTCAGAAGGCAGGGGGATTACAAACACCTGGGACAGAAGGAGGTGGGGTTGGATCCCAGTGAGTATAAACCTTGGTTAAATTATGGAGAGAGTAGCTGGAGTAGGAGCTGGAGGAGGAGGCGTGATTGGAGAAGCAGCAGAGGACAGACTTCAGAGCAGCAAGGACGATGGAATGCTGGAGAAGCCAGAGCAGGTGCTAACTTCTGGAGACAGGCTGAGCTACCCATTGCTGAGAAAGGTGATTTCCCTGAATCACGTTTGCAACAAAGGTGGGAGCCAGGAAGAAGAGAAGTTTTCAGACCACCAGAGAGATTGTCAGCAGGGCACTCTGATCAAGTGGGTGAGTCAGAACCTATGCAATTGGGAGAACCAGTGTCAGAGCTAGGGGAAGAAGAAGATATGTTGATGGATTGTTCTTTATGCCAAGCTCTAGACTTGAAGGGTTGAAAAGAGCCAGCCTGGAAAGAACTGTTCCTCTTGCTGAAGGTAACCTCAGAGCTAAGCAGTGAGAGAGTAACTTCCTGTGTGTTTTGAAAGGAGGAATTTACTGCAGCATAAGCTAGTGAAGTAAGGCTGTGATTCATGCTTCTATGTCAGCTGTGTTGAAACTCTACAACGGAGAGAGAGTTAATTAGCTGCTATAAGTGCTTGTGCTTTGCTCCTGTCTTATATGAAAAAGCCTACTATAAGAGTTTGTGCTTTGCTCCTGTTTATAAGAAAAGCCTGCTATAAGAGTCTTGAGGACATTTTGAATGCTTATTTCATAACCTAAGTTTGGTTCTTCACCTGGAAGTGCAGCCTAGTGAGAATTATGGCTGAGTGAAGATAAATTTGCCATAGAAGAAGTAAAGTTTGCTTTTCTATTGCTCTGATTGACAAATGAGAATAAGAAAAGTGGCATCTTGTTATATGTGAAAAGGCTAAGCTTCTGCAGTGAAGAGGACTTTAAAAGCCAATGTTGAGTTCTGTTTGCTTTGCCACCAACTTGCTGAACCTTAAGCAAAAATCCTATAATTTGAAATTCTGTAAATGGTACCAGGAACCTGATCTGTTCTATTGTGTTCAAAATAAATTCTTTTTCTGTCATAAGCCTTACCCTTGGTTTAACACTACTACAATCCTTCTACTTAAAGCATAAATAAAACAGCTGATAGAAGAAGGTTCTCAACCACCACGCCCTCAACAACTAGAAGACTAGTGGTTTTGGCGTTGTGCTTGTGACAGTTGTGAGAAGTATTTTATATTTTATCCGGCTATGTATGGGGAGTCAGTGGAGATCATGTAGGATAGGGGTTATGTGTTCGGATAGTCGGGCTTTAGAGACGATCCTGGCGGAGATGTTTTGGGCCCTTTGGAGTATGTTTATGTTTTTAAGTGGTAGTCCGTGCAGTAGACTATTACAGTAGTCGAAGTGGGGGGGGGGGTGATTAGTGCGTGGACTACCGACTTAAAGTCATGGGTATCTAGGAGGGGTCTTAGATGCTGTACAGTTTTTAATTTGAAGAATATGTTTTTTGCTGTTTGTTTTAGGTGGGGGAGCATGCTGAGTGTGTGGTCTAGTATTATCCCGAGGTATTTTACTTCTTGTTTAATAGGGATGTCTATGTTGTTGATTGTAATGGTTTTGGGATGTGTGGCATCTTGGTTTCTTGATACAAACATTGCTTCAGTTTTTTTGAAGTTGATACTGAGGTGGTTGGTTTTTAGCCATGATTCAGTTTCGGTAATACATTGGGATAGGTTATGGTAGGAGGGGTTGTTGGGGTCGATAGGTAGTGCTAACATAATGTCATCTGCATATATGAAATGGTTGATTGTGAATTTCTTGAATATGTTCGTGATCGGTTGTAGATATATGTTAAAAAGCAAGGCTGAAAGTGCCGAGCCTTGTGGGATCCCTTTGTTTTGGGGGAACGTATCTGAGGTTTCTTGGTTTGTCTAGACACATATTGTGCGATGTGACAGGTATGATATGAACCACTTAAGGACGGTGCCCCCTATGCCTATTTGTGTTAGCTTTTCTATTAAAGTGCAGTGATTGATATTATCGAATGCAGAGGCTAAGTCTATGAAGAGTAGGATGAATCCTTGCTTATGGTTATCTGTGCCTCTGATAAGGTGGTCCATTAGGGTAATTAGTAAGGTTTTGACTCCATGGAAGGGGTAGAACCCAAATTGATGAGAGTCCAAGGGAGCGTTAAGGTCAGTGTGATCTTGGAGTTGGAGTTGGATAATCTTTTCCATTAGTTTCGCAACAAATGGAATGCTGGCTATGGGCCTGTGTGAGTTCAGGTCTGTTGGATCCAAGTTATTATTTTTTAGAATGGGGCGGATCAATGTAAGTTTTAGGGCACCAAGCATGATGCCCTAGGATAGGGACTGATTGACTATGGGGCTTGTTTACAAAGCCGCGGTAGCGGTTTGCGATCGTAATCGGAGCCGCGGCCCCATTGATTTCAATGGGGCCGCGGCTGCGATCGCGATCGCGAACCACTACCGCGGCTTTGTAAACAAGCCGCTATGTCTCATAGGTTTGTAGCTAGTTCGGTTTTGGAGGACTTGACACTGGACATGGATCAAAGGGGGAGGTTGTGGTGTTGATCATTGTTATTATCTTAAGGAGGTGTTTTTGATCAGTTGGATGGAAGTCATCCCATATGTTGGGGTTTGTTGAGTATGAGTGTGTGGGGGTAGTGGAGATGTGTGAGTTGTTTTTTAGTTTTGATGCAAAATGTGTGGCTACTGTTTGTGCGCTTAATGTGGTGTGATCTGATTCATTTTTGTGTGGTTTTGTAAGGGATCTAACAATTGTAGAGTTCTCTGGGGCGGTTAATAGCCAGGTTTATGATTTTTGTATGATGGTCTCTTTTGGCTTTGTTAATTGCATTTTTGTATATGTTGAGGAGGTTATGGTATTGTGATTTGTTTTCATTTGTTTTGGTTGCTTGCCATTTTTTTTCTTGTTTTCTCAGCTGTCATTTTAGTTTTACAAGCTCCTGTGTGAACCACTTTTCTGATTTTTTTAGGGATCTTTTGGTAGGGGAGGCTGCTTTCTGAATGACCTGATTCCATTGTTGTATGGACCATGTGGTGCAATTAATCCTCCTGCACCACATGTGCAAGATGGTAAGTGTAGTAAACAGTTTCCCTTAGGCTTCAGAAAGGGGTGGACCACATGGGCCCTAGCCCCACCAAAACTTTGCTGCTGAGATAGTGGCCTTCCCCTACTTCTGCCGGTGGGGAAAGCCTTGACTGTCCAGCAGCAGGCTGCCTGCGGGGATCCCATCCCTCACAGGCAGAGGAACACTGTGATCACTGGATAATAATCACTGGATAATAGATGGATATTCACAATACACAAGATGATCTTCCAACATTCTTTTTATTTATTTATTTTATTTAAAAGAGGTTATATTCCACTCTATCTACTAGGAGAATTGCAATAAAAATATACACAAAATGAAGTACATAATAATCAAATCAATCAACTACTACATCAATAATCATGGAACTGTGCCATATACGAAGTTCATTACCTTGGAGTGATTCTAGACAAACAACTTACCCTCCAACCTCATATAAACAAGGTCTCTAAATCAGCCTTCTTCAAACTAGCAATGCTCCGGAGACTAAAACCTCTCCTCAATAAAGAACATTTCCGCACAGTATGCCAAGCCATCATTACACCTGTGCCGGACTACTGCAATCTCCTCTTCCAAGGTCTACCTAAACAATCCACTTGTCCCCTTCAAATAGTCCAGAACACCGCTGCCCGTATTATTGCTGGCGCTTCAATACATGACCATATAATACTTATACTACATGATCTACACTGGCTACCAATCTCTTCAAGGGCAAAATACAAATCAGCACTCACCATCTTCAAAATTAAAAACAACATGTCAGCAGGAATTCTATAAGAACTCATCGGAACTAAAACATGCACAAGACCAGACAGATACAGCACCAAAAACACCATACCAACCCCCAGTCTATTCACAAGAACCAATAAATCAACTTCCATGCGAGCCTTCTCTCTTGCTGCCCCAGCTATCTGGAATGTCTTCCCTGAACATATAAGATCAACCACCGATATAAAAGACTTCCGGAAGTTACTCAAAACCACCCTATTCATAGAACAATTCAACGAAGACCCACAATCACACTAACCGCTCAACAACCACATGCACACAAGCTATGCCATCTATACCAATCATCCCTCCCATTACAATTTTCAAGATGTTTTATAAGTTTAGTTGATGTTACAAGATACTGTTTAGATTTGAAGTTATGATGTTACTGTTTAAATTATGTTGTCACTGTTAAATTTGCAAGTTCTATGCAAAAGTTAAAAGTTAATGTTTGTAAACCAACTTGATTGAAAGAAAAGGTGGTATATAAAAACTGTTAAATAAATAAATATACCCCTATGTATGGTTAAAATATAATGCACATATAAATGTTGAGGTATGTTTATCAATAAAGTGCCAAGTACTTCTACAAAGACATATATGAGGTCTGTCCCAGAAATAATGAGAATGATTTTAAAAAAATTATTGAACATACATTCCATTACAGTTTATCCCCTTCAAAATAGGCTCCTTGTGATCAAATACAGCGATTCCACCGTTGCTGCCACTCTTCATAGCAGTGGAGAAAGTCTTCACTTGAGATGTTGTTCAAAGCCCTTGTTGCAGCTGCCTGGACATTTTCAACTGTCCCAAAATGATGTCCTTTGAGGTGGGTTTTGAGCTTGGGGAATAAAAAGAAATCACACGGAGCCAAGTCAGGGCTGTATGGTGGGTGGGGAAACATTGTGATATTTTGAGCCAAAAATTTCCTCACAGCGAATGATGTGTGACTTGGCGCATTGTCATGGTGAAGGAACCACGTTTTTGCAATTTCACGGCGGATGAGCACAACTCTGTTTCTCAAATGCTCGACTACCTGTAGGTAAAAGGTTTGATTCACAGTCTGTCCGGGTGGCACAAACTTCTTGTGAGCAACTCCCTTTAAATAAAAAAAATTATGAGCATGGATTTCACTCTTGATTTGTTCATTCGGACCTTCTTTGGTCAAGGTGACTGGGAAGTGTGCCATTCTGAACTCTGTCTTTTGGTTGTGGGATCGTACTCAAAAACCCAAGTTTCATCTCCGGTTATTACTCGCTGCAGAAAGTTGGGCTCACTTGTCACACGATCCAAGAGTTCCTGAGAAACCAACACACGATTGTCCTTTTTGTTCATAGGACAAATTCTTCAGGACCAGTTTCGCACAATTTTTCTCATGTACAGATCTTCCGTAATGATTCGGTGTATGTCTGCTTTTAGTAGTCCTACCTTCTCTGCGATTAACTGCACATTCAAAAGAGCCTTCACACGAGCCACATTGTTCTCAATTCTTGAAGTTGAAGGATGCCATGCACGCTGTTCATCCTCAACGCTCTCCCTTCCGTCCTTCAACGCCTTGTGCCACCTGAAGAATTGGGCTGAAGACAAAACAGCATCCCCATAAGCTGTCCTCAACAATTGCAACATTTCAGAACCAGATTTTCCGAATTTCGCACAGAACTTGATTGCGTAACACTGCTCCAAACTCCTCTGAGGTTTTGCCCGTGACAAGACACAAAAACTACTACTCACTTTGCTAATGTACCGACTGCTACAAAGGCACAGACTCAACTGAGGAAGGTCAAACTGTATACCTGGGTTCCACCTCCACCTGTCTCAACTCCCACTTTCCTTTCCTGGCTCTTCTGCACTGTGCAAAAAAATCATTCTCATTACTTTTGGGAGAGACCTCGTACAGAGACCATGATTGTGTATCATTAGAAATGCATACTCAACATGAAGAAAAAAGGGAAATGGTTTGGGATGAGGTGACTACATATCTGGACTTCCATTATGTAAGTGCTCCTGAAGCTATATAGAAATTACTAAAAGCACAGGACCCGATATTCAGAACCTTTAGCCGGTTGGCCAATGGGAGACTACCGGATCAGGGTGCTATGATATTCAATAGCACTATCCAGATAGTGTCGCTGAATCTCTCTACAGAACACCCTGGCATTATCCATTTTGTCCAGGGGCAGTCCTTGAGCAGGGCAAGGGTGTGATGGTGCTATGTAGGTAAGTCCTGATACTTATCTGGTTAGCAAGATATTCAGACAGCACCTATCTAGACAACTTAGGCTGCATGAAAAGAAGGCCCAAATTGCACTTGTGCCGGCTTCATATTGTGCTAATTGGAGAAGTGCTGGAACTTAATCCGGATTGTGCTACTCAGTGCGGATATTCAGTGGCACTCCTATGTGGATACTGCCTTGTTGCTTTAGCTCCTCGGACGTTCCCAGGCCAGAAATGCCTTCCCCTTCTCAGGGACTGCATTGACTTGCAGATGGGTCTCTGAATAGTCCATTGATGTTTAAACTCATGGCTGACTGCCATGGCATTTAAATATTGCTTCTTTTAAAAATCAGCCTGAGAAGACTACATATTCAATCATATACAAAAGTTAGGTATCCCTATCCATTTGTCTAATACACAGCCTGCTTATTTTCACTATCAAGAAGGACATGAAGGAGTACAATCTGGTGGATAGCAGTGTATGTTAACAGCATGTCAGTATTAAATCAAGAAGATATCAATGAAAAAAAATGTATTATAACATTCTAAATCACTATAGGCTCGATATGCAAAGGTTAGTGCCACTAAATATGGCCTGGTACTGCCGCAATATCCCTTGATGCTAACCATTTAGAATTGGGGCATTCTGGGGGTGGTACCCATCGCAAACTGGTCAGTGGCGATATTAAGCCACTGCCTGGTTAGCGATCTGCGTGTAAAGATAGACTAGCTTTTGCCGCGCCTCTCTTTACCCGCAGGAACTAACTCAATATCACTGCTGCCCAGTTAGCTTCCGGGCTGTGCTGTTCACCTGGATATTCAATGCCGGTGGTGGATGTGACTCCAGAGTTGAATATGCGGGTTTAGTATTCAACGGCAATGGCTAGACACTCTAATCGCACTAGCTGCCGTCGCTGAATATCAGACCCTATATTATAACAGAAAAGCTAATTGATGGAGAAAATGTAAAAAGGAGGATGAAAAATTATTGGGAGATTGGTTTTGGTTAACCACAGGAATCAGGAATGATACTATTTAACAGGCAGATGCAGAAAGCCGGCACTGAAGTCGTGCTCTATCAACACTGTACACCTCTTTACAGCATACTGATAGTGTGTTACTTCAGCGCCAACATGCAGAAAGGGACACATATGCAAATTATATAGGCATTAAACTGTGGCACAAATGGCAGCATTAAACTGGGAGAGCAAGCCAAACCATGCGCACAGACAGGGGTGGCTCCATAATGAGGCCAAGGGAGGCGGTGGCCTCAGGCGGCAGCTTTTTGGGGGCAGCAAAATTGCCCCCCAAAAGACCGCCTCACTCGGCCTTCAAAATTAAAAAAAAAAAAAAAAAATCTCCGGAGTAAGAAGCAGCTGCTGCTGCTGCTACTGTTGCTCCAGCGGCGGCAGCGGCAGAATGAGGAGTCCCGCGGCCGCCCGCCCCACCGGAGAGCCTACTGGCTTCCCCTCTGTTTTCCCTGGTTTCTCCGGCTCTGCTTTACAGAGCTGCGTGGAAGGGACAGTGTCTCCCTTAACCGTGTCTCTGTTAAAGCTGAGCCCGAGGTGCTGATGGGAAACAGGAAATCCTGTTTCCCATCAGCACCTCGGGCTCAGCTTTAACAGAGCTGCGCAAAAGGGTTAGCGTCCAGGGTCCAATTAGCGTCCAGGGTTAGTGGAACTGGAAATGGGCTGATGGAAGGAAGTGAAGAAGACAAAAGAAGAGATAAGAAATAAATGGCAGATGGACCATGGACCATAGACCACAGAAAGAGAGCTAAGAGAAGACAAGAAAAGCAGAAGCCTCAGATCGGGACCAGCATGATCAGAGAATAAAATGGTCAGACAACAAAGGTAGAAAAAATAATTTTATTTAATTTTCGTGATTGGACTTAGTGCTATTTTTATATTTTACGCAGTATTGGGGAACTGCATCTCTTATTTATCTGATGTTGCACTGCATGTGTACTCTGGCTTCTTGGGGTTTCAGTTTAAATTTTGTCTGCATATTTTTACTTTAGATTGTGGTTACTTATTCTGTACTTGGTGAGGGTCGATGTTGTGCGTGTGTGACTGAGGTCAGGTGTTCTGTTAACATGCAGTTTGTATATAAAGATCTATACTATACTGTAGTAATTTGACTTGTTCAGCTTTTCAAATAGGTGTATGGATGTTCCAGGGCCCACTGTAGTATTTACAGTGATGCTTTTTTTGGATGGGCTCCTTATGTGACTTTTGGAAGTTTGTGCTGATATGGTATGGTATGGTAGGTTTGCTTTTTGTTGTAGGGTTTTTTATTAGTTCACAAAATGCCTGGTACTGGAGAATAGTGGTGGTTGTCGTTGTTAGTGAGATGATCAGAATCAGATTTATTTTTTAAATATTGAGTTCTGTGGGTGAATGTCCTGGTTCTGCTCTGCACCTACTGTGGATGCAAAATATATGTTGAAAAAGAAAAAGGGAGAAACATAACTCAGTTTATAACAAAATAAAAATGGGTTATAATTTAGTTTTATAAACTGTGCTATTAATTCTTGCTGTCTTTTAGTTCCTTGGTGTGCAAACAGGACCGTACCTAGCCCTGTGCAAGCAGTGCAGCCGCACAGGGCGCAAAGACTTGGGGGGGCGCATTTCGGCTCTCTGCTGTTGCCCTGCTGCCGCTGGCAGGACAATAGCAGGCAGTTAAAATGCGCCCCAAAGCCTTTTCGCAGCACTTTAAGCAGGTCTGGTCCCTCCCTCCTCCGACACGATGTCAGAGCAGGGAGGGTCAGAACTGCTTAGAGTGCTGGCGCCTTTCAGATTGGGAGCATGCCCCCCTCCTCCTCCCCATACCTCCGTCCAGCACTGCCTGCTCTTTCCTTGCTGCCGGAGCCGCCGTGAAAAAAACAGAGGGCGGCAGCAGCAGGGAAAGAGCAGGCAGCGCTGGATGGAGGTATGGGGGGAGAAGGGGGGGAGTGCATCTGAGTTGCAAATCGCACAAGGCGCGATTGCAGTTCGATACGGCCCTGTGTGCAAACATCTTGCATTTCCTCCATATAATCGGCTTTTTGATTTGGTTCAGTCTCTGATTGGATTTCTGAAAAAGCCCTGCCCCCCTCTAAGGTGGTGGTGGGGGGTGTCATCTCATTCTTTGCCTCAGGCAGCTGACTGCCTTGAGCCGCCCCTGCGCACAGAAGTAGGCGCAAGTTTGGCATGCCCTCACAGAGAAACAGGTTCACTGTGTGACTAATTTGCATATGCAGCCCAACACTATTATCTCCAGGAACAAGCAGGAATGTAGTCATCACATATGGATATCGGCGGTACCGATGGAGCCTGCACGGGAACGCTCCCCAGCGTCCAATTAGAAAGCTTTTGGGAGCATCCCACAGTGCCTGCGTGCTGCCTTCCCACCTTTCCCAACTGCCTCAATCCAGTTCTTCATTTTTCGCGGAGCCAGCAGGTCGTGTTCCTGTCACCGCAGAAAATTTTCCTTCTTTTTTGTGGTCATGTCTGCCTTCCTCGACGCTTTACCGGTACCACCGGTTTTTCTTTCTTTCTTTCTTTTCTTTAAAAAAAAAAATTTTAGTACTTTTTTCCCATTTTTTCCAGGTGCACGCGCCATTTTGGGCCTTAGGCCCAAGATTTTTTCCACAATGGAAAGTGCACCAAGTGTGGCGGTACCATCTCCGTCACCGACACCCATGAGTGGTGTCTGAAATGTTTAGGTCCTGACCATTCCATCTCGGAATGTATGGCCTGTGCCATGATGTCCAAGAGAGGTCGACAGAACCGAGCTGCCAAGCTCAGTACCCTGTCTCCCTCTGATGCAGCTTCGGTAGTATCGACGTCTTCCAGGGCTTCGTCTTCCTCCCGTGGATCTCAGGTAACTAAACATAAGTCTAGCCAGTCCTCAAAGGGTAGATCTCCTTCTAAGCATCGAGATGCCTCTGGCGTTGCCCTTGAGGATTCTGCACTGGCAAAATTGCCCCGGCGGGAGGCTTCAGCTTCCAAAGCATTATCGGGGATCCAGGACGTTTGAGGCCTCGACCTCGGCAGAACTACTGGTGCCATGCTCTGGGGTACCGGTGGTCTTCTCCGGTACCGACATCCAGGCATCGGCAGTGTCAATAGACCAGAGGGTGCTGGCTATTGAACGCAGTCTGGCGGCTCTCCTTGCGGCATTGACACCCTCGGAACCGCGTCAGACAGTTCAACCGGTACCGGCACCAACTCCTGCACCGGTATCGATACCGGTACTGACAGCATCGGCATCGACATCGGCGTCCGCATTGCTGGTACCCAGTCATGCGATGCCTTCGGGTACCGTTACACCGGTACCGATTCCCCTCGGTTACCGACTTCAGTCGGTACGGGTATCGGGCTCTTCAAGAGCATCTCGACAGAAGGTACTTCGAGTCCTCAGAGGAATCTGGGGATTCTGACAGTTCTGTCGATGCGGGGATACTTCTCCCAGAGGAGCCTTCCTCCCCTAAACACAGGATGTCTCCTCCAGAGGACATTTCCTTTCAGGATTTCATCAGGGAGGTGGCTCAGGGTCTGTCCATTACTGTGGCCCCTGAAACAGAGCCCAGAGCAAAGGAGTTGGAAATTTTACAATATCTTAAAACTCCTAAGGAGGTAGCTACCTTGCCCATCCATGAGATCTTGCATGATCTCATGTTAAGAATGTGGGAGACACCTCTTACCACCTCTCCTCACTCTCGTAGACTGTATCAAGTCCCTCCTTGTCCTGGTTTCCAGAAAACTCAGCTTCCTCCCCACTCTATTGTAGTGAAATCACCTATGAGAAGGATCAAGAGTGCAAAGAGGCATGCCTCTAATCCTCCAGGACGTGAGTGCAGAACTTTGGATGCTTTTGGACGTCGTGTCTTCCAAGCTTCCATGCTTTCTGCCAGGATCAGTTCCTATAGTCTATATATGGGAATGTTCCTGAAGGAATTCACAGGTGATTTAGAGGCTTTGAGTCCTCTTCTTCCTGAGGATAGAAGGCAGGATTTTCTCACATTGGTCAAACATGCCCAAGATGTTTCTAAATTTGTCAACCATGCAGCTTTTGACTGTTTTGAGTGCATAAGCAGAACCTCTGCCATTGCCATAGGTGCACGTAGAATTGCTTGGCTCCAGGCATCTGATCTGGAGCTCTGGGTACAAGACAAACTGGGAAATATTCCTTGTACTGGTGAGAACCTGTTTGGTAAAGATTGGCAGGAAAAAGCCAATGAGTTGGATGCTGACAACTCCACCTTGGATAGATTATCCAAGTCCACAGCTGATCCTGCAAGAAAGAAATCTTTCAAGAAACCATTCTTTTCTAAAAAGAAAAGATTTTATCCTGCTTATTCTCAGCAGGGACGTTCTGCAGGTCAGCTTGTCTGGAAAGGTCAGCAACCACCTAAACAAAGAAAACCAAAGACTGCTAAGCCTCAGCCGTCCCAGCAGTCTCAGCCTCCACAAGGCCTTTGACTTTCAGCTAGAGAGCTTAGCCTTCCTGGCTCTCATTGGACCAGAGCCTTCTACCATTCCAGGAAGGTTGTGTCACTTTGCCCCCAGATGGGGGCAGATAACAGCAGAGCATTGGACACTCTCCATCATAAAAGAGGGGTACAAGCTTCTTTTTTCGAGCATGCCCCCTCCCACAATGATAAGGCAGTTCAATTCTCCGACCTCTCTCACCAACCTGTTAGGTCAGGAGGTCACTATGCTTCTTGCCCAAGGGGCAATAGAAGAAGTACCCATCCATCAGCAGGGTACAGGGTTTTCCTCCCCCTATTTCCTTATCCCAAAGAAAACAGGGGGATACAGACCTATCTTGGACCTCAGAGAATTGAACAAATTCCTTGTCAAAGAGAAATTCAAGATTATTTCTCTGGGAACTCTGCTGCCATACCTTCAGAGTCAGGATTGGCTTTGTTCTCTAGATCTCAAGGATGCGTACACCCATGTTCTCATCCATCCATCTCACAGAAGATTCCTTTGGTTCCTTTTTCAAGGAAAGCACTACCAATACAGGGTGCTTCCTTTTGGCCTGGCCTCAGCACCAAGAGTGTTCATGAAATGCATGGCTGTGGTATCAGCATTTCTCGGCACTCTAGGGATATTCGTCTTCCCCTACTTAGACGACTGGCTCATTCGAGCCCCAACAGAGTCAGAGGCCAGGACTTCTCTATCCTGCACAATGCATATCCTTCAGTATTTGGGTTTGGTAATAAACATCCCAAAATCCAGTCTAACTCCCACTCAGTCTTTAGAGTTCATAGGAGCTTTGCTGGATACCAGAAAGGCAAGGGCCTGTCTCCCCCAGACCCGTTGCCTTCGCATGGTGCAGTTAGCTTCTCAAGCAGTGCTAAAGCCTCATCTCACTGTCCGAGAAATGCTACAACAACTAGGCCACATGGCATCTACCGTGCATGTGGTTCCCTATGCTCGCTTCCATATGAGGGCAGCCCAGCGGACTTTATCCACTCAATGGATCCAGGCATCAGGATGCCTGTCAGACAAAATAGCAAACACAAGTCGTCTTATTTTGTCCTTCCAGTGGTGGAAGTCCACTCAAAACCTGTTGCTTGGTTCTTCTTTTCAACAACCCTTACCCCAGGCAACTCTCACAACAGATGCTTCTCCGATGGGTTGGGGAGCTCATCTGCAAGACTTCTCCACCCAAGGCACCTGGTCTCCACAGGAGACTCATCTACATATCAATCTCTTGGAGCTCAGAGCAATCTTCCTTGCTCTTCGAGTGTTCCACACCCTGCTCAACTACAAGACAGTCCTCATTCATACGGACAATCAAGTAGCCATGTTCTATGTGAACAAGCAGGGGGAACAGGCTCTCTGTCACTTTGCAACGAAGCTTTGCGACTATGGGCCCTCGCCAGAGAGCATCAGATTCATCTCCTGGCGGTGTATCTTCCAGGCATACAAAAGTCTTGGGCAAACAGACTCACTCGAGTTCTGCTTCCACACGAGTGGTCTCTGCATGCAGACCAGGTAGCCAAGATTTTTCAAATTTGGGGAACACCGGACATAGACCTCTTTGCAAGTCCATGGAATGCCAAACTTCCCCGGTTCTGTTCCAGAACCCCGGCTCAGGGGGCTCAGGCCAGGGATGCTTTCCTCCTTTACTGGGGTCAAGACTTCCTGTATGCCTTTCCACCCATTCCCCTAATTCCCAAAACCCTGTTCAAACTTCAGAGAGACAGAGGCCATATGATTCTCATAGCTCCACATTGGCCACGGCAAGTGTGGTGCCCTCTGCTTCTACATCTCTCTCAAGCTCCCTCCCTGGAGTTAGGGTCTGTTCCAGATCTCCTGTCTCAGGAGGAGGGAATGTTAGGGTCCACAAAGAGAACAGCGCTAGCCACTCAACTGAGCAGAAACAAAACAGGAAGCGGCAGGTTCGACACTCAACACCTTTATTAGTACAAATTAGGCCACTTAATTTGTACTAATAAAGGTGGAGGGAATGTTAGGGCATCCCAGTCCCCAGTCTCTGCATCTCAGGGCTTGGTTACTGAAGGCCTAGATCTTCATGATCTTAACCTTCCTCAGCAAGTAAAGGATATCCTTTATGCTTCCAGGAAGCCTTCCCAAGACGCTCTTATGCTTGGTTCTTGGTCAGCTCATGAAGCCACCTTTCGAACCCTTAGCTACTACCTCATTGAAATTCCTTTCTTGGAAAGTTATCTTTCTCATTGCAATCACATCAGCACGTCGCATCAGTGAGTTGCAGGCATTAGTAGCTGATCCACCTTATACAAGGTTCCATCATGACAAGGTAGTCCTTAGGACTCATCCACGCTTTATGCCAAAAGTGGTCTCGCTGTTTCATCTAAACCAAGCGGTCTACCTACCTGTATTCTTTCCAAGGCTTCATGCATCAAATGCAGAAAGAAACCTTCATACTTTTGGACTGTAAGAGAGCTTTAGCCTTTTACTTACAAAGAACACAGCAACATAGAAAGTCCTCTCAACTCTTTGTTGCTTTTGATCCTTCTCATTTGGGACTTCCAGTCTGCAAGAGAACACTATCTAACTGGATTGCTCAGTATATATCCTTTGCCTGTCAGAGTAAGACTCTTCCTCTGGAGGGCCATGTCACAGCTCACAATGTGAGAGCCATAGCAGCTTCAATGGCTCATCTGCATTCTGTGTCTATCGACGACATCTGTCGAGCAGCCACCTGGGCCTCGGTTCATACCTTCACAGCCCATTACTGCTTGGACAAGGACTCCCGCCGGGATGCCTTGTTTGGTCAGGCTGTTCTCCAACACCTGTTCCATACCTAATCAACTCCTACCCACCATCCCTGGTAGGATGCCAGAGATCCATGGGGGGAAGTGGAGCCCTTCTCAGGGACGCACAACTTGTGGGGTCTTTCCCTGGCATCTAAAGCTAGGGAGTCCCCATAAGTGATGACTACATTCCTGCTTGTTCCTGGAGAAAGCATAGTTACTCACCTGTAACAGGTGGTCTCCGGGAACAGCAGGAATTTTGTCCTCACAGCCCACCCACCTCCCCTAGGAGTTGTATCTCTCTATCTATATCTTTCCCTTTCCCTCTCTCTCTCTTTGTCTCAGCTTTAAAACTCAACTGGAGAGAGGCAGTTGGGAAAGGCGGGAAGGCAGCACGCAGGCGCTGTGGGATGCTCCCCAAAGCTTTCTTATTTGAACGCTGGGGAGCGTTCCCGCGCAGGCTCCATCGGTACCAACGATACCCATATGTGAGGACTAAATTCCTGCTTCCCGGAGATCACCTGTTACAGGTGAGTAACTATGCTTTATTGGCATCAAGGTCTTTCCCCGATGCCTGAATCATCTAAGGGGATGTGTCAAATTTCCCCTCAGATGATCCAGGCATTGGGGAAAGCCCCCAATGTCATCAAAATACTGTCGGGGGCATGCACTAGATGTTTAAGCCAACTCTAGACCAGGCGTAGAGATATTGGCACTAAGGCTGGTTACGAAATCCTCTATGCATTTCTCTGCATCGGGTGCGGACAGTATTAGCATGGTATTTTAATACACGCAGCTCATTTGTCTATAATTTTAATACTCTTGGTGTTGTGTGTGCCAGCTTCTCCTTTCTGTTTACGCATGCGTCAGTCTCTTTTCTACATTTGGCTGTGGCAGTAATTGTGCCTAAAAGTTGCGTTATCTGCACGTAAAGGCCGCGCTAGTTTTCTGCATCAGTCTGTAAGAATGCTATTAACATATTTTAAAGGAGCGCAGTCATTCTAAGACTGATTAACTTGCAGAATGGAAAACAACCAGTCTCACATCTGTTCAACATACAAAAGGGCAGCCAGCTAGGGTTGTTGGATGGTTATGATGAACTAGAAAATAATTTTACTGATGCTTCTATAAAACCTCTAGCCCACAACAGCTAAATTACTTTTTACGACTATTTGTGTCTTTTTTACTCCAAAAATCCCTGGTGGGCCTGTGGACAAAGTTTAAGACAAACATGATAGACAAATATCTACCACATACCTTAACTATTACAGGAAACATTCTCTCTTGCACATTACACTACAGAGCTTTCATTGACCAACATTTTATAAAACAGTGCATTTGACCTTCAAAATTATTATGACATCTTACAATGAATAAGCAATTCATTGTATATAGAGGAGCTAATATTGGGGCAGGGCGAAGGCAGCATCGGCCCTTATATGTTTAGTGGCAAAAGTTGGCCTCTTGAACAGAAGTTATACAATTGAAGTTTGTTCTGCTAAACAGACCACGAGTCAGTCTTTGTTACCTTAACAAAAGATAAAAGCTGCACAAGAATACCTTCCTCTTTCAGATCACTCATTGGGTGTATAATACATCTGTACAAACTGTCTGGCCTGCCTTCTGCGTGTGTTAACAGCTAGTAACACTGAGAAATTTATTTATTTATTTGTACATTATTTTATACCACTTCTTCCAGAGATCAGAAATCAAGGAGCAGCACTTTCTACTTTTATAGTGCTTCTTCCAGAGATCAGAAATCAAGGAGCAGCACTTTTTCTTAGTGAAGCTCTAAAAGCTATTAAACAAACAAGAAACACATCTTTCTTCTGAAACGGGGCAGGTAGGAATAGGAAAAATGGTTGTGTGCAATACATGGATTCACATTCATAGCAGTAAGTCTCTTCTCGGCTGGAAATGGCAAATTCTCACTTCAAAATCCAAATACCAGTTAATGAAACTTTAACATGTAAACTTCAAATAGAAATCTCCTCAGTGCTAACCGGATAGCATCGGGGCATGCAGCGATGGCAACCGGAGATATTCAGCGGCACTATGTGCATAGTGAGGCGGAACACCCTTACAAACAGTGCCAGGGCAGCCCATGGACAGAGATGGGGCAGAATTCAGCTATCTGATTAGCAGCAATATTCAGCCCACTAACTGGGTAACTATATAGCCTTTTTGCTGTCCTAACTTTATCCAGTTAGCGATTTAGAGAGTGGGCTGAATACCGCTGAATCTGAATATTGAGCACTGGCCAATAGCCAGATACTGCCACTGAACATCTGGATTTCTTTTTATAGTCACAGTGGCTGTCATTTTAAAACAAACGACAGCCACTGCTGACCATCAAAGCTGAATATTGGCCCACGAGTTTCCTCTAGTACATCTTTTGGAAGAACTTTTGACAATATAGGGGATACTATACCAAAACGCACACTACTTTATAACCACTAAATGAGCACAAGGATACATAAGTAGCACAGGAAGATCCTGTTGCAAAGATTGTGACAGACGTGTAGGTTTATAGAGCTTCCATAAATTCATCAATTGTTCAGGCCCCATATTTTGCAAACATTAAAAATTATTGACAAGAGGCTGCACTGCATTCTATAGGCCAAGAATTTCACAATGGCTTCTCAAAATAGGTAATGGAAATGTCAGGGATCATAAAGAAATTCCAGCACTATGATTGACTGACTGAAAAATCGTGCTGCCTAGATTTTTACTTTGAGCAACATCTTATATCCGACAGAAATACATATACTAAAACAATTCTTTGTTCTAGAAATGAAGATTCTCTAAATATAAAAGGCAGTGCTAAATTAAGTGCCTGGAAAAATCCATGAATTTCAGTCCTGACACAATAGAAAATGAAGATAACAACTCCAAGCTTGAAAGTCCCTAAAAACAGCAAGCATGTCCAAGTTCGGGCACAATTGCATAAACGTAAAATGTGCCCAATATGGACATCTGCAGGGACCTCTACATAGACATCCCTGATTGAATATTTAATACCATGAACATCTGCGAAACATAGTAGTAGAAAATGACGGCAGATAAAGACCAGTATGCTCTATCTAGTCTGCCCAGTAAGATGGCAAGAGTAGATGCACCTGTGGACATCCGAATCATGGAGCATCCCTGGAGTAATTTCAAAAATGGGGATTTTAGACATATCCACTGCAGAGAAATCTAAATAGGCAGGGAATGTGACAGAGGTGTGTCCAGGATGGACCCATAGACATAGACATTCACAATTGATCTCAGAACCCTTGGGAAGTCTGCTCCTGTGTCCAAACTTAGACCTGCAGTAGCCATGAATAGGCGTTTGAAAAGTTCTCATTTCAGCACTAAAACCTTTGTGGTGTGTCAAGAAAATGGCACTACACTACCCTCAGTGTTTTTCACAAATGGCAGTGCTATGTTGTGTGTGTATGGAAAACTTGTTTTGGATTTGCACCATCACTGCATGTCTGGCATACCATACGGAAGTGATTTGGATCTAGCAGTGGGCGAAGGTTGTGTAAGATCTTCATCTTATGGTGTACAGCTGTCTTTTGATGTGTGGTTGGAAGGTCAGTCTGTGGTCTAGAGTGATATTCCTAGGTATTTAACCTCAGGTCTTACTGGGAAAAGTATTTCATTGATCATTATCTGTCTTGGAGGGGAGTAGGATGGGTCTCTGGAAATGACGAGTGTTTCTGTCGTAGTTGATTGATAGGTTGTGGTCTTTTATGCAATCTACTACTGCTGTGAAGCATGATTATATTGCTGTATGTTCCAGATTGTTAGTTTGGAAGGGCATCAAGTCATCAGCATATATGTGGTAGTGTATATTATGTTTTCTTATGATTTGGCAGATTGGTTGTATGTATAGATTAAAGAGTAAGGCTAAGAGGGCAGATCCTTAAGGTATGCCTTGTTGCTGTTGAAATGGTTTGGTGGTCATGTTCCCTATTTTTATTTGATGTTGGTGATCAGTTAAATAGGATTCGAACCAGGTCAGGGGGATTCCATTTACACCTATTGACACCAGTCTGTCTAGTCGTTTTGCGTGGTTTATTGAGTTAAAGGCGGAGAATATGTCCAAAAAGATAAGGATGAATCCTCGTTTGATGCATTTGCGTGAAATTTTGTATGAAAATTATTTTTACTGGGACTTTTCAGATGTTGCAGCAATGTTATGGAGAGGATTGTTTAAGCTGTAAACAATGTTATGAATGATGCCGATGTTTCAAATCAGGCAGAACATCCACCAAAAACGATCCCAAAACTGAATGGTCTTCAATATCAATGGTCGATGATCACGTTAAGAAAGTGCATGCTTTGATTTCTTGAAAATCGTTGCTTAATTGTCCGTGAAGTTGCTGAAGAAATAGGCATCAATAAAAGGCATCAATTGTGACAGAAAAACTTCTGATGCATCGTGTTGTTGCAAAATTTGTCCCATGTCTCTGGACAGATGAGCAAAAAGCGAACCATGTCACAATCACTCATCACTCCTTATCTGTGAATTTTTGGTGAAGCATGAGATGTCTCTAGTGCCGCAGCCTCCCTACTTTCCAGATTTGGCCCCTGCAGACTTCTTTTTATTCCTGACGTTGAAATCCACTCTGAAAGGTTGCCTGTTATGACATGTTTCGGAAATAGCAAAAGGCACATGAGACAAATTCACTCTACTGCATATAGGCCATAACTAATTCACGTGGCATGATCAAGCAAGTGGAAGGCTAAAGCTCATGGTCACCACTACACATCACCATTATCACAAGTCTGCTGTGTTGGTTCACTGGCGTCCTTTTTATCAAGTTTGGTTTCTTTTTGGACAGACCTCATAATAATAACTCAATAAAATAAACAAAATTTACAAAATAAAGTTACGAAAACCTAAATAAAACACAAAAACAAAACAAAATAAGACCACACCTGGTTATTTATAAACCCTCTTATTCTTAATTATGTTAGCTTTTCACCTTGAATGCCTATGCAAATAAACGCTCTGTTGAGCCTCCCAGTTCAAAGCTTTAAAAACCATAAACAGAATTTTTAAATGAATACACCATTTGACAGGGAGCCAGTGCAAGCTGCACAAAATTGGAGTAATGTGCTCAATCTGGCTGACCCTGGTCAAAACCAATGTAGAAGCAACAGGACACCTGCAGAAATACCAAGCCAACAACAGAAGCAGGGCGTTGGAAAGTATCCAAGTCTTTATTCAGGGGTACAGCACAGCCACACCTGACATGGCCGTGTTTCGGCACAAGCCTTTCTCAGGGGTGTATTGGCACTAACACTGTAGTGCTGAACTGTATCTTCTTGCTAAGAATCAGGCATACAGGGGATCTGCTTATCTTCTATTAGGATTATCATGCAGCATTAGCGGTTGTCACCCTCCTAGTCAAAAAACTGCACTCACTGCCAAGGAGACTGTTTAAGGGAGGTGGTTTGGCACCAAAACCAATTGAAGTTAAACAAAGAGTAGACAAAAACTAGTTCCTAAACCACTGAGGAAGGCTGGTGCCAAAATGTGGCCCTGTCAGGTGTGGCTGTACTGTACCCCTGAATAAAGTCTTGGATACTTTCTTCAATGCCTCACTTCTGTTGTTGGCTTGACCTTGGTCAACATCCACACTGCAGCATTTTATACAGTCTGGAGCACATGTCTTGCTGTCGTTGGAAGTCCCAGATATAGACCATTACAGTAGTCTAGATGCGTAATCACTAATGATTGCATCATAGTGCAAAATTATCATCATTCAAATATCGCTTTGGTATCTGAATTATTTTTAATTTTAAAAAGCCTTTCTTACAACTGCTTCAGTTTGTGACTTCATGCTTAAATGAGAATCAAGCATTCCTCAGTTGTGATAAATTTGGAATGTTTCATTATTAACCTTAAATTATCTGGTATTTTCTCAAAATTTCTCCAAGTCCTAAAACTTCAGTTTTATGAACATTTAATGCCAATCTCTGATGCAACATCCAGGTCTTCATAATATGTTCCATAGCTTTGGGAAGAATGTCTTAAACAGGAACAATAAAATGGATGTCATGTAAACTACGCCCATCCTGCTACTAATACTTATTAAAAAGCAGAACAGATAGCGCAGAGCCCTGGGGAATGCCAGAACTGACAGCAAATCAGAGGAGCAATCAGAACCTATTCTCACTTGAGCTTTACGACCTCTCAAAGATTCCAGCCAACTAAGAGCTGATTCGGCCATACCCAAATCTCTCATCGTACTTGATTCACTGTACCAAAGGTGGACAATATATCTAACATAAGTCAGAAATATTACCTGCCTAGTTCAAGCCTTTGTAAAAAAACAGTCAAAGGAAATTATGTGCAAATTTCAGTACCAGGATTTGCTCGAAAACCAATTGATATGGATCTAAAGTCTATTTATTTATGAAATCCTGCAGCTGGAGTAATATCAGTTTTTCTAAGACTTTACTTAGAAAAGGCAGTGTTGATATGGGTCTGTAGTTCCTCAAATCTGATTTATTTAGTTTTCAAAAGCAGATGAATGCTAGCCTCTTTCAAATTGTCTGGAATGACTTCTTCTCCAAACAACTTGTTAGCAAGATTAGAAATCAACTCTGACATTTCACTTCTTTCGACCTTGAAAATACCAACTGGACTTGAATCTAGCGAGCTATAGGAGTGATGAAAGAAAGCAATCACAGCTTCTACTTGTTCTGGCACAACTACCGTAAAACCTTTCTACAAGGGCTCTACCTCTGCCTTGGTAACAATACAAGAAATTCTGCATTGATACGATTCAACTTATCTTGTGCAGCATGTTCAAATTGTTGTGGCGTAATTGACTCTGTGGCTATTCTGGAAGTTGGAGTACTGGTCAATCTCGTCACAACAGAAAACAAATTAGTGGGAGAAGTTAAGTTAGCATAAATCTGCTTGTTAAAATAATCTTTCTTGGTAATAAGAACAGCGCCCTGATCCATCCTTTCTTTTTAACATAAAATCCTTTTCTGAGATCTTTTGTGTCTAGACTTTTTTCGATGTTTTTGAAGGAGCAACTTGATTCAAAGCACTTTCTAATGAAACACACCATCGATCTACAGCCTCTGTCACAGCTAGCTGAGGTCTATCTACTAAACTAGGCATCCAGCGTTCTTTCATTTGTTCTACCTTATAGGAAAAATGAACCACCTAGCAACAGCATGAACTAAATTGGTCCTCCAAGGCAATTCCATACGTTATACCAAACTGAAGTAAAAAATGATCAGCCCAGGGTATTAGTGATATTAGTGTAGCAAGTGATCAGCCCAGGGTATTATGATATTAGTGTAGCAAGTGACTGCACCAGAATGTTACTTAGAAAAATTAAATCTAAACATCAACCTCCCCTATGAGTAAGTTCAGTCACCAACTGTTCATACTCAAACGCAGATAATACTTGTAAAAATGTTTCACATCCAACTGTAAGATCAGTTTTGGTAACATGTCCATTAAAATCACCAAGAATAAGTTGCAAAAGTAATTATGACTGCCCATCTTTTAAAACATCTAGTAATGGGAAAGGATCCCCATTTAATAATCCATGTGGACAACGAACCAACCATATATTAATATTCTGATTTTATGAACATTATGGGCCTGATTCAGAGTCCTGCTCCTATTCCCCCTCAGGCCCTCCCTGCACTGCTAGAGCAGCAGTACGGGGAGAGTCAGCAGGAGGGGGGCGAAGTCTGGGTGGAACAGTGGTGGACCAAAGCGGCAGTACATATAGGGCCAATTCCAATCATGGCTCTGTACATCCTGCGAGGTCAGGGGGAATGTGTAGCTTATTCCATCTCGAAGGTGGAATAAGCAGCATAAACTGGGCGATCATGGCCTGATCCCTCCCCAGGACTGGGGTTGGGTGTGGGTAGGTCCCCGCCACCCAGTCCAGACCCCAGCTGCACAGCCATGGGTTGGGTGGCGGCAGGACCGTACCTAGCCCTGTGCAAGTGGTGCAACCGCACATTTGCGCCCTGTGCAGTTGCACCACTTGGTCGGTACGGGTATCGGGCTCTTCAAGAGCATCCGGACAGACGGTACTTCGAGTCCTCAGAAGAATCTGAGGATTCTGACAGTTCTGTCGATGCACCGATGCTTCTCCCAGAGGAGCCCTCCTCCCCTAAACGCAGGGTGTCTCCTCCAGAGGATATTTCCTTCCAGGGTTTTATCAGGGAGGTGGCTCGGGGCCTGTCCATTACTGTGGCCCCTGAAACAGAGCCAAGGGCCAAGGAGTTGGAAATTCTACAATATCCCAAAACTCCTAAGGAGGCAGCTACCTTGCCCATCCATGAGATTTTATATGATCTCATGTTAAGAATGTGGGAGACACCTCTTACCACCTCTCCTCATTCTCGCAGGCTTGATGCTATTTATTTATTTAAATTCTCTTATATACCGCGCTATTCTGCATCAGTGCAGTTTACATTGAACAAACTGAAATTACATTGAACAGGGCATTATAACTTGGAAATAACTATTTTACAGGGAACATGGGCTATGGAGGGTTAAGTGGCTTGCCCAAGACCACAAGGAGCACCTGTGGGACTAGAAACCCCAGTCCTTCCGGCCCAAGGTTGCTGTCCTCTAGTGGGATTTGAACCCCCGACCTTCCGGCCTGAAGTACCTTGCCCCAACCACTAGGCCACTCCTCCACTCCTATGTATCGAGTCCCTCTTTGTCCTGGGTTTCATAAAACTCAGCTTCCTCACCACTCTATTGTAGTGGAGTCAGCTATGAGAAGGATCAAGAGTGCAAAAAGACATGCCTCTAATCCTCCAGGACGTGAGTGCAGAACCCTGGATGCTTTTGGACGTCGGGTCTTCCAAGCTTCCATGCCTTTCTGCCAGGATCAGTTCCTATAGTCTCTACATGGGAATGTTCCTGAAGGAGGTCACAGATAATTTAGAGGCTTTAAGTCCTTTTCTTTCTGAGGATAAAAGGCAAGACTTTCTCACGTTGGTCAAACATGCCCAAGATGTTTCTAAATTTTCCAGCCGTGCAGCCTTTGACTGCTTTGAGTGCATAAGCAGAACCTCGGCTATTGCCATAGGTGCATGTAGAATTGCTTGGCTCCAGGCATCTGATCTACAGCTCTGAGTACAAGACAAATTGGGAAATATCCCTTGTACTGGTGAGAACCTGTTTGGTAAAGATTGGCAAGAGAAGGCCAATGAAATGGATGCTGAAAATTCCACCTTGGATAGATTATCCAAGTCCACTGCTGATCCTGCTAGAAGAAAATTGTTCAAGAAACCATTCTTTTCTAAAAAGAAAAGATTTTATCCTGCTTATGTTCAGCAGGGACGTTCTGCAGGTCAGCTTCCCAAGAAACGTCAGCAACCACCCAAACAGAAAAAAGCAAAGACTGCTAGGCCTTAGCTGGCTCAGCAGGCTCAGCCTCCACAGGGCCTTTGACTCTCAACTAAGAGAACTTAGCCTTCCTGGCTGTAAAGGGACCAGAGCCGTCCACCATTCCAAGAAGGTTATGTCACTTTGCCCCAAGATGGGGGCAAATAACAGCAGAGCACTGGACACTCTCCATCATAAAGGAGGGGTACAAGCTTCAATTTTCAAGCATGCCCCCTCACACAATAGTTGTTGTTGTTAAGTGCCGTCGAGTCGGAGTCGACTCATGGCGACCCTCTGGATAGCTATCCTAAATTGTGTTCGGTCTTCAGTCAGGCGGCTCATTGTTGACAGACTGGTACCCGTAGCTGCTGTTATTGTATCGATCCATCTCATTGCTGGCCTTCCTCTTTTGCGTTGACCTTCTATCTTGCCGAGCATGATGTCTTTCTCTAATGATCTCTCTCTTCGCATGATGTATCCAAAGTACGAAAGTCGATGTCTTGTCATCTGAGCTTCTAAAGAAAGCTTAGGTTTGATCTCCTCTAGTACCGACTGGTTTGTTCTTCGGGCAGTTCATGGTATACACAGTATTCGCCGCCAGCACCATAATTCAAAGGCATCAATTTTCTTCCTGTCCATCTTTTTCACTGTCCAGCTTTCACATCCATATGATGTTATTGAAAATACCATGGCTTGAACAAGTCGAATCTTTGTATGGAGAGAGACATCTCTGCTCTTGAGAATCTTATCTAGGTCTTTCATAGCCATTCTGCCAAGAGCAATGCGTCATCTGATTTCTTGACTGCTTATTGCTTCTTTATTGATAGTTGATCCAAGTAGGTTAAAGTTGTTCACAATTTCAATTTCTTCTCCTTCAACGATGAACCTGTTGATTATGCCAGTTGTCATGATCTTTGTCTTCCTTACATTAAGGTGCAGGCCCATTTTGAGACTATGTTCTTTGATTGTGAGAAGCAAATGTTTCAGATCATCTTCACTTTCAGCCAGTAATGTGGTATCATCAGCATAGCGAAGGTTGTTGATGAGTCTTCCACCAATCTTCACACCTCTGTTGTCTTCATACAATCCTGCTTCTCTGATGATTTGTTCTGCATATAAATTAAACAGGTAGGGGGAAAGTATGCAGCCTTGTCTTACACCTTTGCTTATTTTAAACCATTCTGTTTCTCCTTGTTCCGTTCGAACTGTTGTTTCTTGATCAATGTACAGATTGCGCAAGAGAACGATCAGGTGTTCTGGTATACCCATGCTTCTTAATGTGGCCCAGAGTTTCTCATGGTTTACACAGTCAAAAGTCTTGCTATAGTCGATAAAGCACAAATAGATATCCTTTTGGTATTCTTTAGTCTTTTCAAGGATCCATCTCACATCCGCAATGATGTCTCTCGTTCCTCGCCCTTTCCTGAACCCTGCTTGCACTTCAGGTAGTTCTTGTTACAGGTATGGTTGTAGTCTCTTTTGAATAATCTTCAGTAGAATCTTGCTGGCATGTGGGATCAGAGCGATTGTGCGATAATTTCCACAGTCAGTTGGATGACCTTTCTTTAGTATTGGTATAAACACAGATCTTTTCCAGTCAGTTGGCCATGATGTTGTCTTCCATATTTCTTGGCAGAGCCTTGTGAGTACAGTAACAGCTGCATCAGATTGCTGCAATACTTCTATGGGAATGCTATCAATGCCTGGTGCTTTGTTCTTTGATAAGGCTTTCAATGCTGCTTCAACTTCTTCTTTCATCACCAATGGTTCCCGATCATAAGGTACAGGTTGAAATGGCTGTTGGTCCACTTGATCTTTATCATATAAAATCTCTGTATATTCCTTCCACCTTTTCTTGATCTTCTCAGCATCATTCAACATAGAACCTTGAGCATCTTGTAACATTCCAATTCGAGGCTGGAACTTTTTCTTTAACTCTCGTAGCTTTAGGAAAGCCGATCTTGTTCTTCCTCTAATAGTTTCTGCTTCTATTTCCTTGCAAGTGTCATTGTAGTACTTTTCCTTGTCCTGTCTTGCTGCACGTTGGAAATCTCTGTTGAGTTCTGCGATTGTCTTTCTTTCTCCTCTGGCTTTAGCTTCTCTGCGTTTCTGGGCAATTTTCAGAGTTTCTTCCGTCATCCATTTTGGCCGTTTTTGCAGACAATAATAAAGCAGTTCAATTCTCCGACCTCTCTCATCAGCCTGTTAGGTCAGGAGGTCGCTATCCTTCTTGCCCAAGGGGCAATAGAAGACGTACCCATTCATCAGCAGGGTACAGGGTTCTATTCCCCTTATTTTCTTATCCTAAAGAAAACAGGTGGTTACAGGCCTATCCTAGACCTCAGAGAATTGAACAAATTCCTTGTCAAGGAGAAATTCAAGATGATTTCTCTCGGATCTCTGCTGCCATACCTTCAGAGTCAGGACTGGCTTTGTTCTCTAGATCTCAAGGATGCGTACATCCATGTCCTCATCCATCCAACCCACAGAAGGTTCCTTCGGTTCCTTTTTCAGCAAAAGCACTACCAATACAGGGTGCTTCCTTTTGGCCTGGCCTCAGCACCAAGGGTGTTCACGAAATGCATGGCTGTAGTAACAGCATTTCTCCGCACTCTAGGAATATTCGTCTTCCCTTACTTAGACGATTGGCTCATTCGAGCACCAACAGAGTCAGAGGCCAGGACTTCTCTATCCTGCACGATGCATATCCTTCAGTATTTAGGGCTGGTAATAAACATCCCAAAATCCAGTCTAACTCCTACTCAGTCTCTGGAGTTCATAGGAGCTTTGTTGGATACCACAAGGGCAAGGGCCTATCTCCCCCAGGCTCGTTGCCTTCGCATGCTGCAGTTAGCTTCTCAAGCAGTGCTAAAGTCTCATCTAACTGCTCGAGAAATGTTACAACTACTAGGCCACATGGCATCTGCGGTGCATGTGGTTCCCTATGCTCGCCTCCATATGAGGGCAGTTCAGTGGACTTTATCCACCCAATGGACCCAGGCATCCGGATGCCTGTCAGACAAAATAGCAAACACAAGTCGCCTTATTTTGTCCCTCCAGTGGTGGAAGTCCACTCAAAACCTGTTGCTGGGGTCCCCTTTTCAACAACCTCTACCCCAAGCAACTCTCACAACAAATGCTTCTCCAATGGGTTGGGGAACTCATCTACACGACCTCTCCACCCAAGGCACCTGGTCTCCCCAGGAGACTCATCTGCATATCAATCTTCTGGTACTCAAAGCAATCTTCCTTGCTCTTCGAGTGTTCCATACCCTGCTCAGCTGCAAGACAGTCCTCATCCATACAGACAATCAAGTAGCCATGTTCTATGTGAACAAGCAGGGGGGAACAGGCTCTCTGTCGCTTTGCAATGAAGCTTTGCAACTATGGGCCCTCGCCAGAGACCATCAGATTCATCTCCTGGCAGTGTATCTTCCAGGCATACAAAACCCTTGGGCAGACAGACTCAGTCGAGTTCTGCTTCCACACGAGTGGTCTCTGCATGCAGACCAGGTGGCCAAGATTTTTCAAATTTGAGGAACCCCGGACATAGACCTCTTTGCAAGTCCGTGGAATGCCAAACTTCCCCAGTTCTGTTCCAGAATTCCGGCTCAGGGGGCTCAGGCCAGGAATGCTTTCCTCCTTTATTGGGGTCAAGACTTCCTGTATGCCTTTCCACCCATTCCCCTAATTCCCAAAACCCTGTTCAAGCTTCAGAGAGACAGAGGCCATATGATTCTCATAGCTCCACATTGGCCACGGCAAGTGGTGGTACCTTCTGCTTCTACATCTCTCTCAAGCTCCCTCCCTGGATTTAGGGTCTGCTCCAGATGTCCTATCTCAGGAGGATGGAATGTTATGGCATCCCAATCCCCAGTCTCAGCATCTCAGGGCTTGGTTGCTTAAGGCCTAGATCTCCATGATGTCAATTTCCCTCAGCAAGTAAAAGACATTCTTTTTGCTTCCAGGAAACCTTCCACGAGACGCTCTTATGCTTTCAAGTGGAAAAGGTTTACCATATGGTGTTCGCAAAAGGGTCTTAACCCCCTTGCGATACCTCTGTAATCCTTGCTGGAATATTTCCTTCATTTATCCAATGCAGGACTTAAGACTAACTCAGTAAGGGTCCATTTGAGTGCTATTACAGCTTCCTTTAAGCCTCTAAATGGACAGCCTATTTCCTCTCATCCTCTTATAGCAAGATTTATGAGAGGCCTTCTTCTAACTAAGCCTCCCATTAGGCCACCACCGGTGGCATGGGACTTAAACGTGGTTCTTGGGCAGCTCATGAAACCACCCTTCGAACCTTTAGCTACCACCTCCTTAAAATTCCTTTCTTGGAAGGTTATCTTTCTTATTGCAATCACATCAGCACATCGCATTAGTGAGTTGCAAGCGCTAGTAGCTAATCCACCTTATACAATGTTCCATCATGACAAGGTAGTCCTTAGGACTCATCCACACTTTATGCCAAAGGTGGTCTTGCCTTTTCATCTGAACCAAGCGGTCTACCTACCTGTGTTTTTCCAAGGCCTTATGCATCAAATGCAGAGAGGAATCTTCATACCTTGGATTATAAAAGAGCTTTAGCCTTTTACATACAAAGAACACAGCAACACAGAAAGTCCTTTCAACGCTTTGTTGCTTTTGATCCTTCTCATTTGGGACTTCCAGTCTCCAAGAGAACTCTATCTAATTGGATTTCTCAATGTATTTCCTTCGCCTATCAGAGTAAGAACCTTTCTCTGGAAGGCCATGTCACTGCTCACAATGTTAGAGCCATGGCAGCCTCAATGGCTCATCTGCACTCTGTGTCTATCGACGATATCTGTCAAGCAGCCACCTGGGCCTCGGTTCATACCTTCACAGCCCATTACTGCTTGGACAAGGACTCCCGCCGGGATGCCTTGTTTGGTCAGGCTGTTCTTCAACACCTGTTCCATACCTAATCAGCTCCTACCCACCATCCCTGGTAGGATGCTAGAGATCCATGGGGGGAAGTGGAGCCCTTCTCAGGGACACACAACTTCTGGGGTCCTCTCCCTGGCATCTAAAGCTAGGGAGTCCCCATATGTGATGACTACATTCCTGCTTGTTCCTGGAGATAGCATAGTTACTCACCTGTAACAGGTGATCTCCGGGAACAGCAGGAATTTAGTCCTCACAACCCACCCACCTCCCCTAGGAGTTGTATCTCTCTATCTATCTCTTTTCCTTTCCCTCTCTCTCTCTTTGTCTCAGCTCTAAAACTCAACTGGAGAGAGGCAGTTGGGAAAGGCGGGAAGGCAGCACGCAGGCGCTGTGGGATGCTCCCAAAAGCGTTCTAATTGGACGCTGGGGAGCGTTCCTGCGCAGGCTCCATCGGTACCGACGATACCCATATGTGAGGACTAAATTCCTGCTGTTCCCGGAGATCACCTGTTACAGGTGAGTAACTATGCTTTATTGGGATATTTGAAATATGGATATGGTGTATTGTTAAATGAGTGTTTTTGGTCTGAGGGTTAGGGTTTTTATTTACTGAATATGCATGAGAGAGATTTGCATGACCATTACCTCCATTGTATGCAAATCTCTCTCATGCATAATCATTGGGGATATCCTGTAAACCTGGCTCATTGGTGGTCCTCAAGATCTGGGAATGAAGGCCAAGAGCCTAGTGTAATATTTGTGAAACGTCTCTGGGTTTGGGAATTGAAGAAGTGATTATTTTTTAGCTAGAATTAACTTCAAAAATAAAAAGGCAGGACTTGCAACCCCCTGAAATATAATGTATGTCATCTATGCTGGCGATCAGATACCTTCTGTGAATCCTGGGAAAGAATGCCTAGCAGTGGCATAAATGCCACCCAAACAGTTCCCGCAATGTGGTGGGGCCTGGGCAGGAAGGGGCCCACGCACCAGCGGCAAGGCAGAGTGTCAAACTTACCTTAACATGTTTGCCTCATTGGTGACCTGACATTGCACATTTTTGCTCACAGTAATCATCAAAGAGATTTTATTATCCAAACTCAGCTTGTATTTTTAAATAAGTACCATGCAGTCTATACTTGAAAGTTATATTAGACAAAATATTTTTTAAAAAAAAGTAATACTTTGTGTTAATTAAAAGGGACAAGACCTCACATATTTCTGAGCTATAATAAAGCAAAAACAGATTGTCTTGGGATTTCTTATAATACATCCACCTCCCACTTCATATACGCTGCAGGGTTAAGCTTCTATAGCGACCATGATAACATACAGTAAATGACAGGAGATAATCAGAATAGCGCATATGATCTGCTCAGTTTAGATTTCTCCTCTTTGGTAAATGTGGATAGAAAATTTCTGAATTCTATCCCATTCCAGCTCCCATCTTGTCCACATTTTCCATCTGACTTTTCATCTGTTTCCTCAAGAGAAAATATTTTTTCACTCAATGCATAATCAAACTTTGGAATTTGTTACCGGAGGATGTAGTAAAAGCTGTTAGTGTAGCTGGGTTTAAAAATGTTTGGACAAGTTCCTGGAGAAAAGGTCCATAAACCATTATTAAAGGGGACCTGGGAAATCCTCTGCTTACCCCGGAACAAGCATTGTGAAACCTGTGTGCCTTTTTGGGAATCTGCCTGGTACTTGTGACCTTGATTGGCCGGTGTTGGAAACAGGATGCTGGGCTTGATGGACCCTTGGTCTGATACAGTATGCCATTTCTTATGTTCTTATTCCTGTGAGTAGAACAGAAGAGCACGGTTGCAATCGGGTTCTCAATTCACGCCAACTGCCCGAGGGGACCCCACCTCCCACAGACAGAACAGGGGAGCATTGCTGCAATTGTGGCAAACATCCTCTTCTGTCTACCATGGGAGATCGGATTCACACAGCTAGAAGGACGGGGAAGGCCAGCGATCCTTGCAGCAACGAAAAAGGTGTTTTTGTTTGTGTTTGTGTGTGTGTGTGTGTGTGAGGGGAGGAGGTGGAAAAGGAACTAAGAGAAGGCAGAACAAATTTACAGGGGCAGTGGGGCTTACAAAAGGAAGGATGGGGGTGGGATTTTAGGACAGAGGATGGGAGTGCTAGAGGGTTTGGTGATGGTGGGAGAGTCTGGAACGGGAACAGAGTAAGGGAGTCAGCAGAAGAGGGGGAAAGAGAGAAGAATACAAGTTGTTGCTGAAAGGTGTATTCCCCTCCTCCCAGAACCCACAACACACTCACACACACAGGCATCCCATCTCTGCATCTCACAAAAACACAAGGCACCCCACCTCCGCATCACACACACACCCCTAAAGCACCCCTTTTGTGTAAGTGATAGTTGGCACATATTTTGCTTAATATGATTTCTATTTTATAACACCTTGCTTTTTAGTCTCTTCTACTTGACTGTTCTTTGTCATTTTTAGAAGGCTTTACTTCTGTTGATGACATCTGTCTAATATTTACTTTGCAGATAAGTCACAGATAGGAAAGAAAGGACTCTGAAGAACAATGGTTAATAAATCAATATCTCCAGGAACAAGCAGGAATGAGTCTTCACATATGGGTACGTCGGTACCGACGGAGCCTGCGCGGGAACGCTCCCCAGCGTCCAATCAGAAAGCTTTTGGGAGCATCCCTCAGCGCCTGCGTGCTGCCTTCCCGCCTTTCCAACTGTCTCTCCTCAGTTTTCATTTTTCCGCGGAGCTGGCAGGACGTCCTCCTGTCACCGCAGAAAATTTTTTCTTCAATTCTTTTTTTCTTGTGGTCGCGGCTGTTTTTCCCGCCTCCACTGGTACCGCCGGTGGGTTTTTTCTTTTCTTTTTCTCAAACTCAGTGAGAGTTTTCCCTCAGTTTCTGTCTTAAATCTTTGGGCCTGTAAGGCCTCTCCATCATGGAGCCTTCTTCTCCTAAGTGCCTCAACTGTGGAAATACAGTTTTCTTTTTAGACTCCAATAACTGGTGTCTAACCTGTTTGGGTCCTGACCCTTTTCCTCCGGAGCCATTAGGCTACAATTTTATGAGAAGACATTTTTCATTTCGAGTTTCCCTCGATACCGAGTTCCCTTCCAGTGTCAGGGCACCGACCAATTCTTCTCTACAGGATCAGGTAACCCACAAACAGTCTGTTAAGACTAGCCAATCCTTGAGTGGTAGGTCTCATGCCAAGCATGATGACGGCTCCGGCCTTGCCCTCAAGACCCTATTGGCTTCTAAACCCTGGCGGGAGTCTTCGGTCTCCAAAGCCTTTCAGGGGTTTCAGGTTGTTCCTGGGGCTCACCCCTCACAGAACATACCTGAGCCATGCTCGGTGGTGGCATCCGCTTCGAGCGGTACCGATACCCCGGCAACGGCACTGGTGTTGAGTGATCCACTCTTCGCCAGGGATCATCATCTGGTGTTCTCGATGCCTTCGGGACTGATCGATACGTCCCAGGTTGACTTTCCAGTATCGGCAGCATCGCCGATACGACCACCGACGTCGGTACCCTCTAGACATGCATCGATAGACTCGCTTCCTTCGATGCTGTCTGGAATCGATATCTAGTCTGGAAGACTGGGTACCGACACGTCTCGGAACCGACGCTTTTCGATTCCGGATGCGCAGTACCGAGGACACTCACCAGGGGTTTTTGGTTGCCTCGGTACCGCTTGAGCAGCCTCCGATGACTGCTTCGATGGCGGTATCACCTCCGATTCCGGCACAGCTACCAGTATCGGTATCGATGCCGGTTCCTGCAGTAACATCGGGACCTGCCACTTCATGCCTTTTTCACCAGGATCGCTCCTTTCTATACCTAGTTTGGAGTCGATACCTGGCATGGACGATGCAGTACTGACTGTCTCAAGTCGTAACTGCCAGTACCAGTATCCAACTAGTGGGGCTCTTTTTCTGCACCGGACCAGTACATCCTCCGGTGCCCAGGCTACTGCTTCAACTTTAGCCTATCCAGGGATGGTTCCCATTGGAGATCCTTCTTTTCAGAAATTTCTCCTTGACATGGCAACATTCCTTGCTATTCCTATCCCTGGCTGTGATTCTACTCAAGGCTCTCCTGCGGAAAAGGAAAATATAATGCTTCCTTTACATCATTCTTTGCAGGATCTTCTTCTGAGAATATGGGAAACACCTTTAAGGGTTTCCTCACCTTCTACAGCAACTGATGCTAGAAGTCTAAAGAATAAGATGGGAGAGTTAGAATATATAGCACTAAATGAAAGATTAGATATGATTGGAATATCAGAGACATGGTGGAAGGAGGACAACCAGTGGGACACTGTGATACCTGGGTACAAACTATATCGTAATGATAGAGCTGATCAAATTGGTGGAGGGGTTGCGCTCTATGTTAGAGAGGGCATTGAGTCAAAAAGGATTAAAGTTTTGCAGGAAACAAAATCTGCTGTAGAATCTATATGGATTGAAATTCCATATAAAAGGGGGAAGGCAATGGCAGTGGGGGTGTACTATCGAGCACCTGGCCAGAATGACCAAATGGATTATGAAATGCTCAAAGAAATCAAGGAAGCTAACAAAAGATACAGCGCAGTAGTAATAATAATGGGTGATTTCAATTACCCGGTATCGACTGGGTCAGTGTCACGTCAGGACATGCTAGGGAGATAAAGTTCCTAGATGAAATAAATGACTGCTTCTTGGAGCAGCTGGTTCATGAACCGACCAGAGGGGAAGCCATATTAGACCTAGTCCTTAGTGGAACACCAGATCTAGTGCAAGAGATAAGGGTGTTGGGGCCACTTGGCAATAGTGATCATAGCATGATCGCCTTTGATTTAATTAGTGGAGGAGGGATAGTAAGGAAATCCACAGTACTACCTTTTAACTTTCGAAAGAGAGACTATGATAAAATGAGGAAAACAGTTAAGAAAAAACTAAAAGGAGCAGTTGCAAAGGTTAAAAACGTACATCAGGCTTGGCTGTTTTTGAAAAATACTATCTTGGAAGCCCAGACCAGCTGTATTCCACGCTTTAAGAAAAGTGGAAGGAAGTCCAAAAAACTGCCAGCATGGTTTAAAGGTGAGGTCAGAGAGGCTGTTGTTGCCAAAAAAGCATCTTTCAGGAAATGGAAAAAAAAGAGCCAAACGACGAAACCTGGAAACAGCACAAGCACTGGCAAGTCAAATGCAAGGCATTGATAAGGCAGGCAAAGGGAGAATTTGAGAAGAAGCTTGCTGCGGAAGCAAAAACGCGAAGTAAAGACCTTTTCAAGTACATTCGTAGCAAAAAACCTGTGAGAGAGTCAGTTGGTCCATTAGATGATAAAAGGGTTAAAGGAGCACTAAGAGGCGACAAGGCGATAGCGGAGAGATTGAATGAATTCTTTGCTTCAGTCTTTACTGAGGAAGATGTAGGGATGTTACCCATGACTGAAGTGGTATTTAAAGGTGCGGAAGAATTGAAGGAAATATCGATACATCGGGAAGATGTATTACAACTATTAGATAAACTGAAGAGTAGCAGATCACCTGGGCCGGATGGTATACATCCAAGGGTGTTGAAAGAACTGAAATACGAGATTGCAGACCTGCTATTAGTAATCTGTGAACTATCATTAAAATCATCTCTAATACCTGAAGATTGGAGGATCGCCAATGTAACACCAATTTTTAAAAAGGGTTCCAGGGGTGATCCGGGAAACTATAGACCGGTGAGCCTGACATCAGTACCGGGAAAAATGGTAGAAACCATCATAAAGAATAAAATTACTCAGCATGTAGATAGTCATGACCTAATGGGAGACAGCCAACATGGCTTTAGACAAGGAAGATCTTGTTTTACTAATCTGTTATGTTTCTTTGAAGGAGTGAATAATCAGGTGGACAAAGGTGAGTCGGTTGATATTGTGTATCTGGACTTTCAGAAAGCCTTTGACAAGGTCCCTCATCAGAGACGTTTGGCAAAACTAAAGAGTCATGGGATAGGAGGCAGTGTACTATTGTGGATCAGGAACTGGTTAAAAGATAGAAAGCAGAGGGTAGGGCTAAATGGCCAATTTTCCCAATGGAGAAAGGTGAATAGTGGTGTACCCCAGGGATCTGTGCTGGGTCCGCTGCTTTTTGACATATTCATAAATGACCTGGAAAGTGGAATAACGAGTGAGGTTATCAAATTTGCAGATGACACAAAACTATTTAAAGTTGTTAAAACCCAAGAGGATTGTGGAAAATTGCAAGAGGATCTTGATAAATTGGAAGACTGGGCATCAAAATGGCAGATGAAATTTAATGTGGACAAGTGCAAGGTTATGCACCTAGGGAAGAACAACCCAAACTATGGTTACACGATGCAAGGTTCCACATTAGGAACCACCACCCAGGAAAAAGATTTAGGCATCATTGTGGATACCATGTTAAAACCCTCGGCCCAGTGTGCAGCGGCGGCCAAGAGAGCAAACAGAATGCTAGGTATGATAAGGAAAGGAATGGAAAATAAAACAAAAGATATTATAATGCCTCTATATCGTTCCATGGTGAGACCGCACCTTGAATATTGTGTGCAATTCTGGTCACCGTATCTTAAAAAGGATATAGCGATTTTAGAAAAGGTTCAGAGAAGAGCCACCAAAATGGTAAAGGGGATGGAAGGATACTCCTATGAAGAAAGGCTAAAAAGGTTGGGGCTCTTTAACCTGGAAAAGAGACGGCTGAGGGGAGATATGATAGAAGTCTATAAATTAATGAACGGAGTGGAACGGGTAAACGTAGATCGATTGTTTACCTTATCAGAATATAGAAAGACTAGGGGACATGCAATGAAGCTACAGGGTAAACTATTTAAGACTAATAAAATAAAATACTTTTTCACTCAACGTGTAATCAAACTCTGGAATTTGTTACCGGAGGATGTAGTAAAGGCTGTTAGTGTAGCTGGGTTTAAAAAAGGTTTGGACAAGTTCCTGGAGGAAAGGTCCATAAACCATTATTAAGAAGGGACCCAGGATATCAATGCTTGAACCAATACAAGCATTGTGGAACCTGTGTCCCTTGGGGAAACTGCTAGGTACGTATGACCTAGATTGGCCACTGTTGGCAACAGAATACTGGGCTTGATGGACCTTGGTCTGACCCATTATGGCATATCTTATGTTCTTATGTTATGTTCTTATGATGATCTGTATCAGGTGCCCCCCTCTCCAGGGTTTCAAAAGACTCAACTTCCCCATCATTCCATTGTAGTGGAATCAGCAATGAGGAAGTAAAAGCAAGAAGAAGCATTCTTCTTATCCGCCAGGTCGTGAATCTAGAACACTTGATGCCTTTGGACGTCAGACCTTCCAAACATCTATGCTGGCAACAAGGATTATCTCTTATATTTTTTATATGAGTCTATCTCTCCAGGAGGTCACAAAGAAATTATCTCTTTTGACTCCTTTTCTATCAGAGCCCAAGGCTGCAGACTATTCCTTACTTCTTAGTCATAGCCAAAATATCTCTTGGTTTCTTTCTCGTGCTTCTCTAGACTCTTTTGAGTCTGTTAGCAGAACCTCTGCTATTGCCATAGGAGCACGACGTAGAGCCTGGCTCCAGGCTTCAGACTTGAACAGATGGGCACAACAAAGACTGGGTAATGCTCCTTGTACTGGAGAAAATCTCTTCAATAGGGAGTCTTTACGTCAGGTTGCTCATTGCTCCACTGACTTCCCTGTTTCTGGGGGCTATCCTAAGCCTTCTCCTTCCCCAGTAGGTAGGAAATACCCTACCAAACCTTCTTTCCCTAGGAAAAGAAGGTTTCACTCTTCTCCTGCCCATTATACAGATGTTCCCAAGCAATGTTCCCTCTAATTTTCTGTAGTTTGTGTGCGCATAAAAAAATCAGCTGTGCAGCTTTTAAAGGAAGGTTACATTTTTGTGCGCCACATAACGACACTCTGAGTTATATACTTTAAAATTTTACTACACATCAGAATACAGTATGTACTGTGATAAGGAAGATAATCATAGCTCAGGAAGGAGCTATAGAAAAGGTGAAGTGACTCTGAACAAGCAACCTGTCAGTTCTGGTAGAAATAAGAAAACAGAATTTTCCCATAAAAGACTACCAGTCCCAGAATGCACCAGGTTTCCAACAGCCATTAGAGGAGCTGAAGTGGGGAAACGTGTGTTCAATCAGGAGGGCTATGAGGTAATCCCTAAGCACTCATCTCAAAGGGCAGGACCTGATTCAGCACAGCTGCGCTGTATTAGGGGGGAGCACTCATCTAGGCAGAATAAAGATAGAGTTTATTCTACAGAGAATTATCCTCATTATCCTGAGAATCAGCTTGAGCTTGATCATCAGTTTCATCTGAAGGATCATCAGAAGCAGAAGCCAAACCGGACGGACAGAGAAGGAAAGAAACCCTTTGGAAGAAGGAAGAGAAAAGCCTTTGAGAGGTCTAGAAGAGTCCAGAGCAGTACATATACTGGGAGGCATTTCAAGGGCCAGCATACACCATTGGACTGGGGAAAGCCAGAGGAATGGTGCTGCAGAGCTAGGAAACTCCAGACGCTACCTGTGAGGGAGACGGCTGCACGTGGAAGGGACCCTAAGACCTGTGCCAGAAGGTATGTGAAGAGAGATCCAGTGTCCAGGGATCTGGATTGGAAGGCTGGACATAAGAACTGGACTAAATACTGGCCAGGCTATATAGAGAGGAACTCTAACAGCAATGGAAGCTCAGGTATGAACACTGATCTATGCCCTAGCTATAACCTTGAAAGACAGCAGGGAAACAAGTATTCTCCTGAAAGTGCTCCATTGAGAGATTCATCTGTGCCAATCCATGATATTGAACCCATGCTTGTTGAAGAAGGGGGAATGATTGCAGATGAAGAATGTGTTTATATGGACTGCTCTCTGTCCAAACTCCTTTGGTGATTTTCTGTTATAAAGTACAGCAACCATCACAAAGAAATACAAACTTGTTCTTTAATCTACTCAGAAAAGCTCCTGAAGCAGGATTTGACCCACACAGTAGAAAGCAAGCCAGCTAAAGGGGTTTCAGCTGGATAACTGCTAGCAATTGAGCCTTACCTAATTGCTTGTGAGCTAGGAGAGAATCACTTCTGAATCTATGTGGGAAGTTATCAGAAGTTAACCTGAAAAGAACAGTTTTTTTCTTTCTTTGTGGCTTTTCGTTTGTTGTTTGATATATGCTAAGAAAACATTAGCTAATGCCTGACAAGTTTAAAGGTTGTTTTCCTGATTTTGACTTTGTTTTTTTCAAGTTTTATACTGAAAGCAAGTAACCTGATTTATGTGCTGCCAAGCATATCTGTGTTGGGAGAAATAACCCCATAAATAAATATCTTATTGGCTTTAACACTTGAGCACAACTAAATTATTGTCAGCAGCTGTGTCTGGTGTGAACAGGGCCGGATTTACCTTGAGTGAGGCCCTACGCCAACAAAAATTGTGGGCCCCCAGCAGGGGCGGCCCAAGGGGGGTGCGGACCTCATTTGCATAATGGGCCTCATTTGCATAAATATTTGCATAATGTTACCATATACTAACTTTTAGTAAACATGCCTCTTAATGAGTGTATGGATAAAGAAAGACTAAAAGATTTCTACATTACTATAATCCAGTGCCAACTGCCAGACACATTAGGAACTACTACAAACACTGCCCATAGAAAACCCGCCGTATCCTAACAGCACTACCAGGACTCACAAAGCACCATACTCTACCAATCAAAAGGCAACACTGCAAATATTAAACCAATACATTTCAGAGAACAACAATACATGACCTACTGGGGAAAGAGAACAAGTGGCAATGTCAAATAGGAATTATATAAACAGAACACCTCAGCTCAGTTACACATGCAGAACATAGACCATCACCAAACAAGTAATCACAATTTAGAAATAGGAAGACAATAATTAAACTGGGAATCCCAAAAGCCTAACTTGGAATGTACAACACTGTAGAAATAAAACAATACATTAATTTGCTCTTGTACTAAACAAAGCACAGATGTTAATGATGCACATTTACCAGAGCTGACATATTCCAATTAATAAATTCAAAATAAAGAGATATTTTTCTACCTTTTGTGCATTTTTTTCAGCTGCAATTGCTCCAGCCACTTTCTTCTGGTTTCTTCGTGTCTTCTGCTAACTCTCCATCGTCTGCTGTCCATTTGTCCTTTCTTCTCTCTTCTAGATTTTTTTCCATCTGCTTTAACATACTAATCTTTCTCCTTTTGCTCTTTCCTCATTCCTATTTCATCCACTCAAATTTTACCCCTCCATCCTCAATCCCCACTTACTCTCCCAATACCCGGCCAATTGTAGATTTTTATCCCTCCCACACAAAATATTTTTCCCTTCTCCATTTTACTCTTCCAGCCCCATTCCATTCTAATCCTCCCCCAACATCAGCTCCCTTCTAGTTCCAGCCTCACCCAGCATCCATTCCCTTCTAGTCCCTGCATCAGCCCATTTCCAGTCCTAGCCATCCATCAGCCCATTTCCAGTCCTAGCCCCCCCCATCACCCCACTTACAGTCCTTAACCCCCCATCACCCCATTTTCAGTCCTTAACCCCCCATCACCCCATTTTCAGTTTAAGCCCCCCCTATAACCCATTACCAGTCCTAACCCCCCATCAGCCCACTTCCAGTCCTAACCCCATCAACCCATTTCCAGTCAGCCCCCCATAGCCCATTGCCAGTCCTACCCCCCCCATCAGCCCACAGCCCATTACCAGTCCTAACCCCATCATCCCACCTCCAGTTTTAACCCCCCAGCCCATTTCCAGTCCTAGCCCCCCATAGCCCATTACCAGACAACCCCCATCAGCCCACAGCCCATTACCAGTCTTAACCCCCCCAAAGCCCATTTCCAGTTCTAACCCCCCCAACAGCCCATTACCAGTCCTAACCCCATCAGCCCACCTCCAGTCTTAACCCCCCAGCCCATTTCCAGTCCTAGCCCCCCCCCATAGCCCATTACCAGACAGCCCCCATCAGCCCACAGCCCATTACCAGTCTTAACCCCCCCAAAGCCCATTGCCAGTTCTAAGCCCCCCCCAACAGCCCACAGTCCATTACCAGTCCTAACCCCATCAGCCCACCTCTAGCCTTAACCCCCCCAGCCCAGCCCATTTCCAGCCCCAGCCCCCCAATAGCCCATTACCAGCCCTACCCCCCCCCCAGTCCATTTCCAGCCCCAGCCCCCCCAATAGCCCATTACCAGTCCTACCCCCCAGTCCATTTCCAGCCCCCCCAATAGCCCATTACCAGTCCTACCCCCCCATAGCCCACTACCAGTCCTACCCCCCCCCCCATAGCCCATTACCAGTCCTACCCCCCCCCGGCCTAAAGTAAAATTTAATTAAAAAAAAAAGCCTGGTGGCTGCCGCCGCGGGGGCCCCGTCTACAAGCTGGTCGGGTCGGGTCCGGTCGGGTCGGGTCCGGTCGGGTCTCTCTCCCTCCCTCGCTGTAGGCTGCAGGCTGCGAGAGACGCATCTTCGCGTCTCTCGCAGCCTGCAGCGAGGGAGGGAGGGAGAGAGACCCGACCGGACCCGACCCGACCGGACCCGACCAGCTTGTAGACGGGGCCCCCGCGGCAGCAGAGGGGGCCCCGCGGCGGCAGCCACCAGGTTTTTTTTTAATTAAATTTTACTTTAGGCCGGGGGGGGGTAGGACTTCTACCCCCCCCCCCGGCCTAAAGTAAAATTTAATTTAAAAAAAAAACCTGGTGGCTGCTGCCGCGGGGCCCCCTCTGCTGCCGCGGGGGCCCCGTCTACAAGCTGGTCGGGTCCGGTCGGGTCCGGTCGGGTCTCTCTCCCTCCCTCGCTGCAGGCTGCGAGAGACGCGACGGGAGAGCGTCTCCTCGCGTCTGTGTTAAGCCCGCAGGGGCTGATGGGAAATCCCATCAGCCCCTGCGGGCTTAACACAGACGCGAGGAGACGCTCTATCTTCGCGTCTCTCGCAGCCGGGAGGGAGACGAGACCCGACCAGACCAGACCAGCCCAGCCCAGCCCAGCCCAGCTTGTAGACGGGGCCCCCGCGGCAGCAGAGGGGGCCCCGCGGCGGCAGCCACCAGGTTTTTTTTTTAATCGAGTTGAAAAAAAAAACCTGGTTCTATTTTTTGGGGGCCCCTGCCGGTTGTGGGCCCTACGCCATGGCGTACATGGCGTATACGTAAATCCGGCCCTGGGTGTGAATGAACTACATTGCCCACAATCCCTTGCAAATCATATAGATATATGCACTTGCCAAGACTGTGAAGATTCTCACCCAGGCAGCCGTCTGACAGTACACCACATTGATTTTAATCAAATTAAATGAAAATAGGCGATTACTAAATGAAGCGGAAAATTTCAAATAATTTCTATCACAACTTTTAAATTTTAAGACGTCTGTGTTTTCTCTCAGAATCAGAACCATAATTTTTGTGCGCTCTATTGTAAAGTATGTGCGCTCACTTGGCGAGGTGTGTGCACGCGCACACGCGCACAGCTTAGAGGGAACAGTGTTCCCAAGCAGGGGAAACCTCGCCCTGGTCTGAAGAATCCAAACTCTAGCCAGGCTGATCAAACCCAGAAACCATAGGTTCCTGAAGGTTACAACCTACAGTTAACTTCTTCTTAGCAGAAGTTTTTTCACTGTTTTTTCCTTCAAAACTCTACACATGGATTCCTTTCTTCAGGACATCCTTTTCCTCCTATATATGCTGAGCTGTCAGGATATTCATGTCTATGGGTCACAGGTTTCTCCTCTTCTTCCTACCGAGAAGAGAAGTTAACAACTATCTCATGATAGTTTTTCTGTCCCAACATGAATTTTTTCCTTCCGCAGACTTACCATATAGTAAGTCACCCTTCAGCTCCTGTTTTTCTACCCTCTCATCTAGGGTTTCACCTGAATGAGTGGTACCATATCACTGCAGGGCTTCTCTAGCCTTTCATTCCAGTGTAGAGTTTTTTCCCTTGAATAAATTCCCTTTTTTTCTCTGGGCAGCTCATCAGACAGGGACAGGAATTTCTCCTCTCCTTTTGTCTGTTCTCTCTGTTTTACACAGGAAGATTCTCTCTGCTGTCTCATTCAGCAGCTGCCCATGCAGGAGTTCCAGTGATTGGACTACTGGTACTTTTCCACAAGTTTCCAGTCTGTCTTCCACTACTTTCTGTCTGGCCTTAGTAGTGATTCCAAGATAGTGCTTTCATCTATCTTGGATAATCCTAATCACTTCAGGCTTATCACACTATCTTCTTTTCTTGCCATCTCCACTTTCTTGGATTTGGCAGCAGAGTTGACCTACAGCCAGTTTTATTTCCTAATCCTCCTGCATAATGCTCTCTGCAATCTTCAGAGCAGCTTTCTACTATGGGCCCTTGCTAGAGAGTATGGGGTTTTGTCTCTGATGACTATTCTATATGGTTGGGAAAGGCTCCTCAGTCATTTTCCATGACTGTGAGGGCTCTCCACACCCTGTTATCTCCTGTTATAATACAGGATATAAACCTTTTCTGCGTGAATATCCAAAGACTTTTCCAATCCTGCAGGAATATGCTCTTTTTTCCTTGCAGCTTGTCCTCATGGTATCCTACTCCTTTATGGACGACACATATTCTACTAGTACCGCAGGATACCCCTTGTTTCCCTCCAGTGGGTCAACCTGGTATCTCCTCCTATGCGTTTTCTGTCCATTTACCATGTCAGAGTTCTACAAGACTCAGGACTGGCTGTTTACAGACTGATATTATCCTCTGTTTTTTCACGCAACCATCCTGGTTATTTCACTGGATAGCATTCCTGCACCATCTTAGCCAGGAGGAATAGATTCTCTATATATCTTCTCAAGTAGGTTCCACCTTCTTGTTATTAGATGAATCTTTCTCCTTCACATCTCTCATGTGAATGTTCTTATGGGCATATCTCTATCTGCTTAGTTGCAGACATGTATCTTCAGACATACATATTCATGTATGTATATATCTCTATATACTTCTATAGATTCATATGTCTGTAAGCTGTGTGTGCATATGTTATGCCCCTATATATATATATCCCTACATATATATATGTGTATCTATCGAGATGCTTCCTTATAATTAGATATGTATTTACATACTTATCTCCCTAACTGTCTATGCTATAAAGGTTTTTACCTTCCTAGAGGTTCCAGACAGTGGGCTTGCATATGTTCATACTGTCCCTCAGTATGTCGGGGGTATTATGCACACAACCACTACTGTGGTACTGACAGCTCCCACTTTACTCTAGGTCTCGCTGTCCCTGAAGCACCATGCTTCAATATCTTTCCTATCTCTCACCAGCTAGGAAAGACAGCGTAGATCTTCAGTAGCTCTGAGGTTTCAGCTCTTCACACATCTGTCCTCCTTGGGAATACGGGTTTCTTCCCATACCCCTTCTTCCCTCCAGGACTGGGCTAGTTGTCCAAATCGGTCAGTCTTTCTCTTTTACTCCTAAATGTTAATGACTCTGTAGCTAAAAGAGTTTTCAGCTTTTTCCCATAAAGCTTTCCACTGAAGACCTGCCATTTTTATACTGCCCCAGTTGACACCTGGATCACCTGCCAATTCCAGATTTGGACCTTCACCTTCACTACCGTGAGGTCACCTTGAGGATTCCTCTACTGAATCTCCAGTAGACTCCATCAGCCTCTCTACTTCCTGCAATCCAGTAGGTAAGGTCCATATTGTGATTGCTCATTCAATAGTTTTAATGGTAATTATCATACATACCAAGGACTCCTCTCCTGTAGTCCTTAGGTTAGCTGTTTTTCCTACAGCTCCTCTCTTTTCAACTCCTACCCACCATCCCTCATGAGATGCCAGAGATCCCTGTGTGGGAAGTGCAGTCCTGTCCCAGGGACACGCATTTTATGGGATCTCCCCCTGGCATCTACAGCTAGGGAGTCCCCATATGTGAAGACTCATTCCTGCTTGTTCCTGGAGATAGCACAGTTACTTACCTGTAACAGGTGATCTCTGGGAACAGCAGGAATAAGTCTTCACAACCCACCCACCTCCCCTAGGAGTTGTATCTCTCTATCTGTCTTCCTTTCCTCTTTCTCTCTCTTTGTCTCAGCTATAAAACTCAACTGAGGAGAGACAGTTGGAAAGGCGGGAAGGCAGCACGCAGGTGCTGAGGGATGTTCCCAAAAGCTTTCTGATTGGACGCTGGGGAGCGTTCCCGCGCAGGCTCCGTCGGTACCGACGTACCCATATGTGAAGACTTATTCCTGCTGTTCCCAGAGATCACCTGTTACAGGTAAGTAACTGTGCTTTATAGTGAGTAAATTTAATTATTCAACATTACTCTTCAGAGTTCTTTCTTTTCTGGCTGCAGCTCATCTGCAGAGTAAAAATTAGACAGATGTCACCAACAGAAGTAAAGCCTTCTAAAAATGTTTATGTTCTTGGAGCGAGAGGAAAACCCACAATGGTTTCCCAATGAACACTTGGTTTTGCCTGGAATAGGGAGGAGGCAGAGTGCAGACATTTGTCAGGTGGGGACTTTGGGAGATGATGGACATAAGACATGTGGCTGTACAAAAGGGACACATGGCAAACATTACTATTTCAAAACATCCCAAATTTGGTGAGGGGCGAAAATGTGGGACAGAGCTTATGGAAAACACATGGCTAAAATAATCACCTTGGGCCCGAATTTGAGCTGGGTGGTGCTATGCACCGCATCGGCGCATAGCCCATGCACCTCCCGCCTAACCCAGATTTTCAATGCCAAGGTCATATGAGGCCCAGGCATCAAAAATTCAGGTGTCGCCACACAGACAGGAAGCCGCAGGAGCTACCTATGTAGCACTGATTTTCAATTCTACATGGTTAGTCCCAGGCCTTAAAGATAGGTGAGGTTTTCCCACACCTATCTTTAAGGCGCAGAGCGCTAACCATGTAGCATTGAAAATCGGTGCTAGATGGGTAGCGCTATGGCCCACCTTTGCTCCACCCTGGAACGACCCCAACACACCCTGATGCTATGCGGATAGCATCTGGGCGCTTTAGGGACATATCCAAGATTTTCAAAGGGCACTACCCGTGTTGGTGCCTTTCAAAAATCCCGGAGAAAGCCTTTACAGGGGTAACTAGAGAAGTTACCTGTGTAAAGGCCTTCAAAAATCAGGCCCCTTATTACTTCAAAAAAGGAATACGTATTGCAGCATTAACTGGGTGTTATAAAAACTACAGAGATCAGTCATTTTCTTGTTGTTAGATATGTAATTTGCATCCTGAGACGTTTTAGAAAACGGGAACAAAAGCTTTTTCCTCTAAGTAGTTACAGAATAAGACTAGGGGGCATATTTACTAAAGTGGTTGTAACCTTTGTAAAACCTCCTTTTTTATTTGCTTAACTAAATAAATAAATTGATTTTGTTTGCTGCTCACATTAAACTTTAGAATATCACAGCCTCTGTATGTGATTCTGAGTATTCACTGCTCAGCACTTATTTTTATTACAGCTATGCATTTGCCTCTTTACTGCAGTTTTCTTACAACATTCAATTTGAAGGAGAAATACTAGCATGTGAAAAGAGTTCACAAAGGAGTTTTGGAAAAAAGGGGGGTGGAAGGTATTGACCATCAATAGTAATGAGGGAGTGGGCGCCGATGTATAAGTTGCAGGGAGGGGCATCAGAAATCCTAGCACCGGTCCTGCTTAGAGAGGAGCAAGCCCCTCATAAAGCAAACCACCAAGGGCTGAGCGGAAATGGGATTCCCCTCCAAGCCACAATGGTAGGTCCCAGCCGCGCTCAGATGGACCCTGACGGAGTTGGACTTGAGACCCGAGTCCAAGAAGTGCAGAAGGTACTCAAGCAAATTGTCGATGGTGCAAGAGAAGGGATGTAGAGCCCTGTCAGTGCACCAGGAGGAGAACCTCTGCCATTTAAATGCATAGGATCTACACATAGAATCCTTACGGGAGGCCAGCGAGACCTCCATAACATTCTCAGGCAAGTTGAGCTCCAAGAGGACTATTGTTCAACACCCAGGCCATGAAGACCAGGGACCAGACATTGGGATGCAGCTGGGTTCCGTCCTCTTGAAAGATGAGGTCTGGGGCAGAGCCAAGACGCAAAAGCTCCCACCAAAAAAGTTGGAGCAGCAGGGAAACCATGGCTGTCTGGGCCAATATGAGGCAATGAAGATCATCGTGCCCCGTCGGCCTGGAGTTTCAGCAGGGTTTTCACCACTAGTGGAATAGGAGGATATGTGTAAAGCAAGCCCACTCCCCAGTGGAGGAGGAAGGCATCTGGCTCCAGCTGGTCGCTGGAAGCCACCCTGGAGCAGAAGTGGTCCACCTGGGCATTGTGCAGAGTGGCAAACATAGTAACAACAGATCTATCATGGGGATACCCCACTCCCAAAAGATCCAACCTACAACATCCCCATTGAGGATCCACTTGCACGATTGAAGGATGTGACTCAGCTGGTCCACCAGGCAATTGAGTTCCCTGGGCAGGTAAGTCACCCACAGGTCCATGCCATGGGTGATGGCAAACTTCCACAAGTGGATTGCTTCCCAGCAGAGGAGCTACAATCCCGTGCCACCCTTCTTGTTGATGTAATACATGGTTGTTCATCTGGATCAGCACCACTTGGTTGGCCAACTGCACCTGGAATGCCTGGAGGGCATTCACGATGAACACAGTTTCAAGAAGTTGATCTGGTGAAGGCTCTCCTGCTCGGACCACAGGCCTTGGGTGCGCAGGCCATCCAGATGAGCCCTCCAGCCTCTCTTGGATACATCCATCATCAGTGTTCTTTGAGGTGAAGATACCTGAAATGGAAGACTTTTGAGCAGGTTCTGCAGTTCCGCCCACCAGCATAAGGACTTGGTCAGAGGTGTGGTGACCGCCACCTGGTCCTGTAGGCAGCCAGTGGCTTGTTCCACTGTGTACTCAGAGTCCATTGAGTTTGTCTCATGAACAGGCGGGCCAGGGCAGTGACATGCACCATCGAGGCCATGTGTCCAAGGACTTTCAGCTTCCCCCGTACTGTTATGTGGCTCCTCTGCTGGACATCACTGATTACCGCCATTAGCCTTTGCAGGCGATACATTGAGAGAAAAGTCCAAGCCTGAGTGGTGTCGAGGAGAGCCTCTATGAAATCCAGCTGTAAGGCGGAGGTGAGACTTGGGATAATTGATCACACACCCCAACTGCTCGAGTACATGAATGGTCAGGTGAGCCGACTGCCAAATGCCATTCAGAATGGAGCTCTTTATGAGCCAGTCATCCAAGTAAAGAAAGACGAAGATCCCAAGGGTCCAAAGATAGGCAGCTACCACAGCGAGGCATTTAGTGAAGATTCAGGGTGCCTATGCCAGTCTGAAAGGAAGTACTTGGTACTGGAAGTGACAGTCCCCCAGAACAAACCTGAGGTACTTTCTGTGAGTGGGATGGATCAGTATGTGTGTATACATATCCAAGAGATCCAGGGAACAAAGCCAATCATCATTTTGCAGGTAAGGGAGCAGGGTCCCCAATGAGACCATCTTGAACGTCTCTTGCCCCAGAAAGGTGTTGAGGTCTTGAAGGTCCAGGATGAGCTGAAACCCACCCCCCATCCTCTTGGTGACCAGGAAGTACCTGGAGTAGAACCGCCGACTGACCTGAGCCGAGGGCACCGGCTCAATGGCAAGCTGGGTGAGGAGAGTGGAGACTTCCTCCTGTAGCAAATTGCAATGCAGCGGGTCCAGGGGAGATACGCTCTTTGGGGAGAAAGGGGAGGCAGCTCGTCAAAGTGGAGCATGTATCCACTTTGGTCTATCTGCAGCACTCATGCATCCGAAGTGACCAGAGGCCATCTGTGGGCAAAATGGACGAGCCCGCACTCCCCCCTCACTGGAGGGTGTACCCCTTTGGGCACTGGCAGATTCGCTGTGCTCCGAAAGAGCCAGTCAAAATCCCATCCCATACTTGGGCTACAGGGCGGGTAGGGCTTTCTATGGCTTCTCCTATGATTGTTGGCGAGAAGCCTGAGGCTTTGGTTGAGAGCTCTGAGGGCTTGGGTAGAACTGCCATTGGCACTGGTAATAGATCTTTTTGCCCTATTACTTTTTCTGAGAGGGACCAGTGGTCTTCGTTGAGAGCCTGGAGAGGGTGTCATGCTCCTTTTTGATTTCTCCAGCTTTGTTGTCTACCGGCTTCCCTAAGAGGTTCTCCCCCCTGCAAGGCACATCTGCCAGATTATCCTGGACCCATTGTTCCAGGATTGAGGACTGGAGCCAGGCGAGCCAGCATGCGCTAATGCCCACAGCCGCAACCCTGCTGGCTGATTCAAAGGCATCGTAGGTTGTCCGGACCATGTACTTGGAGCAGTCCTTGCCATGGCCCACAAGGGCTTGAAAGGAGATTAGACAGAGGGAATGTGCGAAGCAAGGTCAGCTAGGTCCAGCATGATGTCCTTGAGGAACATGCTCATGTACAGCTGGTATGAGAGGACCCTGACTACCAGCATGGAACCCTGGAAGCACAGCCTTACGAAGGAGTCCAAGTTTTCACTTCCCTACCCGGGGGCAACAAGGAATGGGTCCAGGGCTGGTTCTAACACTAGGCAAACTAGGCAGCCACCCAGGGCATCAGAATTTTAGGGACTGCACAGCAGTAGACTTATCGGAAGAAGGGATTTACTCCTCACCTGATACTGTTGATGCACTGGTAATTCAATCAATGCTATGAGACATGTCAAAAGGGCCTTCTTATCACCAAGCCTAGACCCAGCCCAGAGCTTTGCTTGGCCTTCTGGGATATGTAGTTGAAATAAGCAGTTGTGGCACCGAGGTAAGGCTTCAAAAAGGTTTTATTTCCCCTTCCAAGAGGTTTCTTTTGGGTGAGTCAAACAAAACATAAACAGCTCCACTTGGGCAAAAACAAAGCAAGAACAGGAACAAAAATTGCTTACTTTCAGCTTTTAAACAAGTAAATGAAAAGTACTCAAAAACAGCTCTCTTCAGCAAACAAAGGCATTTTCTTTGTGGCTTTCAAGATTTGGCAATTCTACACACTTATCTTAGAGATAACACGTTATCTGAGACAGAGAGCGTACAGTCCATGTAATCACTGCTTACATTATCCCCCTGTAACTCATATTGCATCTCTTCAGGCTCTTCTGTTAAGAGGTCATCTCTTGCAGCATGTGAAACGTTGCTAAACAGTCTCCCTTGCTCTGCAGGAAGTCTCTTTCCCTCTGGGTGAGAATGTTAGCTAAGCTGCTACCGTATTCGTTGGAGTGCCTTTCTTGGGAGCTTCTTAAATGTGGTGGGAGATAGAGAGAATTCTTGGTTTCACTTTTCCCTCTACTAGGAACATTAGGGTTAGCCTTGCCCAGTCTCTGCCTCGAGCTATGCTCAGTTGCTATCGACACTGGAATAAAATCACGTAAAAACTTTTCCTGGCTCCTGCCTTTGAAACCTCTTCCAGATACAGGTTTATGCTCAGGGATAAAAGCTTTATTGTTTTTCTGCCAGTTATTTGTATAAAAACTTTCCTCTGGCTTCCTCCAGCTAACTTCACAATCAAATGTTTGGTTACCTTTTTGATAGCATTTGCTGGGCTTTGACGCTCTCAGAGTTCTGCTCTTAGCTCCCTTCCAATTAGAATTTCTCCGTTTGTATCTCTGACTTCCAGCCTCACAGCTGCCTGCTCCCGTGCTCCAACCGGGTTCTATTTCACTCCTGCTGTGTCCTGCGTATGTCTTCTCTCTCTCACCTTCACTCTCACTCTCACTTTCACTCCTGCTCCCACGCTCAGTCCATCTGTTGCTTGGACTCTCAAGCTGGCTCCGTCTCTCTCTAGCCCCACGTTGGCTCTCTTGCACACGCTGGCTCTCTCCAGCCCTACGTTGGCTCTGTCTAGCCCCACGTTGGCTCTGTCCAGACTGACTCTCTTGCACACGCTGACTCCGTCTAGCCCCACGTTGGCTATCTCTGGACTGACTCCCTTGCACACGCTGGCTCCGTCTAGCCCCACGTTGGCTCTCTCTGGACTGACTCTCTTGCACACGCTGGCTCCGTCTAACCCCATGTGCAGTGAGCTTTTCTATGTGCGTGTCAGCTCCACCCACACCCAGCTGGCTTCCATTAGCTCCTAATTCCTTAGCCTTTCTGTTGTTTGGGCGTGTTTCCTTTGCACGTGAACTGCTTTGTTTAGGTTGCCTATGGCAACATCCTACCCTGTGTTCCTCAGAACTGTCATGATCAGTCCTATTTCCTGCATTTCTGCTGGTTTTCAAGGGCTCTATAAAAGCTGCCCCGTGACAGACAGGATAGGATAGGATTGATTGAAATGCCGGATGCATTTGCAGCATCGGGTGAGTCATCATTCAGCGGCACACACACACCCCTCTTTTTTAAATTCAGTTACCTTAAAACGATGAGTTTCTTTGAAGTTTATTGCAGGTAGCCCTGGCAATCCTCAGAATCCTCTGGGAAAGTTCCTCCCGGAGAACATTGAGGATTGCTTAGGCTGCCTGCAAGGAACTTCAAAGAAACTCTGATCATTTTCAGGTAATTGAATTTTTAAAAAAGAGGTGTGTGCGTGCCTCTGGATGATGACTCACCCAATATGGTTGGTGCACCAATAATTCAATTAATGCTACGAGACAGAGTAGGACTGATTGAATCAGGTGCATCAGGTGAGGATTCTCTCTTCTTCATTTAATTCTGCCACAGTGCTGGGGCTGCTTTATGAGTAGAAGAAGGGGGAGCTTAAAGGAAGGGGTGGGTGAGGTGTGGAACTTAAAGGAAGGGGTCAAGTTAGCATGAAAGAAAGGGATGAGGCATAAGGGAAGGAGCAGAGGTAGAGGAGAGAAAAAGAAGACATTGTGAGTGTATTAAGAGAGAAGGGAAGGGAGGGAGGGAGCAAAAGGCCTGAGAGAGCGCAAAGCTGGCTAGTAGGGAGGAAGAGTGAATGGGGGGGGGAGGAGGGTTGGAGGGGAAAAAGGGATAATGTAAGAGAGAGAAGTGTAAACTAGGAAATGGGAATAGTGCAAGAGGATGGGAGGGACAAGGAGTAGGTACAGGAGGACAAGGGAAAGTGCAGACACACCTACCACTCCAACACACATGTATATACAACCACCTCCTGACACACACACACACACACACACCATCCCGACTACACACACTAACACATACATGTTCACACAGTCCCCCGATGCACATACATGCACAGAGCCATTAAGAAACACAAGAACAAAGACACCAGCACACATATACATGCATGCCCCAACACTCCCCATGACAAGCATACATGCAGCCCCTGACAGTCGACCCGACACACACTCAAACATGTACCCTCCACTTGCCTGATTCTGCAAATGGAGGAAACACTATATACTGTAAGTGTATACTTTTCAACTTGCTGAGGGGAAATATGATAGAGGTCTATAAAATAAGGAATGTAGTGGAACGGGTAAAGGTAGAGCGGTTGTTTTCTCCTTCTAGAAGTAGAAAGACTAGGGGACATACAATGAAGCTACAATGTAGCACATTTAAGACCAATTGAAGAAAATATTTTTTCACTCAATAAGTAATCATTGCTGTAGGCTGTAGTAAAAGCTGTTAATGTAGCTGGGTTTAAAAGAGGTTTGGAGGAAAAATCCATTAACTATTATTAAAGAGAACCGAGGAAATCCACTGCTTACCCCTGGGATAAGCAGCATGGAATCTATATACCTTTTCGGAACCTGAATTGGCCACTGTTGGAAACAGGATATTGGGCTTCATGGACTTTTGGTATGACCTAGTATGCAGTTTCTTATGTTCTTATGTAAAATTCTCATACCTCTTCTCTTTTATTTTAATTACGCTGTCTTCAAATGATCTTATGAGGGATGTGACTCCCCAGCAGAGTTCTTTCAAGTTGTGTGCTGGCAGCCTGGGCAATGCTCTGACTTGTTCTTCCTCCCCACTTCCCCCCTCCTCCCAAAAAAAGAGGAAATGATCTCACATGCAGCCATGAGGACAGAACGATGGGGCTGCATGTGAGATCTTTACTCGGTATCAGTGCAGTTGGCCCTGAATTGGACCAGAGGGAGTGTGATGGCAGTATAGCACCAGAGCTGTCCTGTAGCATCTCCCCTCACCCACCTGTGCCCGCCTTCAATCCACCCGTTCCTCTGCCTTTTTCTTCCTTGCCCCCACCCTGTGGAACTCCCTCCCCTCTTCTATCCACCTCGAACAAGACCATGCCACCTTTAAGATCCGCCTTAAAACTCACCTCTTTTCCCTTGCCTTTGACCTTCCTGAACCTCCCACATGACTTTGTCTCCCCTTCCCCCTCCCCTCACTCTCCCCTCTATCGTCCTGTTGTGCGAATCTGCCTAGTTTGCTTTCCTATCAACTGATGTAACTTCTTTTCCTTTTTTTCTTTCTTTTCCTCTCACCTCATGGTGACCACTATAATTTGCACTCTGTAAACCGCTTTGATGTTCCTTATGTTTAGCGGTATATTAAGTTAATAAACCATAAACCATAGCTGGGAATCCAACTTGATGGGAGGACCATAATGGGGAGAGGGGGGAAGGCACACACAAGAGATGGGGCATGCATGAGAGGGGGGGGGGGGGCAGCATGGCTGAAGGTTCGCCTAGGGTGCCAGATACTCTTAGGCCGTCCTGAATGGATCTTACTGCTTTTGATACTCTTCATGGATGACTCCATCACCATGGAGTTGTGTGGAAGCTGAGGTTTCTCGAATCCTGGGGCCTTTTGCACTTGGTGCATCGAGTCCAGCCTCTGGCTGATTGCTGGTACCATGGGGGGGTTCTCCCACCTCCTCAGGATGCAGTGCATGGCATCATCATGGCCTCCTTCGGAGCCGAGGTGTACTAGAGGATTTTGAGTTCTTCCACCCTAGGCTTCTCCTTGGACTCCAGGGAGAAAAGTATGGCCTTGGCCTTGGCCATGTCCCTCACAAAGTCCTGGAAGGACATGTCCTCTGGGGGTGACTTCTGCCTTTCATATAGAAGGGAGGGGTCCAAAGGGAGGTCCGGGGATCCCCAGGCAGAGACCACAGATTGTTCCTCAGTCTCCCAGCTATTGAAGTCCGATTCCGAGAGGAAGATGAAATAGCATCAATCCCCCTCCCAGCGCTGGTGCTGACCATGTGGCGAGGCAGGGAATCGAAGGGACCGAAGCTGCACCGAGTGTTTCCGAAGATGCACTGGGGCATTGGACCCCGACACACTGGAGAGGGAGATGGCTGTGGGAACCAGCATCAATTCTAACTTCCAGCCCAATTCGCCTGCCTTGGCAGGCAGTGCATGGGTCTCAAGAATTGGCTAGATGGACTCTGGTGCACCAAAAGGCCAGCCTGCTGCTTGGTAAAAACTGCCACCATATGGGACTCGAGGGCCCGATGGTGTTCCTCCAGTACCACCGTCTCTGAAAGAATAGAGCTGGGATTATGACTTAAGCCGTCAACTCCAGCACCTTCTTAGGGGACTCCATGATGGTAGGGATATCAGGAAACACCCAGCGGCACTCCGGGACTCTGGGAGCCGAATCCTCACGCCAGGGCACCTTAGCGGGCTGCTCTCAGCCGTCACGCTCGGCATCACATCTAGAAGGGCTCCAGTAATGATGCACATGGGTCAAGACTCAGTGCTCGGACGTCCCCTTCGATGTTGAGGAATCTGTTCTTGGTTCTGGGCAGAGGTCATTGGAAATCTTCTGTTTCGGGCCACTGTTGCCCCAAGTGTGCATAAATACCCCTCAATGATGATGCCTCTGTGGAACCTCCCAAACATGTCGATGCTGATGCCAGGGCCAAAGCTGAATCCGGCCAGAAGAGGTTCTCCCTTTATTTCTCCTGGCCCTTCAGGCGCTGTCTCATTATTTGCAAGACGCAGGCTAGTGGTAAGGCCAAGGAATTAAAGGCACTAGTTGTGGCGATTGGTGACCAAGATGGTTTGGCCACATTTGGTACCCACTGGCTGGCTTGAATATGTTCAGGAACATGGCCACAGCTAGGTTCAAGGGCTTGATCGGTGACCGAGATGGTCTGGCCACACTTGGTGCACGTCTTGAACCTGCTGGCTGGCTTGGATATGTCCAGGAAAATGGCTGCGGCTAGGTCAAAGGGCTCAATGGTGCCAGCAGTGGGAAAAACAAGAAAAGAAAGAAATTAAAAAATAAAAAATCAAATGTCGGCCCTGGAACTGATGCTATTGGCAACAGGCAGTAGGATGAAAACAAAAGGTTTGGTTTTTTTTTTAAAGAAATAACCTGCAAGGGGATAGAAAAATAAGACTTTTCTGAGGATAGCAGGAGCACATCCTAAGGGCTCCGCAGAAAAAAGAAGACTGGAGAATATGGTGCTGTGGCAGGTGGGAGGCAGGCGTGCATGTATGGTGGAGTCTCCCAAAAGCTTTCAATGGAAGCTGGGTAGCATTCCCACGTGGGACTCCGTCGGGACGTGCCCCTACTTGAAGACTTACTTCCTGCTTGTTCACGAGGAACAGGAACATACCAAGCTAGAAGTGTGCCCATTGGGACTCGCGAACCTAGTGGCCCCTTCCTCCACCAAACTCCTTCTGTACTTACACTCTCTGTGGCCGTACTGCTCGCATGACCTTTGGTGCAGCCCTGGTGGAAAATGCAAATTGCTGTCTTTTACTGATAAGTTAAAAAAGACATATTGCTACAAAGATAAATAGCAATACAAGTCTAAGGCTAACAGAGAGAGGAGAGAGCAACAGATGTTGGGATATATGGCAGAGAGAGTGAGATAAGGCTTCCAGAAATGCATTCACTGCAGGAGTAGATTGCAGGAACGTAGTGGCCTGGAGAATTTTTTTTCATAGTGGCCAATGTAGTATTAAATTGCAGTACAATCAAAACACAGGGCTAATGTGAATGCTACTGCATTGTTTGTACCTTGTGTCAAACTCACATTCCGCACCTTCTATGGTATCTGAGACTGACAGAGGGTACAGGCAATGCAGCAGCCTCTGCATCCCAAGACCAAGATCCACCAAGCAACAGCAACACGCATCATGGTACTCCACCGAGCTGTGAGAGCAGAAACAGGCTCTTCGCTACATAGAGCACCAGTGGAGAAAATTCAGAGGTTCCGATATCCATGCCACATACCAGATAAACTCAAGACTTACTGTAACAACATACTCAAATCCAAGAAGGAGTACTACCATAACACCCTCCTTAAAGTCCTCAACAAACCAGAGAGCTCTTCGACCTGGTCTATCACTCACAAGAGGTCCCACCCAACCACGACAAGACAATGCCCTCAACCCCCAGGACATGGCCACATACCTTCAAATGAAGCATGGCTCCACCAATCTCCCAAACACTCATTATACCCACCCTGATCAAGCCAACGGACACCCCCCACTCCTGAACCACCTTCAGAGACCTACCACCAGATGATCTCGAGGCCATCATTTCACATATCAATACAACGACTTCCCCACTGGACCCATGCCCGGTGTCGTGGATAAAGGTTACAAGAAATCACTTCTTACCAATCATATCAGCCATAGTGCACACATTCCTATCCCCCATCTACCTCCCCCCGCCACTCAAGCAGGCCTCCATCCGCCCCCTCCTAAAGAAATCCAACTTAGACCCCAAATCACCCACCTTATACCGATCCATTGCCAGCATACCCTTCCTGGCAAAAAATCACAGAGAAGGCAGTCCAAATCCAGCTCCAGGAATACGTCAACCAGCATGCACCCCTCGGCCAACACCAGCATGGCTTTTGCTCCCACCACAGCACAGAATCCCTGCTGACCTCGCTACTATCCACTCCGATCGAAGGAACGGAGAACAAATAAAAAGGCTTCATACTACTCTTCCTGGACATCTCCTCAGCGTTCGACACAGTTTCACATCAAACACTGCTAGACCAACTCCATGAGATAGGAGTGCAAGGCAAACCCCTCCAGTGGTTCCACTCGTACCCATCGCACCATTGCCAACAAGTCAAGATACAACAAACTGCATCCTCCCCATACACCCTGCCACAAGGAGTGCACCAGGGATCCGCACTTTCATCATTGCTGTTCAACATCTACATCCGCTCCCTATGCACAACAATCCAAAAATTCAACGTCAGGTATCTGATACACCTGATGACATAATGGTATACACCCCTTTCTCCACAGATGCCCCCGACTACTCCAATCTTTCAGCCTGCTTCAAGGAAATTGTCCAGTGGCTCCAGTATAAAAAACTAGCAGTCAACTACATTAAATCTGAGATCCTACATGTTACCAGGGACCCTGAGTTCATACCTCCTGCAACAGTCAGGCTTGGAGACACAGACCTCCAAGTCAAAACTCAGCTCAAATACCTCGGAGTCACCTTAGACCAGCACCTAAACTTTCAAGCTCACGTCCAGAACAGCACAAAGGTAATTTACTACAAACTCAGGACACTACACAACCTGTGCCCCCTGCTCTCTTCCGATGACTTCCACGCAGCCTGTCAGGCAACAATCACCCCCCCCCCCCCTTGCTTGACTACTGTAACTCCATATATCATGGGCTACCCAAGCACACAATCCATCCGCTACAGCTCACTCAGAACACCGCAGCACACACAATCTCCAAGTGCCCAGGCACGCTCTTGTAACACTCATTCTAAGATCCCTCCACTGGTTACTCATCACATCCAGGATCAAATTTAAAGTCCTTACCATCATACACAAAGCTCAGAATGGCCTCACCACCCAGCATCTCCAGCTGTCAATCAGCACCCCAGCTCCACAGGCCCCACAGACAGAGAACGTTAAACCTGCTCAACCTGCCAATGCTAATTCACAAGAGCACCCAATATGCCCACCTGAGATCCTTCCCACTCTACGCCCCAACACTCTGGAACTCATTGCCATCCACTCTAAGAAGTATTCAGGCAGCAAAAGACTTCAGCAAGCGCCTAAAGATCCACCTTTTCCAAGAGCATTATGGCACATGCTAGCCCTCTAAAGAATCCACTAAACGGACTCCTACACACAACTTGTTAAACCTTTTGTACCTACCACTGATGGACCCCACTACTGTACCTCCACATCATGTCTCTTCTGTTGAATGTCCACTACTTGTAACCAAACTTGTCACACTACTTGTCCACTACCAGTAACTGAACTTGTTGCACCCGACTACTCTTTCACCCTGTCTTTCTACTGTTAATTGTTCACCGTTTTGACTGGTAGAAAAATGGTATACCAAAATCAGTTAAATAAATAAATAAATAAAATTCACATTAGCACTGTGCATATTACATTACACTCCCATGAATGTCGTTTTTACTTTTCTTTCAGGAGCTCAGCTTACTGTTGGTTACCATTCATTCCAATCCCCACCTGAAGCCACCAATTCAGTCAGCAACTGTCAATGGATAAGTCCCTACACTCCTGCAAATTACCTATGTGCTTGCCCCCAGGGCACTGGCCCCTTTTACCTGACTTCTCTTGGGTGATCTTCTGCTCAAGACTGGCTGCTGCCTGTGCTCTGCTGCTGTGACTTGGCTGTGACTGTCAGTCTTCTTCTTGTCCTGACTCTTGAGTGGCCCCTGGCATGGGAAGCGGGGGGTGGGGGTGGGGGGTGGGGGGGGGGAGAGCAAAAGGCTGCTGGGGTGGTCGAGCTGCTGGGTGTGGTGGTCATCTGGAATCCTGTCTAGTCCTGTGCTTTGTCTCCACCACTAGCCTGGGCAAGTTAGCAGTGAGCTATCGCTGACTGTGCCCTGACTCCTGTCACCAACCAGTGCCACTCCTTAGATATCCTAAGACTTATTTGTCTTTAGTCTACACTTTGTAGGGCACTCTGCTCTGCTAATGAGTGATCTGCAGTCTTGGCTAGAGGTGGTGCCTTTGCCACTACTCCCTTCTGCTCTGTCTGGGATGGTTGTGATCAGATGAGCTACAGCCTGCAGTTCTCTCTCTCTGTTCTGCACTGCAGCAGCTACTGGCAGACACATGCAATGTGGAGATGGTGCTAGGTGTAAGCAGGCAGCATTACTTTAATGCCTTGCCTTGCCTCTCAGCTGTGAGCTGTGGCTCAGCAATGGTGGCCTGCACCCTACAGATACCTGCCTAAGCCGAGTATGATGAGTGCTTTCTCTCTTGGTTCTCTGCACTGCAGTTGCAGGCCGGCACACATAGGGATGTATAGTGCTTGGTGCAGACAGGCAGTATTGCTTGCCTTAATGCCTTCTTGCCTCGTTGCTCTCAGTTGTGGGCTATGGCTGGGTAATGGTGGTCTCTGTGAATACTAGTGGCTGGCTGCACTGCACACTGCTTCTGCTGCTGCCTGTGGTGGAGGTGGACCATGGGAGAAAACCGCACAGGAGGACTGTGGGTGGGGTACGCATGCATGCTACTACTGATCACACCGGTGCAGGGTACCTGCTGTCTGAGGTAGTAGGAATTGGGAAGGACACTGCTACTGCCTGCACATAGAGATATCACTTGTGCAGCTGCTTGCTAGTATGGCACAATGTCAACTGCACTGCACACCCCATGGGCTCTGCTACAGGCAAAGAAGTGTAACATCAACAACAGCTTGTACAACCTCCACTAGCAGCCAGAAACATTCTAAAAATGGCCTGCAATGGAGTGCAAGTGCTGAGAGGCAGGGGTGAAGCATCCACAGTCAAATGGGTCAAGGGAGGAATGATTCAAGAGAGCCAGACCCAGTCCAGAAAGCATCCAGCAAAGTAAGTTTTATCATGTGACTGGCATCACCAACTCACTGAGACATGCTTGAATGCCCAGTAGGTAGATTCTCATCCCAACCAATAAGTGTAGGATTGAAACCCTGGACAGTTGGGTGTAGGCAGAGGAAAAGGCAAGGAAGGAAGGTGAACTTGCATATTTTCTCTGTATTTTAGCATGCATTGATCCTCTGGATTTTAATCATATCCTCTGTGACTATTGCCCATATCTGGCAGTAACAGATCTTTGGGGAATCCTATCTAAGCACCTACCCATCCCCCTCTTTCCCTGCAATAGGAAATTTGTATGCAGTTGTGGTCAACATTATTGGCACCCTTGCATTTTAGGTATCTTGTGTACAATATCTTGAGAAATAATTGGAAATATTCCAACTGTATATCATCATAATATTTTAATGGTATGTTCAAAGGTATACAAAAAAAATGATGTCTGTGCAATTTAGACACTAATTTCTGAGAAAAAAAAACAAGATATGACCTGGACAGGATTAATGGCACCCTTCACTAATATTTGGTTGCACAACCCTTGGCAGTGATGACCGCCTCCAAACGTTTCTTGTAGCCATCTATAAGCTTCATACATCTGTCTGTTGATAGTTTCTCCCACTCTTCAACTGTGATTTGTTCCAGCTCATGAATGTTTCCAGGATTCCTTTTACCAATGGCAGATTTCAGCTGTTTCCAAGGTTCTTGATTGGATTGAGATCAGGACTCATTGCTGGCCAGTTTAAAACAGTCCATGTTTTCCTTTTTAACCATTCTTTTGTACTTTTGGGTGTATGTTTTGGGTCATTGTCCTGCTGGAGGACCCATGACCTTCGACCCAAACCTAACTTTCTGACACTAGGTAGTACATTTTGCTTGAAAATATCTTGGTAATCCTCTGATTTCATGATTCCTTTAATACGTTCAAGGCCTCCAGTTCCTGAGACAGCAAAACAGCCCTACAACATTATGGACCTTCTACCATATTTAACTGTAGGAAGAGTGTTTTTTCCTCATAAGCTTCATTTCTTCGTCTGTAAATGTATCATTGGTCCGCATTGCCAAAGAGCTCAAGTTTTGTTTCATCTGTCCATAGAACATTTTCCCAGAAGGATTGTGGTTTCTCAAGGTAGGTTGGGGCAAAGATCAGGTGTGCCTTTTTATGACTGTCTTTGAGCACTGGGGTCCTCCTTGGCCTTCGCCTATGAAGTCCTTCTTTGTTTAGTGTACAGAGTATGGTGCAGGTTGAAACCACCACTCTAGATTTTAAATAATCCAGGTCAGTCTTAAGCTCTTTGGATGTTGTACGTGGTCTTTTTCCAACAATTTGCACTAAGCTTCAAAGACCTCTTAGATTAATTTTCCTCTTCCGACCACGTCCTTGGAGGTTCTTGACAGTCCATGAGCAGACAACTTCTTAATAACATTGCAAACTGTAAACACAGGAACCCCAAGGTCTTTGGAGATGGCCTTGTACCCCTTTGAAGTTTGATGTTTGGTAATAATGGCTTTACTGACAGTCTCAGGCAGCTCTCTTCACTATTGTGAAAATGGAACAGGGAGTGAATGTGGCCATTTTAAACATTAGAGCCATCATTCATTGGTTGATTCAAGTCATGTGAGTACTGACAACTGATCACAGGTGTGTCTAATTTTACTGCAATGGGAATGTGGTTCTTGTGTTCAAACTGATTTGAATTGCTTATAAGGGTGCCAATAGTCATGTCCTGGAAATGTCCCAGTTTTTATACTATTTCCTTTTTTAATTGGTCTTGTTTTATTTGTTTCTTTTATGTGTCAAATATGTGTGCATATATTGTCCAAAACCATTTCACTGGCTACTTTTTTTTAATGAGATATTTTACGAGATAATGAGACATTAAGGGGTTGACTTACAAGGGTGCCAATATGTTGACCACAACTGTAAGTGATAAGGCTGCAACATGTTTCTGTAGCTCCTCTAGGCTGCAGTGATCTTGTGTCTCCCATGGTCAAGACATGTGCAAGATGCTAAGGGCAGTGTGTGCCCACTGGACAACTGTGCAGCTATCCAGGACAGTGGTTTAGTCTTGTTCAGTCATAATGCAGCATCTTAATTCTTACAATGTGGCATATTCCATTCATTTTCCATGCTCCCACTTTATATGGCTATTCTGTGGCTTTATTTTTATTGTTCTTCTCGATCTGCTCAGATTCCACCCCATCATAATTCAGACCTGTTTCCCTTTTTTTACTGCATCTACCTACAGTTTCCAATCTTCTTCACCCTAGCCCTCCCCTTTACCATCTCTATCACTTTCCTTAACTCTTCTAACTCTTGCTAACTCCATCTCTCTTTATCTCCCTCCTATGCCCATGTCAAGTATCTCAAACTCTCCTTTCATCTCCCTGCTCTGTGGCCAGCATTTCCCCTTCTCTTCCCCACCTTACTCTTTAGTTCATCATCTTCCCTTCCTGTTCCTACTCCATGAGTCCAACATCTCCCCCCTTCTCCCTACTCCATGTCCAGCATTTCCCCTTCTTTTTTCCTTCCCCACCCTCCTGTAGTCCTGCATCTTCCCTTCTCTTTCCTCCCCCTGACAGTTGTCCAGCAACTTCCCTTCCCTTTCCTTCTCCCCCAAAATATCCAGCAGACATTTAGCTGCTTCCATTCATTTATTTATTTAACAATTTTTCTATACCGCTTTTCTTGTATTCAAAGTGGTTTACATGGAACAGTAACATTGAACATTACATAGAACAGGTCATCAGACTTGGAGAGGGAACTTTGAACAATAACTGGGTACATTACATAGAACAGGACATTAAACTTGGAGAGAATGGGTTTAACATCTTATTTACATGATTGGTTATTACAGGTTGAGGATGTTATTAGGTGGTAGGGTTTCAGTTGGGTTGTAACTGTTAGCTTTGTTAATGGGGTCAGATTTATTGCAGTGGTTATATTTTATGTATTTATTCAGTTTCTGGTCCATAATACACCTTAATGAGATCACTTAATAAACCACATGACCTCTTCGACCTTGTCAAGACTTTATCCAAGGAACCATCCTCTGGACCTCCATTTGAGCTACACCCACAAGATTTTGCAACCTATTTACAATCCAAGATATGTCAGACCAACAAAACCTCTACTATAGCCTCTACCACAGAGCAAAACTGCCAAACAACCCTAACCATGTTTTCTACCCCCTCCAAGAGAGGAATTGAAGACACAATTGCAGCCCTTAACACCAGTACTGCTCAGACTGATCCATGCCCAGCCTTCTGGATCAAGGAGCTTCGCAGTCACTTCAGCTCAGTACTGGCCAAAATAACGAATCTCTCCTTCTCAACTGGCTCCTTCCCTTCAGCCCTTAAACACACCTCTATCAGACCTCTGTTAAAAAACTGCAAGCTTGACCCCCAACAGGTGGAATCCTACAGACCCATATCTAGCATTCCACTACTCGCGAAGATCATTGAAAAGGAGGCCCAAAAGCAACTGCAGGATCACATTGACTCCGCTGCACCATTAGACCCCTGCCAACATGGTTTTAGGGAATTCCATGGAGTGGAAACCCTCCTTACCACCCTCTTCTGCAAAATAATCACTGGCATTGACGACATCCGTCAAGGATTTGCACTCATCTTTCTGGACATCGCTGCAGCTTTCGACTCAGTAAATCATGAGCTTCTACTAGGACGTCTGATTGACAAAGGCATTAATGGAAAAGCGCTTGAATGGTGCAGATCCTACCTGGCCGAGAGATGGCAGCATGTCCGTTCTGGAGGGATAAAGTCTGAACCTTTCCACCAAAGCCAAGGAGTACCTCAAGGATCCTCCCTTTCTGCGCTCCTTTTCAATATTTACATGCAGCCAATTTGTAATATCATCCGGTCTTTCAATGTTGACTGCATGTTATATGCAGACGATGTCCTGCTTTACATTCCCTTCTCTACCGAGCATCTCGACCTCTCCCCACTAACGAGTTGCTTCAACGCAATATCTGACTGGCTCCTGTCTCAAAACCTCAGAATACAACATAAGAAAACTGAAGTACTCTTCATAACAAGGAATCCCAATTTTACCCCCCAAAATATCTTAAAGTAAAAGAAGCGGAGTTGCAATCTAAATCCTCAATTCGATATTTGGGAGTCACACTGGATCAACGCCTAGACATGAAAGCCCACATAGGAAACATAGTCAGATCAGTTTACTTCAAGATACGCTCACTTAGACACCTACGTTCCATGCTTGATCCAACTGATTTCCGGACAATCTTCCAGGCGTTGGTTATACCCCATTTCGACTATGCCAACGTCATATTACAAGGTCTTCCCCAATCTACATTAAACCCGCTTCAGCTAGCCATGAACACGGCAGCAAGAGTCATCCATGGAGCCTCCAGGTACGACCACATTACGCCCCTGCTGATACAGTTGCATTGGCTTCCTATTCAAGCTAGAATAGTGTTCAAGACCTTGGTAATTACTTTTAAAGCTGTCAATAATCTCACATCGGCATCCTTATCCTCACTTATCCATAGCACATCTCCAAATAGAGCAAGGAGATCCATGGCTATAAACTCCCTCAAAATCCCGAGGGAACTTACTACTTGCACTAAATCGACAGCCAACAGAGCATTCAGTCTCAGTGCCCCAATATGCTGGAATGCACTACCCCCTGATATTCGGGCTATTAGGAGCCTGACACAGTTTAGGAAAGCCCTCAAATGCCACCTCTTCAACAAATACCTTATAGAACCCAATGGCGTCACCTAGAGCCCAATAACACCCACTGATACCAGTCCCAGATAAATCTAGGGTATATCAACAACTCACCAAGTGTGATATTCATTCCCATAGTGGGCTGGTTTCCCTATGTATCTTCTGTATATATGATTCCATGTAGTATGTTTTGTAAATAGTTACCCCGGTTATCCAAGTTATTTATACCCTGTTACCTGTAAACTCATACGTGTTAAATGTACTGAGCATTTTGTTCCATGTGAACCGCGCTGATGCTGAATAGTGCGGTATATAAGAGACTGTAAATAAATAAATAAATAAATAAATACTCTGAAAAGAGGTATGTCTTTAGTTCTTTACGAAAGTCCCATAAGTCATTGGTGGTTCTAATCCTTTCCGGGAGTGCATTCCAGAGGGATGGTGCGTAGATTGAGAAGGCTCGGTGACAGGTTGACTGTTTTGCCTTGACTTTGTTTTGAGGTATTATTAGTAGTTGTTTATTGTCTCTCCTTTTTATTCTGGTTTCAGGGTCTTTGCAGACAAGAGTTTGGAGTATTGGTGAGGCTAGTTGGTGTAGGATCTTGAAGATAGTGAAGATGGCTTTGTATTTAGTTCTGGCAATTATGGGGAGCCAGTGGAGCTGTTCCAATGTTGGGGTTATGTGGCTGGTTCTTGTAGTACCCATTATGATGCGGGCAGTTGTGCTTTGTAGTAGTTGCAGAGGATAGATGGATTGGGTTGGTAAGCATTGATAGATGATATTACATTAGTCTAGAATGGGCATTATCAAGGCTTGACAAACTGTGCGGAAGTTGTTGGAATCCAGTTGTGGTTTCAGCTTTTGTATAGTTCTAATTTTATGGTAGGCTGTCTTTTAAATTCCTTACTACCCTGTGGCCATGTCCAGTATCTTCTCCTTCTTCCTTTCCCCTTTCTGAGTCTGTTTCCTCCCCCTTTCCACTGCCTGCACCATACTTCTGCCGAGATTGTCCTACATTCGAAAATGCAGTGCAGCCATAGGGTCTTTGCAGGTGTATGAGCTGAAGACCTGCATCTGATCCCCACTCCCCCTGATGTAAACTTCCTGTTAGGAGCAGGAGGAGTGACCAACCTTGAGCGTATACATGTGATCCAAAAGCTCCGAGCTGCCTGCAACACCTGTTCTGACACATCTGCAGTACGCCCCCTATTGGCACCTCCCCAAATGGCACCTCTGTCCCCATTGCTGGAATCAGAGACGGAAGCTGCAAAGAGGTGGGAGTCGGGGACACAGCTCTAAAATCAGGGACAATCCCTGAAAATCAGGGACAAATTATCTCAATGCCATCTCAAAAGCAGCAGAGGTCAACTTGACAATATAATTCAATGGTCTTTCCCTTCACTAGTGACATGAGCTCTGCAGATCTGTCCTGAGGAAAATAATCTGAAAACATCTGTCTTATACAAAGTGCTCACATATATTGGCTTCTCAAGGGCTTATAAGAATCTATGTAGGAAAACAGCAGAACATTCTGAAATGTTTTCCTTTCAAGAGAAGTCAGGATACAAGATATCTCCCTGTGGGTATTGAAAAGTGAGTTCTAGTACTCTTGGTGCTCTTGAGAATATATTTGGCTACCACAGAGTGGTTAGGAAGCTGTTGCTTCTTGAATCCAGAAGCATTCTGGTCTCTATACGTGAAAACCATCTTATTGTTAGCAGGGTGCAATGAAAGTGGGGTTTCCCACATTCTCATCTCTGTATTCCTCAAGATTTTGTGACTAGGCACCATCTTGCTTTCCTTGTGGGGAACAGAGGAAGAAGGTTGAAGAATTGGAGGATATCCAACATTTCTGCCTTGGGTTCCTCCTCTTTCTCTAACTTAAATGGAATTGTGTTAGCCCTTTCCTTTACAAAGCCTGTGAAGAAGAGCTCTTCTGGAGGATCATTTTTCCTATCTTATGGAGAAGAGAGGTCTCAGGGAAACCTATGGTTCACAATCAGAACCCCAGGAATGATCTGACTCTGACCCAAAAACGTATTCCAGAGAGAATTCTGGGACTATGCCTTGCTAGTAGTCAAGGCCTTGGTGAGGGTAGCTCTTGACTGAGGATGTCCAGACCTCAACATCGATTAATGCCTCAGTAAAACTTTTTCCACTGATATGCTTGAGACTGGCACTGACTTTTAGGCCCTTCAAGGCTCCAGCATTGATGAAATACCACCAAACACAATATGAGTTTTGAGGATTGGCTGTATAATTCTTTGCATTGACATCAAAGCCAATGCATCAAATCAAGCAAGGTATCAAGCAAGCCTCTAACCAATCTTCCTGTTCAGCTCCTCCTTAAAGATTGCCAATGCCAAAGTCAAAGAGAGAATAGTAGGTGAGGCTATATCTTCCTGAGTTACTTGAAATATATTAGTGGCTTGGTCCTGGAATCTTGGAGTCTATAATGCTCTTTTTGACATTGAGTAAGATGAGTGGTCCTCCATTTGGGTGTGCTTAGTGCATATGGCTGCAACCTGTATCTCTGTGCTCTTGACACTCTGCTCCAATCAGGGCTGATGTCAATGCTTCATAGTCTCCATTCGATGCACAACATTTTTAGTCTTCATTGCTGATGAAGACAAAGATGAATCCTTCAGGCAGGTATTGGTTGATGGTTTATCCTAATAACCTCTATTGATGTTTGACTTCAAGGGATACCGAAGACCTCTTGATGATGTTGTATCTGCAGGATCTAGTACAGTTCCTGGACCCAAATGGATCAATACCTACAATGCTGATGATGTTGGATCAGACTTAGAAGTACTGAACATCCTTTCTTTTTGCTCTTCACAATCACTCATCCCTCTCTTAGTCAGCTCCAAACAAAAGTGACACTCAGAGGGTTCGTGATTAGGCCCTAGGTACTGCAAGCAGCAATTATGAGTATCGGCTCCAGATATGGTCTCTCTGTATAGACTGCATTATTTAAGGCCACTGAGAGCTTTGTTTCTAGGACATGTTGTTAAGAAATTCAACTGTAGTGAAATCAAATGACTCGATTTTTAAAACAGAAGGTCTGGCCAGATGCCCAGCACTGAAAAAGTAGTGAGAAAAGGCAAATATGGAAAAAATTAAGAAATCTTAGAAATGGTCAAAAACATTAACTAAGGGTGCCAAAAAGGATGGAGGCCTCATGTGCGACACACAAAAAGCAAAACAATCTCACTTTTTAATGTTTTTATTTATACGATTTTTTGATTGTAAAATTTCAATTAACAGAGGAAAACACCAGAATAAATCAGAAAATCATTTGAAAACTAAAAACAAAACAAAACATGAAGAAGCTCTCATCAAGGGAAACCAGAATCCACAATACTGAAGTTATACAAAATACAAGAAACAGGCATATCTGCCAGATGAGGAGAGCTACTCATGACCATTAATCACCTCTTCAGTGCCTCTCCTATCAAGAAGAAATTTCTCCAGATGGGAAATGTCCTGGAACACAAATGTATCCACCTGTAATGTAATAATACATTTACAGGGGATTGAAGATAGAATGTTGCACCCAGAACTGTTTCCAAAGGAGCTGTGTGCTCCGAATCACATCTGGAAAAATATTTAATCTTTGCCCACAAAACTGAACATCCTTCTTTTTAAAATAAGCCTTAAGGATTCTAATTTTAACTGCCTCAGAGACAAAGGTGACCAATAAAGTAGCCCTCTTAAAAATCGTATCTGATGAATTCCTAGGAAGGGGGTGAGACTTTGACTCTCTGAAGAAACAAGAACATCTATACCCCCTTCAGCAGGATCAACCTCTTTAGGCCAGGAAGGAATATAATAGGCTCCAACCACCTCGATCACCTCAGAAATATTTAGGACTTTACTAAGGTATTTTTTCAACAGAATTTCTGCAGAAAGAAGATGAGTATAGGCCTGGGAAAGCTTGTTGTTGTTAAGTGCCATTGAATCGGTGTCAATTCATGGCGACCCTCTGGATAGTTGTCCTAAACCATGATCGGTCTTCAATCAGGCGGCTCAGTGTTGACAGAGTGGCACTCATAGCTGCTTGTTATTGTATCGATCCATCTCATTGCTGGCCTTCCTCTTTTGCGTTGACATTCTACCTTGCCAAGCATGATGTCTTTCTCTAATGATCTCTCTCTTTGCATAATGTGTCTGAAGTATGAAAGTTGAAGTCTTGTCATCTGAGCTTCTAAAGAAAGCTTAGGTTTGATCTCCTCTTGGACTGACTGGTCTGTTCTTCGGGCAGTCCTTGGTATACGCAGTATTCGCCACCAGCACCATAATTCAAAGGCATCAATTTTCTTCTTATCTATCTTTTTCACTGTCCAACTTTTGCATCCGTATGACATACCATAGCCTGAACAAGTTGAATCTTTGGAGAGAGACATCTCTGCTCTTGAGAATCATGTCTAGGTCCTTGATAGCCATTCTGTCAAGAGCAATGCGTTGTCAAATTTCTTGACTGTTTGTTGTTTCTTTATTGATAGTTGATCCAAGTAGGTTAAAGATGTCCATTATTTCAATTTCTTCTCTATCAACGATGAACTTATTGAGTTTGCCAGTTGTCAGGATCTTTGTCTTAACATTAAGGTGCAGGCCCATTTTAAGACTGTGTTCCTTGATCCTGAGAAGCAAATGTTTCAGATCATCTTCACTTTCAGCCAGTAATGTGATATAAGGATAAGGTGGTATACAAAAAAAAAACTGTCTAAATAATCAGCACAGCACAGCCTTCCACCAGTCTTCACACCTCAGTTGTCTTTATACAGTGCAGCTTCTCTGATGATTTCTTCGGCATATTACTTAAACAGGTAGGAAGAAGGTATGCAGCCTTATTGTACACCTTTGCTGATTTTAAACCATTCTGTTTCTCCTTATTCCGTTCTGTTACTTCTTGATCAATGTAAAGGTTGTGCAAGAGAATGATCAGGTGTTCTGGTATACCCATGCTTCTCATGGTTTACACAGTCAAAAGCCTTGCTGTAGTCGATAAAACATATATAGATATCATTTTGGTATGCTTTTGTCTTTTCAAGGATCCATCTCACATCCACAATGATATCTCTCATTCCTCGCCCTTTCCTGAACCCTGCTTGCACTTCAGGCAGTTCTCGTTCCAAGTATGGTTGTAGTCTGCTGAATAATCTTGAGTAGAATCTTGCTGGCATGTGTATCAAAGGGATTGTGCAATAATTTCCAGTCACTTGGATCACCTTTCTTCAGTATTGGTATAAACACAGATCTTTTCCAGTCAGTTGGCCATGAAGTTGTCTTCCAAATTTCCTGGCAGAGCCTTGTAAGTATGATAACAGCTGCATCAGATTGCTGTAATACTTCAGTAGAAATGCCATCAATGTCTGGTGCTTTGTTCTTCGATAAGGCTTTCAATGCTACTTTGACTTCTTCTTTCATCACCAATGGTTCCTGATCATAAGGTACAGTTTGAAACGGCTGTTAGTCCACTTGATCTTTATGGTATAATGACTCTGTATATTCTTTCCACCTACTCAGTATCATTCAACATAGATCCTTGAGCATCTTGTAACATTGCACGTCAAGGCAGGAATTTTTTCTTTAACTCTCATAGTTTTAGGAAAGCCAATCTTGTTCTTCCTCTAATAGCTTTTGCTTCTATTTCCTTTCATGCGTCATTGTAGTATTTCTCCTTGTCTTGTCTTGCTGCATGTTGGAAATCTGAGTTCTGCAATTGCCTTTCTTTCTCCTCTGGCTTTAGCTTCTCTGTGTTTCTGGGCTTTTCAGTTTCTTCGGTCATCCATTTTGACCGTTTTTGCTTTTTCAACTTTTGTAGAGACTTTTGACTTTCTTCCAACACAACTTTCTTGATGTCATCCCATAACTCTTCTGGAGCTCTGTCATTTGTATCTAAAGCAGCAAATCAGTTTTGCAGGCAGTCTTTAAATTCTGGTGGTATATTCTCAAGTTCATATTTTGTTACATTCATAAGTGGCTTGCTCTTTTTCAACTTTAGCTTGAGTTTGCCTCCTAGTAGTTGGTGATCTGTTCCACAGTCATCTCCAGATTTTGTCTTTGTTGATGTTATAGAGCAGTGATGGCTAACCTTTTTGAGCCCGAGTGCCCAAACTGCCGCACAAAACCAAAGAATTTCCTCAAAGTGCCAGCACGTCAATTTGCATAAATATTTGCATAATGCTAACATACACTAACTTTTAGTAAACATGTCTCTTAATGAGTGTATGGATAAAGACAGACTAAAAGATTTCTACATTACTATAATCCAGTGCCAACCGCCAGGCACATTAGGAACTACTACAAACACTGCCCATTTAGAACCAATAGCAAACCCGCCATATCCTAACAGCACTACCAGGACTCACAAAGCACCATACCATACCTATCAAAAGGCAACACTGCAAATATTAAACCAATACATTTCAGAGAATAACAATACATGACCTACTGGGGAAAGAGAACAAGTGGCAATGTCAAAAAGGAATTACATAAACAGAATACCTCAGCTCAGTTACACAGTTGCAATTGCTCCAGCCACTTTCTTCTGGTTTCTTCATGTTTTCTGCTAACTCTCCATCATCTGCTGTCCATTTGTCCTTTCTTCTCTCTTCTAGTTTTTTTTTTCCATTCTCTCTCTCTACATCCGCTTTAACATACTAATCTTTCTCCTTTTGCTCTTTCCTCATTCCTATTTCATCCACTCAAATTTTACCCCTCCATCCTCAATCCCCACTTACTCTCCCAATACCCGGCCAATTGTAGATTTTTTATCCCTCCCACACAAAATATTTTTCCCCTCTCCATTTTACTCTCCCAGCCCCATCCCATTCTAATCCTCCCCCAACATCAGCTCCCTTCTAGTTCCAACCTCACCCAGCATCCATTCCCTTCTAGTCCCTGCATCAGCCCATTTCCAGTCCTAGCCCCCCATCAGCCCATTTCCAGTCCTAGCAACCCCCCAACCCAATACCAGTCCTAGCCCCCCCCATCAACCCACTTCCAGTCCTAAACCCCCATCACCCCATTTCAGTTTAAGCCCCCCCTATAACCCATTACCAGTCCTAACCCCCATCACCCAATTTCCAGTCATGCCCCCTCATCCCAAATCCCATTAACAGTCCTACCCCCACATAGCCCATTACCAGTCCTAACCCCCCCATAGCCCATTACCAGTCCTAACCCCTCATCACCCCATTTCCAGACAGCCCCCATCAGCCCACAGGCCATTACCAGTCCTAACCCCCCCTAGCCCTTTAGCAGTCCTAACCCCCCCATAGCCCATTAGCAGTCCTAACCCCCCCTAGCCCTTTAGCAGTCCTAACCCCCCCCAGCCCATTAGCAGTCCTAACCCCCCCAGCCCATTAGAAGTCCTAACCCCCCCCCCAGCCCATTAGCAGTCCTAACCCCCCCCCCCCAGCCCATTAGATGTCCTAAACCCCCCATAGCCCATTAGCAGTCCTAACCCCCCCTAGCCCTTTAGCAGTCCTAAACCCCCCCTCGCCCTTTAGCAGTCCTAACCCCCCCCCCCTGGCAAATTTAAAAAAAAAAAAAGCTGGCTCTGGCTGCTGCCGCTGCCGCGGCAGAATGCAGTGTCCCGCGGGGCCCCCTCCGCCCGCTAAGCCCCTCTGCAAGGGCTTTCAGATTCGCGAGGGAGAGCGTCTCCCTCGCATCTCTGTTAAGCCCGCAGGGGCTAATGGGAAATTTCCCATCAGTCCCTCGCGTCTAAAAGGCTGATGGGAAATTTCCCATTAGCCCCTGCGGGCTTTACAGAGACGCGAGGGAGACGCTCTCCCTCGCGAATCTGAAAGCCCTTGCAGAGGGGCTTAGCGGGCGGAGGGGGCCCCGCGGGACACTGCATTCTGCCCTTGCCGCGTCCGCGGCAGCAGTCAGAGCCAGCTTTTTCTTTTTTGCGGACCTTCCCGCGTGCCAGCTGCAAGGCCTTCGCGTGCCACAGCTGGCACGCGTGCCATAGGTTCGCCATCGCTGTTATAGAGCTTTCTGTCGTTGACTTCCACAGATGTAGTCAGTTTGATTTTTATACAATCCATTGGATAAAGTCCATGTGTACAGTCACCGCTTGTGTTGCTGGAAGAAGTGTTTGAGATGAATAGATTGTTGGTCTTGCAGAATTCTATCAGTCTTTCTCCAGCTTCATTTCTGTTGCCAAGTCCATAATCTCCAACCACTTTGCCTTTTTCTTTGTTGCCACCTTTGCATGCCAGTCACCCATGACTATCAGGATATTCTGTTTGGATGTTATATCAGTTTCAGCTTGTACTTGTTCATAGAACTCATCAACTTCATCCTCTTCTACAGCTGTTGTTGCGGTATATACTACTACTACTATTGAGCATTTATATAGCGCTGCCAGTCGTATGCAGCACTGTACAGACATGTAAGAAACAATCCCTGCTCATCAGAGCTTACAATCTAATCAAGACAAATACAGAGCAACAATCAAGACAAAAAACACAGCACATACAATCTAGTCACAACACAGAAGTCAAGATCTGAAAGCAACAGTGAAGAGGTGAGATTTCAACCTGGATTTAAAGAGGGCTAGAGATGGTGCCTGGCATATAGACACCAGTAGCAAGTTCCAGGCGTAAGGTGCAGCAAGGTGAAAGGAGCGAAGTCTGGAGTTAGCAATAGAAGTGAAGGGCATAAACAGAAGTAGTTTGTTAGATGAGTGGAGTTCCCGAGAGGGGATGTAAGGAGAGATAAGAGATGAAAAGTACTGAGGAGCCGCAGAGTGAATGAACTTAAAGGTCAGGAGGAGAAGTTTGAACTGGATACAAAAGTGGACAGGGAGCCAGTGAAGTGACTTGAGGAGTAATGTGGGTATAGCGAGGCTGACAGATTAGTCGCGCAGCAGAATGTTGAATAGATTGAAGGGAAAAGAGATGACTCAGAGGGAGACCGGCAAGGAGTAGGTTGCAGTAGTCAAGACGAGAGGTGACTAAGGAGTGGATAAGGGTTTTAGTAGTATGCTCAGAAAGGAAGGGGGCGGATCTTACCGATATTGTAGAGAAAGAAACGGTAGGTCTTAGCTATGAGCTGGATATGTGTAGAGAAAGAGAGAGAAGAGTCAAAGAAAACCCCCAGATTGCGGGCCGAGGAAATAGGAAGGATTACCGAGTTTTCCACAGAGAATGAGAAAGGAGGAAGAGGAGGGGAGGTTTTGGGGGGAAAGATAAGAAGTTCAGTCTTGGCCATGTTCAGTTTCAGGCAGTGGTGAGACAGCCAGGCGGCAATGTCAGAAAGGCAGGCAGAGATCCTGGTCTGGATAACCGAAGAGATATCAGGCATAGAGAGGTAGATTTGGGAGTCATCGGCATAAAGATGGTACTGGAAGCCATGGGAGGAAATAAGTGCATCAAGGGATTGGGTATAGAGAGAGAAAAAGAGCGGATCCAGGACAGAACCCTGGGGAACTCCAACTGGGAGCGGGATAGCAGAGGAGGAGGAGCCACCAGAACACACACTGAAAGAACGATGGGAGAGGTAGGAGGAGAGCCAGGATAGTACAGAGCCGCTAAAGCCAAGCGAAGACAGGGTAACAAGGAGAAGGTTGTGGTCAACAGTGTCAAAAGCAGCAGAGAGGTCAAGAAGGATGAGAACAGAGTAGAGGCCCTTGGATTTCGCCAGGAACAAATCACTAGAGACTCTGGTAAAAGCCGTTTCAGTAGAGTGTAAGGGACGAAAGCCAGACTGTAAAGGATCCAGGAGGGCATGAAAGGAGAGAAAGTCAAGGCAGTGGCGGTGGACAGCACGTTCAAGTAGTTTAGATATGAAGGGAAGGAGAGAGATGGGTCGATAGTTAGAAGGACAGATGGGATCAAGTGAGGGTTTCTTGAGGAGGGGAGTGACCACACAGGGGCGGCCCAAGGGGGGTGCGGGGCCATGTGCGGTGACTCAGTGCGGGGCCTCATTTACATGCTTGAAGTCTGCAGGGAAAATTGCAGTGGAGAGCAAAAGGTTGAGCATATAAGAAATGGAGGGGACAACGGCAGAAGAGATGGGGCTTAGGAGGTGGGCGGAGATAGGATCAGAGGAACAGGTGGTGAGTTTGGAGAAAGAAAGGAGTGTGGCTTCCTCATCAGAGATGATAGGGAAGGAAGAGAAGGTAGCAGAGATAGTAGGGGGGGGAGGGTAGAGAGTGAAGAGGGGAAGTAGATGAAGTAGTTGGAATAGTGGGGAATTGGAAGGTGATCCTGTGGATTTTATCATGGAAGTAGTCAGCCAGGGTTTGGGCAGGAAGGGAGGGAGGGACTGGAGGCGGAGGTACCTTGAGGAGAGAACTAAGAGTAGTAAAGAGACGGTAAGGATCAGAGGCAAGGGAGTTAGCCAAATGGATGTAGTAGCCTTGTTTAGCAAGAGCTAAGGCTGACTGGAAACAGACAAGCATGAATTTGAAGTGTAGAAGGTCAGCATGGGAGCGGGATTTGAGCCAGACATGCTCAGCTGAGCGGGCACAGGAACGAAGATAGAGGGTAGTAGATGTAAGCCAGGGCTGGGGTGTAGAACGCCTCACAGCACGTGGGATGGGCGGGGCAAGAGCATCCAAGGCCGAGGAAAGTGCAGCATTATAGGAGGTTACTGCCTCATCAACGGAATTAGATAACAAAGTGGAAGAAAGAGGTGAAGAAATGGCGGAAGACAGAGCTAAGGGATCAATAGCATGAAGGTTTCTAAATAGGTTGGATGAGACAGGACGAGGCTGAAGCGAAGGGTGATGAATATTAAGGCTTAAGAGGTGATGGTCAGATAATAGAAGCACAGAGTTACAGAAGTTAGAGGGTAAGCAGTTAGAAAAGAATATCAGGTCCAGGCAGTGACCAAGCTGGTGAGTGGGGCAGTGGAGCAGAGTTGGAGGTCAAACGAGGAGGTAAGGGAAAGCATGAGGATCAGAGGGATTATCGACATGAATGTTGAAATCCCCAAGAATAAGAGTGGGGGAGGAGGAGACAAGAAAGACGGATAGCCATGAGTCAAAATCGGTAAGAAAGGTAGAAGCAGACATGTCAGGAGGATAATAAATAACAGCAACACGGAGAGGAAGTGGAGTAAAGAGACGGATGAAATGGACTTCAAAAGAGAGGAAGGAGTGAGACTGAGGTAGGATGAGGGGTTGGAATTGGCAGGAGGGAGAAAGTAAAAGCCCAACACCACCGCCACGACCAGTGAGACAAGGCGTGTGGGAGAACTGAAAGTCCCCATGACATAGAGCGGCCGTAGATGCGGTGTCATCAGGGAGAAGCCAGGTCTCTGTTAAAGCAAGGAGGTGTAGGGCATTAGAGATAAAAAGATCATGGGTAAAAGCAAGTTTAGAAGAGACAGAGTGCGCGTTCCACAAGGCACATGAGAAAGGGAGAGCGGAAGGGGAAAGGAGAGGGATATTGATAAGATTAGACATGTTGCAAGAGAACCTCTTAGAGTGAGAGAGAATTCTAGGGGGACCAGGATTGGGGTTGATATAACCGGCTGAGAGGAGGAGAAGGAGTAGCAGAGTACGGGGTAGAGAGGAGACAGTGCAGCAGAAATGTGAGTGAGAAAGCCTTAGAGAGAGTGGGAAAGGTTAGATAAGAGGGAAAGAGTGATAAAACCGGAGAGTTTTATGAAGGGTAGAAGAAAGAATGGAGGGGGCAGTAAGAGTGGTAAGGAAGGGATGAGGAGTGAAGGAGTGATGATGCTGGTAGGAGGGGAAACAGTTAGGGAGAATGAGGGAAGGGAAGACAATGTGAAATGGAGCCATAGAAGGCACTGAGGGGCTGTGCAGCAAATGTTATCTAACAAGCAGAAAAGTAGCAGTGCAGCATAGTTATTAACAAGCCACAGTTGAGTCTACGGCTATGCAGTATGTTAATACAAACAGTAATGAAGTCAAAAGGGCAAGCAGCAAGAGTTATTCAAGCACTGAGTTAGCAACGGAGTTTACAGGCAGTGCAGTGCAGATTGTCTAGCTTGGAATGTGCTGCCAACCAGTAGGGTTGGTACAGTATGGGATAGTTGGCGAGGGTGAGAGGCTGCGGGTCAAATCCACTTTCAAGTTGGTGTCGTGGTGTTACTCAGCTCAAATTGACAGCCGGAGGGGGTGTGGGAGGGGTTGCAGCCCTCCGCTCCTCACTCTGTTGTCGATCGGGCTCAGAAGGTGGTGAGATCGACAGGCTCTGCAGGCACGGTCTCCCGCCAAAGGGACCTTTGGCATGGCCCTTCGGCATGGGCGCACCAGTTGGCGCTCCGAATTTCAAAAGTACACCGGAGGTGCTGATTGGCCCTTGGGCCGCTGATCGGGGAGGGGATTCCCTTCCCGCTCCCCGGCCCGATGCCGATCAGACAAGGCGAGTCTGGTGGTGAAGGTGCTGGCGCCTGTTGGCGCTCTGAATTTCAAAAGTACACCGGAGGCGCTTGAATTATAGTTGTGTTGATGAGTATTCCTCATAGACGAATAGAAATTAGGCGTTCACTGATTGCATTATATTTCATTACAGTTCTTGTAAATTTCTTCTTAATTACAAATGCAACACCATTTCTTCTTTGTCTTTCATTTCTAGCATAGTAGACCATGTGATCATCAGATGCAAAGTGCCCGATGCCAGTCCATTTCAGTTCACTGACACCCAACAGATCAAGTTGTACACGTTCCATTTCATTCTTGACCACCTCCAATTTCCTTTAGTTCGTACTTCGTACATTCCATGTCCCAATATGTAAGACATCTTTGCAACTTCTGACTCTCATTTCACGTGCAGCTACATTAGCAGTCAGATTTTCCAAGGGCTTTGATCCAACCACATCATAAATGCTTTCTGTATTCTTAAGAATCTCAAATTACGAGCACTGAGGGAATTTTCAAGTGCCTCCCGTTTAGCATGTAAAGTTAAAAGAAATTTAATACAAACCACATTTTTTTGCTGAAGAGTGTGCACTTGAGAGTCCATCCATAAAACAAAGTTATCTAAAGACAATACTCTACTACCAAGGTCTTGTAGCTTAACCACAGTCTCTTGGGAGAATGTACATAAAGAGGAAACAGTTAAACTCAATTTTAAATCTATATTTTTAATGGCCCCCCACAGGCCATTCAAAGTAACCTCGCTTTCAGGGAACACTTCCAAGGAACTGGAGAACTCAGCAGGTTACCAGGGCAACACTGGATTAGGCAATACCACCTGAGAGATTTCTTGCAACTTCTGACTAGAGGATTCATCACCTGCACCTTCACGTCAGCTTTGTTCTTCCTTTTCCCCATAATAATATAACCATTTCCAAATTGTATGAAACAAAACAAACTAAAAAGAGAACACAGGTTCTGCCAAAAGCCGCAAGAATGTCGAAGGGGTGCCAAAAGAGCATAATCTGCCCCTTTGGTCATGCCCCTTTGGAACACACCCCATGGTTGCGACCTGGGGTTGCTGGAAAACAGCAGCAGAATCTTATAATCCAAGGGGGGCCTTCCGCTGATGTCAGCAGGTTGCCTGCTCGATGCCTGCCCGAATCGCCTGCACTGGGTCTCCAGGAAAAGCATGCTCAGCGGGAAACAAGGCAGTCCATAGGGCCAATAGACTGGCCAGCACACATTTCGTTCACACAACCAGAGCTGGTTTTGATTGGAAATGCTGGAATCAGAGTCTTATAATCCAAGGGGGGCCTTCTGCTGACATCAGCGAGCTGCCCCCTTGATGCCTGCCCAAAGAGCCTGCACTGGGTCTCCAGGAAAGGCGTGCTCACTGGAAAACAAGGCAGTCCATGGGGCCGATGGACGAGCCAGCATGCACCTCCTTCACACAACCGGAGCTAGTTCCCAAAAAATATCACTTTTATAGAGATTTTGGGACATGTTGATGATAAATGCAGCTGTAGTGATGTCTTATAACTTCTCCTTGCAAAGTACAGCTCTTTTAGTAGTACAGTTTGAGCCACTTGTGAGTCCGTAGAGAATGCTCCAGGGTTTGAACTGTGCGGCCACAACAGGAAGTTATGAGCGGTCAGTTTGTGGACAAAAGAAGTGTGGGTTTCACCAGTGCCAACTGAACAAATGGGGGTGCTGAGGCAAAGAAAGGTGCTGCTGGAGAGCCCTCCCTCCCTCCCTCCCTGCACTGCCACCACTGAAGCTGGACATCCTTTATCTCTGAACTTCCTGATGCCACTGCTGCCTGCCTGGGAATCTACTTGGAGGCTGCAGGAGCTGGTAACATGAGATATTAAAGGAAAGCCGTTTATTGATTTGTTTGCTTTTCTATGATTAGGTTGCTGAGGGACGGGGTAGAAAGATTAGATGAGAGATATGTGAGAGGGGGAATCGACTGAGTGAAAGGAGGCTGCTGAACAGCCCAGAAGGGAGTTAGACAGAGGGGGTTAGGTGGGGCGGATATTGGTGGTGGATAGGGGTAGCAGGGGCAGAAAGAGGGAGTGGAGGCAAGAGGGAAAGAAAAGGGATAAGAGGCTAAGAAAATGATTGGGGGCAGAAAGAGGGGACTATGTGATTAAGGGACAAGTAGCAAAGAAATGGGCTGGAGGGACAGAAGGAGAAAAGAAAGGACAGTGAGGGGTGAGGGGCAGAGAAAAAAGGAGCTTGAGGTGGTGGCAAGATGGGAGGAGAGGGGGAAAGAGCCCTCTCCCTCTTTTCTTTGTTCCTTTCCTTTTCCACCTCTCTTGTACCCAGCCACAATTTTCTCCTTCCTTCCCCATCCCTGGTCTTCTCACCCCCATGAGTTGGCTACTGCTCTTCTTAATAGTTGTGCAACGTGCCAGTGTTCTTCCATTGCTTATGCAGTGTAAAATACACAGGCAACAAATTGAGGTGAGTTTGGAATTGTATTGATCTCAATACAATTAGGACTATTTCTTGTACGGAACCGGGGGGGGGGGGGTCCAATCCGTTGGCCAGACGGATTGCCATCCCCCCTCCTCTGTGCAAGAGGGGGAAAAAAACGAACATACACACATCCAGGGAGAACTTACCACCTTTTCCCAATAAATCACACCTCATGCAGATTATACTTGTCCCTGGCACAAAATTATCACAGATTTTTCTTCCCAAATATCTTTTTATTATTCCCGATCTTCCAGAAACAGAAAGCTAAGAACAAAGGAAAACAGTCCAGTGGAATTACAAATCTTACCACCTCTTACTGCAAGCAAACAAGGTCATTCTGTCTTATCTTAGATCTAAACAATTACAAGTCAGAATGTCTGGTCCTGCCTGCCTGTCTTACTTCCTGACTCAACAGCTAGTGAGAAAATGTATGACAGGCTTTCCTGGACACAAGAGAAACAGTGTAATAGACATATACACAAAACAATACATACTGCCATTCACACAAAACTCTCACTCGACAAAAAGAGATACTGGGGAGAACCCAGGGAATCCATACCCCATGCAGCCTCCACTGCGCAGGAAACGATTCTTACTATTGGGGCATTCTTCTCTAATTAGATCATTCTTGTTCGAGCTGTCTGGGGCCCCACTTGTGTGATGTGATTCTACTCATGTCTGTACCCTTTTCAGTTGACCTTTCTTGGGCCCATGTCTGCATTATCAGCACTGTTCCCTCTAAGATGTGCGCGCGCACACACCTCGCCAAGCGAGCGCACATACTTTACAACACAGCGCACAAAAATTATGGTTCTGATTCTGAAAGAAAAAAGATGTCTTAAAATTTAAAAGTTGTGATTGTAATTACTAGAAATTTTCCGCTTCATTAATCGTCTATTTTCATTTAATTTGATTAAAATCAATGTGGTGTACATACTGTATTCTGACGTGTAGTCAAATTTTAAAGTATATAACTCCAAGTGTCGTGTGGCGCACAAAAATTTAACCTTCCTTCGAAAGCTGCACAGCTGATATTTTATGCGCACACAGCCTACAGAAAATTAGAGGGAACATTGATTATCACTCTGGGCCTTGTCAGATTTATATTGTTATCTGACCTCTGCCCCCTTTTACCTGGTTTTCTTGCTTGGTTCTCTTGTTTGGATCTCCAGGAACAAGCAGGAATGAGTCTTCACATATGGGTACGTCGGTACGGACGGAGCCTGCGCGGGAACGCTCCCCAGCTTCCTAAAAAGGAAAGCTTTTGGGAGCATCCCACAGCGCCTGCGCACTGCCTTCCCGCCTTTCCTAACCGCCTCTCTCCAGTTCTTCTTTTCCACGGAGCCATCAGGTTGTGTTCCTGTCACCGCTGAAGAAGTTCTTTATTTTATTTTATTTCTTTGGTCGCGCGTCTGCCTTCTTCGACGTCGGACCGGTACCGCCGGTCTTTTCTTTCTTTTTCTTAAAAAAAAAAAAAAAATGAATACTTTCCGTTCCACTTCAGTGTATTTTTTCTTCATTGGGCCTTAGGCCTAACAGAAAATTCCTCATGGAAAAGCCCGCCTCCGGGTTTAAAAAATGCACTAAGTGCAGCGGACCATCTCTGTTACCGACACCCATGACTGGTGTCTTAAGTGTTTGGGTCCTGACCATTCCATCACGGATTGTCCGTCCTGCTCCATGATGTCTAAAAGAGGTTTACAGAACCGAGCAGCCAAGCTCAGTACACTGTTTCCCTCTGATGCAGCTTCGGTGGCATTGACGTCTTCCAGGGCTTCTTCTTCCTCCTATGGATCTCAGGTAACCAAACATAAGTCCAGCCGGTCCTCGAAGGGTAGATCTCCCTCTAAGCATTGAGATGCCTCCGGGCTTGCCCTCGAGGATCCTGCACCGGCAAAAGTACCCCGGCGGGAAGCTCCGGCTTCCAAAGCTCCTCCTATGGGGTCACAGGTTGACATCGATGGCACGGCCTCGACCGATCACCTGTTGCAATGTTCTGGGGTACCGGTGGAATCCGCCGGTACCGACCTCCAGACATTCATGGCGTCGATGGATCAGAATTTTCTGACCATGCAGCGTGCCATTACGGCATTCATACAAGCTGCGACACCGCTGGTACCGCAACAAGCTTCGTTGTCGGTACCGGCTCCGACACCGGCTCCGATATTGGTTCCGGTGCCGGTACTGGTTGCATCGACATCGGCTTCGGTGTCGACTGCAGCGGTACCCTGTCCGATGATGCCTATCGGTACCGATGACTCCCGATGTCGATACCACCCGGTATGCGTATCGGGCTTTACAAGAGCATCCAGACATGCGATACTTCGATTCCTCCGAAGACTCTGATGCATCGGAGGCCTCTGTCGAAGCATCGGTTACTTCTTCCTCAGGAGCCTTCTTCTCCAAAAAGAAGAATGTCCCCTCCAGAAGACTTGTCTTTTCAAGACTTCATAAGGGAAGTGGCCAAGGGGCTTTCTATCTCAGTAGCCCCTGAGACAGAGCCTAGAGCCAAAAAATTGGATATTTTGTAATATCCCAAGGCTCCTAAAGAAGCAGCCACTTTGCCAGTTCATGAGATCCTTTATGACCACATGATAGGCATATGGGAGACTCCTCTCACCATCTCTTCTCATTCTCGTAGGTTGGATACCATGTACCGTGTCCCTCCTTGTCCTGGATTTCATAAAACTCGGCTTCCTCACCATTCTATTGTGGTGGAGTCTACTATGAAAAAGTTAGAGTGCAAAGAGGCACTCATCTGCTCCTCCAGGAAGAGAATGTAGAACCTTAGATGCTTTTGGCAGGAAACGTTTTCAAGCTAGTATGCTTGTTGCCAGAATCAACTCCTATAGTCTCTATATGGGGATGTTTCTGAAGGAAGTTACAGATCATCTGCAAACTTTCCTCCCTTTTCTTCCAGAAGATAAAAGGGAAGACTTTCTTACCTGGCTTAAGCATGCCCAGGATGTTTCCAAATTTTCTAACCGTGCAGCCTTTGACTCTTTTGAGGGGGCCAGCAGAGCCTCGGCCATTGCCATAGATGCACGCAGAATTGCTTGGTTACAAGCTTCTGATTTGGAACCCTGGGTCCAAGATGGATTAGGAAATCTTCCTTGTACAGGTGAAAACCTGTTTTGGCAAAGATTGGCAAGCAAAGGCCACTCAGATGGATGCAGAAAATTCTGCTTTGGATAGGCTTTCAAAGTCTACCTCTAATCCTGTCCAGAAGAGGTTGTTCAAAAATACATATTTTCCCAAGAAGGGAAGATATTATCCTGCTTATGGTCAGCAGACATCTTCTGCAGGTCGTTTTGCTGCAAAGCGTCAACAACCTAAACAGGCCAAGTCTAAGGCTGCAAGGCCTACTGTAGCCCAACAGCCTCAGCCTCCTCAGGGCCTTTGACTTGCACCTAGAGAACTTAGCCTTTCTGGCTCTAAAAGAACCAGAGCCTCTCACCATTCCAGGAAGGTTAGCTCACTTTGCTCCCAGATGGGAGAAAATCACAGCAGAGCAGTGGACCCTTTCCATCATAAGGGAAGGGTACAAACTTCATTTCTTAAACCTTCCTCCTTACACCATGGTGAGACAGTTCAATTCTCCGACATCTCTCCTCGACCTTCTGGGTCAAGAGATTTCCACCCTTCTTGCCCAAGGGGCAATAGAAGAAGTACCTCTTCTTCAACAGGGCTCAGGGTTCTACTCCCCCTACTTTCTAATTCCAAAGAAAACAGGGGGTTACAGACCCATATTAGATCTCAGAGAATTGAACAAATTCCTATGCAAGGAGAAATTCAAGATGATTTCTTTCGGTACTCTCCTTCCATTCCTTCAGAGTCAGGATTGGCTTTGTTCTCTAGATCTCAAGGATGCGTATACCCATATACTCATCCATCCAGCACACAGAAGGTTCCTTCGGTTCCTTTATGAGGGAAAGCACTATCAATACAGGGTGCTTCCCTTTGGTCTGGCCTCTGCTCCAAGAGTGTTTCACAAAATGCATGGCAGTAATAGCTGCATTTCTACGCACTCTAGGAATATTCGTATTCCCATATCTGGACGACTGGCTCATCTGAGCTCCATCCCAGTCAGAGGCACGACTTCCCTAGCCTGCACAATGCGTGTCCTGCAGTATCTGGGACTGGTTATAAATATTCCAAAGTCCCAACTCACCCCTACTCAGTCTCTAGAGTTCATAGGGGCCTTGCTGGATACCACAACTGCAAGGGCCTATCTTCCCCAGGCCCGTTGCCCACGCTTAGTGCAGTTAGCCTCTCAGATTGAGTTAAAAACCCACCTAACTGCTCGAGAGATGTTACAACTGCTAGGCCACATGGCATCCACGGTGCATGTGGTCCCTTATGCTCGCCTTCACATGAGGGCAGCTCAATGAACTTTGTCCACCCAGTGGACCCAGGCATCTGGAAGTCTGTCAGACAAAATAGCAACCTCCAGGCGCCTCTTTTGGTCTCTCCAGTGGTGGAAGTCCACTCAAAATCTGTTGCTGGGGTCCTCCTTCCAACAGTTGTTACCCCAAGCAATCCTTACAACAGATGCCTCTCCAAAGGGTTGGGGAGCTCATCTTCAAGACCTCTCCAACCAGGGCATTTGGTCCCCACAGGAGACCTCCCTACATATCAACTTCTTAGAGCTCAGAGCAATCTTCTTGGCTCTCAGAGTCTTCCATACCCTGCTCAGCTACAAGACAGTCCTCATTCACACAGACAACCAAGTAGCCATGTTGTATGTGAACAAGCAGGGAGGGACTGGCTCTCTGTCGATTTGCAACGAAGCTCTGAGATTGTGGGCCTTCACCAGAGAGCATCAAATTCATCTTCTGGCAGTATACCTTCCAGGAGTTCAAAACTCTTGGGCAGACAGACTCAGTCGAGTTCTGCTTCCACACGAATGGTCCCTTCATATGGACCAGATAGTCAGAATCTTTCGAATTTGGGGAACCCCGGACATAGACCTCTTTGCAAGTCCGTGGAATGCCAAACTTCCCCGATTCTGTTCCAGAATTCCGTGTCAGGGAGTTCAGGCCAGGGATGCCTTCTTCCTTCATTGGGGTCAAGACTTCCTGTACGCCTTTCCACCCATTCCCCTAATTCCCAAGACCCTGTTCAAGCTTCAGAGAGATCAAGGGACTATGATTCTCATAGCTCCACGTTGGCCACGCCAAGTGTGGTACCCTCTACTTCTGCATCTCTCTCAAGCTCCCTCCCTGGACTTGGGGTCTGCTCCAGATCTCCTGTCTCAGGAGGGGGGAACGTTGTGGCACCTAAACCCCCAATCTCTCCATCTCAGGGCTTGGTTGCTGAAGGCTTAGATCTTCAAGATTGGCATCTTTCTCAGCAAGTAAGGGATATCCTTCATGCTTCCAGAAAGCCTTCTACTAGACGTTCCTATGCTTTTAAATGGAAAAGGTTTACCATTTGGTGTGCTGAGAAGGGTATTAACCCTCTAGCAATACCTTTGAATTCTTTACTAGAGTATCTCCTACATCTTTCCCATGCAGGCCTCAAGACGAATTCAGTAAGGGTCCATTTGAGTGCTATTGCAGCATCCCTCAAGCCTGTCTCCTCTCATCCTCTTATTGCAAGATTCATGAGAGGCCTTCTTTTAACTAAACCTCCCATTAGACCACCTCCAGTGGCATGGGACTTGAATCTGGTTCTTGGTCAGCTCATGAAGCCACCCTTTCAACCCTTAGCCACTACCTCCTTGAAATTTCTTTCCTGGAAGGTTATTTATTTATTTATTTATTTATTTAACATTTGCTTCTATACCGCGCTATTAAAATCAGCGCGGTGTACATCAAACAAGCATACTACAATGTATACAAACAACATTGAGTTTTACAGAGAACAGGAAATTGAACATGGGAAGGAAACCAGGGGAACTAAATACATATTAACTCAAACTATGTACAATACTTTAATGTAAATGGGTGTTGCATTAGTTTTGTGAAGCTAACCATTATCTGAGGAGATGATGTGCAGGGGCGGCAGGTATATGGGGGAAGTTTGCAGGTTGTTGGATGTGCTTCTATTACTGGAGGTTTCTGAGTAATATTTTGTGAATAGGTGGAGTTTTAAAGCTTTTCTGAATAGTATGATGCTTTTTATTCCACGGATTTCATGGGGGAGTGCATTCCAGTTTAAAGGGGCAAATAAGGAGAAGGCTCTGTTGGAGGTAGCTTTTGTGCATTTAGTCATTAGGTTGGGGACTGCTAACGTGTTCCGTGCAGTAGATCTTCTGCTTCTATTTTCTAGGGTGCCATGGATTAGCGTGCTGATTGGCGTAGGGGGGTAGTTATTTAGGGCTTTGAAGGTAAGAACCAGTGATTTGTATTGGATCCTGGCGTGAAGAGGTAGCCAATGTAAATCCTTCATGATGGGTGTTATGTGGTCGGATCTTGATGATCCGGAGAGGACTCTTGCGGCTGCATTCAAGGCTAAGCGGAGCGGGTTTAAGGTCGACTGTGGAAGGCCATGAAGAATAATATTCGCGAAATCAACATGTGGAAGGACTAGAGCCTGAAAGGTTGTTCGGTAGTCTGTGAAGTCCAGTAAGTGTCGGAGGTGACGTAGAGTTCTGATTTTATGGTATATTGCCTTTGTGATGTTTTTTATATGCGTTGTCAAGTTCAGGTGCTGGTCCAGGGTGATGCCGAGGTAACGAATTGTGGATTTGGATTTCAACTCTATATTGTTGACTCGTAGAAATGAAGGGGGTGTGAATTTGAGGTTCCTCGTGACAAATAGGACATCCGTTTTGCTGTGATTGATCCGTAAATTCTGGGATAAAAGCCAATCTGTTACTGCTTCGAAGCAATTAATTATTGGGGAGAGCACTGGTTGGTCTATCAAGAATGGCATGTAAAGGAGGATGTCATCAGCGTATGCAAGGCATTTTACGTTGAAGGATCGAATTAAGTCGCATATCGGCTGCATATAAATGTTAAACATCAATGAAGATAAGGACGAACCTTGGGGAACTCCCTGTGTTTGTAGAAATGGTTCGGAGGATGAGTGGCCAGCCTTGACTTGCTGCCATCTATTGGATAGGTAGGATTCACACCATTTTAGAGCTGTGTTTTGGATCCCCTTTTCTTTCAGGCGTTGTAGAAGAATGTCATGACTCACTGAGTCGAAGGCGGCAGATATGTCCAGGAAAATAAGGACAAAGCCTTGTTGTATGTTGTTGATTCCTGTGATCAGATCGTTAAACAGGGTTGTGAGGACAGTGTCTATTCCGTGTGCTACTCTGAATCCGTGTTGGGCTGGATCCAATGGTGCTTCAGTGTCGATATGTTGCTGGATTTGTTGTTGGGCAGCTTTCTCAATGATCTTGGCAAGGTGGGGGATGCTCGATATTGGTCTGAAGGATTCTACTTTGGCTGGATCTAGTTTGCTATTTTTTAGTACTGGTTTGATAGAGGTGTTTTTGAGGCTCTGCGGGAATGATCCTGTGGTGAAGGACTGGTTCAGAATTTTGGCCAGGATGTTGCTTATGTCATGACGAAGCTCTTTGATCCAGCTGGCTGGGCAGGGGTCATTAGGTGCTGTGCTGGGATTAACAGAAGCGACGATGTCGGCGACCTCTTTAGTGGATACTGTGGTGAAGTTGCATAGTGGCGTTGCTTGAAAAGTCTCAGATGGTGTGGAGGGATATTAGTGCCTATGTTTGCGTTTGTCTTAACCATCTTCGATTGTAAATAGTCTGCATAGTCCTGTGGTTGAGGCATTGGGGGGTGGACTGAGATTGGTTCTCCTGTTATGGACTTTACTATATTGAATAAAGCATGTGGTTTGTTGATGGAGCGTTTTAAAATATCAGTGTGATAGAGTTTCCTTTTTTGTGTTATCTTCTCACGGTGGGTCCGCAAGTATGAGTTGTATGCAGTGTGTGCTTCAGAGGTGTGGGTTCGACGCCATTGTCTTTCGAGTTTGCGTAGATGGTGAAGCGATGTTCGTAGGTCCGTGGAGAACCAGGGTGCATGTTCTCGTCGTTTTGTAGTTTTTTCGGCGAAAGATGGACAGGATGCAGCTCTGAGGTTATCGTCCCATTTAGATATGAGGTCATCAAGGCTGAGGGATGCGTTGGTCATAAGAGGTTGGAGGTTCTCTAGGACTTCGCTCTTGTTGAGTGGGCGGAAGCGGGCTGCAGTAGTCCTGGAATTATCTTTCTTATTGCAGTCACCTCAGCTCGCCACATCAGTGAACTGCAGGCCTTAGTGGCTAATCCACCTTATACAAGGTTCCATCATGATAAGGTAGTCCTTAGGACCAATCCACACTTTATGCCTAAAGTGATCTCACCTTTTCATCTTAATCAAGAGGTGTATTTACCTGTCTTTTTTCCAGGTCCTCATGCATCGAGTGCAGAGAGGAATCTTCATACCCTGGATTGTAAGAGAGCTCTTGCTTTTTACTTACAAAGGACACAGCAACATAGAAAGTCTTCTCAACTCTTTGTTGCTTTTGATCCCTCTCATTTGGGACTTCCAGTCTCTAAGAGGACACTGTCCAATAAGAACCTTTCTCTGGAGGGCCATGTCACAGCTCATAATGTGAGGGCCATGGCCACCTCTATGGCTCATCTAAATTCTGTGTCTATCGACCAGATCTGTCGAGCAGCCACCTGGGCCTCAGTTCATACCTTCACAGCCCTTTACTGTTTGGACAAGGACTCCCGCCGGGATGCCTTGTTTGGTCAGGCTGTTCTCAAACACCTGTTCCATGCTTAATCAACTCCTACCCTCCATCCCTGGTTGGATGCCTGAGATCCATGGGAGGAGGTAGAGCCCTTCTCAGGGTCTCCCAACCTTGGGGATCTCCCGGGCATCTCTAGCTGGGGAGTCCCCATATGTGAAGACTCATTCCTGCTTGTTCCTGGAGATAGCACAGTTACTTACCTGTAACAGGTGATCTCTGGGAACAGCAGGAATAAGTCTTCACAACCCACCCACCTCCCCTAGGAGTTGTATCTCTCTATCTATCTTTCCTTTCCTCTCTCTCTCTTTGTCTCAGCTTTAAAACTCGAACTGGAGAGAGGCGGTTAGGAAAGGCGGGAAGGCAGCGCGCAGGCGCTGTGGGATGCTCCCAAAAGCTTTCCTTTTTGGGAAGCTGGGGAGCGTTCCCGCGCAGGCTCCGTCTGTACCCATATGTGAAGACTTATTCCTGCTGTTCCCAGAGATCACCTGTTACAGGTAAGTAACTGTGCTTTCTCTCCCACCCCTCAGTTCCCAAGAAATATATCTCTCCAACTCCACGTGTTCTGACAACTATACTGGGGGGGCCATATTTTCTTCTTCATGCTAAGCTGGCATGTTTATATCTCATGATTGCCTTTTACCCTCTCTCTGGCCACCATTTACTGCTAAGTGTTTTTTCATATACTTTTCCATATGATGTCACATACCTCTCAAAGCTGCACGTACGCACCGCAGTACAAGTCCAGCATTCAGACATTTCAATGATTTTTCTTGTATTGCTGTGTTAACCCTTTCCCCTCTGGCTCTCACATTCTTTATCTTTAGGGCACTTTTTTGGAGCCTCTGACGATACCTATTGATCTTCTGTCTCTCTCCATGCCTCGTTCACAGTAGAAGAACGTGATATGTCCAAGGATAGGAACAAAATAAATATGTTTAAAAAGAGGCTTTTATTACAATACCAATGGATACTGCCCACCCGACACAGGCCGTGTTTCGTTTATTAAAACTTCATCAGGGGTAAAGGGCAACTAAAAACAAAAAACATCCAATAAATACATTCAAATAACACATGACATTAAAACATTCATTAAATGAAAGAATATAAATAATTAAAACCATAGTAACCATATAGTAAAAAATATATACATAAACACTTATATAATAAGATAAATAAAATTGTTGGAACGCTATATAAATAAAAAAGAGAGACTGAGGAAGGAGCAAAGACAATCACACCCATAATGTACTAGTGCAAAAACCAGTGAACCAAAAGAAGAAGAGGAAAAAGTGACCTGTCAGTAAATATAAAACCGGCTTCAGCAGTTAAAATTTTAAAAAATGACTGAATAAATAATAGTCTTCATCAACATGTGCAAGAACCGAGTGCTTAAAAAATATAAAATGCTTAAAAAATATATAAAAACCTAAGGACATACCTAGTGCCACGCCGATTAGGTGACTCAATACAGTATTACATCAACAGTTAAGAATATAAATATAAAAATTACTTAAAAACAAATAAACAATGTGTGCAAGAACCGAGTGCTTAAAAGTGTAAAACCATGCCTGGTGCCATGCCGATTTAGTGATTGAACACTATACTCACTAGCAATTCTCACATTGGCCAAAGTTATGTAGAGTCTCTTCTTAAGCACAAACTATATTAAGAGCCAAAGAAGGCATTAACAGGGCAACATAAAAAAACAAAGGCCCAGAATTATGGTATATTCAGACTTACATTATGTAACAAGTCCAACCAGGCTGCACACTTAATGGCAATGTCACCGGAGTAATGAATATCTTCAAAAGCGCCGACGAAGAGCTTGAGGGCAAAAACATGTTATTGCAAACTTTAAAAAGTTGCAAGATGCCGACATTAAAAAACTTGGGAAACAGGAAAAACCTACCACGTTCATCCAAGCGTCTCGTCTACTCTCTCAAAATCGTGCCGAAACTACCAAGCGTTGTGGATTCCCGCATAATAAAAACGCCGGCGCATGTGCATACAAGGAAGTGGGAGGAGCCAACGATGACATCAATACCAAAATAAAACCCCCTAACTGGACTCAAAAAACGGCAAACGCACTGCGATGTCAAAAAGTATTCTAGACATATTTAATCTTAACACTACAAAAAAATTCTTAAAAAGATATATACTAAGAACAAAAATAAAAAATATATATATAAATATGTAAAACACCAAATTAAAATCATAGGGATCGCGAAAATTAATCTCAAGTAAAAAAAGGGGGGGGAGGAAGGGGAGAGGAGAAGGGGAAGGGGAAGGGGGGAAAGGAGAGAGAAGGGGAAGGGGGAGGAAGGGAGGGAGAAGAGGGGAAAAAAAGAAAAAAAGAAAAAAAGAAAAAGAGGAGGGGGAAGGGAAAGGGGGAGAAGGGGGAAGGACGGGAGGAAGAGAGGAAGGGGGGGGGAGGGGGGGGAGGTAGGGGAGGGTGGTAGTGGAGAGGGGAAGGGGGAGGGCAGGAAAGGAGGGAGAAAGAGGGAGGGGGAGATAAAGGGGAAGGGGAAAAGGAAAAAGGGAAGGGAAAAAGAAGGAGGGAGGGGAGGGGAGAAAGGGGAAAGGAAAAAAGGGGGGTGGGGAGGGGGGAAGGGGGGTGGGGGGGTGTTGTACCCCAACCATTCTTCATTACATAAAAAGGGGAGGGGGGCCAAATGGGTTCAGAAGACATAAAAATCTAAATTAAAAAAGTGCCATACTCAAAAGAGGCTAAAGGGAAGAGAGTTAGCAGTTAAGATACAGTGCCTTGTGAAAGTATTCATCTCCTCTGTGTTTGTCCTGTGTGACATAGTGGGTCCTTCTAGCCCGTGTAATGAAGCTAAAAAGCCAGGAACAAAAGTAGAGCTGAGCTGTAAACAGAAGCACATGGCTCCTGGTTACCGTGGGAACCAAGCACGGAAGCAAGAGAAACGCCGGTGCTATCATTCAAGGGGTGAATCACAAGGTAATGCAGGACATCTGTTAGGGGGTGGAGTTGAGCACGGCCCCAGAATTCACCCTATTAAAGAAGGTTCAGGTGAGTTAAGTAAGTGGAGTAATGAAGGCAGAGAAGGAGGTAATGAAGAGCTGGCTGAAGAAGCAGGAAGTGAGGCACATGAGCTGGAGAGAGAAGCCATTGAGAGCTACACTGAAGACAGCGATGCCCAGAGTAAGCCAGAGTCTCTATGGAAAGGAGAGACAGATTCCTTCTTGAGGAGAAAGAAAGAAACCCCGAGGACAGGATATAACAAGGGCAAAGGAGATTGTCTGCAATATCCTGGGGAGCACGGGAGAGACAGAAAGCCTAGGAGGCACGTGTACTGCTATGAGCAGGGCTTAGGTTGGGAACCTACAGCTGTTCAAAAGCACCAGAGAAAACCTCCACCAGTAAGGCTGAAAGGTAAGCCAAGAGGCTTGAATATACTTAATTACAGTGACTGTTTGTACCCAGAAGGGTGGTGCTAGGAAAAGAATACTGAGCCTAATAATCTGTGTGAAAGCCAGTACTTGACCCAGGCATATCGAGTAAAGCCTGGAGCAGTAAGAAAGGGCGTGGCACCAGCAGTGCCGGTTCAAACATTTCCTTATGACCAGGAGGAATTGATGGACTGTGAACCAGAGTGTATTGATACTGGAGAAGATATAGATATAATGGACTGTACATTATCTCTGGCCAATGGAATAATTTCATTGCGTTGAAAGCCTGCTTAAAAAGAGAAGTACAGCACAGATAGCACATGGAAACAGAGAGCTGTGAGGAAACAGCGTGGTTTTGTTTGAATGTTTGTTTTCACCTTGGTTAATGCTGAAGAAAGCCTTTTTCTGTTAAGGAACTTTTGTTTGTCCAAATACCAGTAAATACCTGGATTGTGTTTTCTGTTCATGGTAAAATCCACCCCGGGAGGGGAAATAAAATCCTTTGGTTGCTTAACCACTTTTTCCACAACTGCTCCTTATTGATTGAGTGAAAAGACTACATTTCCCAAGGGGCATTGCTCCAGGATCTGTGAAATAGCTTTTTCAATAGGGAAAAACCTACTCCCTTAACCTCTACTCGGGGGTTTAAGGAGAGCTGGTGACACCTGTTTTGTCGCATTACAATCTAGAATTAAAATGAAGAAATGAGACATGCCTATCACTTTGAAGGTGCAATATATCCTTTATTGTGACACACACAATAATTAAGACAAAATAAAAACAGAAATCAGGAGTCTATGTAGGCATTCCCTCTCCCCCCCTTCCAAAGTCAATACTTTATAAAGCCACCTTTTGCTGCGATTACAGTTGCAAGTCTCCTGGGGTATGTCTCTATTAGCTTAGCACATCTAGCCACTGGTATTTTTACCCATTCCTCAAGGTAAAACTGCTCCAACTCCTTCAAGTTAGATGGGTTGCGTTGGTGTACAGCAATCTTTAAGTTATGCCACAGATTCTCAATTGGACTGAGTTCTGGACTTTGACTAGGTCATTCTAAGACATTTAAATGTTTCCCTTTAAACCACTTCAGTGTAGCTTTAGTAGTATGTTTAGGATCATTGTCCTGCTGGAAGGTGAACCTTCATCCCTGTCTCAAATCTTTGGCAAACTGAAACAGGTTTTCCTCAAGAATTGCCCTGTATTTAGTGCCATCCATCGTTCCTTCAATCCTGACTAGTTTTCCTGTCCCTGAAGATGAAATTCATATATTAAACCCCAGCCTAAGAAAGTGAAACTTCCCTATTATTCTGTTTATATTATACTATGTACTATTGCATTTTCCATATCTTTTGTCGGAGTAGTCAAACAAACAAAGCTCGAGGGGATCCACCATTTTCATTCCAAGTTGTAATGCAACAAAATAGGACAAAAACCAAGGTGATGAATACTTTCACAAGGCACTGTATATCATGAAACAGAAAATTTATAATGATTAGAGAAGCAAAAAAACAAAAGCCGGTGCCTCGACTTTCTCTCCTCTCAAGCCGTTCTGGATCCTTTACAATCTGGCTTTCATCCTTTACAAATGACGAAGTCTCCAGTCTTTACTCAATCCTCATCTTTCTTGACCTTTCTGCTGCTTTTGACACTTTTGACCTTCTCCTCAATACATTGTCCTCACTTGGCTTTAAGTGCTCTGTGCTATCCTGATTCTCTTATCTCTCCCATCACTCCTTTAGTGTTTGTTCTGGTGGATCCTCCTCTGCTGCTATCCCACTCTCAGTTGCAGGGCCGGATTTACCTTGAGTGAGGCCCTACGCCAACAAGAATTGTGGGCCCCCAGCAGGGGCGGCCCAAGGGGGGTGTGGGCCTCATTTGCATAAGGGGCCTCATTTGCATAAATATTTGCATAATGTTACCATATACTAACTTTTAGTAAACGTGCCTCTTAATGAGTGTATGGATAAAGAAAGACTAAAAGATTTCTACATTACTATAATCCAGTGCCAACTGCCAGACACATTAGGAACTACTACAAACACTGCCCATTTAGAACCCATAGCAAACCCGCCGTATCCTAACAGCACTACCAGGACTCACAAAACACCATACTCTACCAATCAAAAGGCAACACTGCAAATATTAAACCAATACATTTCAGAGAACAACAATACATGACCTACTGGGGAAAGAGAACAAGTGGCAATGTCAAATAGGAATTATATAAAACAGAACACCTCAGCTCAGTTACACATGCAGAACATAGACCATCACCAAACAAGTAATCACATTTTAGAAACAGGAAGACAATAATTAAACTGGGAATCCCAAAAGCCAAACTTGGAATGTACAACACTGTAGAAATAAAACTACACATTAATTTGCTCTTGTACTAAACAAAGCGCAGACGTTAATGATGCACATTTACCAGAGCTGACATATTCCAATTAATAAATTCAAAATAAAGAGATATTTTTCTACCTTTTGTGCATTTTTTTCAGCTGCAATTGCTCCAGCCACTTTCTTCTGGTTTCTTCGTGTCTTCTGCTAACTCTCCATCGTCTGCTGTCCATTTGTCCTTTCTTCTCTCTTCTAGTTTTTTCCATTCTCTCTCTACATCTGCTTTAACATACTAATCTTTCTCCTTTTGCTCTTTCCTCATTCCTATTTTATCCACTCAAATTTTACCCCTCCATCCTCAATCCCCACTTACTCTCCCAATACCCGGCCAATTGTAGATTTTTTATCCCTCCCACACAAAATATTTTTCCCTTCTCCATTTTACTCTTCCAGCCCCATCCCATTCTAATCCTCCCCCAACATCAGCTCCCTTCTAGTTCCAGCCTCACCCAGCATCCATTCCCTTCTAGTCCCTGCATCAGCCCATTTCCAGTCCTAGCCACCCATCAGCCCATTTCCAGTCCTAGCAACCCCCCAACCCAATACCAGTCCTAGCCCCCCATAAACCCACTTACAGTCCTAAACCCCCCATCACCAGATTTTCAGTTTAAGCCCACCCTATAACCCATTACCATTCCTAATCCCCCATCAGCCCACTTCCAGTCCTAACCCCATCAACCCATTTCCAGTCAGCCCCCCATAGCCCATTGCCAGTCCTAACCCCCCCATCAGCCCACTTCCAGTCCTAACCCCGTCAACCCATTTCCAGTCAGCCCCCCATAGCCCATTGCCAGTCCTAACCCCCCCCATCAGCCCACAGCCCATTACCAGTCCTAACCCCATCAGCCCACCTCCAGTCTTAACCCCCCCAGCCCATTTCCAGTCCTAGCCCCCCATAGCCCATTACCAGACAGCCCCCATCAGCCCACAGCCCATTACCAGTCTTTACCCCCCACCAAAGCCCATTACCAGTTCTAAACCCCCCAACAGCCCATTATCAGTCCTAACCCCATCAGCCCACCTCCAGTCTTAACCCCCCCAGCCCCTTTCCAGTCCTAGCCCCCCATAGCCCATTACCAGACAGCCCCCATCAGCCCACAGCCGATTACCAGTCTTAACCCCCCCAAAGCCCATTACCAGTTCTAACCCCCCAACAGCCCATTACCAGTCCTAACCTCATCAGCCCACCTCCAGCCATAATCCCCCCACCCCTGTCCAGTCCCCGCCCCCCCCAATAGCCCATTACCAGTCCTACCCTCCCCTCCCCCTCCCCCGGCCTAAAGTAAAATTTGATTTAAAAAAAAAACCTGCTGGCTGCCGCCGCGGGGCCCCCTCTGCTGCCGCGGCAGCATGGACTGACCGCGGGGGCCCCCTCTGCAAGCTCGATCCCTCCGTGCCTCCCTCCATGCAGGCTGTGAGAGGCGCGAAGGAAGACTGTCTCCCTCGCGTCTATGTTAGGCCAGCAGGGGCTGATGGGAAATGTCCCATGAGCCCCTGCGGGCTTAACAGAGACGCGAAGGAGACAGTCTGCCTTCGCGTCTCTCACAGCCTGCACGGGAGGGAGGGAGGGATCGAGCTTGCTGAGGGGGCCCCCGCGGGGCAGTCCAGGCTGCCGCGGGCGCGGAGGGGGCCCCGCGGCGGCAGCCAGCAGGTTTTTTTTTTTATTTTATTTTTTAAAAAAAGCCTAAGTTGTTCCTTTTTTGTGGGCCCTTCCCAGCTGTGGGCCCTACGCCATGGCGTACATGGCGTATACATAAATCCGGCCCTGCTCAGTTGGTGTAACCCAAGGATCCGTCTTGGGTCCACTCCTTTTCTCTCTATATACACAGTCCCTTTGTGCACTCATCTCTTCCCATAGCTTTCAGTACCATCTTTATACTGATGACTCTCAGATCTACCTCTCTTCACCTGAAATCTCTCCCACAATCCAGACCTGGATCTCTGCCTGCCTTTCTGACATTGCTACTTGGATGTCTCACTGCTGCTTGAAATTGAACATGGCCAAAACTGAGCTTCTTATTTTCCCCCCTCCTTTCTCAGTCTGTGGAAAACTCTTTACTCTTCCTTGTTTCCTCAGCTCACAAACTTGGGATTATCTTTGACTCCTTTCTCTCCTTTTCCACACAAATCCAACTGATAGCTAAAACCTGTCGTTTCTTTCTCTATAACATCAACAAAATCCGCCATTCCTTTCTGAACTCACTACTAAGACACTTATTCACTTTTTAGTCACTTCCCATTTAGACTATTCTGACTTACTCCTTGCTGGTCTCCCTCTGAATCATCTCTCTCCCCTTCAATCTGCTACGCGAATAATCTTCCGCCAGCCTCATCAAGCTCATATTACTCCTCTTTTCAAGTCACTTCATTGGCTCTCTATCCGTTTGCACATCCAGTTCAAACTTCTCTTGATAACCTATAAATGCATTCACTCTGCAGCTCCTCACTACCTTTCCTCTCTTATCTCTCCCTACACCCCTCTCGGGAACCCTGCTCTTCTGGCAAATTGCTTCTGTTGCTAACTCCAGACTTTACTCCTTTCACCTTGCTGCTCCTTATGCCTGGAACAAACGACCTGAGTCCGTACGTCAGACACTTTCTCTAACCCTTTTCAAATCCAGGCTGAAAACTCATCTCTTCGCTGCTGCTTTCAGATCTTAACTCACCTGGTCTCCTTTGTGTTTCCTTAACATTCCCTCTAGCTGTATCCCATGTCTACAGCTACTATGTCTTGAATAGATTGTTAAACTCTGATGAGCAGGTTTTGAAGAACTGAAATATGAGAATGCATACCTGCTATTAGTAATCTGTGAACTATCATTAAAATCATCTGTAATACCTGAAGATTGGAGGCTCGCCAATGCAACGTCAGTTTTTAAAAAGGGTTCCAGGGGTGATCTGGGAAACTACAGACCGGTGAGCCTCACATCAGTACCGGGAAAAATGGTAGAAACCATCATAACGAACAAAATTACTCAACATGTAGATAGTCATGGCTTAATGGGAGACAGCCAACATGGTTTTAGACAAAGAAGATCTTGTCTTACTAATCTGTTATGGTTTTTTGAAGGTGTGAATAAACAGGTAGACAAAGGTGAGTCAGCTGATATAGTGTATCTGGACTTTCAGAAAGCCTTTCACAAGGTCCCTCATCAGAGACTTTTGGCAAAACTAAAAAGTCATGGGATAGGAGGTAGTGTACTATTGTGGATCAGGAACTGGTTAAAAGATAGAAAGCAGAGAGTAGGGCTAAATGGCCAATTTTCCCAATGGAGAAAGGTGAATAGTGGAGTACCACAGGGATCTGTGCTGGGTCCGCTGCTTTTTGACATATTCATAAATGACCTGGAAAAGGGAATAATGAGTGAGGTTTTCAAATTTGCAGATGACACGAAACTATTTAAAGTTGTTAAAACCCAAGAGGATTGTGGAAAATTGCAAGAGGTTCTTGATAAATTGGAAGACTGGGCATCCAAATGGCAGATGAAATTTAATGTGGACAAGTGCAAAGTTATGTACCTAGGAAAGAACAACCCAAACTATGGTTACACGACGCAAAGTTCCACATTAGGAACCACCACCCAGGAAAAAGATCTAGGCGTCATCGTGGATAACATGTTAAAACCCTCCACCCAGTGTGCAGTGGCGGCCAAGAGAGCAAATAGAATGCTAGGTATCATAAGGAAAAGATTGGAAAATAAAACAAAGGATATTATAATGCCTCTGTATCGTTCCTCAGTGCGACCGCACCTTGAATGTTGTGTGCAGTTCTGGTCGCCGTATCTTAAAAAGGATATAGCATTATTAGAGAAGGTACAGAGAAGAGCCACCAAAATGGTAAAGGGGATGGAATGATACTCCTATGGCTAATAAGGTTAGGGCTCTTCAACCTGGAAAAGAGATGTCTGAGGGGAGATATGATAGAGGTCTATAAATTAATGACTGGAATGGAACGGATAAATGTAGATCGATTGTTTACGTCATCAGAATAGAAAAAGACTAGGCGACATGCAATGAAGCTACAGGGTAAACTATTTAAGACTAATAAAATAAAATATTTTTTCACTCAACGTGTTATCAAACTCTGGAATTTGCTTCCTGAGGATGTAGTAAAAGCTGCTAGTGTAGCCGGGTTTAAAAAAGGTTTGGACAAGTTCCTGGAAGAAAGGTCCATAAACCATTATTAAAGTGGACCCAGAATAACCACTGCTTGCCCCAGTACAAGCACTGTGGAACCTGTGTCTTTTGGGGGAAACTGCTAGGTACTTATGACCTAGATTGGCCACTGTTGGAAACAGGATACTGGGCTTGATGGACCTTGGTCTGACCCAGTATGGCATATCTTATGTTCTTACATGTGTCTGTGCAGGGCTGTGTACATCTTGTAGCACTATATAAATGCTCAGTAGTAGTAGTAGTAATAGGAATGAATTGGTTAAATATGAGAATAAAAAAAAAAGATTTTCAGTTGATCTGGGAATTTATGAAGATGCCAGAGATGAGGATGTGGGAATTGCCTTCTGAAAAAGAATTAGCATAGTACTTTAGAAATAAAGTTTGTCAAATAAAAGATTCCTTTTTGGAGCATATGGGAGTTAATTTTAAAACAAGTCACATAACGCTTTGTGCCATCCATGCTCGAAAATCATAAATTTTCCATGACTTATGCTCGCGGATGGGCACATAGGCATGTACTTTAGGTAGTTGCTATTCTATAGGTTTGTGTGACAGTCTGATGGTGTGTACTTCTGGAATGGGTGAGCATGGGAGCGGAGCTTGGGCAGAGTGTAGGCAGAGCCTAAATTTATGGCCATAATTTATAAAATACTATAAGTTGCCTATGTTCTTTAAAATCTAGGAATGGGTATTTACACCTGTTCTAGAGCAGGCATAATTGCTGTGGCTGAGTTAAGGAGCATCGTCGTGTCCCTATTTTATAAAGTATACACATACTTCACTTTATAAAATTCGCCTCACATATACGTGTTAACTGCGTGGGAGATTATAAAATGGAACTGATGATGGAGGAAGATGAAGGATTAGGGATTCATGAACAAAGGGGAGGAGGAAGGAGAAAATATTGGGAAGTAGGGACAATTCCCAGTGGTTTCTCCAGTAAAGATGGAGAGGGTGATGGAGTAGATTAAGCCCTCATGTTGTCAGATTTGCCTATCTCAAGTAAGTTGGTGTTAATGATAGGGGAAAGTTATGAGCCATTCCAACACGTTGGTAATATGTCATTGCATCGGTGTTTTGTTTTAAGGGAGATGAAATAAACATTAGTTAGGTCCACTCATATAAACAAGAAGGGCTTGATGTTGAGAAAGTAGAAAATTATAGGCTGATATCAAATGTTTGTTTTTTAGCTAAATTATTGGAAAGTTTGTTATGAGCAGTTAAAGATTTATGTGAGGGTATGATGGGGTCTATAGAATATTACCCGTCCCTCTCCAAAAGTAGTATCAATAGTTCCCTTTAAGAGAGTCTGCAGCCCAAAGTTCAGGGCCGGCAGGGCATGGCCCACAGGGAGAGATTAAGAACCCAGCAGGCTGCAGGAGGGAGAGAGAGACCCATGGAGTGAGAAGTCCTTCCAAGGTAAGCTGTGCAAAGGAGTTCTGAGGTAGGAACTTTAACTGGGGCTGGAGGAAGGGCCGGGAGAGCCAGCTTGTTGAGGTTTAATAAGCTGGGACAGAATAAAAACTGCTTTGATTTTCCCTGAACTGCTGTCTGGCCTGTGTTTTAAAGGAAACCCCATCCCACCACATGCCACACTACCACATATGGTGGCTGCTTGGGGATTTCCTATAACCATGTGACTGGCGGCAAATCCACGTCCCTCCAGAGCTGGGCCTCTACAGTGGGTCAGGATTTTTTTGTTTGTTTGATCTGTATGAGCTAAGAGGATTAGTCTCGCCCTAGTTAGGGAACTTGAAGATATAGTTTGTGCCGGACAGGCAGGCTTTGTTTTGGACACTAGAGGCTGCTAAAATTTTGTTAGAGCTGGAATACTGCAGGATTAACTTGGCTGCAGAAGAGGAAGCTGTGGTGGTGTTGCAAAAGAACAGTGACAAGGCAGGATGGAGCAGCACCTCCAGGTTCTGGCAGAAGGTCAGCAGCCACAGAAACAATGTGAGCAGCAGTTTCAGCAAGCCCTGCTAGAAGGGCAGCGGCAACAACAACAACAACACCAGCAGCAGCTACAAGATCTTATTCAGACGCAAGAGGAGTTCCCTGGCTCAGTTATCTCAAACTCTACAGGGATTGCCACTCTACCCTCTAGCACAAGCGCTACTGAAAATGGCAGCAGAAGAGGAACTGGGTCATTTTTGGTGAACTTTGAATGAACTGCCCGCTCGGCTGGAGGCAACATGGATTGCTTACTTGGGAAGTTTGCTGATGGATAGCAGTCAGACTGCATTCCAGGATGCCAACCCTGATGAACAAGCTACATATGCAGCTGTCAAGGCTGCCATATTGGAACAGGCTGACTGTACAACAGAGGCCTACTGCCAGTGATTCAGAAATGAGGGTTTCCAGATGAAAGAAAGCCCTCAGAGGTTTCTCTGCTAATTGAAGGAACTCGTATGGAAGTGGCTGCAACTGGAGGGAAAGACCAGTTCAGAGATAGCCAAGATTGTGCTATTGGAGCAGTTTTTGGAGGGCTTGATCGCCCCAATGAAACAGTGAGTATGTCATCACCCCAAGCTTTGGAGCGTGCACTAGAAATAGCCGAAGGGTATCATGAAGCCCAGCCGGTGACCGAAGCAGAAAATGAGAAGGGTATGAAGTCACCCATCAGCCCAGGAGGACAGAAGGGTAAGCCAGAATGGATGCTAGCTCCCTTGTTACAACCCCCAAGTCACCTCCTAGGCAATGGCACGGCCCCAGCCATGATCCTGTCATCTGTTTTAGGTGTGGAGCCTGGGGACTCTTTGCTTGGGAATGTTCTCAGGGTACGGAAGAACCTATGGATGTTAGCTTAAGTACCCCTCATACCTGCGCTTTTGTGGACACTCCCCACCCAGGAGCACAGAACTTTGTGATTCCAGTGGAGCTCGAAGGGATCCACCTCCAGACTTTGATACGCTCCAGAAGTGTGCGGACCCTCATTCACCGGGAAACAGTAATTCGATCTCAAATTGACTATGCAAAGACAGTAACACCGGCCTATGTGCATGGAGACCAGAAATAGTATCCAATGGCATAGGTTTCACTCAAGACTCTGTCAGAGCAAGCCATTGAGGTTGTGGTACTGCCCTGGCTCCCATATCCAGTCGTAACTGGCTGAGACTACGCAGACTTTGGAGTGATATGGGCCCGACTAACTGATGACTCTGCTAAGTCGGACCAGGAAGATTTCCCAGAGATTTTCCCCCTGGAAGACCCAGATCTATATGTCGAGAATCCCAAGCCGAGCTAAGTCCCAGATTTGGCGTCGTTGGGAAAAGCTATGTCACCAACAGAATCTGGGGGTGGCTATGGGGGAGGGATCCAGGGGAAAGCCTAGGGAAGAAACCCCTGGGGATAGCTCAGGGCTCGGCGATAGTGAACCAAATACAATTGTCCCCTTCCCAGAGTAGGGGCTGGGGTCCCAGCAAGAGGATGAATCCCTTAAACATGCCTGAGAGTGGGTTTTGGAGGTGGATGGGGTACTAGTTGGTAACCCTGCAAGAATCTTTCCCTATTTTGTGCTAAAGGGAGATTTATTATACAGAGTGGCCAAGGGTCCCCTAGAGGGGGAAGAGATAGAACAACTGATAGTTCCCCGGCCCTGTCATCAGCAGGTGTTATCGTTGACCCATAGCCATTTATTAGGGGGACACCTGGGGGTGGAGAAAACACTTGAGCATGTTTTAGCCTGATTTTTCTGGCCCAAGGTCCATAAACAGGTGCAGTTATATTTCCAGTCATGCCCCATCTGCCAACTTCACTGGTACATTGTATAACATCAAAGGTAATTCTGAGGGGATTACTTTGAATAAAGAGTCTAAATTATTCATCTCGGATCAGGCGTTTCTTGGTAAATGGAATGAAATTTTAAATAAGTGCTCCCTGGATCTGATGACTTTATGCTGGAAACCATGACTCAATCTATTGCTTAATCTGAGGTGGCTTTGAAGGAACAGGAACAGGACTTTAATGCTCAGTTGGATCAATTGCAACAGCAGGTGGATCGTTTTTTGTAACAGATCAAGAATGTTAAACAGCGGAAATTTAACCGGAATAAAAGTGATTATGAGCGTGGATCTATTTATGCTTGGATGAATAACGTGGGATCAGGTGAACATAAGGCTGTGCATTTTGAATATACATCAGGTGAGTCTGATGTTGATGATGACTTTGGGGATGGGAATCGTTGTTACTATGAGCAGCGTGATATTTTAAATTATCCCCCCCCAGAAAGGTCAGGGTCACGAACAGGACAGATATGCCTGTTGATGTTGATCCCCAGGCCAGTGGATGGGTTCGGTGATGACCATGTGATCACAAGCCCATCTTCTGTAGTCATCAATATCTCACCCATTCAATTAACTTGGAATCAGATGCATGTGCTCAATTTGGGCATTTTGTTTGTACCCACTTGTCGATATGATCCTTTCACCATGCATATTGCTCTATATAAAGTTTTTCATAAGTTAGCTGTATTGCTGTATTGTTCCACCTATTCCAGCTCTTCAAATGGCTCCTTGGTTAGACTTGTTTCTCATTGGTCCACCGAGCCACATATTGTAACTCACTATTTTTGAGCTTCCTGGAAGCCCAGTGATGATATCAGTGCCCCTTTCTTACTTGCATGCTATACGGCCACACTGCTTACACAGCCCTAGGTATGGCCCTGCCTGTGGCATTCATCAGCAGGAAGCTGCTTCCTCAGGAACAGCATTATGCAATGACTGAGAAGGAAGCCCTGGTTGTCAAGTGGGCACTTGAGACCTCCAAATACTACCCGCTTGGCTGTCCATTTACACTGGTAACAGATCACCAAACCCTCAAGTTGCTGGTTCAACATGAGTCCAATGGCTATATGATGTGGGTCCAACTCTACCAGTTTCAGGTCCACCATACGGCTGGTCGGACTCACCTGAACGCGGACTTCCTTTCCCAAGTGGAGGTCCCGGGTGAGGCAGGCGCTCAGCGGGGCATGGTTGAGCTGAGGGGGAGGATGTGTGATGGGGTCTATAGAATGTTACCTGTCCTTCTCCAAAAAAGTATCGACAGTCCCCTTTAAGAGAGTCTGCAGACCAGTGTTCAGGGCTGGGAGGGCATGGCCTACAGGGAGAGGATAAGAATCCAGCAGGCTGCAGGAGGGAGAGAGAGGCCCTTGGAGTGAGAAATCCTTCCAAGGAAAGCCGTGCAAAGGAGTTCTGAGGTAAGTACTTTAATTGGGACTGGAGGAAGGGCCAAAAGAACCAGCTTGTTGACATTTAACAAGCTAGGACAGAAGTAAACGGACTTTATTTTTCCTGAACTGCTGTCTGTTCTGGGTTTTGCTTGTGGTGGTTTAACAAATTGGGACAGGTTAAAAACTGCTTTTATTTTCCCTGAACTGTGTTTTAAAGTAAACCCCTTCCCACCATGCTACCACAGAGGGAAAATAGCATTTTGCATGCTCTCCAATCTGGGTAGGAGAAATCACAGCATGGAAACAATCTTGATAAATTTGATGGACAGTATTTGATGGGAAGGAGATAGAGGAAGAGCTTCATTATTGATACTATTAGATTTATCATCTGCATTTTTTAAATGTATCAACTTGACAGGTATCACACAATAACATGTGGATTAGAGTACTGCTTAATCCCCAACAATGACATCTCTGTACATTCCCTACCCCATCCTGCAAGATATATCATTAACCAGAGCCCATTCAATTCTTTGGTGTGTATTAATGCCTGCAGTAAGGGAAATAAGATTCCAGCTGTTGAGGCTTTAATGGAAGAGGCTGAGTTAGATTTAGTGGCAGTTACGGAGACATGGGTCAAAGAGAATCCTGATTGGAATGTAATTATACTGGGCTATAATTTATTCAGAAAGGACAGGATAGGAAGAAAGGGAGAATGAGTGGCACTATATATAAAAAATAATATTAAAGCAACAGAAATTCAGGGTCTACGAGGGAAGGAGGAGACACTGTGGATTAAATTCAAAAGAGGGAATGGAGCATCCATTTGCATTGATGTAATATACAGCCCTCATTTGGTTTGCAGCTTGTCGTGCTGTGAAAGCTTGTGTGCATCAGTGATGCTGAGAGCTAAGCTATCAGCAGCTTAGCTACTGGCAGGATCTCCTAAGATAGACAGATCTCAGCTGAGGTGCCAAACTAAGACAAACCACCCATCTGGGCAGCAGTAAAATGGGAGGGTGTTGTAAGTAGAGGATCATATTTCTGTGACAAATGCAACAACACTGGAATTAACTGCGTGGAAGAAGGCTTGTCAAATCTACTTCTGCATCTCGCCATGAAAACCCAAAGGAAAGTCAAAAAACAAATTGCACTATAGTGCTGGAAGATGAGACCACCAGGTTGGAAGGAACTTGAATGGCTACTGGGGGTGAGCTGAAGACTTCTCAGAATAAAGCCAGCATTTATGATGTGGTTGGATCTGCTGATGTAGCTGCGCATGAGAAGAGAGTCAGAAGTTGCAAAGATGTCTTTGCACTATGTGGATATGCATTTAAACTAGGAAAAGGGGGTGACGGATGTGGAAGGTCAAGACTGGCACGCCACCCCTGCAAAAGCAGAATAATATCAGAAACAGCCACACTTTTAAACCACACATCACAAACAAGTGGGAAGATGTGGGCAGAACAAAATCAATGCAAAATACACACAAGCCAGGTAAATGCTGGAAAGCAATGAGCACAAATGCTCGAAGCTTAGCCAACAAAGTTCTGGACCTGGAAGTCCTAATGGTGGAAATGGATTTGGACATTGTGGCCATTACAGAAACATGGTTCAATGAATGGCATGATTGGGATGTAGCCATAACTGGCTATAATCTATTCAGAAGAGATAGAGAAAATGGAAAAGGAGGAGGAGTGGCCTTGTATGTCAAAAGCAATATTAAAGCTACTGAAATGCAGGGGGCATGGGGAAAAGAAGCAGCGCTCTGGATTGCGTTGGAAAGAGGAGATGGCACTGTCATCCATAGTGCTGTAGTCTACAGACCTCCGATTCAAATTGAAGAGATAGATAACAATTTGATTAAAGATATTGCCAAGATAGCCACAAAGGGGGAAGTAATCATTTTGGGTGACTTTAATCTATCTGATGTGGATTGGATTACTCCTTCTGCACATCTGGAAAGAAGCAAAAAAAATTGTAGATGCTCTCCAGGATGCATCACTTGGTCATGGAACCAACCAGGGAAAGCTCAATGCTGGATTTAGTGCTCAACAACGGTGATAGCGTGTCAAATGTCTGCGTGAGTACCCCTGTGAGCAACAGCGATCATTACACAGTGTGGTTTGAGATAAAACCAGGGTACAGGCCAAACATAGCAAGCTCAAAGTCCTAAACTTCAAAAACACTGACTTCAATAAAATGGCCACGTACCTAAAGGAGGAGATAACAGGGTGGAAGGAGATAAAGGAAGTGGAATTGCAATGGGATAAATTAAAGGTGGCAATAAAAGGGGCAACGGACAAATATGTTAAAAAAGTAAACAAAAACAAGAGCAGAAGGAAACCTATTTGGTTTTCCAAAGAAGTGGCTGCTCAAATAAAGGTTATAGAAAAAGTAGTACAGGGGCAATTACAAGATCACATAGACTCATATGCTCTGCTGGATCTACACCAACATGGTTTCAAACCATTTCATAATGTAGAAACTCTTCTTATTTCTTTACTTAATAACCTCTTAACGGGTCTAGATAAGAAAAATAGTGGTTTTCTTTTAATATTTATTGACATTTCAGCAGCTTTTGACACAATCTCTCATCCTTTAATGCTTCAACGTTTAGGAGATATTGGACTATGCGACAACACACTTAAATGATTTACATCCTACCTGAACAATCGTACGCAAATAGTAAAATGTGGAGACAAGAAATCATTTCAAATCCCAATTACACAAGGCGTACCACAAGGGTCAGCATTATCATCAATCCTTTTTAACATCTATCTTCAACCTATATGTAAAATTACACAGGTACACTAAAAAAAAATTTTTTTAAACTGCCTCTAATGTTTCGATTGATTTTTACGTTTTTTGGTGCGCTGAATCCAAATCTGGTAACCAATTTGCTCCATCACGTACAGATTTTTTGCTACATTGGGTTAGCAGTTTGAGGTGAACGTTTCAGATTTGAGTGCGATCGAGATAAAAGTTTCTTGGATGAATTCTTTATACTAATTGTTTAGTAGTTATTCAAATAAGAATAAAGAAAATTGTAACAAGGCAGCACATAAGAATAGAGTAATGTCAACAAAACACACTGTGATGGTAGCAAAATTGTCTGCACTTAAAACAGCCACATACATGTGCACAAACATTGAGCATATAAGAGCGAGGTTAGACACAAAGCAAAGCAAAGAAATGTGCAAAAAATGTTGTACAGGTATGTATGTAAGAATAGAAAACGCAAACCGCACCATTGCAATACATGAAGACAAACACCCGATGGTGTGAAAATAAAATTCTAATAAATGAGATCCGACACTGTGGTAATAACTAGCAAATTTTTATTTCAAAGTTTAGTAAAAACACGATATTTGTCAACACAGTTTAGATTTTAAAGTCATTCTTGGGTCAATCAATCTCCTGGTGGGCCCGTTTCTTCTTCCCCCGAATGCTTCTCTTGGTGCGCTGCTTGGCGTATTTTTCATCTGGGGTTTCCCGCAGCAGCAACCAGCAGAAATCAGCCATCATAGTGGTGTTCCATCTTCCTTGGTACCTTCTCTCTGCGTCCTTGATGTCCTGGTGAAACCTTTCACCTTGTTCTTCACTGTACGCCCCCAGGTTTTCGGGAAAGTAGTTCACAGGGGAGTGCAAGAAATGGACTTTCAGGCTCATGTTACAGCCTTGTTCTTTGAAGGCATTGAGCATCCTGGCAACAATATCCTTATAGTTCTCATCCAGCCTGTTCCCCAAGAATTTGAGAACAACATCCTTGAAGGAATCCCAGGCTTCTTTTTCCTTCTCAGACATCGTTTCAGCGAATGCTCCATCTGAAATGAATTTCCTTATATCAGGGCCAACAAACACTCCTTCCTTTAGCTTTGCTTCAGAAAGTCGGGGGAACTTTGAGCAAAGGTACCGAAAGCACTCACCATCTTTTGGAAGGGACTTGATGTAATGAGACCCAACTTAATGTGGAGAGGTGGTAATAGAATTTTATCACGAGGTACCAAGCTTTCATGAAGAACATTTTTCTCACCGGGTCTCAAATACTCCCGAATTGGCCAGTCTTTTTTCCCCCAGTGTAGGTCGCGGGCCCGGCTATCCCACAAGCAAAGGAAGCAGGGATATTTGGTGAAACCGGATTGCTGCCTTAATAGCATGGAGAGAATTTTAAAGTCTCCACAAATCATCCACTTATGCTCATCATAACGAATCTTCTGAAGAATCAGGGCCAAATTCTCGTATTTTTCTTGGAGAATAACAGAGTGAGCAATAGGAACTGAAGCGAATGTGTTGCCATTATGAAGAAGAACACCTTTTATGCTGTCTTTTGACGAATCAATGAACAGCCGCCATTCAGCAGGATCATACTTGAGTTTAAACTTTTCCATCACTCCGTATATATCGTTGCAAAATACCAAATCTTCCTCTTTGCTGAAATACTTCAAAAATTGTGTCTCGCGGTTGCGTTACCAATAAAAAGTTGTTCCTGGTGACAATAGATTTTTCTGTTTAAGCCGAGAACCTAGCAGTTGGGCAGCATCTTTTGGGAGTCCTAAATCCCGGACTAAATCATTCAATTCAGCTTGAGAGAAAAGTTCAGGTTTCGGATCTGGTTCAGTTTCAAACTCGGAAGTACTGGACTCATCGGGAAAAGCCATCTGATGAGTCTCATCATGATCAGAACCGTCCACACAAATATGATCCAAAGATTTTGGTGGTTCAGGCACAGGTACTTCGTTGCTATGAGGCATAGGCCTAATTGCTGAGGGAAGGTTGGGGTAACTTATTACGTTCTTATTTTTAAGTTGTATCCCTTCACAATGCAAGAGCAAAAATAGCAGTCACTGCTGTGGTCTCTTTGTTCACGCCACATCATAGGTATTCCGAAACAAAATGCTTGTTTTTTACCTTTCATCCATAAGCGTAGATCTTCCTCACATGTCTTGCACACTTTGTGAGGAGCCCACGGTTTGTCTTGATCGCCTAACTTCAAACCGAAATAGGCGAAATATACTTTTTTAATAAATGCAGAAATGTTCCTCTGCCGCTTTTTCACGGTATATTCCCCACAAATAAAACAAAAACTGTCCGGAGAGTTGACGCAACCTCTGGCTCTGTGAGCCATCACAAATACACAGCACTGCAAACTACAACTGTAGTGAACCACTTCGGAATAAAGCTGGATTACGACTGAGCAAACAAAAGGTAATAATGAACTTGCAAGAAACTGAAATTTGACAGGAACGTTCATGTCGCAACCACCGTGTTTGAACGAGCGAACGAGGCGAGGCGAACAGGAAAGAACATGCGCCAGCGCGAGTACTGGATTTAGCCCCCCGCCTCCCAATTGTCCTGTTAATGTATAAAATGAATACAAAACACTCTAAAATATCATGAGGGAGTGTTTCTAGTTAGTTAACCATTACAACCTCTATTTTGGGCCAAGAAAATAAACTGCAGTCGGCTAAAACGAAATTATGTGAACATTCCTTATATGGGTAAGAAATCTAATTTTGCAAGAAAACGTGACGTGATGGAACATTTTGGCTATTTTCCTGGATTCAGCACCCCAAAATCTATAGGAATCAGTTGCAAAACTGGAGGCAGTTTTTTGGTAGTGTACCTGTGTTATTCAACAATACAGAATAAATTACCATCTATACACTGATGACATTATGATCTACACTGCAGTTAACCAGAATACATTTGACACAGAAATAATTGATAACTGTTTGACTGATATGAACAATTGGCTTACAGCTAATAACTTTAAAATAAACCCAGATAAAACAGAAGCGTTGTTCATTTTTAATAATCATAACTTAAAAACTCCTAAAGAAATCAATATACTAAACAAACCCATAAAGGTCAGTGAGGAAGTAAAATACCTTGGTATAATCTTAGATAAACATATTAACTTAAAATCCCATATAAATAAATTTACAGCTAGAGTATACCATCGTTTAAAGATCATTAGGAACCTCAAGTCAATTTTACAACTAAATCACTTTCGAACGGTATGTCAAGCAGTTATAACACCACTCCTCGACTTTGGAAATATCCTTTATCAAGGTCTTCCAAAACATACTATCCATCCCCTCCAACTGGCACAAAATACCACCGCAAGAACTATAATGAATTCTCCAAAATATGATCATATAACTCCCTTGCTTCAAGAATTGCATTGGCTTCCAATCATTATGAGATCGAAATACAAAAACCTCATGAACATTTTCAAAATTTTACATGAGTCCATCAGCAGACGTTCTAGCAACTATTATTTCTAAAGACATAGGTTCAAGACCCAGACGCTCAGTCTACTAGCTCAGTCTACTAACAGACGTAACTCCCACTTGAAGTTTAATAGATCCAAACAAATGACATCTAATAGGTTTTCTCCTTTATGGCACCACAACTATGGAATTCTATTCCCAATGATTTAAGAAATCAGTTTGATATCAAAGATTTTCGAAAGTCCCTTAAAACGTACCTATTTATTGAAGCATATGGCAACTAATCTAATTCCAATAGAACAAAATGTTTTAACCATTTGAATTTCAATTTTCATATAATGTTTAAATTATTTTAACATTTTGTAAGATTGCAGTTATTTGTTTAATGTAATTGTAATGAATTATTATGAAATGTAATTTTGCTGTATTTTATGTAATATACTACAATGTAGTATAATTTAATGTACTGTAATTTACTGTAATGTGCTATCTTCTTGTTTCCCCCCCCCCCTCGATGTAGTCCCTCTGTTGTCTTGTTGACCACTTTGATTGAAGGATAAGGTGGTATATAAAACTGATCAAATAAATAAATAAAAAACACAGCTTTCACAAAATTCAAAAGCTTGCAAACAGAAGAACACAGAAATTAATACAGGATCAAACTCAGAGTCAAAAAGAGAAATAAGGATAGCAAAATCAAAGGCAGAGGAAAAGATGGCTAAAGATGTTAAGGTTTGCGACAAAACTTTCTTCAGGTATATTCGGGAAAGGAAGAAGATCAGAGTTGGAATTGTAGGACTCAGAAGTGCTGGGAAAAGACTCATAGAAAGTGACAGAAAAAGCGAAATTGCTAAACAAATACTTCTGCTCTGTTTTTACTAAAGAAAATCCTGGAGATGGACCAGCTGGGACTCCCAAATATAAAAATGGGAACGAAGTATATACCACACCATTCACAGAAGATGAGGTGTTGGAACAACTTGCTAAACTGAAAGTGGGCAAAGCCATGGGACCGGATGGGATACATCCCAGGATACTGAAAGAGCTCAGAGAAGTTCTAGCAGGGCCGTTAAAGGATGTATTCAACAGATCCTTGGAAACAGGACAGGTTCCTCAGGACTGGAAAATGGCTGATGTCGTACCTCTACACAAATTGGTGACAGGGAAGAAGTGTCAAACTACAGACCCGTGAGCCTTACCTCGGTGGCGGGAAAAGTAATGGAGGCACTCCTGAAAGAGCGAATAGTGAACTTTCTCAGAACCAACAGGTTGCAAGATCCGAGGCAACATGGTTTTACTGAAGGACGGTCTTGCCAAACTAATCTGATTGAGTTCTTTGACTGGGTGACCAAGGAACTAGATCAGGGGCATGCGATGGATGTCATCTACCTGGATTTCAGCAAAGCCTTTGATACTGTTCCTCATAGGAGGCTTGTCAATAAACTCAGTAGCTTGGGGATGGGTACTGTGATGTTCCCCCCTTGCCAGTACCCGTAGGTAGGTAGGGCTTAAGGAGGTTAAATTTTCTTCTTGAACTGAGGTTTACTATTTCCTGTAGAACTGCATGTAAGGAAATGTATTTCCTTTGATAGCTCAATGAAGAGTAGTGTGACTCAAGTTGGTAAAGCAAAAAGGGATTTATTCCCCTCCCGGGGTGGATTTCACCAGGATAAAAGGTAACATAAATTCTGGCACTTCTGGCAGACAAAAGGAACAAAATAAAGCAGCTTCCTTCAGCATCAAACATTAACACAGAGATATTATTCCCTCTGTCCTTGAAATAATACAGGTCCTTACTTCCAAAGAATTATTTACAAAAAATTTACAAAAGAGAGTTCAATTCCCCTGCCCTCCTCTTCTGAGGCAGGAATTGTTTGCTCCTTTCTTTCTGGAGCCACGCCCATTCCCACGCTGGGCCTTGGGATTAGCACTTGGGTTTGGTACAGCTCTAAATAACCATTCTCATTACAGTCCTCAGCACCGTAGCACCAACTCTCCTGGTCAATAAACTCCCAGCGGTTATGGTACTTCCAGCCCTTGGGCTTACCTTTCACTCTGGCTGTATAAGGTTTTCTCTGAGGTTTGTAAATGGCTGTCGGTTCCCAACCTGACTTGTGCAGAGTATAATTCAATGGCCTTCCTGGCCTTTTCTCCTGTTCAGAATCAAGAGAGGACTTCCACTGACAAGGTCTGCTCCTGCTGTACCTCTCACTACGAGCTTCTGACCTTTCCTCGTCTCCGTCTCTCTCTTCCTTCTCTGTTCTGCTCTCAGCTCTGCCCCTCTCTCCATTAACTGGGCCCTCTTTATGAGTCAGCTTCCTCGGGTAAAGCCTGACTCCACCCCCTAGCAGGTGTTCAGAATTACCTCGTGACTCTCTGCTGAACTGATAGCAGGGGCCTGTTTCTCTCTCTGGGGCATGGTTTCCCTGACAACCAGCCATGTGCTGTTTACCTTGCAGCCCTGCACTTTTTTGCTGATCTTTGGGAGTTTCTCCCTGACTAAAAGGACTCGCTATGTCACAGATCCCCCCACTTAAAATATTACGGGCTGCCGGAACCTGTGACGGACCACATGTAATCCGTCCTATTGGGCTCTTATGGTGTTCTGTATTGGCCAACTCTACAGTAACCGCCCTTTCCTTCCAGGGTTTTAAAACATTTATATGGTAGGTTTGGCGCCGACCCCTACTGTTTTCTACAAGGTATGGCACAGGACCTACCCTCTTCACTATTGTGCAGGGTCCCTTCCATCTTGCATCGAATTTGGGCCCCACCTCGGCTTCCATAATAATTACTTTATCTCCCTCTGCCAATTGGCGAGGCTTCGTCCCCCTATCATAATACTTCTTTTGTCTCTTCTGGCTGGCCTGTAAATTATCCAGGGAAATTTGAGACGTTCTTTCCAAACGACTCCTAAGGTTTCTCAGGAACTGGGGTACCTCTATCTCTTCCCTGTCGGGCTCTACCCATTGCTCCCGCAATATGTCGAGAACTCCTCTGGGGGCCCTACCGAATAGCAGTTCGTAGGGGGACGCCCCTAGAGACGCATGTACGCGCTCTCTACAGGCATACATTACAAAAGGTAAGAGCGTATCCCATTCAGATGTCTGTCCGTCTAAACCTCGCCTAAGCATTCGCTTAATGGTTTGATTCATTCTCTCGACCATGCCATTGGCCTGGGGGTGGTATGCCGCCGTATGTACATGGTGGATGCCGAAGGCATCCCACACGGTGGCTAGGTACCTCGACATAAAATTGCTTCCTTGATCAGTTATCATCTCTTGTGGGAAGCCAACCTCGCAGAACAGTTTAATAAGCTCCAGTGCTATTGTTCTGGCCGAGGTGCTCCTGAGAGGAATGGCCCATGGGAAGCGTGTTGCCTGATCCATGATCACCAACACGTACTGAAACCCCCTGGGAGTCCTATCCAGTGGCCCTATAATATCCATGGCCATTCTACATATTGGTGTGGATATGGCCGGAGTGGGTATCATTGGCGCTACTTTAGGTTTGGACGCACTAACCCGTTGGCAAGCGGGGCAGGCTTCGCAATAGCGGGAAGTTTCCCTGAAGACCCCCGGCCAATAAAATCGGGCCAGGACATGGTCCAATGTTCCCTGGATTCCTTTATGGGCCCCCACTGGGTGGTCATGGGCAAGTCTCATTACAATGGCCTGGAACGTGGTTGGTACAACTAGTTGCTTCCTTACTTCCCCTGTATGTGGGTTGTTGCTCTCCCTATATAAAATACCATTATCTAAGAGGAATCGGGGCAGTGTATCTCTTTTTTTCCTGAGCATAGGCAAAGGCCCGTTTTAAAGCGGGATCCGCTTTCTGTTCCCCCGGGAAGGAAGGGAATTTCCTCACTAATTCCGCGGGTACCCAGGGTAGCCCCTCCCCGGCTTCCAACCCTGCCCTTCCATGGGTTCTGCGGTGCCTTTCCAGTTTCCTTATTGCCTTTCCTTTCCTCCCCCTCTGAGATGGGGCGCCGAAAAGGTCCGTCTGTGCGGGCAATGGGTCTGACATTTCCCCTCCTTTCTCCCTCTCGGGCTCAGGGGAATTCTCCCTATCTCGGGATGGACCCGCCACTTCTTCATCAGGGTCCTTATCCTGAGGAGTTCTTATCTGGGATCGTGTGGAGACATACCCTGTCCTTTCTCCTGCACCCCTCCCCATTCCCTGAGAAAATAGGGGCCAATCATTACCTAGAATGACATCATGTAATAGCTGGGGTACAATTGCCACTTTCACCTTCCTTCGTGACGCTAACCCTTCTATGGTAAGGTTATATACCGGATAGTAGGAGGCAGACCCGTGCACACACTGCACTCTCACTTGGCCTACTGCTTGACCTGATGCTGACTGGGCTTGTATGGCCTCCCAGAGCCATTGGGAGACCATGCTCTGTTCTGCACCAGAGTCGAGCAGTGCCTGGGCCCTAACACCCTCCACCTGCACCGGGAGTAAAAACCCTGACTGGACTTTCTTCTCTATACCAGCCATCAATGCTCTACGAGAATCACAGTCCCTTTGAAAATGACCAGAGTTCCCGCATTTAAAACATTTTCCTCTCATATTGGAAACACATACATTTTCATAAGGCAGTTTACTCTTTACATTTCTGTCTCTATCACCAACCTTTGCTGCACCCGGAACGCTTAATTTTGGGGCTTTGGCAAACTCAGCCTCAAAATATCGCTCCGTCATGCTAGCCGCTTCCTCTGAGGTCTTACAATCTTGTAACATGAGGAAGGTTTTTATTTCTGCTGGAACAGCTTTAAATACTGTTCCAGTATCAGCTCATCCATTATGGATTCAACAGTTCTCTGCTCTGGTTTTACCCACTTCCAGGCTAAACCTTTCATCCTATAGTATAGGGCTTTAGGGGTTTCTCCGGGCCTCAACTTGGCCTCCCTAAATTGGCGCCTATAGAATGAAGGGGTTAGCCCAAGCCTATCCCTCGCAACACTTTTAATTGCCTCATAGTCAGTTGCTAAGGCAGCAGGCATCGACTTATAGGCTGACAAGGCTTGGCCGGATAGAGACATGGCAAACCTTACGGCCCACTGCTCCCTAGGCAGCTTTATGGCCTCTGCAAGACGTTCAAAGGCGTCCACATAATCATCAACATTATCTGTAGGGGACAGCTGTCCCAGCATAAAGAAATCTCTACCAGGTAGTCCTACCCCACGGGTATACTCAGGTAAGTCCTTTGCTGGCTCTTGCTGCTGCTTTACTAACAGTTCCATGAGCTCCCTTATTGGCTTCTGCTGTTCCTGAATGGCAGCCATGGCTTGGTCCTGGACTCGACGAGTCATCTCCAACTGTTTGTCCCGCTGCAAAGACATCCATCTTAGCATTTCCTGTGGCTCCATTTCAGCTCCTCAGGTACCTGGGAAAACACACACAAACAAGACCCAAGTGTGGCCCAAACACAACAACAACAAAAAAATTCTCCCTTTTTTTTTTTCCTCCCTGTGCACTGCTGCCGTGCACTACCTTTTCTCCAGTTATCCCTCTGCACTTATGCCCAGCTACAATTACCTGAGCTCAGTGCAGAATCAGGCACTGAGAAAAGTAGCTCCTTTCCTGACCGGTAGTCAGTCGTGCGCTGGAACCTCCTGTCTCTGGATATCCGCCAGTTGCTACTGCCGGGCTCTTGTCCCTCCAGATGTCCTTCAATCCCAGTAAAAATCCGTACTACTACGCCATTTGTGATGTTCCCCCCTTGCCAGTACCCGTAGGTAGGTAGGGCTTAAGGAGGTTAAGTTTTCTTCTTGAACTGAGGTTTACTATTTCCTGTAGAACTGCATGTAGGGAAATGTATTTCCTTTGATAGCTCAATGAAGAGTAGTGTGACTCAAGTTGGTAAAGCAAAAAGGGATTTATTCCCCTCCCGGGGTGGATTTCACCAGGATAAAAAGGTAACATAAATTCTGGCACTTCTGGCAGACAAAAGGAACAAAATAAAGCAGCTTCCTTCAGCATCAAACATTAACACAGAGATATTATTTCCTCTGTCCTTGAAATAATACAGTTCCTTACTTCCAAAGAATTATTTACAAAAGAGAGTTCAATTCCCCTGCCCTCCTCTTCTGAGGCAGGAATTGTTTGCTCCTTTCTTTCTGGAGCCACGCCCGTTCCCACGCTGGGCCTTGGGATTAGCACTTGGGTTTGGTACAGCTCTAAATAACCATTCTCATTACAGTCCTCAGCACCGTAGCCCCAACTCTCCTGGTCAATAAACTCCCAGTGGTTATGGTACTTCCAGCCCTTGGGCTTACCTTTCACTCTGGCTGTATAAAGTTTTCTCTGAGGTTTGTAAATGGCTGTCGGTTCCCAACCTGACTTGTGCAGAGTATAATTCAATGGCCTTCCTGGCCTTTTCTCCTGTTCAGAATCAAGAGAGGACTTCCACTGACAAGGTCTGCTCCTGCTGTACCTCTCACTACGAGCTTCTGACCTTTCCTCGTCTCCGTCTCTCTCTTCCTTCTCTGTTCTGCTCTCAGCTCTGCCCCTCTCTCCATTAACTGGGCCCTCTTTATGAGTCAGCTTCCTCGGGTAAAGCCTGACTCCACCCCCTAGCAGGTGTTCAGAATTACCTCGTGACTCTCTGCTGAACTGATAGCAGGGGCCTGTTTCTCTCTCTGGGGCATGGTTTCCCTGACAACCAGCCATGTGCTGTTGTTTACGTTGCAGCCCTGCACTTTTTTGCTGATCTTTGGGAGTTTCTCCCTGACTAAAAGGACTCGCTATGTCACAGTACCAAGATAGTAAACTGGATTAGAAATTGGTTGACTGAGACGGGGGGGCGGAGCTTGCCGCGGAGAAGAGATGGCCGCTTAGTGTGTGGCTCCCTCCCGATATAACAGAATCCGGAGTTTTTCCCAGTGCAGGGCAATTAGTGATCGGCTCTTTTTAGTGAGAGGAGCACTAGAATATGTCTGCACTAAAACCTGCAAGACTGGAATTTCAACCGTCGCCAGGTCAAGCTAGCAAACGAGCAAAGCAAGAGCCTCCCTCCCCTCAAAATATGGCGGCAGAAAAAGCTGCGGCTGAAGGAGTGCATGAAATATTACAAGAACTGCGCACGGTTAAAGATATGATTTCAACTAATTCCGCGACTCTGGTCCAGGTACAAGAAGACCTCCATGAGGTAAAGGAGAGGTTGGGGGACGTGGCTAAGTGCTTAGACGACGTCGAAGTTGAACTAGACCGGCAGTCTACCATGATAGCGCAGCTGGGCCCGCTGACGAAAAGGGTGACAGCCTTAGAAGCGCAAATGGAAGACCAATCCAACCGAGCCCGGAGGAACAACTTGCGAATTATGGGAATCCCTGAAGGCCGCGAGGGGATAGATCCAGTTGGCTACCTGGAGAAACTAATACCAGAACTTTTAGAAATTACCTTTGTGCGTCCACTGGAGTTGGAAAGGGCCCACCGGATTCCATCGCAAGCAAAGCATCCCACGCAGCGACCACGCCTGTTCGTCGTAAAAGTCCTTCGATACCAGCATGTATTGCAGATCATGCAAGCAGCCAAGCGGCGAACGGGGTTGCAGATGGATGGACAGAAAATCGTCTTCTTCCCAGATCTCAGTAAGCAGACGGTAATATGCTGAAAGGAACTTTTAGCCTGTAGACCGATGTTGCAGCAGGTACAGGCCCGATATGGGCTTTTCTACCCCGCGCGTATGCGTGTGACCTTGGATAACCACACCAGAACCTTCGCCGACGGCCCGACTCTTCGAGCCTTCCTGCAAGAGCGCACACGTATGGAGATGGGAACTTGACTGGGACTGGACCTCTATGTAATGCAATGCCTTATGTTGTTTTCTCCTTGTACTATTGTGAAGAGATGCTTCAAGGTGGGAGGGGGTGGGTATGGCAGATCTGCTTTTATTTTTTTTTACATATCTGTGTTGAACGTGGTTATGTATCAACCTGGGTGATGTATGTTTCTATCAATATGGGATAAGATACTTCTGATGTTCCTAAGCGACGCAGTGCCCTGACGCTGAGGGAATGCTCATAGAATAATCTTTTATATGTTTGGAGTTTCGTGGGGGGAGGGTTGGGCGGGACAAGATGGGCGGTGTGGGTTTCACCATATATGTTCAGATAGTTAGTGGTATGGGACAGATGGGGGGGTATAGTTTTGATTCTGTGACTAGTTCTTGTTTGCATCCGGGGCTACTGACTGCGAGTGCTACTATCCAGGGGCTTTATAAAGCCAAATATGGCTGACTCTAAGCTGAGGGTGTTATCCCTAAATGTCCAAGGAATCTCCAATCCGATTAAAAGGAAGAAAATATTGACTTATTGTAAGCACCAAAAAGCTGATGTCATCTACCTGCAAGAAACCCATCTCTCATTTCCTGAATCTTGCAAAGTTACTGATAACACTTATCGCAACATATTGTCAGCTCCTGCATTCAAAAAGAAGGGGGGGGGGTCATCATCTTGGTCAGGAAGACTCTCCCGATAGCGGTTCACGAGACCCAAATAGATCCAAATGGGCGGTGGGCTAAAGTAAGTGCACGGCTCCAGGAGGAGGAACTAACTTTCATGACGCTGTATGGCCCCCAACTCAGATGACCCGCAATTTTATGCGCAGATTACCCAAGAATTAATGGCAGCTGGCTCATCACATATAATGCTGGGTGGAGACTTTAACCTAATCCAGGATCCGCTACTTGACTGGACCCCATATAGGCCACAACATAAGCCGCTGTCCAGTAAGATGTTGCGGGATATGATGGAAACACTAGGACTGGCAGACCCCTGGAGGCTCTTCTCTCCCAAAGGTAGAGATTATTCCTTTTACTCCCTGCCCCATAACACACAAACACGTATTGACTATTTTTTGGTCTCTAAGACGCTGATACCCAAGATAACCAATGTTGATATGAAGGCCAGAACGGTTTCAGACCACTCAGCGGTGGCCTTGGAGCTTGATGCTGGACCGTCAAAGAGCACTCAGATGCGCTGGTACTTTGATAAGCACTGGCTGGGGGATGAAGAGTTTTGTAAAGATATCGGGGCGGCCATCAAAGAATATTTTACCCATAATGTGTATAAAGACACCCCTACATGGGCTTGGTGGGAGGCCTTTAAGGCCAGCATCCGTGGTCATATAACATCGTTTCGGATTCGCAAGACAAAAGCTGATGCCCAGCGAAGGGTGGAGTTGGATCGGGAGATTCATGCGGGCGAGCGACTCTTAGCGAGGCGGGCTGACCCACTGGTCCTGGTCCGGCTACAGAAGCTCAGATTCCAATATAACTCTCTTCTGTATGAGGAAGTTAATAAGGCTGTTAAAGCTCAACAGGGGCGGTTCTATCACGAAAGTAATCGGGCGAGCACTCTGCTTGCCAATATGTTGAAAACCAAAAGAGCGGTGACTCGGATAGTCGGTTTGAAGGATTCGGCGGGCCAGCTGAAGGTGGCAGATGACGATATATTGGCACTCTGTGAGGCATTCTACTCCAATTTATACCAATCGGAGGTTGAATGTGAAGAGACGGCTTTTCACAACTTTGTTTCCAATGTAGCAGGGCCCAAGCTAGCAGAACACCAACGGCGCTCTCTGGATGCAGATATCACTTGTAAGGAGATTAGAACTGCCATGCAGCAATTAGCGAAAGGGAAGGCTAGTGGCCCAGATGGATTGCCCGTCGAATTCTATGAGACCTTTTCGGCGCAGTTACTGCCTGAGTTACTGCTTTATTACTCGGGACTCAATGAGGAAAGCCCAGCTATCGGGGCTCTAGCAGCGGCCACGATCGTCATTCACCCAAAGCCCGGAAGGGATCCGCAAAGGGTTGAGAACTACAGACCGATATCGCTATTAAATGCTGATTATAAAATCTTTGCCAAGATATTGGCCAATCGCCTGAAGAACGTAATGGGGACCTTAATCCATCCGGATCAATGCGGATTTATGCCCGGTAGGTCAACTGTGGACAATGGCCGCTTGCTGGCCCACGTTTTACGAAGAGCACAACATCTAGATCAATCTATTGTGGGCCTAGTGTTGGATGCAGAGAAGGCATTTGATAGAGTGGAGCTGTCATATCTTTTCCACGCTATGCGCTGGTTCGGTATACCTGATAACTTCCTGCAGAACGTACAGCTGCTCTATACTAAACCAACAGCGCGGGTGCTGGCGAATGGCACACTCTCGCAGGAATTTCAGCTTACTCGGGGCACCAGACAGGGTTGCCCCCTGTCCCCCCTGTTGTTTAATCTGGCATTGGAATCCCTAATCTTAAAAATCCGTCACCAGAAGAATATTATTGGAATCCAACTAGAAGGATATCATTGCAAGTTATCAGCTTATGCTGATGATCTACTACTGTTCCTGGAACTTAATTCGGTAGGGTTGGCCCTGCAAGTCATCGAAGATTATTCAAGCATCTCGGGATACAAATTGAACCTGTCCAAAACCACCAGTATCCCCCTTACGGCAAACGTCTCAGATAGGGAATTATCATAATATCCGTTCCTCGTGGAGAAGACCTCTTTCAAATATCTGGGTGTCATCTATGGGGTCACTCTACAGGATACCATAACTCTTAACATAGCCAGCTGCAATAAAGTACTTCAAGAATATGTGAATAAATGGTCCCCGCTGAACCTGACATGGTGGGGCAGGTTGGAAACAATAAAAATGGTCATTGTCCCCAAGATTACATATATCTTAAATATGATCCCGCTTTTATTTGATCGGAAGTTCTATGCCAATATGGAGAAAGTCTTGCTGGCTTTCCTCTGGGGGAAGAAAACCCCAAGAATAGCGTCTTGGAAGTTGAAGCTCCCTAAAACGAGGGGCGGGGTCCATTTTCCAGACTTCTTTTGGTATCATCTTGCCGCCTTACTGAAGCAAGGATCCTGGTGGTCGGAAGAGAGGGGGACTCCCGAGGCCCCAATTTGGTTACTAATAGAAGAGAAAGTGAGTGAACCAATTCCGCTCAGGCTGCGTATAGGTGCTGAAGGTACGCATACGGTGATGAACACGATCCTCCAGGCCACTCAACAAGCCTTTGCATATGTTCTGCCTCTAATGAAGATCGACCAGGTATTCACGACGGCTACCCAACTCTGGCTCAATCCGCGCTTTAAAATTGGTGGGAAAAGCGTGGTCTGGACTACGTGGTTACTGCACGGTATCTGCCATTTGGGTCAGTTGATCAGTGGGCAGAAGTATAAATCTTTCCAGGAACTACAACAAGAATATCAGCTCCCTCAACGGTGTCTCTTCCAATGGTGCCAGCTGCGGAACTGTTTGTCCAAGGCGGGTGTGTCACCGCTCTCCCTCGGGACTGGACAACCAACATATCTCCGAATACAGGAATTTAGATCTGGAACTCGGTTAATATCGAAGTTCGTAGAAGCCATTCGGAATGCCGGTGATCACAGGCCTAAAGGGGCTCAACTGGTCTGGGAGGCTGAAGTGGGCACCCTACTCACTGCAGAGATGTGGAACGCTTTTTGGGGTACGCAGATACGGATCACGAGAGCTGCCTCTCTTACGCAGATGTCCTATTTCCTTGCCCATCGAGCATATCTAACACCAGTAAAGATAGCCAAATGGCAAGTGCAGGAGGGGGATAAATGTTGGTCTTGTGGCACCAGTACTGGAACGTTGGCACATATGCTCTACTACTGCCCCCTGTTGCAGAAGTTTTGGCAACGGGTATGGGAGCGACTTACTCAGTTACTTAGGATGAGTTCATCATTAACTTATCGCATTGTGATATACAAATCGCTGGCTGGGATTCCAGATCTTGATAGACGATTACATGCAATCTTTGATCTTCTGCTAAGCTTGGCGTTGAAGGCAATATTAAGTCACTGGAAAAACTTTGGCTCCTTGAGTGTGGAGTATTGGTGGAACCTGGTGTGTTACCACCACTCTTGCGAAATAGCATATGTGAAGCAGAACCCTACCTCCCGCAAGCTTCTGAATAAGTGGGACACCCTAGTTTTGCCTTAGGTTATACCACGCTCAGTGGTAGGGGCGCTCTGGAGATGTAGCACTCGCGGTCCTACCCCCCCCAGTCAGATAGTCTTTCTTATTTGACATAATTTATGTTAGCCTGTCTCTGCCATCTCTGTTATTGACTTTATTGATTGTTTGGTTTTGATGGTTGTTGTTTGAAAACTGATAAATAAAGACTTTAAAAAAAAAAGAAATTGGTTGACTGACAGACAGAGGGTGACGGTACATGGAGCTCACTTGGATGAGGGGAAGGTGATTAGCGGGGTGCCCCAGGGTTCGGTCCTGGGCCCGGCACTGTTCAATGTATTTGTGAGTGATATTGCTGAAGGGCTGAATGGAAAAGTCTGTCTTTTTGCAGATGACACAAAAATTTGCAACAGAGTGGAGTCCCCCGAGGGAGTGGATATCATGAGGAAAGATCTACAAAAGCTGGAAGAATGGTCTAATGCTTGGCAATTATGATTTAATGTGAAAAAGTGCAGTGTCATGCACTTAGGTAGCAGAAATCCAAGGGAAATGTACGCGATAGGGGGCGAGAGGTTGGTGTGCATGGTTCAGGAAAAAGACCTTGGTGTGATTATCTCTGATGATCTCACGGTGGCAAAACAGTGCGACATGGTGGTGGCAAAAGCCAGGAGGATGTTGGGCTGCATACAAAGAGGGATTACCATGTGATGCAGCGAGGGCTGATGAGAGCCCTGATGAGAGAAATGAAACTGTTTTACACAGAGGAAAAGATGTGCACAGAGTGCAATGTTCACAGGGACCAGCTAGAGGGAGCAGGAGTGCAGTCAGAGAGACTGGAGTACCACGCCCAGCTGGTCAGGAGCACATGACAAACAATTCACATGCCTCAAGGAGAGGAGTTCTTTATAAGGAAGAACTGCCTCAAGCTAAACAGAGAGGACCAGGTCGGATTCGGAGAGGACCCGGTCAGGTCCAGGAGAGAGGACCAGGTCAAACCCAGAGAGGAGGACCAGGTCAAGCTGGAAGAGAATCGTCTCAAGCCAGAGAAGGACCTAACAGAGAATCTCCAGGAGCTAACAGGAAGCCACAAGGAGCCAAGGAAGGAACGGCTCAGGTTGGTGAGAAAGCTGTTTGCTGGCAGAGGAGAAAGCCTTACCTTGATTGCAAGCAAGAAGCAAGTGGGAATCAGCTGGGAAGGAAAAGCCAGGCTGAGCACGGAAGCCAGGATTTGGGCTGTTGCAGGAGCAGGCACTTACCAGGAGAGCTGTTCCCACGGTTGAAAGGTAAAGCAAACTTTCAGAGAAAGGATTGGCATGAAGCTTCTGAGGGGAGGAAGCAAGCCAAAGGAGAAAACCTTTCATCACCAGGCTGCTGCAATAAAAGGTATGGAAAATATATGCCTAAGAAGAATGCTGTGAAGGATAAAGGTTTATATAATGCTGATATAAAACCTCCAAGAAGAAGGGATACTTGTAAGCTCAATATAGCACAGGGCCGACGCCCTAGGTTAGGCCCAGGACATTGGGACTTGCTAGAGCAAATATATAAAACCCCTGAATATGGTTTGCATGAAATCCGGGACACTGAATCAGAGGTATCGGAGTATGAGCAAATGCAAGTGGATCCCATAGAAGATGTATCTGACCATGACATGGATTGTACATTGTGTATTTCAGGGAGTCTAGAAGCTCTGCCAGGCTTGTGATCTGTTTAAAGCACCAACAGAGCATTCTTAATTTGGTTAAGCACCACCACTCTTGCAATGTATGATAGTTTTGTTGGAAAAGCCTAAGTTTGCTATTCTACCTGAAGCAAGGACTTTTGCTTTCACGTTGTAACCCAATATTTTTGAACCTCAGCAAAGACAGGAAATAAAAGCCTTATTTTTCCCACCACTCTGCTTAAGTATTTCATTAAAGATTTGGAGCTCAAGAAAACTACAAAGACCAAGAGCCATTTGGGCCTTGTAAAAGACTCTCATATCTTAACTTTATATTTTGTGTCGCACCTGCCCTGGCATCCACTGGCCACCAGGGAAGTGTTGCTGACAACCAGCAGAAAGGAAGAGGTACTTATGCCACTGTACAGGTCACTGGTGAGGCCTCACACGGAATACTGTGTTCGGTTTTGGAGACCATATCTTGCAAAAGATGTAAAAAGACTGGAAAGTGTTCAGAGGAAGGCGACCAAAATGATTTGGAGCCTGCGTAAGAAACCTTATGAGAAGAGACTTGAAGACCTAAATATGTACACTTTGGAGGAGAGGAGGGATAGGGGAGATGTGATTCAGACCTTTAAATACTTAAAGAGGAACGATGAACAAACAAACCTCTTCCAAAGACAGGGAAGATGCAAAACTAGAGGGCATAACATGAAGCTGCAAGGTAGAAAATTGAAAAGCAATGTCAGGAAATATTTTTTCACTGAAAGGGTGGTGGATGCTTGGAATGTTCTCCTGATGGAAGTGGTGGGGGCAAACACGGTGACAGAATTCAAAACAGCATGGGACAAGCACAGTGGATCCCTTTACAGCAACAGGATAAAAACAAAATAAACTGAACCATCTAACATCTCAACAAATAGGGGTGTCCTACATGGAGTGGTGGGTCCACCCCTAAAAAAAGACATGGGGAGGGGTGACCTGCACAGAGCGTCAGGTGCACCTACTCTTGCCGTAATGCTGGGCAGACTGGATGGACCATGCTGGTCTTTATCTGCCGTCATTTACTATGTTACTATGTCTTACATACTGGAACATGGAAGGTACGAAGCATGAACCAAGGGAAGCTGGAGGTGGTCAAGAATGAAATGGAACATGTACAACTCGATCTGTTGGGTGTCGGTGAACTGAAATGGACTGGCTTTGGGCACTTTGCATCTGATGATCACATGGTCTACTATGCTGGAAATGAAAGACAAAGAAGAAATGGTGTTGCATTTATAATTAAGAAGAAACTTGCAAGAACTGTAATGAAATACAATGCAGTCAGTGAATGCTTAATTTCTATTTGTCTACAAGGAAATCCCATCAACACAACTATAATTCAGGTATATGTCCCAACAACAGCTGCAGAAGAGGAAGACATTGATGAGTTCTGTAAACAAGCACAAGCTGAAATAGACAGAACATTCAAACAGGATATCCTGATAGTCATGGGTGACTTGAACGCAAAAGTTAGCAACAAAGAAGAAGGCAAAGTGGTTGGAAAATATGGAATTAGCAACAGAAACAAAGCTGGAGAAAGACTGATAGAATTCCGCAAGACCAAGGGTTTTGGTTTTGTTAGGAACTGAGGAACATTCTGGAGAAAGGAGAGGTTCTTCCGAAGGGATGGGCTCCACCTTAACCGGAATGGAACCAGGCTGCTGGCATTAATCTTTAAAAAGGAGATAGAGGAGCTTTTAAACTAGATAATAGGGAAAAGCTGACAAGTCGCCCAAGAGCGTATGGTTCGGAACAATGTATCCTTGAAGGATACTAGCAAAAGATTGAAGTTAGGGCATATCAGTAGAGAAGTTCCAATAATGACAAAAGTAGCCCAAATGCCCTTGAGTACAGAGCAGACAGAGCTTAAAGATTCCAAACTAATCCTGCCTACCGATAGCCAAGTTAATATGAATAAAATACAGCCTCTAAAATGCTTGTATGCAAATGCTAGCAGTCTTAAAAAATAGGATGGGAGAGTTAGAATATATAGCAGTAAATGAGAGGTTAGATATGATTGTCCTCCTTCCACCATGTCTCTGAGAATACCAATCAGTGGGACACTGATACCTGTGTACAAACTATATCATAATGATAGAGAAGATCAAATTGATGGAGGGGTTACGCTCTATGTTAGAGAGGGCATTGAGTCACAAAGGATTAAAGTTTTGCAGGAAACAAAATTCACTGTAGAATCTCTATGGATTGAAATTCCATGTAAAAAGGGGAAGGGGAAGACGATGGCAATGGGGGTGTACTATCGACCGCCTAGCCAGAATGAACAAATGGATGATGAAATTCTCAAAAAAATCAGGGAAGCTAACAAAACTTTCAACACAGTAATAATAATGGGTGATTTCAATTACCCCGGTATCGACTGGGTCAGTGTCACAACTGGACAAGCTAGGGAGATAAAGTTTCTAGATGAAATAAATGACTGCTTCTTGGAGCAGCTGGTTCATGAACCGACCGGTGGGAAGCCATTTTGAACCTAGTCCTTAGTGGAACATAAGATCTGGTGCAACAGATAAGGGAGTTGGGGCCACTTGTCAATAGTGATCATAGCATGATCACATTTGATTTAATAAATGAAGGAAGGACAGCAAGGAAATCCACAGTACTACCTTTTAATTTTCAAAAGGGAGATTAGGATAAAATGAGGAAAATAGTTAAGAAAAAACTAAAAGGAGAAGTTGCAAAGGTTAAACATTTACTTCAAGCTTGGGTGCTGTTTAAAAATACTATCTTGGAAGCCCAGACCAGCTGTATTCCACGCTTTAAGAAAAGTGGAAGGAAGTCCAAAAAACTGCCAGCATGGTTCAAAGGTGAGGTCAGAGAGGCTGTTGCCAAAAAAGCATCTTTCAGGAAATGGAAAAAGGAGCCAAATGACAAGAACTGGAAACAACACAAGCACTGGCAAATTAGATCCAAGGCATTGATAAGGCAGGCAAAGAGAAAATTTGAGAAGAAGCTTGCTGTGGAAGCAAAAACGCATAATAAAGACTTTTTCAAATACATTCATAGCAAAAGGCCTGTGAGAGTCAGTTGGACTATTAGATGATAGAGGGGTAAGAAGGGCCCAAAGAGGGGACAAGGCCATAGCTGAGAGACTGAATGCATTTTTTGCTTTGGTCTTTACTGAGGAAGATGTTGGAATGTTACCCATGACTGAAATGGTATTTAAAGGAGATGCTGCAGAAGAATTGAAAGAAATATCAATACACTGGGAGAATGTATTACAACTATTTGATAAACTGAACAGTAGCTAATCACCTGGACCAGATAGTTAAAAGATAAAAAGCAGAGGGTAGGACTAAATGGCCAATTTTCCCAATGGAAAAGGTGAATAGTGGAGTACCCTAGGGATCTATGCTGGGTCCGCAGTTTAACATATTCGTAAATGACCTGGAAATGGGAATAATGAGTGAGGTTATCAAATTTGCAAATGACACAAAACCATTCAAAGTTGTTATAACCCATGAGGATTGTGGAAAATTGCAAGAGGATCTTGATAAATTGGAAGACTGGCCATCCAGATGGCAGATGAAATTTAATGTGAACAAGTGCAAATTTATGTACCTAGGAAAGAAAAACCCAAACTATGGTTACACAATGTAAGGTTCCACATTAGGAACCACCATCCAGGAAAAAGATTTAGGGGTCATCATGGATAACATGTTAAAACCCTCCGTCCAGTGTGCAGTGGCAGCCAGAAGAGCAAATTGAATGCTAGGTATGATAAGGAAAGGAATGGAGACTATAACAAAGGATATTATAATGCCTCTCTATCGTTCCACGGTGCGACCATACCTTGAATATTTGTGCAATTCTGGTCGCCGTATCTTAAAAAGGATATAGCGTTATTAAAAAAGTTACAGAGAAAAGCCACCAGAATGGTAAAGGGGATGGAAGGATACCCCTATGAAGAGAGGCTAAAAAGGTTAGGGCTCTTCAACCTGGAAAAGAGACAGCTGAGGGGAGATATGATTAATGAATGGAGTGGAATGGGTAAACGTAGATCGATTGTTTACGTCATCAAAATATAGAAAGACTAGGGGGCATGCAATGAAGCTACAGGGTAGTAAGAGAAAATATTTTTTCCCTCAATGTGTAATCAAACTCTGGAATTTGCTACTGGAGGATGTAGTAAAGGCTGTTAGTGTAGCTGAGTTTAAAAAGGATTTGGAGAAGTTCCTGGAGGAAAGGTCCATAAACCGTTATTAAAGTGGACCCAGAATATCCACTGCTTGCCCCAATACAAACATTGTGGAACCTGTGTCTTTTGGGGAAACTGCTAGGTACCCGTGACTTAGATTGGCCACTGATGGAAACAGGATACTGGGCTTGATGAACCTTGGTCTGACCCAGTATGGTATATCTTAAGTTCTTATGTTCTTAGATATCACGTGACAAGAAAGCATCACCCTGGTGTGGCAGGAAGTGATCCTGTAGCTAGGACCTGTGCTCCAGGTGATGTAAAACCCTAACATAAGAACATAAGATATGCCATACTGGGTCAGACCAAGGTCTATCAAGCCCAGTATCCTGTTTCCAACAGTTGTCAATCTAGGTCATACGTACCTAGCAGTTTCCCCAAAAGACACAGGTTCCACAATGCTTGTATTGGGTCAAGCATTGATATCCTGGGTCCCTTCTTAATAATGGTTTATGGACCTTTCCTCCAGGAACTTCTCCAAACCATTTTTAAACTCAGCTACACTAACAGCCTTTACTACATCCTTCGGTAACAAATTCCAGAGTTTGATTACACGTTGAGTGAAAAAATATTTTCTTTTATTAGTCTTAAATAGTTTACCCTGTAGCTTCATTGCATGTCCCCTAGTCTTTCTATATTCTGATAATGTAAACAATTGATCTACGTTTACCCGTTCCACTCCATTCATTAATTTATAGACTTCTATCATATCTCCCCTCAGCCGTCTCTTTTCCAGGTTAAAGAGCCCTAACCTTTTTACACAGAGGAGGTTTCTCCAGGGCCATGTGCCCACAAGGGAAGGGTTAGGACAGCCGTTATAGTTGGTGATTCGATCATTAGGCATGTAGATATCTGGGTGGCATGTGGAAGTGAGGCTCACCTGGTAACATGCCTGCCTGGTGCGAAAGTAGCAGATCTCACGCGTCACCCAGACAAGGTTTTAGGTAGTGCTAGGGAGGAGTCTGCTGTTGGTACCAACGATATAGGAAAGTGAGGTAGGGAGGTTCTGGAGGCTAAATGTAGGCTTTTAGGTAGGAAATTGAAATCTAGAACTTCCAGGGTAGCATTCTCCAAAATGCTTCCAGTCCCACGCACAGGATCCAAAAGGCAGGCAGAGCTCCGGAGCCTCAATGCGTGGATGAGATGATGATGCAAGGAAGAGGGTTTTGGATTTGTTAGGAACTGGGGAACATTCTGGGGAAAGGAGGGGCTTTTCCAAAGGGATGGACTCCACCTTAACCGGGATGGAACCAGGCTGCTGGCATTAACCTTTAAAAAGCAGATAGAGCAGCTTACAAATGGACAGACTGTTTCTGATGTTATAATGAGTGATCATCTTACATCCATTGATCACGAGATGGTGTCGTTCAGTAATAGGACTAGATCTGATAAAGTCCATTCAAAAGTGAAAGTCCTAGACTTTAGGAAAACTAACGTTGCCAATATGGGATAATACTTCAAGGAGTTGTTAGGATGGGAACAGCTAGGGGATGTAGAAAGTAAATGGACAAAACTGAAAGGGAATATTTAAGGGCAAGAAATCTTTCTGTTACGAAAGTAAATAAATATAAAAGGAAAAGGAGGCCACTATGGTTCTCGAAAGAAGTAGCTGAAAAGATGAAAATACAAGAGATCACAGAAAGAGGAAGACACGCATCAATATTTGGAAAAGCTAAGAGAAGCTAGTCAGGAAAGCAAAGATGTAAATGGAAGAAAACATGGCCCATACAATAAAATGGGGGGACAAAACATTTTTTCAGATATGTTAGTGACAGAAGAAAGTAAAAAAAAGTAGTATTGTCAGACTCAAGGATGAAGGGGAGGAAAATATAAAAGCTGATGAGGATAAAGCAAAATTGCTTAACCTCAGAAAACACTCACAAATAGCAACAGAAATAAGGTGAATCTTGACCGATGTTCAGAAGACTGTGTTCATGAGGAGCTAGCTAAACTAAAAGTAGACAAAATGATGGGGCCGCATGGGATACATCTGAGAGTATTGAAAGAACTTTGGGAAGTTCTAGCAGTTCTCCTGTCTGAACTTTTCAATGCTTCTTTAGAGTCAGGAAAGATCCCAGAAAATTGGAGAAGGGCGCATGTAGTTCCTTTACACAAAAGTGGAAGGATGAGGTTTGGAACTACTAGCTTCTGTGGTGAGTAAATTAATGGGATTCTGCTAAAACAGAGAAGAGAGAGGTCGAAAAGATGACGGCAAAAGCCAGAAGGATGCATGGGTGCAAAGGGAGAGGAATGGCCAGCAGGAAGAAGGAGGCAATAGTACCTCTGTTTAAGTCTTTGGTGAGACCTCATTTGGGGTATTATGTGCCATTCTGGAGACCAGACCTTCAAAAAGATATAAACAGGATGGAGTTGGTACAGAGGATGGCTACCAAAATGGTCAGTGGACTTCATCGTAAGGCATATGGAGACAGATTTAAAGATCTTAATATGTATACTTTGTAAGAAAGGCGGGAGGGGGGGGAGATATGATAGAGATGTTTAAATACCTCTGTGGCATAAATGCACAGAAGGAGAGCCTCTTTCAATTGAAAGAAAACTAGCAAATAAGGGGACATAGGATGAAGATGAAAGGTAATAGATTCAGGAGTAATTTATGGAAATATTTCTTTTCGGAAAGAGTGGTAGAAGCATGGAATAGTCTCCCATTGGAGATATTAGAGACAAGGACTGTATCTAAATTCAGGAAAGCATGGGACAATCACAGAAGATCTCTAAAAGAAACAAGAGACTGTAGTAGTTATGGAAGGGCAACGGGATAGGCCATATTGCCTTTATCCGCCATCATGTTTCTATACCTCTCCCCCAAGTCCTTCATGAGATCATCTTCTTTGCCAGTATTTGTCCCAAATCTTGTTAAAGACATCAGTTTTCTCCTTCAAAGAATAAGATAGTGATACTCCATCTGCTATTTACATAGACTGTGGATAACGTCTTGTTGTTTTCTTTTTTTTAAATGCCATCAAGTCAGTGCTGACTCCTGGTGACCTAGAAGCCCCTGGGTTTTCTTGGAAAGATATGACCAGAAGTACATTATCAGGCCTTTTCTTCTGAGAAAATGGAGAGTAAACTGACTTGCCCAAGGTTACAAGGAGTGCCAATGGGAATTAAACCATGATCTCTTGGGCAGTAGACTGGTTCTCTAACCAGTAGGCTACTCTTCCACTCAAAATGCAATGTGTGTCTTTGAGTCAATGTTAACTCCTGGCAACCCACAGCTCCTGGGTTTTCTTGGCAGAGTGACTGGAAGTAGATGCTAGGTCTTTCTTCCAAGGTAACAGAGGGTTAAGTGACTTGCCCAAAGCCACAGGGAGTGCTAGTGGGAATCAAACTCTGATTTCTTTGGTTACCAAGTCAGTGTTCTAACCATTAGGCTACTCCTCCATTTTGTTGTTGTTAAGTGCTGTTGAGTCAGTGCCAACTCAGGGCAACCCTTTGGATAGTTGTCCTAAACTTTGTTCAGTCTTCATTCAGGTGGCTAATTGTTGATAGAGTGGCATCCATAGCTGCTGTTACTGTAGCGATCCATCACATTGCTGGCCTTCCTCTTTTGCACTGATCTTGAACCTTGGCAAGCATGATGTCTTTCTCTAATGATCTTTCTCTTAGCATGATGTGTCCAAAGTATGAAAGTCAAAATCTTGTCATCTGAGCTTCTAAAGAAAGCTTAGGTTTGATCTCCTCTAGTACTGACTGGTTTGTTCTTTGAGCATCACATATGGGCCGATGCAGAAAGACTACCGCACCCTTTGCATGCAGATAACGCATCTTATACGCACAAGTTCTGACATTCCAAATACGTGGATGATAGGTTTTGTAATATTTTGAATGCTAACATTATGGATTTATATTTTACTATAGTCTCCACAGGGAGCCAGTGTAATTGTTGTAGTATGGGGTTTTTATGTTCAGTTTTCGTCAGTTTGTTGAGCTAATTGTAGATGATGAATTGATTATTTTGTTAGACCCTGTAGAATTCCGTTACAAAAAACAATGTATGGAGTGATCATTGCTTGAAGCCTGTGATTGTGATTAACGGTCTTAGTTTGTTGTATATTGCTTGAGTTGTTTTATTGATATGTGATGTGAATGTTAGGTATTTTTTGATTGTTATTCCTAGATATTGAATTTCCTTTATCGCTTTATTGATGCTTCTTTAAGTTTCAGCTCCGTTGGTGGATTGAAGTTTTTATCTTTTGTTACAAACATTACTTCAGTCTTCTTGTAGTTTATCCTGAGGTTGTGAGTTGTAAGCCATTTTGATATATCTTCAAAGTATGAAAGTATTTGTTGATTTTGGGTTTAAGCGGTGTATGGGAGGTAAAACATGATATCGTCCACATATATATGATAATTTACATTATGCTTCTGGAATACTTTGCATATCAGTTGGAGTTAGATGTTGAAACATAATGCAGAGAGAGCTGAACCTTGGGGGTTTCCTTGGATTTGGCTGTATGCTTGTGTTGATTTCAGGCCCATGATTGGAATCGGAAGATCAATCCTTCGCTGGTTAAAATCCTATCTGTTGGACCAGTCGCAAGAAGTCATGGGTCTAATGGAGATGTGGTGGTTTTGATTGAGGTGACTGCATGCTCCAATTGATCATTGGTGATTACTGAGAATTCTTCCCAGGCCACGGTAGTAGTTATGTTGTTGTTGGACATCATTCTTGCATCTTGGGTTTGCATCTGTAGTTTGTTCTTGTAGTGGTAGCCAGTATTATGGGTTAATGAACGTGTTATCATTTCCTGGGTTGGGTGGTTTGGTTAGATATTTTACAATATCAAAGGGTTCTCTTGGACAGTTTAAGGATTTCATTAGTAGTTTGGTATGATAATCCTTCTTGCAGTAGTTGATATGTTCACAGTATTTTTCCAGGGTTTCACTTAGTCATCTTTTTCTTTTGGCGATTTTGTTATTCTCTATTTACGTTCCTGTTTTCTTAAGCTCCATTTTAGGTTTCTGAGGTCTTGATTATACCAGGCTTCTGATTGTGTTCGTCACTTGCAAGACTTGGTATGGCTGGATTTGGAGGCTGTGTTTTTGACATTGTTCCATTTGTTTATCATCAATTCAGTATTCTTCATCTCCTCATTGATTTTGAGTAGAATCTCATTTAAGAATTCATCTGTCAAATTTCTTGAAACGGGAGGCTATGCTTTGTCTGGATTCTTTTTTGTTTATTTTTGGGTACTGTGTTAGTGTGAAATTTATCATTAGGTGGTGTGATAAGGAAGCTTATCATAGCTCAGGAAGGAGCTATAGAAAAGATGATGTGACTCTGAACAAGCAACCTGTCAGTTCTGGTAGAAATAAGAAAACAGAATTTTCTCACAAAAGACTACCAGTCCCAGAATGCACCAGGTTTCCAGCAGCCATTAGAGGAGCTGAAGTGGGGAAACGTGTGTTCAATCAGGAGGGCTATGAGGTAATCCCTAAGCACTCATCTCAAAGGGCAGGGCCTGATTCAGCACAGCTGCGCTGTATTAGGGAGGAGCACTCATCAAGGCAGAATAAGAATAGAGTTTATTCTACAGATGACCAGCTTCATGATCACCTTGGATATTCGGAGAATTGTCCTCAGTATCCTGAGAATCAGCTTGAGTTTGATCATCAGTTCCATCTGAAGGATCAGCAGAAGCAGAAGCCAAACCGGACGGATAGAGAAGGAAAGAAACCCTCTGGAAGGAAGAGGAGAAAAGCCTTTGAGAGGTCTAGAAGAGTCCAAGGCAGTACGTATACTGGGAGGTATTCCAAGGGCCAGCATAGACCATTGGACTGGGGAAAGCCAGAGGAATGGTGCTGCAGAACAAGGAGTCACCAGAGGCTACCTGTGAGGGAGACGGCTGCACGTGGAAGGGACTCTAAGACCTATGCCAGAAGGTATGTGAAGAGAGATCCAGTGTCCAGGGATCAGGACTGGAAGGCTGGACATAAGAACTGGACTACATACTGGCCAGGCTATATAGAGAGGAACTATAGCAACAATGGAAGCTCAGGTATGAACACTGATCTATGCCCTAGCTATAACCTTGAAAGACAGCAGGGAAATAAGTGTTCTCCTGAAAGTGCTCCATTGAAAGATTCATCTGTGCCAATTCATGATAGTGACCCTATGCTTGTTGATGAAGGGGAAATAATAGCAGATCAAGATATTGTTTATATGGACTGCTCTCTATCCAAACTCCGTTGGTAACTTTCTGTGATAAAGCCCAGCAGCCATCACAAAGAAATATAAATTTGTTCTTTATTCCACTAAGAAAAGCTCATGAAGCAGGATTTGACTCACACAGTAGAAAGCCAGCCTGCTAAAGGGTTTCAGCTGGATAACTGATAGCAATTGAGCTGCACCTAATTGCTTGTGAGCTAGGTGAGAATTACTTCTGGATCTGTGTGGAAAATAATCAGAAGTTAACCTTACAAGAACAGTTTATTTCTTTCTTTGTGGCTTTTCGTTTGTTAGAGATATGCTAAGAAAACATTAGCTAATTGCCTAACAAGTTTGAAGGTTGTTTTCCTGATTTTGATTTTTGACTTTGTTTTACCAAGTTAAACACTGCAAGCAAGTAACCTAATTTATGTGCTACCAAGCATATCTGTGCTGGGAGAAATAACCCCATAAATAAAGAAGTATCTTATTGGCTTTAACACTTGTGCACAACTAAATTATTGTCAGCAGCTGTGTCTGGTGTGAATGAACTACATTACCCACAATACTTTGCAAAAATCATATAAATATATGCATTGTCAAGACTGTGAAGATTCTCACCCAGGCAGCCGTCGGACAAATGGCGTAGTTTTTCGGATTGCTTTTGCACAAAAGGGGATTTACTTGCTGAGGATTACAACTACAGTTCAAGTTTAAAGCTGGAAAAAAAGATTTTCCCTCAACTGCACTTTGGAGGAGAGGAAGCTGTCCCAGGAGGAAAAGACCCTGTGCAGAGCTGGATTCATCACTGAGACAAGGTAATAAGTACCTGGGCATGTCTAGTGGTGGATGGGAGTAAGCACAGGGGTAATTGAAAAAAAAAAGTGTAGAAAAAACACCTGTTTGGAAGGTGGTGCACTGTGTTTTTTTTTCTTTGTATTTTCTTACAGGGTTCAAGATGGATCCAAGGGAGATGGCTAGCTGGATGGCAGCCCAATTTAGCAGGCAACAGGAGCTAGCACAGCAGGCTCAGGACACTGCTATGAGAGCCTTAATGGACCAGCAGAAGCCAGTGCTTGATCTGGTGCAAGCCCTAGTTGAGCTGAAGAACCAAAGTGGAACAGATGCAAGACCAGCAGTGAATACTGGTACACCACATGTGGACAGTGTGGGACTCAATCAAGGGATTGGGGCATTTAGTTTTGGGAAGCTAACTCCAGATGATAATGTTGATGATTTTCTAGAGTCTTTTGAAAGAGTGGCACAAGCTTTAGCATGGCCAGAGACCCAGTGGGCAGTAAGGCTGGCAGCCTCATTAACTGGAGAGGCGCTTGCAGCTTACAGAGCAATGCCAGCAGCCCAGGCTTTGAATTATAAGGATGTAAAGGCTGCTATTAGAGATCGCCTAGGGTTGTCTATTTCAGAGTATAGGCGAATGTTTAGAGCTACTACATTGAGAGTGGGTGAAACACCCAAGGCTCTGAGTCAGAGAATCAGAGGTTTAGCTGTAAAATGGTTGGAGCCTGAACAAAAGACGGTAGAAATGTTATTAGATATTATAATGCTTGAACAATTTATGTCTGGGGTGTCTAAAGATTTGCACACTTTCCTTATACAGCAAAATTGCCAAAATCTTGGAGAGGCAACCATGCTAGCAGAGAAATTCTTGGAAGCCACGCAGGCTTGCCATAGAATGGGTGGCCCTCTGAAGATTGGTGCTGAGGCTAGATGTGCTGTATCAGAAAAGAAAATAATTAAAAATGTTTCTGAAAATGAATGTACTGTATCAAACCAGATGACACAGTGGAATAGAAAGAAATGTTTCAAGTGTGGAAAATGGGGACATTTAGAAAAAAGATGCCAGACACACACTAGCTTAATGGGTCTGGATTTAAAACAGCCCAAAGAAGGATTTATTTTGATGGTTGATGTGCAAGGAATTACCACAAATGCTTTATTAGACTCTGGGGCAGACCAGAGTATGATGTCAAAAAGGCTTTGGAAGAGGATAGAGGCCCAAGAAGGATTTGTGCCTAGAACCGCTGAAAGCCAAGTTCACATCAGATGCATTCATGGTGCTGCAACATCATATCCCACCTATAGGCTAAAAGTTAAGTGCCTGGGGGGACAAGAGGAAGTCCTGTTAGCAGTGGTGCCTAGGCTACCCTTTGATTTGGTTCTAGGAAGAGACTGGCCAAGATTTAAGCAGGGTCTAGTGGAAGGACTAGGAAAGAAGGAGGGAGAAGGTTTAATGGTAATAGCTCCCGGGCCTTTATTTGGAAGTCCTCAGACCCCAGCTAAAAAGATGGTTAAGCGTCCAGAAGACCAAGCTACCCCAAAGCAGACATTCGTCCTAAAGTACCATAGGGTCACAGAGAAGGCCCAAGCTCCTAAGCGGGCAACCCCTCAAGCTGCTGGGTTTGACCTGTGCAGCATAGAAAATGTGACTGTACCTAGCCAAGGGAGAGCCCTGGTGGACACTGGTCTCCAAGTGGAAATACCTATTGGATGCTATGGGAGAGTAGCCCCAAGGTCCGGATTAGCCCTTAAATATTTCATCGATGTGGGTGCGGGAGTAATTGATCCCGATTACAGGGGCAATATTAAAGTTCTGTTGTTTAATTTTGGACAGAATGATTATCACGTGAAGACAGGAGACAGAATTGCCCAATTGATCTGTGAGAGGCTGGGTTTTCCACCTGTGGAGGAGGTCACATCCCTGGAGAATTCTGAACGTGGAACCAAAGGCTTTGGTTCTACTGATGTCAAAGGGGTTAAAAGCCTAGCTGCCACCTGTGCCTGAGAGAGGGAGGTGAATGAAGAGGAAGATTTGGGACCCCAGGTATCTGATTGTAAAGAAAAATCAGAGCCCCAAATAGGTGAGGACCTGACAGTGGTACAACAGGAAGAAATTAGGAAGTTGCTTAAAGAATTCCCAGATGTGTTGACACCCATGCCTGGGGAGACACATTTGGTTGCCCATGAAATAATAACTCCACCTGGGAAATTAGTTCGTCAAAGGCCATACCGCTTGCCTGAAGCCAAAAGACAGGAAGTAGTGGCACAAGTCCAGGAGATGTTGAACATGGGAGTAATAGAGGAGTCAAAGAGTCCCTGGAATAGCCCCATAGTCCTGGTGCCGAAGCCTGATGGATCTTTAAGATTTTGTATTGACTTCCGGCAGGTAAACGCCATATCAGTTTTTGATGCATATCCAATGCCAAGAATTGAAGAGCTGTTGGACCAGCTGGGACAGGCTCAATACTTAACCACCCTTGATATGACAAAAGGATATTGGCAAATCCCTCTCACCAGGGAGTCGAAGCCGAAGACTGCGTTCAGCACCCCCGTTGGCCTTTTCCAGTTCAAGAGGATGCCTTTCGGACTGCATGGAGCAGCGGCTACCTGCCAAAGGTTAGTGGATCAGGTACTTCGACCCCACCAAAATTATGCTTTTGCATATATGGATGATGTCATAATCCATAGTAACACTTGGGCGGAGCATCTGAAGAGGATCAGGGCAGTCTTGTGCTCCATGAAGCAAGCGGGAATCACTTTAAACCCGAAGAAGTGTGCCTTTGCAAATAGGGAGGTAAAATACCTAGGCCACCTAGTGGGAAGAGGAAAAATTAAACCTCTAATAAGTAAAATAGATAGCATCAGTAATTTTCCTCCTCCAACAACAAAGAAACAACTAAGAAGTTTCTTAGGACTTATTGGATACTACCGCAGGTTTATACCGCAATTCGCAGAGAAAAGTGCCATTTTCACGGATATGCTGCGGAAGAATTGTCCAAACCAGCTAAAGTGGACACCTGAAGCTGAAAAAGCATTTTCAGTCTTAAAAGAAAAATTGTGTACAGGACCAGTACTGAAAGGGGTGGACTTCAAGAAACCCTTTCTGGTTCAAACGGATGCATCGGATGTAGGGCTAGGAGCGGTCCTATCCCAGTGCCATGATGGGGAGGAGCATCCTGTGATGTACCTGAGCAGGAAGTTGTCACCGGCTGAACAAAAGTATTCCACAATAGAAAAAGAATGTTTAGCTATCAAGTGGTCAGTGGAGGCTGTCGCCCCCGCCTGGCCAGGTAGGTAACTGGTAGCAGGTGAGGTCGCCTTTTGGCTTTAAAATAAGATTCCCTCAAAATGGCTGCCAGGAGGGCTGCTGGGAATTGTAGTCCTATATTAAAGCAAGGAGTTGTGACTCAAGGGTTCAGGCGTAAGACATAGAAATTTATTCAATGTATTCAGGGGTTCCTTCATACACAGGACGCGAGGGGTAAATTATATAAAGGAGGTTTTAATCCACAGTACAGCTTCAAAAAGAAACCAGGAATAACTTTGCTTTCTATTCCAAACTTCAAAGAAACAGGCACAATCTTGCTTGTAAATCAAAATTTGTCACTTTCCAAAACTTTTAAACTCTTGAAGGTTTTCTCCTTTGCAGGAACAAACTTCTGGCAGCAAAATAAACTTTTAAATGTCCCTTGAACATTTACATCCAGCTCTCAACCTTATCAGTTGAACACAGCTGTTTCTTTCAGTTGTGACGTCTTCAGAATTAGGCTGCTTCCTAAGCACGGCATACATACAATTGCTCTCTAGGACTCTTCCACATCAGAGACCTGACATATAGCACATTGTAAATCCATGGTACTGTTCTCCACACTTGTTATGTCCATTTCCTCTACACTATCTCTCTCACTTACATCAAAAGGTAACTGAACAGAGAGCTGGCTATTTTCTTTCTCTATTAGTTCATTTAACTTCTTGAGTAGAGCCTGCTTTTGCAGTAGCTCTTCTGTTAAGTGAGCTATTTGGTGCTTGGATAAACTTTCTCCCTTTATCCTGGTACTTTGTCTATAACTAGAATTAGCTTTCCCTTCTATAGCTAATTCTCGTGGGCATTTCCTGTCTAGGAATTGAGAAGGACACACTTGCCTTGATTCTGAGGTATTTAGAAACTCTCTCTGCTCTGCAAGCCAGTCATGCTGTCTCTCAGCTGCAGCACCTTCGTTTGCTTGCACCAGCCTCTCGTTTCTTGCTCCCTCAGCTGTGCTTGGCAATCTCTCGTCAAGCTTCTCTCTTCGGCTTCCAGTGTTTCTTACACTCTGCCTTTCATGCTCTGCAAGCACTCTCTCACTTGCTCTCCATGCTCCTTGTCTTTCTCCTTGTCCTTCTCTTCCCTTGCTGCTTCTCCATCTCGTTCCTCCACCTCTTCTTATTCTACTTCTTGTGTTACTGCATATCAGCTTTTTAAACTTTCCTTCCTCCTGAGCCACACCTTGCTCCCAGCACATGTGACTAGGGTCAAGCTTCTCCCTGACGTGCTGCTGTGGGCGGGGCTTAGGGATGACTATTCTCTGAGTCACAGACTCTTGGTTACTAGGGAAACCCTTGATACATTCTGCCTTAAAGTGACAGGACTCATTTTCCTGTGTATTTCTAGGTTCAGCAGTGGTTTCCTCACCACAAGGCGTTAAGGTTTTACCTTACAGGGAGAAAGTTCCAGTTGGTCACGGACCATGCCCCACTTAAGTGGTTGCAGCAAATGAAGAACCACAATGCCAGGTTGACACGCTGGTACATGGCCTTACAGGCGTTTGATTTTCAAGTTGAACATCGTACTGGGAAGTTACACAAGAATGCGGATGCACTTTCCCGTATTACGGACTGTAGAGAAGAAGTTTCCCCAGAAAAACCAGTCCGTAATAACTTAAGCAGGGGGGTATGTGATAAGGAAGCTTATCATAGCTCAGGAAGGAGCTATAGAAAAGATGATGTGACTCTGAACAAGCAACCTGTCAGTTCTGGTAGAAATAAGAAAACAGAATTTTCTCACAAAAGACTACCAGTCCCAGAATGCACCAGGTTTCCAGCAGCCATTAGAGGAGCTGAAGTGGGGAAACGTGTGTTCAATCAGGAGGGCTATGAGGTAATCCCTAAGCACTCATCTCAAAGGGCAGGGCCTGATTCAGCACAGCTGCGCTGTATTAGGGAGGAGCACTCATCAAGGCAGAATAAGAATAGAGTTTATTCTACAGATGACCAGCTTCATGATCACCTTGGATATTCAGAGAATTGTCCTCAGTATCCTGAGAATCAGCTTGAGTTTGATCATCAGTTCCATCTGAAGGATCAGCAGAAGCAGAAGCCAAACCGGACGGATAGAGAAGGAAAGAAACCCTCTGGAAGGAAGAGGAGAAAAGCCTTTGAGAGGTCTAGAAGAGTCCAAGGCAGTACGTATACTGGGAGGTATTCCAAGGGCCAGCATAGACCATTGGACTGGGGAAAGCCAGAGGAATGGTGCTGCAGAACAAGGAGTCACCAGCGGCTACCTGTGAGGGAGACGGCTGCACGTGGAAGGGACTCTAAGACCCATGCCAGAAGGTATGTGAAGAGAGATCCAGTGTCCAGGGATCAGGACTGGAAGGCTGGACATAAGAACTGGACTACATACTGGCCAGGCTATATAGAGGAACTATAGCAACAATGGAAGCTCAGGTATGAACACTGATCTATGCCCTAGCTATAACCTTGAAAGACAGCAGGGAAATAAGTGTTCTCCTGAAAGTGCTCCATTGAAAGATTCATCTGTGCCAATTCATGATAGTGACCCTATGCTTGTTGATGAAGGGGAAATAATAGCAGATCAAGATATTGTTTATATGGACTGCTCTCTATCCAAACTCCGTTGGTAACTTTCTGTGATAAAGCCCAGCAGCCATCACAAAGAAATATAAATTTGTTCTTTATTCCACTAAGAAAAGCTCCTGAAGCAGGATATGACTCACACAGTAGAAAGCCAGCCTGCTAAAGGGTTTCAGCTGGATAACTGATAGCAATTGAGCTGCACCTAATTGCTTGTGAGCTAGGAGAGAATTACTTCTGGATCTGTGTGGAAAATAATCAGAAGTTAACCTTACAAGAACAGTTTATTTATTTCTTTGTGGCTTTTCGTTTGTTAGAGATATGCTAAGAAAACATTAGCTAATTGCCTGACAAGTTTGAAGGTTGTTTTCCTGATTTTGATTTTTGACTTTGTTTTACCAAGTTAAACACTGCAAGCAAGTAACCTAATTTATGTGCTACCAAGCATATCTGTGCTGGGAGAAATAACCCCATAAATAAAGAAGTATCTTATTGGCTTTAACACTTGTGCACAACTAAATTATTGTCAGCAGCTGTGTCTGGTGTGAATGAACTACATTACCCACAATACCTTGCAAAAATCATATAAATATATGCATTGTCAAGACTGAAGATTCTCACCCAGGCAGCCGTCTGACAGTGGTCAGACCATGGAACTGGAATGGTGTGTACTTCAGTTTGATTAATATTATTATACATGTCAGACAGTATAAATATCATATCCAATATGTTTCCTTTGTTGTGTGTAGGGGTGTTTATTATTTGTTTCTATTCCATGTCGTGCATGCATTTAGGAAGGCCTTTGTATGAGTAGGGGGTGTGGATGCTAGGTTGAGGTCTCCTAGTACAATCAATGGCTTATCCTGTGGTATATCTGAGCAGGCTAATTCTAGGATGGTAGTCAGGGTATTATCTGCTGTGGTTGCCTTATAGGCTAAGCAAAACATGAAAGACTTGTTCTCCACCATTAGTAAGTCAAGTCCATTTAAGCTTGTTGCTGATTTCAGTGATGCTTTGAGTTCTTTTCTTACCACCTCTTTTTCCTCCTTTAGGGCAATGAAAAGTATTGTAGTTTGGAAAATTCAGTTGGTTAAGTAGAACAAGGTTAGTATTTTTTAGCCAGGATTCAGTAATAAGCATTATATCAGTTTGGTTGTCAATAATATAGTATGATATTACCAGAGTTTTGTTCCTCGCTGACCTTGCATTTATCATGCTGCATTTTGCACTGGGGGATGTTGAGCTTGCATTTCTTTTCCCACTGAATGCGTCTGCTTGTTCTGATGTATATCAGCCTATGGTAGTTTGGAGTTCTGTTGGATGGTCTGATTTGTGAGTGGAATGTTCAGTGGTGGAATTTGTTATGGATAATGGGGATATTTTGAGGTGTGAACATCTGTAAGGAGATATTTAGCATGATGAGGATTACAATTACTAAAGAGTAAGTTATATAGATTAGTTTCATTATCATATATATTAGGCTCTTTATTGTAAACTATCATTGTATGTTATATCACAACACTCAGCTTACAGTTATATGTCCCTGGATCCTGTCTGCAATGCTGTGTTCCATGCTAAGGGCCCTTTGGCTTGGTCCTAAGGCAAGGGCCTGGCAGGTGAGGGCCTGCTCTAAGGGCAGATGCTTATAAAGAGGAGGCTAGTTATGATGCCTCCTCCGGAGGCGGAGCTTACTGGCACCGGGCTGCTCTGGGACATCTTGAGCCTCCGATGGCTCCCCCGAAGCTGTGGCCTGAATCCTGAGGTCAGCAGGGGGTGCCAAGAGCCAGATCATGCTGTGTTCTCTTCTCCCTCAAATGCCATGTTCAGATCAGGGGTACGGATGTCAGGGAGTGATGATGCCTTCTCCGGAGGTGGAGCTTATCAGCATCGGGCTGCTCTGGGATGTCTTGAGCCTCCATTGGCTCCCCCAAAGCTGTGGCCTGAGCCCTGAGGTTGGCAGGGGGTGGCAGGGGCCGGATTGGGCTATGTCCTCTTCTTACGTTGCATGCAATGTTCTATGTATCAATGCAAAGAGACTGAACCAGCAGTAGCTTCCCCTTTGAGGGTTTTTATACTACAAATTACAAATGAAGGATTACAAAAAGGGACTGCTACTTCTGGAGAGAGATCTGCAATTGTAAGTATTTACTAATGGGAATTTTTCAAATCTTGGGAAAAAGGAATTTTTTAGATTAAAGAATTAATCTGTGTAAATTTGAATCCAGTGTAGATCTGATCCACTGTAGATCTGATTAATCTGTGTAAATTTGAATCCGGTGTATTTGTTAAATCAGTCAGGGCCAAGTATCAGCAAAGAGCTTTTAGTTAAATTAAAAACTCAACAGGTAGCTTTCAGTTTAAGTTTAAAACCCACAGAGGGTTTTCAGTTTAAATTCAGAACCCAGCAGAGGGCTTTATGGTTAAATTTAAAACCCAGCAGATAGCTTCTAGTTTAAATATAATACTCAGTAGAGGGCCTAGTATCAGCAAAGAGCTTTAAGTTAAATCAAATCAGAGTATAAGTTAACATAAAAGGAAAACAGGGTCAGTATTCTTTGAGCAATAAAGTGTTTCTAGAAGCCTTTACAAAGAGGCCTTCTAGATAGGGGGCAAGAGACTTGTGAAATTGTTTTAAATAGGTGTTAAAGCCAAGTGACAGATCAAAGGGGCATTTTGAAAGACTCCCTCTATCAAAGCAAGGGCTGTGTGATTCACACAGGAAATTGGTCACAGATTACCTTAGAAGCACAGGACAGAGTACTGTGTAGCAGCCAGCTTTTAACAATAAAGACAAAAGTAACCCAAGCAACTCCAGTTCTTATCCTGTTTCCTGTACCCTAGTTATGTCCAAGTTACATCACTTGTAGATACAGTGCAGTGTATATAATCCCCTAGGCTTGTAAATAATCTCTAAGCAATTATGGTCCTACTGTATACTGTGACTTGATTGCTCAACCTGTATATAGTGTGACACAGCAGCTAGCACAGAGCCCATGGAGTTAGGGGAAAGTAAGGAACTTACCTCAGAATTAGCTGAGCAGCAGACAAACTCAGCACAGGTAGAATTAGCTGAGCAGCAAACAAACTCAGCACAAGAAAAGCAAAAAGGCATTAGAGTAAAATGTCCTTGCACTAGTCCTGACGTAGCTAGAAGCAGGAAGGCTAATCAGGAACACCTGTGCTCAGAAACCCATGCAGCATGCAAAGAGAACAAGGATAAAAGCTGCAGGGTAGAACCAGGGAAGGCCAGTAGGGGCAGCGACCTGGGAGGACTAAGCCAGCATCCAGTGAACACACGTCATGCTGGAGGAAATCCACTGAGGGAAGGAAGCAGTAGGTGTGGCAGCAGAGCAGGAAACAGCCAGCATCGTGCCCAAGACCCTGCTAGGATTCCTGGTAGTTGGAGAGCCCAGGAGAGAGCTGCCAGAAGCCCAGATATAAGAGACAGAACCACAGCTAAGAGGTGGGAACCTAGCTTTGCTAAAGAAAAGGCAAGAAGGTCTGTTTGGTTTGAAAGGCAAGGGCGTGGCACCAGAAGTAACTTTGACACTGAAAGTTACACAGTAATTCCACCAGCGTGGAGAAGGGAAAGCCAGAAGGAAGCTTTTAATATACCAGGCGTTCAGAGCCCTGGATTTAAAGAGCCCTTTCTAGAAAAGCTAGCCCATGACTCACAGGAGAGTTTTAAGGAAGACAGAAGCTGTGAAGAGTGTGACCCATATGCAATCATAAGGGACTCTGAGTTAATGCAGTGGGAGAACAGTAGCTATAATTCTGACCCTGTGCCCATGGATTGTACAATTTGTTTATCTGACGATATTGTATCTTTATGTTGAACGTGTGTAAAGCAGCCAGCTGATGGTGCCTAAAGGAAAGAAGATATTTTTCTATGCAACAGTTCTTTTGTTTCATATTGTTTGTTGTATCCCAGGAATATCCCATCAGGGCAGGGAATAAAGCCCTAATATTATTTTTGCCTTACCACTTGACTACAAGACTCTTTTTGTATCAAAGGCAACTTAAATCTTAACACCCTAGGCAGCCGCCTAATAGGGTTATATGAGGTAGCTATCACTCACTATCTCTCACAAATGGCATAGTTGTTGCGGATTTATTCCTAAGAGGAGCATACAACCGTGATACAACAGAGGAACAACGCAGAGGAATCCTACGAGTGCCAAGGCTGGACACGCCCAGAAGGTTCCAGATCCTGAGGGAAAGGCTAAGCCCCTTCTCAAAGTGTGAATCTCCACCTGGCTCAGGTAACGGTATATGGGCACAGGCTGAGGGGTATTCGAGTGAGAAGGTTTAGCTAAAAGGAAGGTGGGACTAGGCACAATCACATTAGTAGTGCCACACTTGGTGTTTTCTTTTGTTTGTTTCCAGAGTGGGTGAGCATCAAGATGGATGTTCAAGAAGTCCTAAGATGGATGAGCGCACAGGTCGAGAAGCAAGCAGAGATGGCTCAGCTCAGCCAAGAGCAGGCCATGGCGGCATTGCAACTCCAACAGAAGCCCCTGACCGAACTGGTACACACTCTGCTGGACGAACGAAGGGAGGAGAAACCACCGCAACAGCATTTCTGTGGGGTAGGCCCACATAACTGTGGGGCATTGGCATTTGGACAAATGACTGAGGCTGATAATTTTGACGATTTTATTGAGGCATTCGAGAGGGTAGCCCTCAATGCACATTGGGCCAAAGAGCAATGGGCCGTCAGGTTGGCCACCTCCTTAACAGGAGAGGCCTTATCAGCATACCAAGCAATGCCAGCTACCCTGGCAACTGACTATGGAGAAGTAAAGAAAGCAATAAAGGATAGGCTAGCCCTAATGCCTATGGTCTATCGGCGTATGCTAAGGTCTACCCATCTCCAACCAGGTGAAACACCTAAGGCGCTGTGCCAGAGGGTGCGCAGCCTGGTTTGGAAGTGGTTGACTCCAGAGGGGAAGACTCTGGAAAGTATATTGGATACGATTGTATTAGAACAGTTCTCGGAAGCAGTTCCGGCCGAAGTGAAAGCATTTTTAACCTTGCAGAATTGCCAGACCTCAGCCGAAGCGGCACAGCTCACAGAACGGTTCATGGAAGCCGAATTGGCTAATAGGCCACAAGGAAGCGCTGTGAGTAAGTTGGGGATGGTCAATTCTGGAAAGGCAGTCAAAGAGCCTAGGCCGTATACTCAAAATGTGAATGAATGTTTGCCTAAGAGGGATGCTAGAAGTGCATTGAAAAAATGTTTTAAATGTGGGAAAATTGGTCACATAAAGAAAGATTGTATATGGCGTACAGCTCTGATAACAGTTGAGAGAAAAAGCATACAGGCAGGGTTCCGTATAGATGTTGAAGTACAAGGAGTCCCCGCTAAAGCGTTAGTTGACTCAGGCGCGGACCAAAGTATGGTTTCTGGAAAATTATGGCAAATCATACAGGCCCGCACCGGCTCCACCCCGAGTCAAACAGAAGGAGTAGCCAAAATAAGGTGCATCCATGGGGCCTCCACTTGTTACACCCTTTACAGCCTAGTAATAAGAGGGTTAGGAACCCGCAGGAAAGTTCTAGTCGCCCTAGTTCCAAGATTACCTTTCGATATAGTACTGGGTAGGGACTGGCCACCATTTGACCAAGGACTAGAGGAAAGCCTACACCCAGAAGGGGATAGACCCTCGGTTGAATCCTCAGCCCAAGTTACAGAAGACCAGGTTGATCCCCTAAAGGAGGGTGATGGTCGGGCAGAGGAGGGTCCACAAGGAGGTCCCATGAAGGTAGAAAGGGGAAAGAAGCCTGAACAGGAGGACAGTGGAAGAGGAGAAGCTATGGTGACCTTAATTCCTGAGCCACTATTTGCGAAGCCTAAAAAGACAAGCCCAAATGTGGAAAACCAGGTGAAAACAGAAACCCGGGGTAAGGAGGGTTTTGTGTTAAAATTTTGCAAGACATCCCCAAACGCCCAGAGCCCACAAAGAGCGACCACGGCAGCTGCGGGGTACGATCTCTTTAGTGCAGTAGATAGGGTAGTGCCCAAGAAGGGAAAAGCCCTGATAGATACAGGATTACAAATACAAGTGCCAACAGGTTGTTATGGACGAATCGCCCCCCGTTCTGGACTGGCCTCCAAACATTTTATCGATGTTGGGGCAAGGGTTATAGACCCTGACTACAGGGGAGAGGTCAAAATTTTGCTTTTTAATTTCGGGGAGCGAGATTTTGAGCTTAAAGTGGGGGACAGGGTGGCCCAGCTTATTTGTGAGTGGATTGGGTCTCCGGAGCTAAAAGAGGTACCCCTATTGATGCTTACCAGCTGGGGAGGAGGCGGGTTCGGTTCCACCGGGTCGAGGGAAGTGAAGGGAATGACCGCCACCTCGGAAGAGAGGATGGAGGATGATCTGGGTCCCCAGGTCATAGACTGTAGAGAGGATCCCTCTCCAAGAATAGGCCCAGAATTGTCACTACAACAGCGGCACCAGTTAGTCCAATTGCTTACGCGATTTAGGGATGTCCTCACACCCATGCCGGGAGAGACCGGCCTTGTGGCCCATGAAATTCTCACCCCTCCCGGGAAAGTAGTGTGGCAAAGGCCTTATCGCCTGCCGGAGGCTCGTAAGAAGGAGGTTATATCACAAGTGCGGGAGATCTTACACATGGGCGTAATAGAAGAGTCCAGGAGCCAGTGGTGTAGCCCAGTAGTCCTGGTGCCCAAGCCCGATGGCAGCTTGCGTTTCTGCATCGACTTTAGGCAGGTTAACGCCATCACCCTCTTCGACGCCTACCCCATGCTGCGTATCGAGGAGTTGCTGGACCAGCTAGGGCAGGCACGGTATCTGACCACCCTTGACCTTACCAAAGGATATTGGCAGATGTCGTTGACCCGTGCCTCTAGACCCCAAACCGCTTTCAGCACCCCTCTGGGGTTGTTTCAGTTCTGGCGTATGCCGTTCGGGCTGCATGGGGCGGCAGCAACGTGCCAGAGGCTCGTTGACCAAGTTTTACGTCCCCCTCAAAACTACACAGTGGCATATATGGATGACATTGTCATCCACAGCACCACCTGGGCACAACACCTCCCCAGGGTGGAAGCCGTTTTGAAGGCCCTACGGCAGGCAGGGTTGACTTTAAACCCTGGGAAATGTCTGTTCGCTGGAACAGAAATCCAGTATTTAGGGCATATGGTTGGGAAGGGAACGGTCCGACCTCTGCTCACTAAGATAGAAAGTGTGCAAAACGTTCAACAACCGGTGAATAAGAAACAACTCCGAAGTTTCTTAGGGCTTATAGGTTATTACCGGCGGTTCCTACCCCGGTTCGCAGAAGACAGTACTGTCCTAACCAATATGTTAAGGAAAAACGCTCCCAATAATTTGAAGTGGACACGGGAAGCGGAGGGGGCATTCGCACTGTTAAAGAGAAAACTATGTCAGGCCCCGGTGCTATATGGAGTAGATTTCAAGCGGCCTTTTATCTTACAAACAGATGCCTCAAAGTCAGGGTTGGGAGCAGTCCTCTCCCAAGAATTTGAGGGTGCAGAACACCCCGTCATGTATCTGAGTAGGAAGTTGTCCAGGGCAGAAGGCAACTACTCAACCGTGGAAAGGGAATGCCTGGCCATTAAGTGGGCGATTGAGGCGCTTAGGTTCTATCTCACAGGCCGTCACTTTATACTGATAACTGATCATGCCCCTTTAAAATGGTTGGGTACTATGCGGAATCAGAACCCTCGCCTCACACGCTGGCATTTGGCGTTGCAGGCGTTCAATTTTTCTGTACAGCATAGGGCGGGCAAATTGCATCAGAACGTCGATGCTTTATCTAGGATTCTGTGCTGTGAGAACGGTCGTTCCCCATCCCGTAATATCTTAAAGGGGGGGGGGGATATGTGACACAGCAGCTGGCACAGAGCCCATGGAGTTAGGGGAAAGGAAGGAACTTACCTCAGAATTAGCTGAGCAGCAGACAAACTCAGCACAGTTAGAATTAGCTGAGCAGCAAACAAACTCAGCACAAGAAAAGCAAAAAGGCATTAGAGTAAAATGTCTTTGCACTAGTCCTGACGTAGCTAGAAGCAGGAAGGCTAATCAGGAACACCTGTGCTCAGAAACCCACGCAGCATGCAAAGAGAACAAGGATAAAAGCTGCAAGGTAGAACCAGGGAAGGCCAGTAGGGGCAGCGACCTGGGAGGACTAAGCCAGCATCCAGTGAACACACGTCATGCTGGAGGAAATCCACTGAGGGAAGGAAGCAGTAAGTGTGGCAGCAGAGCAGGAAACAGCCAGCATCGTGCCCAAGACCCTGCTAGGATTCCTGGTAGTTGGAGAGCCCAGGAGAGAGCTGCCAGAAGCCCAGATATAAGAGACAGAACCACAGCTAAGAGGTGGGAACCTCGCTTTGCTAAAAAAAAGGCAAGAAGGTCTGTTTGGTTTGAAAGGCAAGGGCATGGCACCAGAAGTAACTTTGACACTGAAAGTTACACAGTAATTCCACCAGCGTGGAGAAGAAGGGAAAGCCAGAAGGAAGCTTTTAATATACCAGGCGTTCAGAGCCCTGGATTTAAAGAGCCCTTTCTAGAAAAGCTAGCCCATGACTCACAGGAGAGTTTTAAGGAAGACAGCAGCTGTGAAGAGTGTGACACATATGCAATCATAAGTGACTCTGAGTTAATGCAGTGGGAGAACAGCAGCTATAATTCTGACCCTGTGCCCATGGATTGTACAATTTGTTTATCTGACGATATTGTATCTTTATGTTGAACGTGTGTAAAGCAGCCAGCTGATGGTGCCTAAAGGAAAGAAGATATTTTTCTGTGCAACAGTTCTTTTGTTTCATATTGTTTGTTGTATCCCAGGAATATCCCATCAGGGCAGGGAATAAAGCCCTAATATTATTTTTGCCTTACCACTTGACTACAAGACTCTTTTTGTATCAAAGGCAACTTAAATCTTAACACCCTAGGCAGCCGCCTAATAGGGTTATATGAGGTAGCTATCACTCACTATCTCTCACAATAGTTACCCTAGTTATGTCCACGTTGCATTTCCTGTTCTTTGTAAATACAGTGCAGGCTCTGTTACACTGTATAAGTTATTGTTTCGTGTAAACTGCACTGATTCTAAAGAGCGCGGTATAGAAAAGACATTAAATAAATAAATAAACCCAAATGTCCTTGAATACAGAACAGACAGAGCTTAAAAATTCCAAATTACTCTTGCTTACTGATAACCAGATTAATATGAATAAAATACAGCCTCTAAAATGATTGTATACGAATGCTAGAAATCTAAAAAATAAGATGGGAGAGTTAGACTATATAACACTAAATGAGAGGATAGATACGATTGGTGTCTCAGAGACTTGGTGGAAGGAGGACAACCAGTTAGGCACTGTGATACCTAGATACTGTCACGCCACCACCACTCGCCTCTAGGTTAGAGGGGCGTGGATTTTTAGAGGAACTTTCTGCTGTATGCTTTTTCAGCTTTTTTTAAAACTATTTCCCTGCAGTGCCCTCTGGGAAATGTAGTCCTTATTCAGATGTATGAGTGTACCATGCAGAAAGCTGTAGTCAGGCTCAAGTAGGTAAGGCAAATGACAGAAATTTATTATTTTTATATACACAATGGTTTGATCATACCACACATAGGATTGTTGGTTCAGGATTCTTGGAAGCAGAAATTGTCCAAAACATATCCAACCACATAAAGGTTCTCTCTATTGCAGGATACATAGTCTTTACCAGCAAGCCTATTGTATTCCCTTCTTAGTCTTGCTGGCTAAAGCATCAAACAAAAATCACATTTAAAGTCTGTGGTAAACTTCCCCTTTATAAACACAAGGGATATACAGCCACCCTGCTTGTGGAATAAGGATACCTTTTTCCTGGATAACCTTCTCTCAGGACTGGCTTGCTTCCTCTACGTTCCCCAGGTTTACAGCTTAGCACAAGGAACAGTCCATGGGTGTGTCCTCCTCAATCAGCTTCACCTCGGGCTCTTCCAGCTGCATAGGCTCTGACTCCCCATCCTGCTCAGCATGCTCAGCTAACAGCCTCCCGGGGGATCTTGGAGTGTCTCTTGTTCCTGGCTCCAAACTCTCCTGCAGCCGTGCTATATGCCAAATAGCACTCTCTCCGGCTGGAAGCTGTGTTCCTCTGCTCTGCTCAGCCTGGCTTCCTGCTTCTCCTCTCCTCCTTTTCTTTTCTACTAAATCATACTCTGCTTTGGGTTTATACTTCCAGGGCTCTAGCTCCAACCCCACCCTACTCAGGTGACGGCAATCAGCCTGACTCTGGGCACCTGAGTGCTTGAAGCATTCACTGCCTAAAGCAGGGGTCTCAAACTCAAATTGCTTTGAGGGCCAAATGAGGACTTGTAAAGTAACCCGGGGGCCGCATAAGACGCGGGGCCTCATTTGCATAAGGGGCCTCATTTGCATAAATATTTGCATAATGTTACCATACACTAACTTTTAGTAAACATGCCTCTTTAATGAGTATGGATAAAGAAAGACTAAAAGATTTAGAAACAAGAAGACAATAATTAAACTGGGAACCCCAAAAGCCAAACTTGGAATGTACAACAACACTGTAGAAATAAAACTATAAATTAATTTCCTCTTGTACTAAACAAAGCGCAAACATTAATGATGCACATTTCCCAGAGCTGACATATTCCAGTTAATAAATTCAAAATAAAGAGATATTTTTCTACCTTTTGTGCATTTTTTTTCAGTTGCAATTGTTCCAGCCACTTTCTTCTGGTTTCTTCATGTCTTCTGCTAACTCTCCATCGTCTGCTGTCCATTTGCCCTTTCTTCTCTCCTAGTTTTTTTTTCCATTCTCTCTCTACATCTGCTTTAACATACTAATCTTTCTCCTTTTTCTCTTTCCTCATTCCTATTTCATCCACTCAAATTTTACCCCTCCATCCTCAATCCCCACTTACTCTCCCAATACCTGGCCAATTGTAGATTTGTCTTCTCTCCCAGACAAAATATTTTTCCCCTCTCCATTTCACTTTCCCAGCTCCATCCCATTCTAATCCTCCCCCAACATCAGCTCCCTTCTAGTTCCAGCCCCACCCAGCATCCGCTCCCTTCTAGTCCCCCCATTAGTCCATTTCCAGTCCTATCCTAGCCTCACCATCAGCCCATTTCCAATCCTAGCCCCCCATCAGCCCATTTCCAATCCTAGCTCCCTCCCCTCACAGCCCATTTCCATTCCAAGCCCCCCTCCCCATCAGCCATTTGCAGTTCAAGCCCCCCTTCCACTCAGCCCATTTCCAGTCCTAGCAACCCCCCCCCAGCCCATTACCAGTCCTAGACCCCCCATAGCCCATTACCAGTCCTAACCTCCCCATAGCGCACTTCCAGTTTTACCCCCCATCACCCCATTTTCAGTCTTACCCCCCCCATAGCCCATTACCAGTCATAACCCCCCTGCCAATAGCCCACTTCCAGCCCTAACCCCCATTACCCCATTTCAGTCAGCCCTTCCATAGCTCATTACCAGTCCTAACTCCCCCCATCAACCCACCTCCAGTCCTTCCTAACCCCCACCTGCCCATTTCCAGTCCTAGCCCCCACCATAGCCCATTACCAGTCATAACCCCCCTGCCAATAGCCCATCTCCAGTCATAACCCCCCCCCTGCCAATAGCCCATCTCCAGTCATAACCCCCCCTGCCAATAGCCCATCTCCAGTCATAACCCCCCCTGCCAATAGCCCATCTCCAGTCATAACCCCCCCCTGCCAATAGCCCATTTCCAGTCATACCCCCCCCCCTGCCAATAGCCCATTTCCAGTCATACCCCCCCCCCTGCCAATAGCCCATTTCCAGTCCTACACACCCCCCCCCCCAGGTAAATTTTAAAAAAACCTGGCTTCTGCTGCTCAAGCAGCAAAATCAGCTGTCCTGCGGCCCCTTCCCCTGTGCCCGGAGATCCGAGTCTGCTCTATCAGCGGCGTGCTTTTCAAGCCGCGAAGAGAGTATTCCCCTCTCGCGCGGTTTCAAGCCGCGCGAGAGGGGAATACTCTCTTCGCGGCTTGAAAAGCACGCCGCTGATAGAGCAGACTCGGATCTCCGGGCACAGGGGAAGGGGCCGCAGGACAGCTGATTTTGCTGCTTGAGCAGCAGAAGTAAGTTTTTTTTAAAAATTTGACAATTGATTCTGCCGCTGCCACGGCGGCAACGGCAGAAGCCAGGGTTTTGGGTTTTTTTTGTTTTCCTCCGTCGCGGGCCGCACAAAGTTGTCTCGCGGGCCGCGTGTTTGAGACCCCTGGCCTAAAGGGTTCTGAGCCTTGTATCCTCTCCCCTTCATTCCACTAGGGGGAACATGAAATGTGGTCCACGTGGAAGTTTCCTGATTCCTGGAGGTGTTTATGGCTTTCCTACCCTGATTTGGTGAAAGGGGGCCCTTTACTAGGGTGAATTCCCTGTCTCTTTGTCCTCCCCCAGACTCCGGATAGGCCTCCTTGCCACAATACAAACTATATTGTAATGATAGAGCAGATCAAATTGATAGAGAGGTTGCACTCTGTTAGAGAGGGCATTAAATCACAAAGAATTAAAGTTTTGCAGGAAACAAAATTCACAGTAGAGTCTCTATGGATTGAAATTCCATGTAAAAAGGAGAAGGGGAAAGTGATGGCAGTGGGGGTGTCTATTGACTGCCTAGCCAGAATGAACAAATGAATGATGAAATGCTCAAAGAAATCAGGGAAGCTAACAAACGTTACAGCACAGTAATAATAATGGGTGGTTTCAATTACCCTGATATTGACAGGGTAATCGTCCTGCTGTGACACTGACTGGGTCAGTGTCACAGCAGGACATGCTAGGGAGGTAAAGTTTCTAGATGAAATAAATGATTGCTTCTTGGAGCAGCTGGTTTATGAACTGACCAGAGGGGAAGCCATTTTGGACCTAATCCTTAGTGGAACACAGGATCTGGTGCAAGAGATAAGGGTGTTGGTGCTGGCAGGGCAGGGGGGGGGGAGCCAAGATTGCGGTTCAGCGGGTGTCGGTGGCTGCAACGATTTACTGAATGGGAAAGCAGAAGGCTAAAGATGTAAAGAAACCCTCCTTTTCCCCGGCAGCTTTCGTCCCCTTTACCTGGTACTCGGGCAGTTGGCCTGTTGGATCCTTCTTGCTTTCTTTGCAGCAACAGTCAGGAGAACCGGCAGAGCAGAGCAGCTCATCAGTTAGCTCGGGGCCTGACATCTCTCCACCGGTGCAGTGGCGTCCTCCGAAGGATCCGTTCCTGGTACAGAGCCAGGCAGAGTCAATGGTTTTGCAGCCTTCCCAGGTGGTTGAGCAAGCTTTGATTGGTGGGTTGACTGCGGGGCAGAGCAGAGGAGAGGTTTTTTTTCTTTTCTGCCTCACTGTCCGGGAGTTTCATCACCGCAGAGGTGGGTCAACGGGTTGACTGAGGTCCTTCCTGCTTCTGGAGGTCCAGCAATGGTGAGGCAGATGTTGGAGGCTGGTGCCAGAGCGGCAGACACTTTGGTAACTTTTTCCTTTGAGCGTCCAACTGTCTACTTTAGAAACTATCTGGACTGCTATTGTGAGGCTTGGGGAACTGTTGGCTCTTCAAGTGACTGCATTGCCAGCTCAGTCCCAGTCTCATACTAACTTATTGCAACAATATACATTGGAAATTTCTGCTTTGCAGTCTTCAGTGACTGAGTTACAATAGAAGGTTTCTCGGATTGAAGATAGGGGTTCATATTTTCAGAAGGACACTATGGCTTTAAAAGCGAGGATTAAAATTTTGGAGAACTTATCACAATATCAAAATCTTTGCCTTATAAATTTTCCAAAGTCATCTGTTATTAGCGCTAAAGAGATGTTTAAGAAATATTTAATTGATGTTTTTGGGGTGCCAGTAGAATCCCCACCCACCAATGACTAAGTTGTATTATCTTTCATCTGTTAAGAAGGGGGCTAGTGGTGGGACGATTCCTGGTGTTCAGAAAGTTGATTCATTGGATGTCTCCATTATGTTGGAATCCTCGGTGTCCGAGTCTATTTTTCCATCTATTTTATTGGCAACATTTGCCCTCTCTTCTGATCGGGACTGGTTCTTACGAATGTATTTTCAGAAACTTTTTATGATTTTTAAAGGATTACCTGTTTGTGTTTTTCCTGAATTGTCAAGAGAGACTCAGAGGAGAAGGAAAGATTTTCTGCTGCTCCACCCCGGGGCTTTGCAGCTGGGTGCTCAGTTTTTTTTGAAATTTCCATGCAAATGCATGATTAAATTGCAGTCTACTAATTATAAATTTATGAGCCATCCCAATTGCTGGCTTTTCTGAATGCTCGTCACTCAGCTGAGACGAACCAGTTCCCATTGCAATAGGATTAGCTTGACTGTTAGACACTCGTTTGTTTTTCTTCACATGTTTTGTTGTTACCTATTCACTTGGTTTCCCCAGTTTTTGTCATTTCCTTTCTTTTATTTTCTTTGTTTCATTGTATTTATCAATGAAGTTTTCGAGTCTGTACCTCTTATTTCTATGCAAGTATGTATGCTTGGACTTATTGTAAAATGATAAATATAAAATTTTAAAAAGGGTGTTGGGGCTACTTGGCAATAGTTGGCCATAGCATGATTGTGTTTGATTTAATAAATGGAGGAAGGACAGCAAGGAAATCCACAGTACTACCTTTTAACTTTCAAAAGGGAGACTATGATAAAATGAGGCAAAGTTAAGAAAAAACTAAAAGGAGCATTTGCAAAGGTTAAAAATGTACATCAAGCATGGGTGTTGTTTTGAAATACTATCTTGGAAGCCCAGACCAGCTGTATTCCACGCTTTAAGAAAAGTGGAAGGAAGTCCAAAAAACTGCCAGCATAGTTTAAAGGTGAGGTCAGAGAGGCTGTTACCAAAAAAGCATCTTTCAGGAAACGGAAAAAAGTGCCAAACGACGAAACCTGGAAACAGCACAAGCACTGGCAAGTCAAATGCAAGGCCTTGATAAGGCAGGCAAAGGGAGAATTTGAGAAGAAGCTTGCTGCGGAAGCAAAAACGTGAAATAAAGACTTTTTCAAGTACATTCGTAGCAAAAAACCTGTGAGAGTCAGTTGGTCCATTAGATGATGGAGGGGTTAAAGGGGCACTAAGAGGCAACAAGGCGATAGCGGAGAGACTGAATTCTTTGCTTCGGTCTTTACTGAGGAAGATGTAGGGATGTTACCCATGACTGAAGTGGTATTTAAAGGTGCGGAAGAATTGAAGGAAATATCGATACATCGGGAAGATGTATTACAAACAACTATTAGATAAACTGAAGAGTAGCAAATCACCTGGGTCAGATGGGTGTTAAAAGAACTGAAATATGAGATTGCAGACCTGTTATTAGTAATCTGTGAATTTTCATTAAAATCATCTGTAATACCTGAAGATTGGAGGATGGCCAATGTAACGCCAATTCTTAAAAAGGGTTCCAGGGGTGATCCGGGAAACTACAGACCGGTGAGCCTGACATCAGTACCGGGAAAACTGGTAGAAACCATCATAAAGAATAAAATTACTCAGCATGTAGATAGTCATAGCCTAATCGGAGACAGCCAACATGGCTTTAGACAAGGAAGATCTGTATGGTTTTTTTTGAAGGTGTGAATAAACAGGTGGATAAAGGTGAGTCAGTTGACATAGTGTATCTGGATTTTCAGAAAGCCTTTGACAAGGTCCCACATGAGAGACTCTTGGCAAAACTAAAAAGTCATGGGATAGGAGGCAGAGTACTACTGTGGATCAGGAACTGGTTAAAAGATAGAAAGCAGAGGGTAGGGCTAAATGACAAATTTTCCCAGTGGAGAAAGTTGAATAGTGGAGTACCCCAGGGATCTGTGCTGGGTCAGATGCTTTTTAACATATTCGTAAATGACCTGTAAATGGGAATAACAAGTTAGGAAATCAGATTTGCAGATGAGACAGAATTATTCAAAGTTGTTAAAACCCAAGAGGATTGTGGACAATTGGAAGACTGGCCATCCAAATGGCAGATGAAATTTAATGTGGACAAGTGTAAAGTTATGCACTTAGGAAAGAATAACCCAAACTATGGTTACACGATACAAGGTTCCTCATTAGGAACCACCACCCAGGGCAAAGATTTAGGTGTCATCATGGATAACATGTTGAAACCCTCCACCCAGTGTGCAGTGGCAGCCAAGAAAGCAAATAGAATGCTAAGTATCATAAGGAAAGGAATGGAGAATAAAACAAAGGATATTATAATGCCTCTGTATCATTCCATGGTGCGACCCCATCTTGAATATTGTGTGAAATTCTGGTCACCGTATCTTAAGAAGGATATAGCATTATTAGAAAAGGTACAGAGAACAGCCTCCAAAATGGTAAAGGGGATGGAAGGATACCCCTATGAAGAGAGGCTAAAAAGGTCAGGACTCTTCAACCTAGAAAAGAGCGGCTGAGGGGAGATATGATAGAGGTATATAAATTAATGAATGGAGTGGAACGGGTAAACGTAGATCGATTGTTTATGCTATCAAAATATAGAAAAACTAGGGGACATGCAATGAAGCTACAGGATAACCTATTTAAGACTAATAAGAGAAAATATTTTTTCACTCAACATGTAATCAAACTATGGAATTTGTTGCAGAAGGATGCAGTAAAAGCTATTAGTGTAGCTGGGTTTAAAAAGGGTTTGGACAAGTTCCATTATTAAAGGGGACCCAGGAAATCCACTGCTTGCCCCAATACAAACATTGTGAAACCTGTGTCTTTTGGGGAAACTGCTAGGTACTTGTGACCAATGTTCCCTCTAATTTTCTGTAGGCTGTGTGCGCATAAAATATCAGCTGTGCAGCTTTTGAAGGAAGGTTAAATTTTTGTGCGCCACATAACGACACTCGGAGTTATATACTTTAAAATTTGACTACACGTCAGAATACAGTATGTACACCACATTGATTGCACTAGAAAATAGTGTAGAACGTGTGAAAACCGTAAATACACAACAACTTTTAAATTTTAAGACGTCTGTGTTATCTATCAGAATCAGAACCGCAATTTTTGTGCGCTCTGTTGTAAAGTATGTGCGCTCACTCGGCGAGGTGTGTGCGCGCGCACACGCGCACAGCTTAGAGGGAACAGTGCTTGTGACCTAGATTGGCTACTGTTGGAAACAGGATACTGGGCTTGATGGACCTTGGTCTGACCCAGTATGGCATATCTTATGTTCTTACATGCAATTGCAAGGAGATCGTAACACTGAAACCATACTTTCTGGTAGAAGGCTCTGGTCTGCCACTTACAGGAAATGCAGCTGCTGTTATAATTATATATATATAATTAGCACAAACAGCAAAAGCCCACCAATCATTATAGGTATGGTATCTTACTCATTTCCTTCTGTCATATCCTTAGCTAAGCTTAGTTCCCATTCTATGATACATCTAAACAGGACCGTACCTAGCCCTGTGCAAGAGGTGCGGCCGCACAGGGCGCAAAGGCTTAAGGGGCGTGTTTTGTCTGTCTGCCGTTGCCTGCCGCCGCCACTTTTTCTTCTCTCAGCGGCGGCAGGCAACGGCAGACAGCCGAAATGTGCCCCTTAAGCCTTTGCGCCCTGTGCGGCCGCACTTCTTGCACAGGGCTAGGTATGGTCCTGTCTGGGAGGGACCAGACCTGCTTAGCGTGCCGGCGACTTGCACATCGGGTGCATGCCTCTTCTCTCCTGCCCCCATAAAGTGGCTAGATGAAGGTGCGGGGTGGGGGGGCGTGCGCCCGATGTGCAAGTCACACAGGGCGCATTTCACGATCGGTACGGCCCTGCACCAAGACAAGGCAGCCATTTCATCCACCTGCTAGTGACACGTAGGCACAGGAAGGCAGCCATTTCATGATCCTAATCAAAGCATGTACACATAGCCTTATCACATAGTCATGTCACTCTAAAGAGGTCAACCTGTGACTGACTGGGGGGGGGGGATTATGGTTCTTCTTTCCTAACTGCCGCCTCTTTGAACTGTCAAACACCTGGGGCTTTCACCTAGTTCCAACCGGAACACAGAACAGAATGATATTAGGTGACTTAGGAAACTGTTGCTTGGCTTTGACGTACATGAGGAACTGTGATAACCTCAAGTTTCTCTTATGTACTACAGAATGCCACTGTTTCCTCAATTGTGTTCCTCATTTAAAGCCATGATATTGATAACACAATGGATAAATGAATTCCTGTTTGACAATAGATTTTTCTAGTTCTTAGTTCCCCCTTCCTTTTGGCCATTCCCTTTCCAAGGGGTATTGATCAACCACTTTAACATAAGGAATCAGTGAGCTGTATGGCTTGAAGACAAGCAATCTCTGCTGCTAACATGGGTTCTACTTCATCTGGGGCCGAACAGCGGGAATAAGGTTCATGGGAGGTTTGCAGATTTACTATGTGATGGCTTAAAGGTTTAGCTAGGCAGTGTAACACGGCATGCAGTAAGGTACCTGTACATTGGAATAAGCAACAACATACAACTCCTATAGCTAAAGCAACAGCTAAATATGCTAAAAGTTTCTTTTACCAGGATCCTAGTCCTGAAAACCAGGAGGTGAGGGTGACCAATCAATACCTCCCTTATAACTTTCTGCTCCCACATGGGCGACTTTCTTCATATATCATATGCTATCCATGACCAACTGAGATCAGTCATCCACAAAGGAACAACATCGCTCACCTATAAAAGTGCAGCCCCCCCCCCCCCTTCAGCTGGTAGCAAATAGTCAAGGCCCTTGCAATTTTGCATAGAAAAGGTGCGCAGCTGGGAAACTTGGTCCTGTAACTTCCTTAGTGCTTGGGTATTACTATCAATAGAGTTCAACTACAGCCTGCAGGCATCACATTGACATACCCAGTTCTGTGGGTGATGGCAGATCCTGAAAAGGGCAGCCATCCTGTGCCTGAGAGGGTGTCTAATTTGGAGTTTGGAGGTGGACTCAATGTATTCTTAAGCTTCCTTGAGGGATGCATTTCTTTCCTCCTCAGTAGATTCAGAAAGAACTTTCCTGCACACATAAAGATGGGGAATTGGGGATCTAGGGACTTGGTTGAATTTGTGGGTTGAGGTTTTAGGAACCGAGTCTGATTTACATCCCAATCAAGAGGGTAAATAGAGTGTGGAGGAAGGACTATAGCAACGAAGCAGATACCTGACCAACCTTTGGGAAGCCGTTGATAGGCCAGGTTCCCCCACACAACATAATAGCCTACTTGAGCTATTTGGCTCTCAGGGAAAGCGGGTCATTGCAAGATATGGCTATTGGGAGCTGGGAAGTATTCCTTCATGGTTTTGGGAAAGGGTATGTCATAATAACCAGATGGGGTTGGTAAGTATGTTGCCATGTCCAGTCACTCTCTTCATCACTGCACTTTGAGGCATCATTAAGAACCCAACCGGAATCCTCATCAAGGATCGTATAGCAGACGTTCATCACTGTGCTGTTGAGGAAAGCCAAGGTGCCATTGGGTCTTCAGGTATAATGGCAAGCTATACTTTCCCCCACAAAATGGTTTCACTCCCCCAAAAGCAGAAGGTGAGGATTCTCTGAACAATTACTTTAAAGGGTTTAAACTTCAAGTGTAAGAAACTCGTCTCCTCACAGGTGATGTTGTGGCAACTTGCAAAGGTGGAGGAAACAAAATCATGTTGGGTGACATTGAGAGGGTAGGCCACAAAAGGTAATCCTATCAGCGCAGCAGGAGGAATCTTACTATAAACAAGACAATTAGCCCAATAGGGTGGTTGAATTCCTGTAACATCTGCACAAAAAGGTTAGGGGTAAAAGGAAGCTTAACACTTATTTTTCCCCACCCTTTAGTTTCTGGGCTTGCTCCCTGGATCTCATTATAAAACAGTAACAGGTAAGCAATTATCCCACACATCAACAGTACAATAATGCCCAGAACTGGCTAATGCCAGCTCCTTTTTGGTTGCTGTCTGCAAAGTCTATATCCTAACAGTGGAGTGGAGGAGTAGCCTAATGGTTAGAGCACTGGCTTGGGAACAAAGAAACCAGGGGTTGAGTCCCACTAGCATGCTTTTTGGTCTTGGGCAAGTCACTTAACTCTCCATTGTCTCAGAAAATTTCAAGTTATCAATGCCTCTGTTTAATGTACATTGCCAAGTTTAAGTTGCAATATAACCACTTTGACTGAAATGATAAAACGGTATAAAAACCTGTTAAATAAATAAAATCTTGGGTCCATCTTGTCTGTGCTGGATTCTCAACCGCAGGTTACTGGTTGGTTGTGAGGACTTGGACTCCGTTGCCTTCTTGCAATGAGAGACGTGGAGCACCCCTCAAGCTTGACTGCCAAGTATCCTGTTAGCAGAACTTGGTAAGGCCCTTTCTACCAGGGTTCCAGTGAAGTATTCCATAGATGGACCTTCAGAAAGACCCAGTCTCCTGGCTGCAAGTCATGTCCCTGCAAGGAGACCTGGAACAGCTTTTGCACCTGTGAATTCACCAGAGAAAGAGAGGCCATACGACCTTTATAATAGGACAATACTTTGCTACATGTTAAGACCAAGTCTGTTTCAGGATGTATGTGGAATAGTGAAAAAGGTCTCCCGCTAACAGTCTCATAGGGGGTAAGCTGACCCCTTGTCCTACTAGGTGTGGTACGGAGGCTTGTCAGCACCAAGGGCAAGATCTGTACCCAATTTTGATTCAATTCCCGAGTTACTTTGGACAACTTTATTTTGAGAATCCCATTGACCCTCTCTACCTGGCCAGAGTTTTGAGGGTAATGGGGGGGGGGGGAGGGGGTATGCAGAGCTTGTTTAATTCCTAGTCCCCAAAATACCTGAGCCATAATTGTCCCTGTGAAATGTGTTCCCTGGTCACTCGAGAGGACCTGGGGCATTCCCCAAGTAGGGATGAAATTTTGCAAAAGCTTTTTGGCCACCGTAGTGGCATCTCCTTCCTGCAAGGATAAACCTCCACCCGCTAGACAGTGTTCAACCCCTATTACCTTGGGTTGGTGAATAGTCTATTTGCAACATTAGGAAAGGCCCTTCAAGTCTGGAAGGTTACTGAGGCTTTACCTTACATGCTTTCCCCACATCATTTGCCTGACAAATGTGGCAACTTCTAACACACTCAGCTATGACCTTACCAAGCACACTTTCTTCGTTTCCCCAATGTAGTGTCAGGCATGCAACATAGCAGATTTCCCTTCGTGTGTAACCCCATGATGTAATTGACATAATGGGTGTAGTAAAACTTTAGGGGCAAAGGGCCTACTAGCCTGGTCAGTCCATATCCCCCCCCCCCCTTTTTGACACCCCAAGGACTGCCACAGTTGAGGTTTTCAGGTTGGTAACTTGCTGAAAGTCTTGGATAAGCTTCATGGTTGGCACCTAAAAAATAAGGAGGTTAGTCACACAACAAGAGTGAATATAACGAAGGGTGATGACTTTGGCAGCAGCATCCACCCTAGCATTGCCCTTGACAACATCAGTATTGGTGGGATCATGGCCCTTGCACTTTACAGAAGCCAGTACAACGGGTAACAGGGAAGACTCAAGGAACTTGAAGATAAAATCAGTGTGGGCAATGGGTTTGTTGGAGGACGTGAGAAACTCTCTAGCTTTCCATATCATGCTGAAGTCCCAGATGATGCCATGAGCGTACCTAAAGTCAGCGAAAACAGTCAAATGTTTATCTTTGCCCAATTGACAAGCCTGCGTAATGGCTATGAGTTCAGCCACTTCAGCGCTCGAAACATCCACCAAATGTCCATGTTCAACAATTTCATACAAAGTACACACACCATAACCTGAGGTTGAGAACCCCCCTCCCCCCCCATCCCTCAGGCATGAACCATCTACATACAATTCAACCTCTGCATTTGGAAGGGGAAGAGGGGAAAGGTCCAATCTAGGCTTGGTCTCCATATCAATGACTTGTAGACAGTCATGAGGCAGTCCCTCCTCAGGGAGAGGCAAAAATGTGGCAAGGTTGAGCTGGATGCAGCAGGACACATAAGGTTGGGGTTATTCAGAAGAGCAAGGTCCAAGTGTACTAGATGTGCAGCGGATAAAAACTGGTTTTGCTCAAATTAATGAGTGTCGACATAATGCAGGACCCTGAGAGTGGTATGGTGGTCCAACAAAATAGGTTCAGCAAGTTTAGGAAGAGATGCTGCAGCACTAACTGCCAGTAAGCAAGTTGGTAGGTCCCTGACAACTGGGTCCAGTTTATGGCTTATGTAGGCCACAGATCGATGGCTGGAGCCACTATCCTGGACAAGGACTCCGGTGATTACTCCAGTCCTCTTATGACAAGAGTTGAAATGGCAAGGAATAGTCAGGTAATCCAAGGGCTGGAGTTGCTTGCAGGGCTTGCTTAAGGTGACAAAAGATTTGTTCGGCAGGTTCTGTCCAGGGCAACTCTGTCTCCAGTATCTCTCCTTTCAGGACATCTGTAAGTAGGGCAGCAATCACAGCGAAGTCCAAAATCCAATAACAGCAATAGCTGCAAAGTCCTAGAAATTTGCGCAATTATCTATTTGTGAGAGGCCGAGGAAATGAAGTGATGACTTGTATCCGTGAGATGAGTAATGAGCGGTGACCCTATCATGATGGACAGTCCAGGAAAACAACTTCTCGGAGAGAGTATTGTAACTTCTTCTTATTGACCTTCAAGCCAATTCAATACAGGTGCCGTAGCAGGGCTAAGGAGTCTGCTCGAGCAGAAGCGAGGTCCTGGGAACACATCAGGAGGTCATCCGCATACTGTAGAAGGGCAGAGTCGGACGGAAACTGGAAGTCTTACAAGGTCTGCTTCAGAGCCTGCAAGAAGTATGAAGGGCTTTTGGTGTACCCTTGGCTGAGAGTGCTCTAGGTGTATTGGTGCCCCCTATAGGTGAAAGCAAAGTAAGGCTGGCTGGAAGGGCAGAGAGGCACAGAGAAGGCAGCACTACACAAATCCATGATGGTGAAAAACGCAGCAGAAGGTGTCACTAGAGACCAGATTGTGGAGGGGTTGGCCACCACGGGGGTGGAGGTCACCACGGCCTTATTCAAAGCCCTCACGTCCTGAACGAAGCACCATGTCTTGCCATCTGCCTTCTTAACTGGAAATATAGGTATGTTATAAGATGAAGTGGTGGGATAAATAACTCCTCGCTGAAGAAGGGCTTGTAGCATTGGATAGATGCCTTCTTCTGCTTCAGGTGAAAGAGGAAATTGATGGACCCGGATGATAGCTGCAGGATCCACAAGGGTGATCTAAATGGGTGGGACATGCAGTCAGCCAACCTCCAATGAGTCACATGCCCACAGAGAATCAGGGAGACTTCCCATATCATGTTGAAGTTCCACTGACAAGGGCGTCATAGTCTCTTTGGTCGCATTGGTCACTTGGATCAAAGATTCAGAGATAAGCAAAGCCAGTGTGGTTTCTGGTGGAGGGTCTGAGGGATCTGAATTTGGCATATAAAGGCATACTTCATCATCTGGAAAGAATATCACCGAGCAGCTGAGACTGGTGAGAAAATCCTGACCCAAAATGTTCACAGGTAACATAGGGCTAACCTTGAATGGTAAGTAGACAGGGTCACTGTGGCCAAGCGTGACTGGAAGGGGCTTGGTAAGGCTATGTGGGATCAGTCTCCCTTCCAGGCCTTCAGCTTGTATGATGCAGGGCTCCTTCGGTCAGCTTCCAGCGGCCACCTGTTGGACAGCAGAGCGGATGGCCCTAGTGTTAACGATAAAGGGTAATTTCTTCCTTGCCACTGAAATGATCACTCCACAGTCTTTGGAGAGAGAAATAAGAGGATAAGCAGGCATCCAGACTTTGAGAGCAGAGCAGTCGTGGTCCAAAGATAGTCACTGCACATCGTCATCACAGTTCACATGGTACTGGGCCGCAGAATTTGCTGGGCATGCTGGGACAGTCCTATTGACAGGTCATCCCATAAGTGCTGGTAGGGTGTGGGCTGGAAATGCGTCCTGGTCATCGTGTCTCCAAGAGCACTCCGATGCCCAGTGCCCAGGCATTCCACAGTAGCAACAATCCACAGTTGTGCGTGGCCTATGGGTACCCCTCTTCCATAACCTTGAACCTAGTCGCAGCCCTGGAAACCTCCACCGTGCAACGATTGTATCTGGAGGGCTAGCAGTTGGTCGTCACTGTTCCTGTCATTTTTGTTTTTCTGCTTCACCTCTTTAATCTTTTCTGCCAAATGTTTCTCACAATGACAGGCAATAGTGCGGATTCCTCCTCGAACTCAGAATCATTACTTCCTTCAATTTGCCTCGAGCTCAGAATTATTGTTGTTGTTAAGTGCCGTTGAGTTGGTATTGACTCATGGTGACCCTCTGGATAGTTGTCCTAAATTGTGTTTGGTCTTCAGTCAGGCGGCTCATCGTTGACAGACTGGTACCCGTAGCTGCTGTTATTGTATCGATCCATCTCATTGCTGACCTTCCTCTTTTGCGTTGACCTTCTATCTTGCCAAGCATGATGTCCTTCTCTAATGATCTCTCTCTTCGCATGATGTGTCCAAAGTATGAAAGTTGAAGTCTTGTCATCTGAGCTTCTAAAGAAAACTTAGGTTTGATCTCCTCTAGTATTGACTGGTTTGTTCTTCAGGCAGTCCATAATATACGCAGTATTCACCGCCATCACCATAATTCAAAGGCATCAATTTTCTTCCTGTATCTTTTTCACTGTCCAGCTTTCGCATCCATATGATGTTATTGAAAATACCATGGCTTGAACAAGTCACATCTTTCTATGGAGAGAGACATCTCTGCTCTTGAGAATCTTATCTAGGTCTTTCATAGCCATTCTACCAAGAGCAATGCGTCGTCTGATTTCTTGACTGCTTGTTGCTTCTTTATTGATAGTTGATCCAAGCAGGTTAAAGTTATCCATGATTTCAGATTCTTCTCTTTCAACGATGAACTTATTGATTTTGCCAGTTGTCATGATCTTTGTCTTCTTTACATTAAGGTGCAGGCCCATTTTAAGACTATGTTCCTTGATTGTGAGAAGCAAACGTTTCAGATCATCTTCACTTTCAGCCAGTAATGTGGTATCATCAGCATAGCGAAGGTTGCTGATGAGTCTTCCACCAATCTTCACACATCTATTGTCTTCATACAATCCTGCTTCTCTGATGATTTGTTTTGCATATAAATTAAACAGGTAGGGGGAAAGTACGCAGCCTTGTTGTACACCTTTGCTTATTTTAAACCATTCTGTTTCTCCTTGTTCCGTTCGAACTGTTGCTTCTTGATCAATGTACAGATTGTGCAAAAGAGCGATCAGGTGTTCTGGTATACCCATGCTTCTTAATGTGGCCCAGAGTTTCTCATGGTTTACACAGTCAAAAGCCTTGCTGTAATCGATAAAGCACAAATAAATATCCTTTTGGTATTCTTTAGTCTTTTCAAGGATCCATTTCACATCTGCATTGATATCTCTCGATCCTCGCCCTTTCCTGAACCCTGCTTGCACTTCAGGTAGTTCTTATTCCAGGTGTGGTTGTAGTCTGTGTTGAATAATCTTCAGTAGAATCTTGATGGCGTGTGGGATCAGAGCGATTGTGTGATAATTTCCACAGTCAGTTGGATCACTTTTCTTTAGTATTGGTATAAACACAGATCTTTTCCAGTCAGTTGGCCATGATGTTGTCTTCCAAATTTCCCCAATTTGCCTCTGGGCAAGTTCAAACAGAGCAGTGAGGCTTCCAAACTAAAGGCAGAAATGAACTGCTTTCACAAACAACTGGGCTGAGCAAGACTAAAGGCAGAAATATCTTACTTCAGTCCAAAAGCCCTCTCAGCGGCCACAGGAAACGCTCACTTCTTGTCCTCACACGGGGCACAAAAAAACCTGTCAATTTTCTTCCCTTGTCCCTGAATATCAAAGAGACTGAACCAGAAACAGTTTCGCTTTTGAGTTTTTTTAAATTTTACTAGAAATTACATGCAATTGCAAGGAGATCGTAACACTGAAACCATACTTTCTAGACGGCCACTTACAGGAAATGCAGTTGCTTTTATAATGTAGCACAAACAACAAAAGCCCACCAATCGTTATAGGCAGGGCCGTACCAAGCCATAATTGTGCCCTGTGCTATTTCCTCTGCTGGCCCCCCCCCCCACCGGTTGCCTACCCCCGTCTACCCCCCTTGCATTGCCTTGCTGCCGCCGTCACTTTTTTGTTTTCTAGGAGGCAGTGGCGGCAGCAGTGAGGCAGACCAACATTTGTAAGCAGGTTGAGTCCCTCCTTCCCTTCTCTGATGTAGGTCGCATCAGAGGAAGGAGGGACCAGGCCAGCCATTCAAATGTGGAGTTGCAAAGACCCGCACTGTCCTTGTAAGTCCTAAGGCCTTGCTAGTTGTATGGTAAAATTAGAGCTGGTATTTTGGGAAAACACACCTGCTGAGGCATTGCTAGGCAGTGTGATATAAAAGCCACCATCATTCATTTTAAATTTTATTTTAATGCTGCTTCAAAGAAAGAAAGAAATCAGATGTCTTGAATCTCTGATGCTTTAACCCAACTGTTAAATTTAACAGGCCATCCCCTCCATTTCACGAGGTAGAATCTGTTCCTGCCACATCCTTTTACCTTTAGAACCTTTTCGATTCGGTATATTCTGTCCTGTTGCGGTGTGACTTTTAGCAATTCTTCAGGATAAAAAGAACCTTGTATGGCTTCACCGTCATAATCCTGTATCTTGTATGTCGCTTTCTGGCCCCTGTTTAAAATGTCTGTTATTATAAATACCTCGTCAGTCCACGTTTGCTCGTAACCTTTTTCAAATTTTCCTTTAGTTTTTGAAAGTCTTACATGATCTCCTTTCTTTAAGGGATTCTTGGTGCGCTTACGCTTGATGCTATCACCGTAGACTCTTTTCCAGATCTGCAGAGAATTTGTGTGTGTCACATCTACAGGCCTCGTCTTTATTGTTCTGTGAAAACTATGATTATAACTGTGCACAAACGCCTGCAATACGTCTTGGTACCTAAAGGTGTTGTGTATAGTAAAATAACGTCACATTTTGGATTTCAAAGTCCTGTTAAACCTGTCTACCACCGCTGCTTTAACATCGTTATTGGTTACAAAATGATGAACCCCTCTTTGTTTTAATAAATTCTTCAGGGACCTATTTAAAAATTCTTTACCCTTGTCTGTCTGTATTTTTTCAGGTATACGACCTAGATTAAATATTTTTTCAAAGGCTTTAGCAACTTCATGACCGGTTTTCGATTTTAAACTTGCAGCCCATGCATATTTTGACAGGATGTCTACCACTGTTAATATGTATTTGTAGCCATTGTTATAATGGGACAAGGCTGCCATATCAACTAAATCAGCCTGGCATTGCGCATCCACATCTGACACGATCGTCTTGTTTGTTTTAAAACGGACCCTAGCAGGTCTGTGTAAAGTATAAGCATCTTGTCTGGTAGCCCATCTAACTACATCGTTTCTGTTGACTGTTTTATCCTGCTTTTTAGCAGCTTGAAGTAGAGGATTTATGCCCCCAAAGCTCCCTGCTGCTTTGGGGTCATAGTAAATGCTCTTCAATAAGGTTTCCTTCATGATTGCCGTGCTTTGACTATTCTTTTTATTTTGCCAACATCTTCAGAATGGTTTTAGTAATTAATGTTGTGTGCCCTGCTGGAAATTCTGCTTTGTGTTCCAAAAAGAGCCATTTTTTCTTTTTGAATCTCTGTGTTAAAATGTTCCCCTTACACAGGACACACAGCCTTACACCTGGAGCATGCTCAGAACAGACCTCTTGTTTCAACCAATCACGTGTTACGACACCCTAGAGAGGCATGTTCAGACTTGTCTCTCAGTATTGTTTTTTTCAAAGCCACTAAAAAATAGCTGTGGCTGTGTTTGAACTCAGCTCTCTCTCTCTCAAAAAAAAAAATAGCTGTATTAGGGGGATTTGAACTCAGGTCTCTCTCTCTCTCTGTATTTCAGTCTGAACTTACACTGTGTTTGCCAGAATACTTTTCTCTAACCATGAGGTCTTAAAAGCAAAATTCTATCACATGGACAGCAGTGGTTTCTCTAACAAAAGATGTGTTAATTGAGGTTTAACATTTGTAAAGAAAAGCTTCTACCCTGTCTGTGCCTCTGTGAAAAGCCCTGTGCTGTGCTAAGAATCTTTTGTGAGAAAAAAGAACTGGGACAGTGGGAGAGAGAGAAAAGCATTTTTTGTTTTGTTTTCCAGGGTTCCTGCTTTTTGCAGATGTAAACATTAACCAGAAGCAAAACACATTTCTGGAGTCAGTCACTCTGCTTCCGCTGAGGTCATTGGAAAAAGACATGGCCCTTTTCTGATGACACCCTGTTTCCGGTGATGTCAGCAAAAAGGGGACAGTCCATTTCTGATGACACCCTGTTTCCGGTGATGTCATTTCCGATGATGTAGGCAGGGGTGTGGTTGAGGGTGGGAGGCTGTGGGTGTGGTGCAAACCCGGAAGTGGGTGCTGATTGGCTAATGCTATATTGTGGGGAGGGGTGTGGGTGTGACACAAACCTGGAAGTGGACACTGATTGGATGATGTCATCCTTGGGGTGGGGTGGAGGCGTGTCAAGTGGGGGCGGTGGCCACGCCTGGGGGCAGGTGTGGGCGGGGCTAACTCACCTCTATGGGAGGGGTGTGGCCTAAGGCGGGACATACACCGGACGTGAACGCTGATTGGCTCCTGTCATCCTTATCTCACCTGTCAATCAGCTTATCTCACCTGTCAATCAGTTTGACGAGTAGTGTACCCATTATACTACTTACAGGTATTAACTGAAGGCCTATTATTAGGGTTGCCAACTGGCTCCAGATGCGCCCGACAGGGTCAATCCAGTCCTGGGTTTACCCCATTGCATGCAGGGATATGTAGTTCTAATTTCTCCATTGCACTCCATAAGAAATGGAAAACTACAAGTCACTGCATGCAATGGGGTAAACCCAGGACTGGATCAAGTCTGTCGGGCGCATCTGGAGCCAGTTGGCAACCCTACCTATTATATATTTACTATTGACATGCATTTTGTGATGTAAACATTAATTATTGTAGATTACAAAAAACCTAGAGCCAACTTTGCAATTTCACTGTCATATTTGTGTTCAGCATATAAAAATTGATAAGAAATTACTATTTTTATTTCAATAACATATGACTTTTGTAAAAAATTGTTGACCAGTGTAATATGGGCATGATGTCTGAAAATGTCACTTTGATGCCCATCTCAGGAACCTCTGGCCAGACACACCACTAGCCTACTGGAAGTCCAGTCCTCATTTTAACCAATAATGAGTGAGTATCAGACTCTGACTGCCCTACCGCACAACTAAAGCAATTTTCAGATTAAAAAATAATAATAATAATAATAAAACAAGCAAGGGTAGCTCCTAATTTCCAGCAATAGGTGAACAAGCATCTCATCTTGCCCGGCTAGCAGTGATCTTTCTGTGCCCCAAGGAAACGGGGATTTTTTTCTCTCCGTTCCAAATGGACCCACATGCTACTCTCCAGCCTACCCTCCACACAAAATCGAGTTCTCCTCTCCCGATTGGTCCTACATAGCAGACGGTTGCTGATTGGTCACCGATAGTGTCAATCATGATTCCGTTTGTGCTGAGAAGTAACCCTAAACTGGATGTTTTGAAGGTGAGTGGAAGCAGCACTTTTTCTTGCAGATTAATTTTGTAAGGGAGACTGGGTAAACGTAGTTTCGTGCATATTGAGAAATCTGGGAGAGCAAGCTGTCAAAGCCGGATCTACTCCACAGTAGGAAAAAGAAGTTAAGACTTTTTGAGTTTCTGAATTTTGCAGTTGTGCTAGAAAGAAATAACTAAGGGAGGAGCTCGGCGGCTGTGTATCGCTCTGCTGGATTGCATGGGATCTGAAACTCGGTGGGTAATTTGCGTTTTTTTCTAACTCTTCACTGTTGGCAGAGGAGGTTTTAATTGGTTGCAGTATTTGTTTTCAATGAATGTGCAGTGAGTAGCAGAACGTGCCTGTCCTTGAAATCGTCTGCTAGAGCCAACAAAGTGCCGCCTTTGCGTCTCCTGAAGTGCTTCAAGAGGTTTTTCCTAGAGAGAACCCTTAAGCCTCTGAGCAGCTGCCGTCTCCTGTTTTGGAAACGCTGACAGGGCTCCGAGAGCCGAGTCCTCGCTTGCTGGGTCGGGCAGCGATTGCTGCTTTTCCTCGTGTTTGTGTGCACACTGCCGGAGGGCTGCGCTCTGGGCAATCCCTTTGTGTGCACCGCGGCTGGTGTTCGATGGAGGAGATGAAACCATGTAGCTTCTCGCTCCCATTGCAATTTAAAAAAAAAGTGAAATTACCTAGGGAATGCACTTCAAATCTTAAGTTTGCTCCTTATTGAACTACCTTTGTCCTCTCTAGAGAGCTTGGCCGTCCGTTCGCGCTGCATGTATAGAGCGTTGAAATGTCATAAAACCATTTTTTGTTGGAGGAAGTGTGGTCAAAAGAAAACTTTGGTAACTGGTTGCTAGAGCTCTCGGTTGCCGCTTATTAGGTCTTCCAGTGATTAGCTCCTGGAGGAGGGTGGAGAGGCGCTGTAGCCTGCTGCCAGTTACGTTTCCTCGGATGGTGGGAGGTTTGTTATTAAATAATAAGCGGGGGTGATTTTTTTTTTTTTTTGGTCATCTCAGCTAACTAACTTGCCTTGGATTCAATTTCTGCAGCAAGTTGAAAGAAAGCATTGCTGCTCGACTCGTTCCCTCGATCCTTTAAAGACCCGGTTCTAAGGAAGTAAGGGCTCAATTTGAATACTAAAAGGAAGCAAGTAGAATGATTAGCTTTCAGAAGCTACCACCTCCTTCCTCAGGTCAGAAAACATAAGTGAAGCATAAAAAGCATTCCAGTGATAGAAGGTGGGTGGGAGGACATAGAGTTAGAAAGTCAAGATTAAGAATTTTTTTTGTTAGTGCCGAAGTGTGTGATCATTTTAACTTTAGAAGTCTTAAGTTTCTGGATTGTTTTATGCTGTACATAAAGTTGCAATGTTTTGATTCTGAAAACTACTTCCCACAGGGGTCTCAAATGGAGAAACGCTCTGCTAAAGCTCAATATGAGGTTACCTGAATGTGAGTTTAATGCAGAGATTTATCTCATTGATGCTATAAGCAAATGGCATGAAAATAAGCTATGTAAAAAAATATCTGCACTAAACAGGAAAAGCAAGTCAAACATGCACAGGGATCTGCATTCGCTGCCCACACTAAAAAACCTAAAACAAAACTGTTTGGTGCTTGTGCCAAGCAGCAATATTATTTTGTATAGCAGGGGCAACAGAAAACCTTTTTTGGTTGGAGGTGCCAAACAAACCAATCTCCATCCCTAAGCTGATGTTGTGTTGGGCAAAATATATTGGTGTGGCCTACCCATTCCACTGCCTATAGAGGCATAGAGGTTCTACCCAGAATAATATCGCTGTTCATAAACACTGATGTTCTGCACAGAAACTGTGTGCAGAAGAATGATATTTATGCAACAGATAGCATCCCAGCACGTGTGCATAACATTTTTCTAGCACAGTTCCCCTGCCATTGTTTCTTCAGCACTCTCTTCAGCGAAGTTATTAAAAAAGTAAAAAAAGCTGAGTAACTGTATGCTCAAGAAAATGGCATAAATTCCTCATTGGCTCTGATGGCAGATTTATGAGCGATTAATCTTTTGTCTCCTCGTACCTTGAGTCAAATTCTCAGCATTGAGCTTTGCCTTGTGGTCGTCTGTGTGCTTCTCTGCATCTGCACTGCATAGCTAATTGTTTCATTACCAAACATTTCATTGGATCTAAGTGCGCTGTTGTCCGCTCGTGGTTGTGCGCAAAACTTGTATTTGCATTAGTAGCACACCAAATTGTGTGCTAAAAACTAGCTAATCTTTGCACAAAGCCTAATGTACTTTTCTGCATTGAGGCCACAGATGTCACCTTGGTCTGCTTTATGGTATCTGATGTTAAAAAAACCAAAAAAACCCCAAGAATCGATAGACATCTGGCTTGGCTCACCGGTATAGCTTCAATCTTCTTCATGTTGTCTGCATTCAGAAACTCCCACATTATTAGAGGATTCAGGAACAACGGCAGGCCCCACCTCTGCATAATGTGGCTGAATGCACAAGGGCTTCACTCCCATTCACTGGGATCTGCAGCTTTCTGGTTCAAGAAGTTGGCCTTTACATTATCAATTCCTGCAATGTGTGCCACTAACAGAGTTACTGGACAAGCCTCTCCCCACTAGAGGTCTGCCACCTCCATGGCCTCTGTGGCACTGAGAATGCCACCCTGTTTGTTTGATGTATGCCACAACTGTGACATTGACTAAGAACGCTGACCACCTTGTCTTCCAGAAGAGTCCAGAGCCAGGTGAATCACCCTGGCCTCTAGAATTTTGATTGACCAGGAGACTTCCTGTGGGGACAGGCACCTCTATTCCCAAGCCCAAAAGACTGTCATTGTGGTGACTGCCAATCCAGCACCTCCAGAGGCATTCCGCCCATCAGAGGATGAGTCTACAGCCACCAGGCCAACTCCTCCTTGATCTTCCAGGGAAGAGGATAGTGTTTCGAGTCTGACCAAACCAGCCAGTGGCTAGGTACAGGTGAACCAGATCTCTTGCTTGTGCAGGAAGGCTGCCATGACCATCGAGAGAGTGTGAGGAACCATGACAAGGACTTGGAAGTGGTGGCCCAGGATGTAGATGCAGAGAAACTTCCCTTGCCAGACTATCATAATGACCAATCTGAGAGTCTCCATGCAGCAGTGGGGCACTCCGAGCTTAGCGTTGACAGCCTTCAAATCCAAAATAGGACAGAATGAACTGCTTTTCTTCGGTATCACAAAGTAAATGAAATACTGCCCTGAACTCTGTCAGACGGCTGCCTAGGGTGAGAACTTACACAATCTTGACGATGCATATATTCTTATGATTCTTGCAAGGTATTGTGGGTATTGTAGTTCATTCACTCCCAAACACAGCTGATGACAATAATTTGAGTTGTGAAACCAAGTGGTAAGATCAATAAAATACTTCTTTTATTGATGGGGTTTAATTCACCCAGCACATGTATGCTTGATAGCACTATAAATGAGGTTACTTGCTTGCAGTGTTTAAAATGGATAACAAAAAGTCACAAAGTAAACCAGAAAACAACCTTCAGCTTGTCAGGCAATTAGCTAATGTTTTCTTAGCAAGTAATTACCAAATACAAAGGCACAAAGTAAAGAATAAACTTTGCTGGTTAGGTTAACTTCTGCTTATTTTCCACGCCGATCTCAGCAGTGATTCTCCCTTGCTCACACACACAATCAGGTGCAGCCCTAATTACTATCAATGGACCAGCTGAAAGCCTTTAGCTGGCTGGCTGCTACTGTGTGAGCCCAAATCCTGCTTTAAGAGCTGTTTGCAGTGGAAATAAAGAACAAAGTTAGGTTTCTTTGTGATGGCTGATGTGTTTGCTCATAGAAAACTAGCAATAGCATTTAGATAAAGAACAGTCCATGTAAATAGTTTCATCTGCTGTATTTCCCCCTGCATCAACAATCATAGGGTCAATATCATACATTGGCACAGATGAGTCTTTCATTAAGGCACTATCATGAGAATGCTTATTCCCTTGCTGCCATTCTCTATTATAGATAGGGTCTGGATCAGTGTTCATACCTGAGCCTCTCCTGCTATCATTATTCCTCTCTGTATAGCCTGGCCAATATGTAATCCAATTCTGATGTCCAGCCTTCCAATCTTGATCCCTGGACACTGGATCTTCTCTCACATACCTTCTGGCCTTGGTCTGAAAGTCCCTTCCACATGCAGTCTTCTCTCTTCCAGGTAGCCACTGGTGATTCCTATCTCTGCCACTCCATTCCTCTGGCTGAATCCAGTCCAATGGACTCTGCTGGCTTTTGGAATACCTCCCAGTATGAGTAATGCAATGTGTGCCTTCGAGTCAGTCCTGACTCCTGGCGACCCAGAAGCTCCTGGGTTTTCTTGGCAGTGTCACCGGAAGTAGATTGCCAGGCCTTTCTTCCGATGTACTGCCTTGGAATCTCCCAGACCTTCCAATGGCCTTTCTTCTCTTCCTTCCAGAGAGTTTCCTTCTCTCTCTATCTGCTTGGCTTGGCTTCTGTTTCTCCAGGTGATACTGGTGCTTGTAGCCGTTGCTGAAGCTCTCCCCTCTGTATCTCTTCCTGAAGCTGTTCTTGAAACTGTTGCTGAAACTGTTATCTGAAGAATAAGCTCTATTCTTATCCTGTTCTAATGTGTGCTGCTCCCTAACACAGCGCAGCTGTGTTGAATCAGGCCCTGCCCTTTGAGATGAGTGCTTAGGGATTACCTCATAGCTCTCTTGATTGCACACACATTTCCTCACTTCAGCCCCTCTCATGGCTGCTGGAAACCTGGTGCATTCTGGGACTGGTAGTCTTTTATGTGAAAACTCTGTTTTCTTGCTTCTACCAGAACTGACAGGTTGCTTGTTCAGAGTCACATCATCTTTTCTATAGCTCCTACCTGAGCTATGATAAGCTTCCTTATCACAACTCGTTATGCCAAGGGCACAAGTACAATAGCCTGCAACTGCAGAAGTGCTGAAGAATTTTCTTGATCACCATTCGCTCGCCAGGAAACATAAGAAATGCCACACTATGTCAGATCAAGATCCATCAAGCCCAGTATCCTGTTTCCACAGTAACCAATCCAGATCATACGAGCCTGTCAGTTCCCAAAAAGGTACACGGATTAAATGTTGCTTATCCCGAGGTAAGCGGTGAATTTCCCTAGTTCTCTTTAATAATGGTTTATGGACTTTTCCTCCAGGAACTTGTCTAAACCTTTTTTAAACCCAGCTGCATTGTAAGACAATGGCACATTTCCTCGTCAAACCACTTGCACTTTTGTGTATATCTGCATGTGCTGCTTCTTCATTCTGGCAGTAGTGCCTGACTCTCTGCTGCTCCTATTCATCCGGGTGGCAGGGCGTGACCTCCCCGTCACCCATGGCTCCTAACAAATGAAGGAGTAAGGCATACAGACAGACAAATTCAAAATAAAAACAATGAATAGAGCCTTCCCGGTAAGCACTATTGCTTACACGAAAAGCACCTAATAGGTTAAGGCTGTGAGAACTCAATCCTTCCCCACAGGATAGGATAGGATATGAGATGAGAAATCATGCAGAGAAACTCTCTCCCAGCCCTTCAGCATGAAGGCAATCGGGACAGGCAAGAGAGGCCAGAGACCTGTTCTGGACTGGGCAGCTGATTAACTACTGGCACTGTGGGTACAAAGAGCTGTCCTTCACTTCCTCAAATCTGTGTAAACATTGGTTGATTAATGGATACGTAGATAGTCATGAACTAATAGTTTTGTGTATGTTGGATATGCTGCCTTATATGGTCTTTTTCCAGTAAAATAATCATGTATTGGGGTAGATTGGCTATAGATTTAATTGGGGGCTATGCAGCTTGGGGAGGGGAAGAGTGCACTTGCATATACAGTAGCAGGAAGCATGACAAGGTCAACTGCATTGTTGACTCAAAATGGCTTTGCAAGGGCCTGGTGTCTTTTTGCAAGAGTAGCCTAGTGGTTAGAACACTGGCTTGGTAACCAAGCAACCAGGGTTCGATTCCCACTAGCGCTCTTTGTGGCCTTGGGCAAGTCACTTAACCCTCCACTGCCTCGGAAGAAAGGCTTGGCAATCTACTTCCGGTGACACTGCCAAGAAAACTCAGGAGCTTCTGGGTCGCCAGGAGTCAGGACTGATTTGAGGGCACACATTGCATTGCATTTAGTCTCATTTTGCATAAGGCTTTTATCAGTTATACAGACAACAGCAGCTGGCATTAGCTGCAGTAATTCACGGTGATATCTGTCAGGTATGTAACGGCAACACATAGCTTCCTTCCTCCCTGCTAGACCAGCCTAGACGTGGGGTTAAGCTCCCTTACCAGCAGATGGAGGCAGACCAGGGACTTTCAGTGGTGCCATCACTTTGTATATTCTCTGGTGTGGCACTGAGAGAAGCCAGTATTCGCCTGCCTCCAGCAGGTGGCAGGATGTGTGGACTGATGCAGCAGTGTAGATAGGTCTGTCTCCCCTGGCCCAGACTACGATCCTGTGGTGACTGAAACCTGTTGTAGGCCCAATGTTTGCTCAGAGCTTGGGTATGCCCCCGTCTCCTGGAGCAGACTGCTTGCCCTGCATCCATTGCTGCTATCCATGGCTTCCTAGCATTTGGTGGACAGGTTGTGCGAGAATGTTGTCCGCACAGGGCCCCGCATTTAATTAATCGTCACACGGTGGTGCTCTTTGATATGCCGGTTTCAGAGGGAGCTGGGGAAGCCCGTGCGAGGCCCCGGCTCACCTCTGCACAGCCGCCAGCGTGAAGAGCAGCGTTTCCCTCACGCTGGCAGCTGTGTTCTTCTGAAGTGTGCGAGTGCTGGGAAATGCCCTTTAACCTTTCCCAGCATTCAGCGCGCTTCACTTAAGCACCCTCTGAAGCTGCTTAGACAGACATGGGGCTCTTTGGGGGGGGGGGGGGGCGAGGATAGGACAGGAAATGGCTGATGGGGGAGCTTGGACTGGACACGGACTGACGGGGGGTGGGGCTAGGATAGAATTGGAAATGAGCTGATGGAAAAGGCTAGGACTGGAAATGGGCTGATGTGGGGGCATGGGAAAATGAAACTAGAAGGGAGCAGATACTGGATGGGGCAGAAATTAGAAGGGAGCTGATGTTGGGAGAGGATTAGAAGGGGATGGGGCTGGGGGAATGAAGATGGAGAGGGGAAAAGATATTTTGTGTGGGAGGGAAGAAAATCCTACGATTGGCTGGGCATTGGGAGAGTACGTGGGGATTGAGGATGGAAGGGTGAAATTTGAGTGGATGATAAAGGAACAAAGAAAGAAATGGGGGAAGGAGCTAAAGGGGAAAAATCAATATGTTAAAGCAGATGTAGAGAGAGAATGAAAAAAATCTAGACGAGAGAGAAGAAAGGACAAATGGAGAGTTAGCAGAAGACATGAAGAAACCAGAAGAAAGTGACTGGAGCATTTGCAACTGAAAAATAAAATGCCCAAACAAAAGGTAGAAAAATACTTTTTTTAATTCTGTATTTATTAACTGGAATATGTCAGATCTGGGAAATGTGTATCGCTTTTATGTTCTGTCAGTTGATTGCTGTAACATTGCTTATTTGGGAATAGCCGGTGAGTTGATGATAAAGATGCAGGTATTACAGGACACTGCTGCAGAATGGGGGGGGAGGGGCATGCTGCCCTTTTTCCTTGTGGCACTTCATTGGCTCCTGATTCATGTTCTAATAAGATTAAAACTGCTTTGATTAGCTTTTAAGATTTTATTTGTCCAAGCTCCCTTCTATTTGTTACCTTCGAGAATTTTAAATCATGTAGATAGACCCATGAGATCTACGAGATTTAATATTGTTCAGTTTTTACATCTGAGGCATTACAGTCTAAAGTCAACATGCACAAAGGTTTTTTTGCATTGTGCTGTTCAAATGCAGAATGCATTTCCTGAGAATATCAGGGCTGAATCAAATTTATACTTGTATATCCTTTTCTCGTCTATTAAAAGCTCATTCCTTATTGTCTCTCCGGGCAAGTCCAGGCACTATAGGGTTGTCAACCTTCTCCAGCAGCTGAGGACTGAAAAAAACTGAAGTTTTGCTGAATCAGTGACTGGCTCCCCCTGCTGGCTCCTCTTCAGTCTTTCAGTCCTCAGCAGCTGAAGGAACGTTGTTTGACTGGCTCCCGGAGATAGCAACTTGAAATTTTAGTTAATTTTCGTCTTAACTATAGAGCTCTAGCAGGGCTCTTTAGTCCGCTCTATAACGTATTACTTTTTTTCTTTCCTTTATAATTGGAGCAGTGAGGCAGAGCCTGCCTTGGGGTTAGCTCCTCTGCCGGGGGTGGGAGCGCGGATACTGGAAGCTCCAGAGACCTTCAGCCCACCCCCGAGGCCAGATACACTTCCCTGCTAGCAACGGTATCCGGTGTTCTGAGCGGGACATTCAGCGGTACTCAGCAAGGTAACGAAGGTCAGGCCGATTGCGGGCTTTTGGTTTTATTTTGAAGTGCTTTCTGGCCGTGCGGCTTAGTTCAGTCCCGTTTGAGATTGTTTGCGGTCGGGTTGCTGCGCGTTCGTTGGAGCCTCTATTTGGCGACGTTTTTCTTTTCAGCACCTTTAACGGCGCGTTAAAATTGCCGGTATGGAAAACCGGTCAGATGCCTGCGATCGGGCAGAGGGCCTTCTGAACGTCTCAGAAATGGCGGGAAATGCAGCCATTTCAGAGAAGTCGGACATTTTGATTTCTAATAAGGCTGGTACCGCAAAGAAGAGAGCAAAGTCTAAGAAGCATGTTAATGTGGGGGAAGCTCCTTCACAAGCTTCAGCTACAATGCCAGAAAGCTTAGAGGCTGCTTTTTCGGCGGAATTCATTTTAGCTTTACACCAAGCTTATTGTCTTAAGTGGCAGCAAGCTCAAGGTAAAGTTCCTGTCCCCGTGCCCTTGCCAACCTCGGTTCAGGGGATCTCTCCCTTGGACCCTGGGGAGGGCACTTCCAGTTCAGTCCAAGGGGGGCAGGGAAGTGCCGATAGTGTTGGGCTGCTCGTCCCGGATCTCCAGGGCATAGAAGAAGGGGAGATCCTGACGGATTCTGGTCTGGAGCAGTGGGCCACTGATCCAGAGGAAGGGGACATGGGAGTCAATGAGGATCCTAGTGTGTTTCGTGTATTTCGGAAAGAGGAATTGGGGGCACTTATTTCTCAAACGCTAGCTGCGTTGAATCTTTCTCTCCCAGCGTCCCAAGAACAGCCTTTGGAAGATCCTCTGCTCCAAGGCTTTAGAACGTATCAAAGATGTTTCCCTGTACACCGAGTTATGAAGCAAATGGTGGAGTCTGAGTGGGAATGTCCAGAGGCTACGCTTCGGGGTGCCCGAACTATCAGCCGATTGTATCCGTTGCCGCAGGATTTGCTACGAATGCCCAAGGTGGACGCCTTGGTGTCAGCGGTGACAAAGAAGACCACGATTCCTGTGGAGGGTGGTGCGGCCCTCAAAGATTTGCAGGACAGGAAACTGGAGTCACTTTTAAAACAAACTTTTGAGACCTGCGCCTTGTCGTTGAGAGCGGTTATCTGCGGCGCGTATGTTTCCAGAGCATCCATTCGTTGGATTCAAGGCGGTCCTTTATCTAAAGGAGACAATGAAGACGGGGCTAAGCTAGAGTCAGCCGCGGCCTACTTAGCTGATGCCTTCTATGATCTGGTCAGGGTGTCAGCGAAGTCTATGGCTTCGGTCATTGCTGCCAGGGGATTTCTGTGGTTAAGAAATTGGGCGGCAGACGTTTCTTCAAAGACACGTCTCAGTAAGCTGCCGTACAAGGGCACGCTGCTTTTTGGGGCTGCCTTGGAGAAGATTGTAAAGGATCTAGGAGACTCTAAAGGGGGTCAGTTGCCAGAAGATCGTCCGAAGCTTCAGAGACCTAGCGGGTCACACAGAGCTCCTGCGAGAGATTTTCGACGATTCAGAGGTTCCCGGTTTGCCCCTTATCAGCGGGGTCGCTTTGTGGCTCGAGGGCAGTCCTTTCGGGGAGCTTGGGGGTTCGGCAGAGGTTATTTTGCAACCCAGCAGAACTCCAATAAGAAACCGCAATGAAGGGAGCTCGGTCCAGACGGAAATTCCGGTTGGAGGTCGTCTTCAGTTTTCCCTTTCCGTCTGGGCCTCCATAACGTCAGACCTCTGGGTTCTGGAAATTATTCGCGACGGATACGCCCTCAAATTTGCTCGACCGTTAACAGATGCGTTCGTGGTCTCTCCTTGTGGATCGGCGGAAAAGGCAGCAGCAGTAGTGGACACTCTTCGTCGGTTGCTCCGCCTTCGAGCGGTGGTGCCGGTCCCTCACGACCAGTTAGGGTTAGGTCGATACTCGATTTTATTTCGTGGTTCCCAAGAAGGAAGGATCTTTTCACCCTATCCTGGATCTCAAGCATGTCGACCGCTTTCTGAGAGTTCCGCACTTCCGCATGGAGACTCTTTGGTCGGTTATTTGTGCGGTTCAGCCTTCCGAGGTTCTTACGTCTATAGACCTCACAGAGGCCTATCTCCATATACCCGTCCAACCCGAGCATCAAAGGTTTTTACGTTTTGCGGTGCCCATGGGTCATTTTCAATTCCAGGCGTTGCCTTTTGGGTTGGCTACGGTGCCCCGCACCCTCACGAAGGTAATGGTGGTGGTGGCGGCGGCAACCTTGCAGCGAGAGGGCATTTTGGTACACCCGTATCTCGACGATTGGTTGATTCGAGCGCCATCCGTGGCGGAGTCGGTAGTGGCAACAGCGCGGGTGGTCGAGATGCTAGAGTGCTTGGGCTGGGTTATAAACCTTGCCAAGAATCAGTTGCAACCGGTGCAACGGCTTCTTTACTTAGGAGTGGTGTTCGACACAAACAGGAGCGGTATTTTTGCCGGAGACCAAAGTGCAAAAGATTTTAAAGCAAGTGACGGCATTCTTGCGCTTGAAAGCTCCGACAGCGTGGCGTTACTTGCAACTTCTCGGGTCCATGGCGGCGGCCTTGGACCTGGTTCCCTGGGCTCGAGCACACATGCGTCCCTTACAGTGGGCTTTGCTGTCCAGGTGGTCGCCGCAGGATCACCCGCTGGATTGGAAATTACCGCGATCGCAAGAAGTCAGCGACAGTCTTCTGTGGTGGCTGGATCCCGTACACCTTCGGGCAGGAGTGCCTCTGAGCCCACCGGATTGGGTACTGCTCACGACGGACGCCAGCCTGGCGGGGTGGGGGGCACATTATCATTCTCAAATGGCTCAGGGCTGCTGGCCACTGGAGATGGAAGGTTTCTCTATAAATCTTTTGGAGCTTCGAGCGGTTCGTTTAGCGCTTCTCGAGTTTCTTCCCCTCGTCAGGGGGAAGGCGGTTCGGGTTTTTTCCGACAATGCAGTAACGGTCTCCTATATCAATTGACGGGGCAACGGGCAGTGCGATCTTGTTGGAAGAGAGTCAGAGCCTGATGTATTGGGCGGAATCGCACCTAGTGGCCATTTCGGCGGCGCACGTGGCAGGCTGAGACAATGTACAGGCCGATTATCTCAGCCGTCATGTCATAGACCCAGGAGAATGGGAATTGAACCCGACAGTGTTTCGCGGTCTCATCCGCCGCTGGGGTCAGCCGGTGATGAACCTCATGGCCACCTTCGACAATGCCAAAGTGAGTCGGTTTTTCAGCAGACGCAGGGAACGCATGTCAGAAGGTCTCGATGGTCTGGCGCAGCCGTGGCCGGCAGGGATGTTACTTTACGTGTTTCCTCCTTGGCTTCTGATAGGACGAGTTCTTCAGCGTATAGAGTGACACAACGGTCCAGTAATACTCATTGCCCCAGATTGGCCCAGGCGGCCTTGGTATGCGGATCTGGTATGCCTTCAGATAGACAGTCCTTGCAGGTTGCCTCTTCGGGCGGACCTTTTACATCAAGGTCCCCTCCTCATGCCGAACGTGGATCGCTTCTCGCTTACGGCCTGGCTCTTGAAAGGGAAAGGTTGAAACGGAGAGGTTATTCGGCATCAGTGATAGCAACACTCTTGAGGGCTAGGAGACGTTCTACTTCTCTGGCTTACGTTCGGGTATGGTGAATTTTTGAGCGCTGGTGCGCCGAGCGTGGATTCAGACCTGGTGACACCCTAGTCCCTCAGGTGTTGTCGTTTCTCCAGAACGGTTTGGACAGGGGCTTAGTCCTCGCCACCCTTAGGGTTCAGTTGGTGGCTCTGTCGTGTTTCCGAGGCAAGGTGAAGGGAGTTTCCCTCTCCGGCCATCCGGATGTTTTGTGGTTCTTCAGGGCAGTTAAGAACATGCGTCCTCCAGTTCGGCCTGTGGTTCCGGCCTGGGATCTGAATTTGGTCCTTGAGGATTTAGCAAGGCCTCAGTTTGAGCTGTCCAGAGAGGTGCCGCTAAAAGAGCTCTCATGGAAGACTGCCTTTTTAGTGGCCTTGTGTTCTGCGAGATGAGTTTCGGATCTTCAAGCGCTGTCGTGCAGGGAACCGTTTTTACAGTTTTCTAAAGAGAAGGTAGTATTACAGCCGGTTCCCTCCTTTCTACCGAAGGTAGTCTCCAAGTTTTCATGTCAATCAGCCTATTTCGCTTCCGACGTTTAACGATTTGGAGGGTAAGCCCATCGATGCCGTTCTCCGCAATTTGGATTTAGCTGTGGTGCTCAAAAGATACCTGCGATGGACAAAGTCCTTTCGCAAAACGGACAGGCTATTTGTTCTGTTTGGGGGTCCTCGGAAGGGCGAAGCGTCATCCAAGGCTTCTATTGCAAGATGGGTAAAGCACGCCGTAGTTGCGGCGTATCAGGTGAGTGGGAAATTGCCTCCACAAGCACTGTTCCCTCTAAGCTGTGCGCTTGTGCGCGCGCACACACCTCGCCGAGCGAGCGCACATACTTTACAACAGAGCGCACAAAAATTACGATTCTGATTCTGATAGAAAACAACACAGACGTCTTAAAATTTAAAAGTTGTTGTGTATTTACGGTTTTCACAAGTTCTACAATATTTTCTAGTGCAATCAATGTGGTGTACATACTGTATTCTGACGTGTAGTCAAATTTTAAAGTATATAACTCCGAGTGTCGTTATGTGGCGCACAAAAATTTAACCTTTCTTCAAAAGCTGCACAGCTGATATTTTATGCGCATACAGCCTACAGAAAATTAGAGGGAACATTGTCCACAAGGCTTGCGCGCTCACTCCACTCGTAGCCAGGCAGTGTCCTGGGCCGAGTTCGCATTGATTCCGCCTGTGGATATATGTAGAGCGGCTGCCTGGTCGTCTCTGCACACCTAGCACTATAGATTGGATGTTCAGGCTAGAGGTGATGCGAAAGTGGGGGCGTCGGCCGTTATTGCAGGGCTGGCGGGTCCCTCCCAAGGTTGAGTACTGCTTTGGTACTGCCCTATAGTGCCTGGACTGGCCCGGAGAGACGATAAGGAAGAAGAAATTAGACCTTACCTGCTAATTGTCTTTCCTGGAGTTCTCTCCAGTCCAGGACCCACCCGTGGCATCCGCCTATATTCACTGTTTCCGTGGTTGTAGGAGAGTTTTTAGAGGCTTCTGTTCGTGTCAGTCTTCCGGCCTCTTGACTGTAGCTACGTCCAATACAGGATAAGTACTATTGAATCTTCCGCTCTAGGGGCTGGGTCGATAGGATCTCTGGAGCTCCTTACGTTCCAACGGAGCATCGCTTCTGTCCGGGATCTTAATGTTTTATATAATTGTACATTAATGTGTTAAAAAAAAAAAGAAAAAAGGGGGAGTTGAGGCGACAGCTAGAGTTTGCTCGCTCTCAGGTAGGCTCGGTTTCTTAGTACTCTTTGTTACTTCCAATTAGTTTCGTTTTTTTTTTTTTTGGGGGTGTTACTGCTTAGGAAGTGTTAGACTGAAGAGGAGCCAGCAGGGGGAGCCAGTCACTGATTCAGCAAAACTTCAGTTTTTTTCAGTCCTCAGCTGCTGGAGAATGTTGACAACCCTATAGTGCCTGGACTGGCCCGGAGAGAACTCCAGGAAAGACAATTAGCAGGTAAGGTCTAATTTCTTTTCTATTTGAACTGTACCTGATGCTTTCTTGAAATTGTAAATTGTTCTTTTGTTGTCTTATTGAAAATTCAAATATTAGTATGGAACTCAAGGTCTCCTGCTATTATAACTTTGATCTTTTTTTTTAATAATTGTTTTTCTTTCTTTTAGTTTTTATGTTTTAACTGTTTGCGCTCTCCTTCAAACTCCTGGTTCAGTTTGGATATTGAAGTAGCCTTACTCAAAAACAATTTTATATATATATAAAGATCACTTTTCAAGCTTTCACAAGCACTTAACACATATATACAGCCAAAATATATAAAGGAACATGAAGAACCTTCAGAATGGAGCCTTTAAGGAAAACAAACTGCTAATCATGCACACATTGTTCCTTATGCTCCCCTTATCAGTCATTAGCTCTTAGAGCTCACGCTCAACTTCTTTTTATTGCCATATATATGTTTTTGTGGTTTTATATGTTATATCTTGTTAAAAAGTGTGCTTGCTCACTTTCAAATAAGCTCAATGGATTTTAGTGGTGATAATATAAAGTAGTCACTACAGCTACTCCATTGCTTATGCGCTGTGGGTACTGCAACTCATAAGATGATCCATTCACATTAATGTCTTCTCAAAGAACACTGTTGCCAAGCATACTTAACTGGTGATTTTAAACACAGCAATGCCTCTGATATTAACCAAGACGATGCCGGGACACTTCTTTTCACCCGACCTGTGTGCAGGTTTCGTTTCTCTGCCTCAGGGATATGGCGATCCCGTTGCTCAGGCCTGACATGTAAACTGAGAGGTAGCCATGGTTATTAAATATTCTCCAACCATTGGCACACTTAACATCTGGGGATTGTATGACGTCAGCAGCCAATTCAACACATTTTAATGAATATAATCAAAGCAGTGCGCTCCATTCCACAGCCTCGTTTAAGCCAAATGGCTTTACAGTTCTCAAATGGAAAATCCAGCATTGCTCTTTATATGCTAATAAAGCCCTCTGATCTCCCCTCTGCCCCATTTCAGTTCCGGTACATGATCAATGGTGCGCCACCGCAGTTATGAAAAGTTGTGAGACTGGCAGATGCAATGTGGCACTAAAGGTGCTGTCTCCACCTTATGTAGCAAACGGCTATAGTGTTCCATAAGGCGGATCGCCACCTTGCGCATTGTTTTGCCAATATACACTAGTGTGCGAAGGAACTGAATCATGTTTACAACATACCGAGTGTTACAGTTCGTGTTATACCATAAGCGGTATTCCTGAGAAGACTGATGTATCCATATTGCACTGACCAATGTCTGTGACCAAAAAACTGCATTGATTGCATAGTGAATATTCAACTACAGATTAATGCATGAAGGCATCTTTGGTCGTGTATGCATGACTTTATCCGTGATATTAGAGCTCCTCTTATAGGCTATACATGGTGGCTCAATAAAAAATAGAGTGCATTACCACTATGTGCCAATATTTATGTATAGCAGCTGCTACCTTGTGGGCCAAGTTAGAATAGTGCATCGCACACACTTGACTATCCATTTGTAGACTAATCTGATCCTGTAGTAATAAATCACATTTGGCATATAATGCACGTAAATATGCATGATGAATGAAGGAATCGGGGTATCCATGCTGCCGCAAGTGTTCTTTAACAATTCTGCTTGATTTTTATACTTGGATCATAGAGTATACCGGACGTGTACTCAAAAAATTGGCCTATAGGTAAATATCTCCTTAAGCCTACTGGCTGGTGATTTTCATACGATAGTAATGTATTTATATGTACTGGTTTCTGATACAGTGTTTCCAAGGAGCTCCCTTGTTTTATAACCTGGACATCCAAAAACTGGATTGACTTGTGAAAACCTTTAAGATGGGCATCGATTGTGTTCAACCATGACGTGAAGGCTGCCAATTGTTCCTTAGTCAAATTCCATAAACAAAACACGTAGTTGATAAATCATAACCATACAGAAATGTGAGTAAACCACTTAGATTGACAGAAAAACTACTTTTCAAAGTTGGCCACATAGATATTGGTCACACATGGAGCCATTGTGGTATCCATGACAATGACATGGATTTGTAAATAGCATCCATGAAAGTTAAAATAATTCTCTTGTAAGGACAGTTCAGGCACTTTGTATAAATCCATAGGGATTCTGACCTCTGCCTCCTGGGATTTCAACACCCGCCTGACTATTTGTAAGGCGGCTTTCTGAGGAATATTTGTATGCAGCACTCCAAGTCCATTGTGACCAACAGTGTATCATCCGACACATTGATGTAGAAAGTCAAATGATGTAGAAAGTCAGTCGTACCTTTAAAATAAGAATGGGCTTTGGCCACTGTTGATTTTAAGAAAAACTCAACAAACTTAGACAGGGGTTCCAATACAGTCCCAATCAAAGTTACTATCGGCCTCCTAGGTGGTTTAGAGGTGGAATTTTGCACCTTGGGTACCAGGTAAAATATAGAATCTTCGGGCTATCCACACATAGGAACGTGCCCCCCCTTATGAGGAAGCCATCCATTGGTGTTTGATCCACCAGAGGTCAACTGGGGAGTAGGATCAGCTGTTGGAGGAAGATAACATTGAGGGCTACCCAATTGAAAGTCAGCCTCTTGACAATATTGCTGTTATATCCCAGAGCACAATGCATCCACCTTTGTTTCCACCTTACAATCCTGCTTCTCTGATGATTTGTTTTGCATATAAATTAAACAGGTAGGGGGAAAGTACGCAGCCTTGTTGTACACCTTTGCTTATTTTAAACCATTCTGTTTCTCCTTGTTCCGTTCGAACTGTTGCTTCTTGATCAATGTACAGATTGTGCAAAAGAGCGATCAGGTGTTCTGGTATACCCATGCTTCTTAATGTGGCCCAGAGTTTCTCATGGTTTACACAGTCAAAAGCCTTGCTGTAATCGATAAAGCACAAATAAATATCCTTTTGGTATTCTTTAGTCTTTTCAAGGATCCATTTCACATCTGCATTGATATCTCTCGATCCTCGCCCTTTCCTGAACCCTGCTTGCACTTCAGGTAGTTCTTATTCCAGGTGTGGTTGTAGTCTGTGTTGAATAATCTTCAGTAGAATCTTGATGGCGTGTGGGATCAGAGCGATTGTGTGATAATTTCCACAGTCAGTTGGATCACTTTTCTTTAGTATTGGTATAAACACAGATCTTTTCCAGTCAGTTGGCCATGATGTTGTCTTCCAAATTTCCCCAATTTGCCTCTGGGCAAGTTCAAACAGAGCAGTGAGGCTTCCAAACTAAAGGCAGAAATGAACTGCTTTCACAAACAACTGGGCTGAGCAAGACTAAAGGCAGAAATATCTTACTTCAGTCCAAAAGCCCTCTCAGCGGCCACAGGAAACGCTCACTTCTTGTCCTCACACGGGGCACAAAAAAACCTGTCAATTTTCTTCCCTTGTCCCTGAATATCAAAGAGACTGAACCAGAAACAGTTTCGCTTTTGAGTTTTTTTAAATTTTACTAGAAATTACATGCAATTGCAAGGAGATCGTAACACTGAAACCATACTTTCTAGACGGCCACTTACAGGAAATGCAGTTGCTTTTATAATGTAGCACAAACAACAAAAGCCCACCAATCGTTATAGGCAGGGCCGTACCAAGCCATAATTGTGCCCTGTGCTATTTCCTCTGCTGGCCCCCCCCCCCACCGGTTGCCTACCCCCGTCTACCCCCCTTGCATTGCCTTGCTGCCGCCGTCACTTTTTTGTTTTCTAGGAGGCAGTGGCGGCAGCAGTGAGGCAGACCAACATTTGTAAGCAGGTTGAGTCCCTCCTTCCCTTCTCTGATGTAGGTCGCATCAGAGGAAGGAGGGACCAGGCCAGCCATTCAAATGTGGAGTTGCAAAGACCCGCACTGTCCTTGTAAGTCCTAAGGCCTTGCTAGTTGTATGGTAAAATTAGAGCTGGTATTTTGGGAAAACACACCTGCTGAGGCATTGCTAGGCAGTGTGATATAAAAGCCACCATCATTCATTTTAAATTTTATTTTAATGCTGCTTCAAAAGAAAGAAAGAAATCAGATGTCTTGAATCTCTGATGCTTTAACCCAACTGTTAAATTTAACAGGCCATCCCCTCCATTTCACGAGGTAGAATCTGTTCCTGCCACATCCTTTTACCTTTAGAACCTTTTCGATTCGGTATATTCTGTCCTGTTGCGGTGTGACTTTTAGCAATTCTTCAGGATAAAAAGAACCTTGTATGGCTTCACCGTCATAATCCTGTATCTTGTATGTCGCTTTCTGGCCCCTGTTTAAAATGTCTGTTATTATAAATACCTCGTCAGTCCACGTTTGCTCGTAACCTTTTTCAAATTTTCCTTTAGTTTTTGAAAGTCTTACATGATCTCCTTTCTTTAAGGGATTCTTGGTGCGCTTACGCTTGATGCTATCACCGTAGACTCTTTTCCAGATCTGCAGAGAATTTGTGTGTGTCACATCTACAGGCCTCGTCTTTATTGTTCTGTGAAAACTATGATTATAACTGTGCACAAACGCCTGCAATACGTCTTGGTACCTAAAGGTGTTGTGTATAGTAAAATAACGTCACATTTTGGATTTCAAAGTCCTGTTAAACCTGTCTACCACCGCTGCTTTAACATCGTTATTGGTTACAAAATGATGAACCCCTCTTTGTTTTAATAAATTCTTCAGGGACCTATTTAAAAATTCTTTACCCTTGTCTGTCTGTATTTTTTCAGGTATACGACCTAGATTAAATATTTTTTCAAAGGCTTTAGCAACTTCATGACCGGTTTTCGATTTTAAACTTGCAGCCCATGCATATTTTGACAGGATGTCTACCACTGTTAATATGTATTTGTAGCCATTGTTATAATGGGACAAGGCTGCCATATCAACTAAATCAGCCTGGCATTGCGCATCCACATCTGACACGATCGTCTTGTTTGTTTTAAAACGGACCCTAGCAGGTCTGTGTAAAGTATAAGCATCTTGTCTGGTAGCCCATCTAACTACATCGTTTCTGTTGACTGTTTTATCCTGCTTTTTAGCAGCTTGAAGTAGAGGATTTATGCCCCCAAAGCTCCCTGCTGCTTTGGGGTCATAGTAAATGCTCTTCAATAAGGTTTCCTTCATGATTGCCGTGCTTTGACTATTCTTTTTATTTTGCCAACATCTTCAGAATGGTTTTAGTAATTAATGTTGTGTGCCCTGCTGGAAATTCTGCTTTGTGTTCCAAAAAGAGCCATTTTTTCTTTTTGAATCTCTGTGTTAAAATGTTCCCCTTACACAGGACACACAGCCTTACACCTGGAGCATGCTCAGAACAGACCTCTTGTTTCAACCAATCACGTGTTACGACACCCTAGAGAGGCATGTTCAGACTTGTCTCTCAGTATTGTTTTTTTCAAAGCCACTAAAAAATAGCTGTGGCTGTGTTTGAACTCAGCTCTCTCTCTCTCAAAAAAAAAAATAGCTGTATTAGGGGGATTTGAACTCAGGTCTCTCTCTCTCTGTATTTCAGTCTGAACTTACACTGTGTTTGCCAGAATACTTTTCTCTAACCATGAGGTCTTAAAAGCAAAATTCTATCACATGGACAGCAGTGGTTTCTCTAACAAAAGATGTGTTAATTGAGGTTTAACATTTGTAAAGAAAAGCTTCTACCCTGTCTGTGCCTCTGTGAAAAGCCCTGTGCTGTGCTAAGAATCTTTTGTGAGAAAAAAGAACTGGGACAGTGGGAGAGAGAGAAAAGCATTTTTTGTTTTGTTTTCCAGGGTTCCTGCTTTTTGCAGATGTAAACATTAACCAGAAGCAAAACACATTTCTGGAGTCAGTCACTCTGCTTCCGCTGAGGTCATTGGAAAAAGACATGGCCCTTTTCTGATGACACCCTGTTTCCGGTGATGTCAGCAAAAAGGGGACAGTCCATTTCTGATGACACCCTGTTTCCGGTGATGTCATTTCCGATGATGTAGGCAGGGGTGTGGTTGAGGGTGGGAGGCTGTGGGTGTGGTGCAAACCCGGAAGTGGGTGCTGATTGGCTAATGCTATATTGTGGGGAGGGGTGTGGGTGTGACACAAACCTGGAAGTGGACACTGATTGGATGATGTCATCCTTGGGGTGGGGTGGAGGCGTGTCAAGTGGGGGCGGTGGCCACGCCTGGGGGCAGGTGTGGGCGGGGCTAACTCACCTCTATGGGAGGGGTGTGGCCTAAGGCGGGACATACACCGGACGTGAACGCTGATTGGCTCCTGTCATCCTTATCTCACCTGTCAATCAGCTTATCTCACCTGTCAATCAGTTTGACGAGTAGTGTACCCATTATACTACTTACAGGTATTAACTGAAGGCCTATTATTAGGGTTGCCAACTGGCTCCAGATGCGCCCGACAGGGTCAATCCAGTCCTGGGTTTACCCCATTGCATGCAGGGATATGTAGTTCTAATTTCTCCATTGCACTCCATAAGAAATGGAAAACTACAAGTCACTGCATGCAATGGGGTAAACCCAGGACTGGATCAAGTCTGTCGGGCGCATCTGGAGCCAGTTGGCAACCCTACCTATTATATATTTACTATTGACATGCATTTTGTGATGTAAACATTAATTATTGTAGATTACAAAAAACCTAGAGCCAACTTTGCAATTTCACTGTCATATTTGTGTTCAGCATATAAAAATTGATAAGAAATTACTATTTTTATTTCAATAACATATGACTTTTGTAAAAAATTGTTGACCAGTGTAATATGGGCATGATGTCTGAAAATGTCACTTTGATGCCCATCTCAGGAACCTCTGGCCAGACACACCACTAGCCTACTGGAAGTCCAGTCCTCATTTTAACCAATAATGAGTGAGTATCAGACTCTGACTGCCCTACCGCACAACTAAAGCAATTTTCAGATTAAAAATAATAATAATAATAATAAAACAAGCAAGGGTAGCTCCTAATTTCCAGCAATAGGTGAACAAGCATCTCATCTTGCCCGGCTAGCAGTGATCTTTCTGTGCCCCAAGGAAACGGGGATTTTTTTCTCTCCGTTCCAAATGGACCCACATGCTACTCTCCAGCCTACCCTCCACACAAAATCGAGTTCTCCTCTCCCGATTGGTCCTACATAGCAGACGGTTGCTGATTGGTCACCGATAGTGTCAATCATGATTCCGTTTGTGCTGAGAAGTAACCCTAAACTGGATGTTTTGAAGGTGAGTGGAAGCAGCACTTTTTCTTGCAGATTAATTTTGTAAGGGAGACTGGGTAAACGTAGTTTCGTGCATATTGAGAAATCTGGGAGAGCAAGCTGTCAAAGCCGGATCTACTCCACAGTAGGAAAAAGAAGTTAAGACTTTTTGAGTTTCTGAATTTTGCAGTTGTGCTAGAAAGAAATAACTAAGGGAGGAGCTCGGCGGCTGTGTATCGCTCTGCTGGATTGCATGGGATCTGAAACTCGGTGGGTAATTTGCGTTTTTTTCTAACTCTTCACTGTTGGCAGAGGAGGTTTTAATTGGTTGCAGTATTTGTTTTCAATGAATGTGCAGTGAGTAGCAGAACGTGCCTGTCCTTGAAATCGTCTGCTAGAGCCAACAAAGTGCCGCCTTTGCGTCTCCTGAAGTGCTTCAAGAGGTTTTTCCTAGAGAGAACCCTTAAGCCTCTGAGCAGCTGCCGTCTCCTGTTTTGGAAACGCTGACAGGGCTCCGAGAGCCGAGTCCTCGCTTGCTGGGTCGGGCAGCGATTGCTGCTTTTCCTCGTGTTTGTGTGCACACTGCCGGAGGGCTGCGCTCTGGGCAATCCCTTTGTGTGCACCGCGGCTGGTGTTCGATGGAGGAGATGAAACCATGTAGCTTCTCGCTCCCATTGCAATTTAAAAAAAAAGTGAAATTACCTAGGGAATGCACTTCAAATCTTAAGTTTGCTCCTTATTGAACTACCTTTGTCCTCTCTAGAGAGCTTGGCCGTCCGTTCGCGCTGCATGTATAGAGCGTTGAAATGTCATAAAACCATTTTTTGTTGGAGGAAGTGTGGTCAAAAGAAAACTTTGGTAACTGGTTGCTAGAGCTCTCGGTTGCCGCTTATTAGGTCTTCCAGTGATTAGCTCCTGGAGGAGGGTGGAGAGGCGCTGTAGCCTGCTGCCAGTTACGTTTCCTCGGATGGTGGGAGGTTTGTTATTAAATAATAAGCGGGGGTGATTTTTTTTTTTTTTTGGTCATCTCAGCTAACTAACTTGCCTTGGATTCAATTTCTGCAGCAAGTTGAAAGAAAGCATTGCTGCTCGACTCGTTCCCTCGATCCTTTAAAGACCCGGTTCTAAGGAAGTAAGGGCTCAATTTGAATACTAAAAGGAAGCAAGTAGAATGATTAGCTTTCAGAAGCTACCACCTCCTTCCTCAGGTCAGAAAACATAAGTGAAGCATAAAAAGCATTCCAGTGATAGAAGGTGGGTGGGAGGACATAGAGTTAGAAAGTCAAGATTAAGAATTTTTTTTGTTAGTGCCGAAGTGTGTGATCATTTTAACTTTAGAAGTCTTAAGTTTCTGGATTGTTTTATGCTGTACATAAAGTTGCAATGTTTTGATTCTGAAAACTACTTCCCACAGGGGTCTCAAATGGAGAAACGCTCTGCTAAAGCTCAATATGAGGTTACCTGAATGTGAGTTTAATGCAGAGATTTATCTCATTGATGCTATAAGCAAATGGCATGAAAATAAGCTATGTAAAAAAATATCTGCACTAAACAGGAAAAGCAAGTCAAACATGCACAGGGATCTGCATTCGCTGCCCACACTAAAAAACCTAAAACAAAACTGTTTGGTGCTTGTGCCAAGCAGCAATATTATTTTGTATAGCAGGGGCAACAGAAAACCTTTTTTGGTTGGAGGTGCCAAACAAACCAATCTCCATCCCTAAGCTGATGTTGTGTTGGGCAAAATATATTGGTGTGGCCTACCCATTCCACTGCCTATAGAGGCATAGAGGTTCTACCCAGAATAATATCGCTGTTCATAAACACTGATGTTCTGCACAGAAACTGTGTGCAGAAGAATGATATTTATGCAACAGATAGCATCCCAGCACGTGTGCATAACATTTTTCTAGCACAGTTCCCCTGCCATTGTTTCTTCAGCACTCTCTTCAGCGAAGTTATTAAAAAAGTAAAAAAAGCTGAGTAACTGTATGCTCAAGAAAATGGCATAAATTCCTCATTGGCTCTGATGGCAGATTTATGAGCGATTAATCTTTTGTCTCCTCGTACCTTGAGTCAAATTCTCAGCATTGAGCTTTGCCTTGTGGTCGTCTGTGTGCTTCTCTGCATCTGCACTGCATAGCTAATTGTTTCATTACCAAACATTTCATTGGATCTAAGTGCGCTGTTGTCCGCTCGTGGTTGTGCGCAAAACTTGTATTTGCATTAGTAGCACACCAAATTGTGTGCTAAAAACTAGCTAATCTTTGCACAAAGCCTAATGTACTTTTCTGCATTGAGGCCACAGATGTCACCTTGGTCTGCTTTATGGTATCTGATGTTAAAAAAACCAAAAAACCCCAAGAATCGATAGACATCTGGCTTGGCTCACCGGTATAGCTTCAATCTTCTTCATGTTGTCTGCATTCAGAAACTCCCACATTATTAGAGGATTCAGGAACAACGGCAGGCCCCACCTCTGCATAATGTGGCTGAATGCACAAGGGCTTCACTCCCATTCACTGGGATCTGCAGCTTTCTGGTTCAAGAAGTTGGCCTTTACATTATCAATTCCTGCAATGTGTGCCACTAACAGAGTTACTGGACAAGCCTCTCCCCACTAGAGGTCTGCCACCTCCATGGCCTCTGTGGCACTGAGAATGCCACCCTGTTTGTTTGATGTATGCCACAACTGTGACATTGACTAAGAACGCTGACCACCTTGTCTTCCAGAAGAGTCCAGAGCCAGGTGAATCACCCTGGCCTCTAGAATTTTGATTGACCAGGAGACTTCCTGTGGGGACAGGCACCTCTATTCCCAAGCCCAAAAGACTGTCATTGTGGTGACTGCCAATCCAGCACCTCCAGAGGCATTCCGCCCATCAGAGGATGAGTCTACAGCCACCAGGCCAACTCCTCCTTGATCTTCCAGGGAAGAGGATAGTGTTTCGAGTCTGACCAAACCAGCCAGTGGCTAGGTACAGGTGAACCAGATCTCTTGCTTGTGCAGGAAGGCTGCCATGACCATCGAGAGAGTGTGAGGAACCATGACAAGGACTTGGAAGTGGTGGCCCAGGATGTAGATGCAGAGAAACTTCCCTTGCCAGACTATCATAATGACCAATCTGAGAGTCTCCATGCAGCAGTGGGGCACTCCGAGCTTAGCGTTGACAGCCTTCAAATCCAAAATAGGACAGAATGAACTGCTTTTCTTCGGTATCACAAAGTAAATGAAATACTGCCCTGAACTCTGTCAGACGGCTGCCTAGGGTGAGAACTTACACAATCTTGACGATGCATATATTCTTATGATTCTTGCAAGGTATTGTGGGTATTGTAGTTCATTCACTCCCAAACACAGCTGATGACAATAATTTGAGTTGTGAAACCAAGTGGTAAGATCAATAAAATACTTCTTTTATTGATGGGGTTTAATTCACCCAGCACATGTATGCTTGATAGCACTATAAATGAGGTTACTTGCTTGCAGTGTTTAAAATGGATAACAAAAAGTCACAAAGTAAACCAGAAAACAACCTTCAGCTTGTCAGGCAATTAGCTAATGTTTTCTTAGCAAGTAATTACCAAATACAAAGGCACAAAGTAAAGAATAAACTTTGCTGGTTAGGTTAACTTCTGCTTATTTTCCACGCCGATCTCAGCAGTGATTCTCCCTTGCTCACACACACAATCAGGTGCAGCCCTAATTACTATCAATGGACCAGCTGAAAGCCTTTAGCTGGCTGGCTGCTACTGTGTGAGCCCAAATCCTGCTTTAAGAGCTGTTTGCAGTGGAAATAAAGAACAAAGTTAGGTTTCTTTGTGATGGCTGATGTGTTTGCTCATAGAAAACTAGCAATAGCATTTAGATAAAGAACAGTCCATGTAAATAGTTTCATCTGCTGTATTTCCCCCTGCATCAACAATCATAGGGTCAATATCATACATTGGCACAGATGAGTCTTTCATTAAGGCACTATCATGAGAATGCTTATTCCCTTGCTGCCATTCTCTATTATAGATAGGGTCTGGATCAGTGTTCATACCTGAGCCTCTCCTGCTATCATTATTCCTCTCTGTATAGCCTGGCCAATATGTAATCCAATTCTGATGTCCAGCCTTCCAATCTTGATCCCTGGACACTGGATCTTCTCTCACATACCTTCTGGCCTTGGTCTGAAAGTCCCTTCCACATGCAGTCTTCTCTCTTCCAGGTAGCCACTGGTGATTCCTATCTCTGCCACTCCATTCCTCTGGCTGAATCCAGTCCAATGGACTCTGCTGGCTTTTGGAATACCTCCCAGTATGAGTACTGCCTTGGAATCTCCCAGACCTTCCAATGGCCTTTCTTCTCTTCCTTCCAGAGAGTTTCCTTCTCTCTCTATCTGCTTGGCTTGGCTTCTGTTTCTCCAGGTGATACTGGTGCTTGTAGCCGTTGCTGAAGCTCTCCCCTCTGTATCTCTTCCTGAAGCTGTTCTTGAAACTGTTGCTGAAACTGTTATCTGAAGAATAAGCTCTATTCTTATCCTGTTCTAATGTGTGCTGCTCCCTAACACAGCGCAGCTGTGTTGAATCAGGCCCTGCCCTTTGAGATGAGTGCTTAGGGATTACCTCATAGCTCTCTTGATTGCACACACATTTCCTCACTTCAGCCCCTCTCATGGCTGCTGGAAACCTGGTGCATTCTGGGACTGGTAGTCTTTTATGTGAAAACTCTGTTTTCTTGCTTCTACCAGAACTGACAGGTTGCTTGTTCAGAGTCACATCATCTTTTCTATAGCTCCTACCTGAGCTATGATAAGCTTCCTTATCACAACTCGTTATGCCAAGGGCACAAGTACAATAGCCTGCAACTGCAGAAGTGCTGAAGAATTTTCTTGATCACCATTCGCTCGCCAGGAAACATAAGAAATGCCACACTATGTCAGATCAAGATCCATCAAGCCCAGTATCCTGTTTCCACAGTAACCAATCCAGATCATACGAGCCTGTCAGTTCCCAAAAAGGTACACGGATTAAATGTTGCTTATCCCGAGGTAAGCGGTGAATTTCCCTAGTTCTCTTTAATAATGGTTTATGGACTTTTCCTCCAGGAACTTGTCTAAACCTTTTTTAAACCCAGCTGCATTGTAAGACAATGGCACATTTCCTCGTCAAACCACTTGCACTTTTGTGTATATCTGCATGTGCTGCTTCTTCATTCTGGCAGTAGTGCCTGACTCTCTGCTGCTCCTATTCATCCGGGTGGCAGGGCGTGACCTCCCCGTCACCCATGGCTCCTAACAAATGAAGGAGTAAGGCATACAGACAGACAAATTCAAAATAAAAACAATGAATAGAGCCTTCCCGGTAAGCACTATTGCTTACACGAAAAGCACCTAATAGGTTAAGGCTGTGAGAACTCAATCCTTCCCCACAGGATAGGATAGGATATGAGATGAGAAATCATGCAGAGAAACTCTCTCCCAGCCCTTCAGCATGAAGGCAATCGGGACAGGCAAGAGAGGCCAGAGACCTGTTCTGGACTGGGCAGCTGATTAACTACTGGCACTGTGGGTACAAAGAGCTGTCCTTCACTTCCTCAAATCTGTGTAAACATTGGTTGATTAATGGATACGTAGATAGTCATGAACTAATAGTTTTGTGTATGTTGGATATGCTGCCTTATATGGTCTTTTTCCAGTAAAATAATCATGTATTGGGGTAGATTGGCTATAGATTTAATTGGGGGCTATGCAGCTTGGGGAGGGGAAGAGTGCACTTGCATATACAGTAGCAGGAAGCATGACAAGGTCAACTGCATTGTTGACTCAAAATGGCTTTGCAAGGGCCTGGTGTCTTTTTGCAAGAGTAGCCTAGTGGTTAGAACACTGGCTTGGTAACCAAGCAACCAGGGTTCGATTCCCACTAGCGCTCTTTGTGGCCTTGGGCAAGTCACTTAACCCTCCACTGCCTCGGAAGAAAGGCTTGGCAATCTACTTCCGGTGACACTGCCAAGAAAACTCAGGAGCTTCTGGGTCGCCAGGAGTCAGGACTGATTTGAGGGCACACATTGCATTGCATTTAGTCTCATTTTGCATAAGGCTTTTATCAGTTATACAGACAACAGCAGCTGGCATTAGCTGCAGTAATTCACGGTGATATCTGTCAGGTATGTAACGGCAACACATAGCTTCCTTCCTCCCTGCTAGACCAGCCTAGACGTGGGGTTAAGCTCCCTTACCAGCAGATGGAGGCAGACCAGGGACTTTCAGTGGTGCCATCACTTTGTATATTCTCTGGTGTGGCACTGAGAGAAGCCAGTATTCGCCTGCCTCCAGCAGGTGGCAGGATGTGTGGACTGATGCAGCAGTGTAGATAGGTCTGTCTCCCCTGGCCCAGACTACGATCCTGTGGTGACTGAAACCTGTTGTAGGCCCAATGTTTGCTCAGAGCTTGGGTATGCCCCCGTCTCCTGGAGCAGACTGCTTGCCCTGCATCCATTGCTGCTATCCATGGCTTCCTAGCATTTGGTGGACAGGTTGTGCGAGAATGTTGTCCGCACAGGGCCCCGCATTTAATTAATCGTCACACGGTGGTGCTCTTTGATATGCCGGTTTCAGAGGGAGCTGGGGAAGCCCGTGCGAGGCCCCGGCTCACCTCTGCACAGCCGCCAGCGTGAAGAGCAGCGTTTCCCTCACGCTGGCAGCTGTGTTCTTCTGAAGTGTGCGAGTGCTGGGAAATGCCCTTTAACCTTTCCCAGCATTCAGCGCGCTTCACTTAAGCACCCTCTGAAGCTGCTTAGACAGACATGGGGCTCTTTGGGGGGGGGGGGCTAGGATAGGACAGGAAATGGCTGATGGGGGAGCTTGGACTGGACACGGACTGACGGGGGGTGGGGCTAGGATAGAATTGGAAATGAGCTGATGGAAAAGGCTAGGACTGGAAATGGGCTGATGTGGGGGCATGGGAAAATGAAACTAGAAGGGAGCAGATACTGGATGGGGCAGAAATTAGAAGGGAGCTGATGTTGGGAGAGGATTAGAAGGGGATGGGGCTGGGGGAATGAAGATGGAGAGGGGAAAAGATATTTTGTGTGGGAGGGAAGAAAATCCTACGATTGGCTGGGCATTGGGAGAGTACGTGGGGATTGAGGATGGAAGGGTGAAATTTGAGTGGATGATAAAGGAACAAAGAAAGAAATGGGGGAAGGAGCTAAAGGGGAAAAATCAATATGTTAAAGCAGATGTAGAGAGAGAATGAAAAAAATCTAGACGAGAGAAGAAAGGACAAATGGAGAGTTAGCAGAAGACATGAAGAAACCAGAAGAAAGTGACTGGAGCATTTGCAACTGAAAAATAAAATGCCCAAACAAAAGGTAGAAAAATACTTTTTTTAATTCTGTATTTATTAACTGGAATATGTCAGATCTGGGAAATGTGTATCGCTTTTATGTTCTGTCAGTTGATTGCTGTAACATTGCTTATTTGGGAATAGCCGGTGAGTTGATGATAAAGATGCAGGTATTACAGGACACTGCTGCAGAATGGGGGGGGAGGGGCATGCTGCCCTTTTTCCTTGTGGCACTTCATTGGCTCCTGATTCATGTTCTAATAAGATTAAAACTGCTTTGATTAGCTTTTAAGATTTTATTTGTCCAAGCTCCCTTCTATTTGTTACCTTCGAGAATTTTAAATCATGTAGATAGACCCATGAGATCTACGAGATTTAATATTGTTCAGTTTTTACATCTGAGGCATTACAGTCTAAAGTCAACATGCACAAAGGTTTTTTTGCATTGTGCTGTTCAAATGCAGAATGCATTTCCTGAGAATATCAGGGCTGAATCAAATTTATACTTGTATATCCTTTTCTCGTCTATTAAAAGCTCATTCCTTATTGTCTCTCCGGGCAAGTCCAGGCACTATAGGGTTGTCAACCTTCTCCAGCAGCTGAGGACTGAAAAAAACTGAAGTTTTGCTGAATCAGTGACTGGCTCCCCCTGCTGGCTCCTCTTCAGTCTTTCAGTCCTCAGCAGCTGAAGGAACGTTGTTTGACTGGCTCCCGGAGATAGCAACTTGAAATTTTAGTTAATTTTCGTCTTAACTATAGAGCTCTAGCAGGGCTCTTTAGTCCGCTCTATAACGTATTACTTTTTTTCTTTCCTTTATAATTGGAGCAGTGAGGCAGAGCCTGCCTTGGGGTTAGCTCCTCTGCCGGGGGTGGGAGCGCGGATACTGGAAGCTCCAGAGACCTTCAGCCCACCCCCGAGGCCAGATACACTTCCCTGCTAGCAACGGTATCCGGTGTTCTGAGCGGGACATTCAGCGGTACTCAGCAAGGTAACGAAGGTCAGGCCGATTGCGGGCTTTTGGTTTTATTTTGAAGTGCTTTCTGGCCGTGCGGCTTAGTTCAGTCCCGTTTGAGATTGTTTGCGGTCGGGTTGCTGCGCGTTCGTTGGAGCCTCTATTTGGCGACGTTTTTCTTTTCAGCACCTTTAACGGCGCGTTAAAATTGCCGGTATGGAAAACCGGTCAGATGCCTGCGATCGGGCAGAGGGCCTTCTGAACGTCTCAGAAATGGCGGGAAATGCAGCCATTTCAGAGAAGTCGGACATTTTGATTTCTAATAAGGCTGGTACCGCAAAGAAGAGAGCAAAGTCTAAGAAGCATGTTAATGTGGGGGAAGCTCCTTCACAAGCTTCAGCTACAATGCCAGAAAGCTTAGAGGCTGCTTTTTCGGCGGAATTCATTTTAGCTTTACACCAAGCTTATTGTCTTAAGTGGCAGCAAGCTCAAGGTAAAGTTCCTGTCCCCGTGCCCTTGCCAACCTCGGTTCAGGGGATCTCTCCCTTGGACCCTGGGGAGGGCACTTCCAGTTCAGTCCAAGGGGGGCAGGGAAGTGCCGATAGTGTTGGGCTGCTCGTCCCGGATCTCCAGGGCATAGAAGAAGGGGAGATCCTGACGGATTCTGGTCTGGAGCAGTGGGCCACTGATCCAGAGGAAGGGGACATGGGAGTCAATGAGGATCCTAGTGTGTTTCGTGTATTTCGGAAAGAGGAATTGGGGGCACTTATTTCTCAAACGCTAGCTGCGTTGAATCTTTCTCTCTCTCCCAGCGTCCCAAGAACAGCCTTTGGAAGATCCTCTGCTCCAAGGCTTTAGAACGTATCAAAGATGTTTCCCTGTACACCGAGTTATGAAGCAAATGGTGGAGTCTGAGTGGGAATGTCCAGAGGCTACGCTTCGGGGTGCCCGAACTATCAGCCGATTGTATCCGTTGCCGCAGGATTTGCTACGAATGCCCAAGGTGGACGCCTTGGTGTCAGCGGTGACAAAGAAGACCACGATTCCTGTGGAGGGTGGTGCGGCCCTCAAAGATTTGCAGGACAGGAAACTGGAGTCACTTTTAAAACAAACTTTTGAGACCTGCGCCTTGTCGTTGAGAGCGGTTATCTGCGGCGCGTATGTTTCCAGAGCATCCATTCGTTGGATTCAAGGCGGTCCTTTATCTAAAGGAGACAATGAAGACGGGGCTAAGCTAGAGTCAGCCGCGGCCTACTTAGCTGATGCCTTCTATGATCTGGTCAGGGTGTCAGCGAAGTCTATGGCTTCGGTCATTGCTGCCAGGGGATTTCTGTGGTTAAGAAATTGGGCGGCAGACGTTTCTTCAAAGACACGTCTCAGTAAGCTGCCGTACAAGGGCACGCTGCTTTTTGGGGCTGCCTTGGAGAAGATTGTAAAGGATCTAGGAGACTCTAAAGGGGGTCAGTTGCCAGAAGATCGTCCGAAGCTTCAGAGACCTAGCGGGTCACACAGAGCTCCTGCGAGAGATTTTCGACGATTCAGAGGTTCCCGGTTTGCCCCTTATCAGCGGGGTCGCTTTGTGGCTCGAGGGCAGTCCTTTCGGGGAGCTTGGGGGTTCGGCAGAGGTTATTTTGCAACCCAGCAGAACTCCAATAAGAAACCGCAATGAAGGGAGCTCGGTCCAGACGGAAATTCCGGTTGGAGGTCGTCTTCAGTTTTCCCTTTCCGTCTGGGCCTCCATAACGTCAGACCTCTGGGTTCTGGAAATTATTCGCGACGGATACGCCCTCAAATTTGCTCGACCGTTAACAGATGCGTTCGTGGTCTCTCCTTGTGGATCGGCGGAAAAGGCAGCAGCAGTAGTGGACACTCTTCGTCGGTTGCTCCGCCTTCGAGCGGTGGTGCCGGTCCCTCACGACCAGTTAGGGTTAGGTCGATACTCGATTTTATTTCGTGGTTCCCAAGAAGGAAGGATCTTTTCACCCTATCCTGGATCTCAAGCATGTCGACCGCTTTCTGAGAGTTCCGCACTTCCGCATGGAGACTCTTTGGTCGGTTATTTGTGCGGTTCAGCCTTCCGAGGTTCTTACGTCTATAGACCTCACAGAGGCCTATCTCCATATACCCGTCCAACCCGAGCATCAAAGGTTTTTACGTTTTGCGGTGCCCATGGGTCATTTTCAATTCCAGGCGTTGCCTTTTGGGTTGGCTACGGTGCCCCGCACCCTCACGAAGGTAATGGTGGTGGTGGCGGCGGCAACCTTGCAGCGAGAGGGCATTTTGGTACACCCGTATCTCGACGATTGGTTGATTCGAGCGCCATCCGTGGCGGAGTCGGTAGTGGCAACAGCGCGGGTGGTCGAGATGCTAGAGTGCTTGGGCTGGGTTATAAACCTTGCCAAGAATCAGTTGCAACCGGTGCAACGGCTTCTTTACTTAGGAGTGGTGTTCGACACAAACAGGAGCGGTATTTTTGCCGGAGACCAAAGTGCAAAAGATTTTAAAGCAAGTGACGGCATTCTTGCGCTTGAAAGCTCCGACAGCGTGGCGTTACTTGCAACTTCTCGGGTCCATGGCGGCGGCCTTGGACCTGGTTCCCTGGGCTCGAGCACACATGCGTCCCTTACAGTGGGCTTTGCTGTCCAGGTGGTCGCCGCAGGATCACCCGCTGGATTGGAAATTACCGCGATCGCAAGAAGTCAGCGACAGTCTTCTGTGGTGGCTGGATCCCGTACACCTTCGGGCAGGAGTGCCTCTGAGCCCACCGGATTGGGTACTGCTCACGACGGACGCCAGCCTGGCGGGGTGGGGGGCACATTATCATTCTCAAATGGCTCAGGGCTGCTGGCCACTGGAGATGGAAGGTTTCTCTATAAATCTTTTGGAGCTTCGAGCGGTTCGTTTAGCGCTTCTCGAGTTTCTTCCCCTCGTCAGGGGGAAGGCGGTTCGGGTTTTTTCCGACAATGCAGTAACGGTCTCCTATATCAATTGACGGGGCAACGGGCAGTGCGATCTTGTTGGAAGAGAGTCAGAGCCTGATGTATTGGGCGGAATCGCACCTAGTGGCCATTTCGGCGGCGCACGTGGCAGGCTGAGACAATGTACAGGCCGATTATCTCAGCCGTCATGTCATAGACCCAGGAGAATGGGAATTGAACCCGACAGTGTTTCGCGGTCTCATCCGCCGCTGGGGTCAGCCGGTGATGAACCTCATGGCCACCTTCGACAATGCCAAAGTGAGTCGGTTTTTCAGCAGACGCAGGGAACGCATGTCAGAAGGTCTCGATGGTCTGGCGCAGCCGTGGCCGGCAGGGATGTTACTTTACGTGTTTCCTCCTTGGCTTCTGATAGGACGAGTTCTTCAGCGTATAGAGTGACACAACGGTCCAGTAATACTCATTGCCCCAGATTGGCCCAGGCGGCCTTGGTATGCGGATCTGGTATGCCTTCAGATAGACAGTCCTTGCAGGTTGCCTCTTCGGGCGGACCTTTTACATCAAGGTCCCCTCCTCATGCCGAACGTGGATCGCTTCTCGCTTACGGCCTGGCTCTTGAAAGGGAAAGGTTGAAACGGAGAGGTTATTCGGCATCAGTGATAGCAACACTCTTGAGGGCTAGGAGACGTTCTACTTCTCTGGCTTACGTTCGGGTATGGTGAATTTTTGAGCGCTGGTGCGCCGAGCGTGGATTCAGACCTGGTGACACCCTAGTCCCTCAGGTGTTGTCGTTTCTCCAGAACGGTTTGGACAGGGGCTTAGTCCTCGCCACCCTTAGGGTTCAGTTGGTGGCTCTGTCGTGTTTCCGAGGCAAGGTGAAGGGAGTTTCCCTCTCCGGCCATCCGGATGTTTTGTGGTTCTTCAGGGCAGTTAAGAACATGCGTCCTCCAGTTCGGCCTGTGGTTCCGGCCTGGGATCTGAATTTGGTCCTTGAGGATTTAGCAAGGCCTCAGTTTGAGCTGTCCAGAGAGGTGCCGCTAAAAGAGCTCTCATGGAAGACTGCCTTTTTAGTGGCCTTGTGTTCTGCGAGATGAGTTTCGGATCTTCAAGCGCTGTCGTGCAGGGAACCGTTTTTACAGTTTTCTAAAGAGAAGGTAGTATTACAGCCGGTTCCCTCCTTTCTACCGAAGGTAGTCTCCAAGTTTTCATGTCAATCAGCCTATTTCGCTTCCGACGTTTAACGATTTGGAGGGTAAGCCCATCGATGCCGTTCTCCGCAATTTGGATTTAGCTGTGGTGCTCAAAAGATACCTGCGATGGACAAAGTCCTTTCGCAAAACGGACAGGCTATTTGTTCTGTTTGGGGGTCCTCGGAAGGGCGAAGCGTCATCCAAGGCTTCTATTGCAAGATGGGTAAAGCACGCCGTAGTTGCGGCGTATCAGGTGAGTGGGAAATTGCCTCCACAAGCACTGTTCCCTCTAAGCTGTGCGCTTGTGCGCGCGCACACACCTCGCCGAGCGAGCGCACATACTTTACAACAGAGCGCACAAAAATTACGATTCTGATTCTGATAGAAAACAACACAGACGTCTTAAAATTTAAAAGTTGTTGTGTATTTACGGTTTTCACAAGTTCTACAATATTTTCTAGTGCAATCAATGTGGTGTACATACTGTATTCTGACGTGTAGTCAAATTTTAAAGTATATAACTCCGAGTGTCGTTATGTGGCGCACAAAAATTTAACCTTTCTTCAAAAGCTGCACAGCTGATATTTTATGCGCATACAGCCTACAGAAAATTAGAGGGAACATTGTCCACAAGGCTTGCGCGCTCACTCCACTCGTAGCCAGGCAGTGTCCTGGGCCGAGTTCGCATTGATTCCGCCTGTGGATATATGTAGAGCGGCTGCCTGGTCGTCTCTGCACACCTAGCACTATAGATTGGATGTTCAGGCTAGAGGTGATGCGAAAGTGGGGGCGTCGGCCGTTATTGCAGGGCTGGCGGGTCCCTCCCAAGGTTGAGTACTGCTTTGGTACTGCCCTATAGTGCCTGGACTGGCCCGGAGAGACGATAAGGAAGAAGAAATTAGACCTTACCTGCTAATTGTCTTTCCTGGAGTTCTCTCCAGTCCAGGACCCACCCGTGGCATCCGCCTATATTCACTGTTTCCGTGGTTGTAGGAGAGTTTTTAGAGGCTTCTGTTCGTGTCAGTCTTCCGGCCTCTTGACTGTAGCTACGTCCAATACAGGATAAGTACTATTGAATCTTCCGCTCTAGGGGCTGGGTCGATAGGATCTCTGGAGCTCCTTACGTTCCAACGGAGCATCGCTTCTGTCCGGGATCTTAATGTTTTATATAATTGTACATTAATGTGTTAAAAAAAAAAGAAAAAAGGGGGAGTTGAGGCGACAGCTAGAGTTTGCTCGCTCTCAGGTAGGCTCGGTTTCTTAGTACTCTTTGTTACTTCCAATTAGTTTCGTTTTTTTTTTTTTTGGGGGTGTTACTGCTTAGGAAGTGTTAGACTGAAGAGGAGCCAGCAGGGGGAGCCAGTCACTGATTCAGCAAAACTTCAGTTTTTTTCAGTCCTCAGCTGCTGGAGAATGTTGACAACCCTATAGTGCCTGGACTGGCCCGGAGAGAACTCCAGGAAAGACAATTAGCAGGTAAGGTCTAATTTCTTTTCTATTTGAACTGTACCTGATGCTTTCTTGAAATTGTAAATTGTTCTTTTGTTGTCTTATTGAAAATTCAAATATTAGTATGGAACTCAAGGTCTCCTGCTATTATAACTTTGATCTTTTTTTTAAATAATTGTTTTTCTTTCTTTTAGTTTTTATGTTTTAACTGTTTGCGCTCTCCTTCAAACTCCTGGTTCAGTTTGGATATTGAAGTAGCCTTACTCAAAAACAATTTTATATATATATAAAGATCACTTTTCAAGCTTTCACAAGCACTTAACACATATATACAGCCAAAATATATAAAGGAACATGAAGAACCTTCAGAATGGAGCCTTTAAGGAAAACAAACTGCTAATCATGCACACATTGTTCCTTATGCTCCCCTTATCAGTCATTAGCTCTTAGAGCTCACGCTCAACTTCTTTTTATTGCCATATATATGTTTTTGTGGTTTTATATGTTATATCTTGTTAAAAAGTGTGCTTGCTCACTTTCAAATAAGCTCAATGGATTTTAGTGGTGATAATATAAAGTAGTCACTACAGCTACTCCATTGCTTATGCGCTGTGGGTACTGCAACTCATAAGATGATCCATTCACATTAATGTCTTCTCAAAGAACACTGTTGCCAAGCATACTTAACTGGTGATTTTAAACACAGCAATGCCTCTGATATTAACCAAGACGATGCCGGGACACTTCTTTTCACCCGACCTGTGTGCAGGTTTCGTTTCTCTGCCTCAGGGATATGGCGATCCCGTTGCTCAGGCCTGACATGTAAACTGAGAGGTAGCCATGGTTATTAAATATTCTCCAACCATTGGCACACTTAACATCTGGGGATTGTATGACGTCAGCAGCCAATTCAACACATTTTAATGAATATAATCAAAGCAGTGCGCTCCATTCCACAGCCTCGTTTAAGCCAAATGGCTTTACAGTTCTCAAATGGAAAATCCAGCATTGCTCTTTATATGCTAATAAAGCCCTCTGATCTCCCCTCTGCCCCATTTCAGTTCCGGTACATGATCAATGGTGCGCCACCGCAGTTATGAAAAGTTGTGAGACTGGCAGATGCAATGTGGCACTAAAGGTGCTGTCTCCACCTTATGTAGCAAACGGCTATAGTGTTCCATAAGGCGGATCGCCACCTTGCGCATTGTTTTGCCAATATACACTAGTGTGCGAAGGAACTGAATCATGTTTACAACATACCGAGTGTTACAGTTCGTGTTATACCATAAGCGGTATTCCTGAGAAGACTGATGTATCCATATTGCACTGACCAATGTCTGTGACCAAAAAACTGCATTGATTGCATAGTGAATATTCAACTACAGATTAATGCATGAAGGCATCTTTGGTCGTGTATGCATGACTTTATCCGTGATATTAGAGCTCCTCTTATAGGCTATACATGGTGGCTCAATAAAAAATAGAGTGCATTACCACTATGTGCCAATATTTATGTATAGCAGCTGCTACCTTGTGGGCCAAGTTAGAATAGTGCATCGCACACACTTGACTATCCATTTGTAGACTAATCTGATCCTGTAGTAATAAATCACATTTGGCATATAATGCACGTAAATATGCATGATGAATGAAGGAATCGGGGTATCCATGCTGCCGCAAGTGTTCTTTAACAATTCTGCTTGATTTTTATACTTGGATCATAGAGTATACCGGACGTGTACTCAAAAAATTGGCCTATAGGTAAATATCTCCTTAAGCCTACTGGCTGGTGATTTTCATACGATAGTAATGTATTTATATGTACTGGTTTCTGATACAGTGTTTCCAAGGAGCTCCCTTGTTTTATAACCTGGACATCCAAAAACTGGATTGACTTGTGAAAACCTTTAAGATGGGCATCGATTGTGTTCAACCATGACGTGAAGGCTGCCAATTGTTCCTTAGTCAAATTCCATAAACAAAACACGTAGTTGATAAATCATAAACCATACAGAAATGTGAGTAAACCACTTAGATTGACAGAAAAACTACTTTTCAAAGTTGGCCACATAGATATTGGTCACACATGGAGCCATTGTGGTATCCATGACAATGACATGGATTTGTAAATAGCATCCATGAAAGTTAAAATAATTCTCTTGTAAGGACAGTTCAGGCACTTTGTATAAATCCATAGGGATTCTGACCTCTGCCTCCTGGGATTTCAACACCCGCCTGACTATTTGTAAGGCGGCTTTCTGAGGAATATTTGTATGCAGCACTCCAAGTCCATTGTGACCAACAGTGTATCATCCGACACATTGATGTAGAAAGTCAAATGATGTAGAAAGTCAGTCGTACCTTTAAAATAAGAATGGGCTTTGGCCACTGTTGATTTTAAGAAAAACTCAACAAACTTAGACAGGGGTTCCAATACAGTCCCAATCAAAGTTACTATCGGCCTCCTAGGTGGTTTAGAGGTGGAATTTTGCACCTTGGGTACCAGGTAAAATATAGAATCTTCGGGCTATCCACACATAGGAACGTGCCCCCCCTTATGAGGAAGCCATCCATTGGTGTTTGATCCACCAGAGGTCAACTGGGGAGTAGGATCAGCTGTTGGAGGAAGATAACATTGAGGGCTACCCAATTGAAAGTCAGCCTCTTGACAATATTGCTGTTATATCCCAGAGCACAATGCATCCACCTTTGTTTCCACCTTTGTTTCGCCGTATCTTAAAAAGGATATAGCGATTTTAGAAAAGGTTCAGAGAAGAGCCACCAAAATGGTAAAGGGGATGGAAGGATACCCCTATGAAGAAAGACTAAAAAGGTTAGGGCTCTTTTAACCTGGAAAAGAGACGGCTGAGGGGAGATATGATAGAAGTCTATAAATTAATGAACGGAGTGGAACGGGTAAACGTAGATCGATTGTTTACGTTATCAGAATATAGAAAGACTAGGGGACATGCAATGAAGCTACAGGGTAAACTATTTAAGACTAATAAAAGAAAATATTTTTTCACTCAATGTGTAATCAAACTCTGGAATTTGTCACCGGAGGATGTAGTAAAGGCTGTTAGTGTAGCTGGGTTTAAAAAAGGTTTGGACAAGTTCCTGGAGGAAAGGTCCATAAACCATTATTAAGAAGGGACCCAGGATATCAATGCTTGACCCAGTACAAGCATTGTGGAACCTGTGTCTTTTGGAGAAACTGCTAGGTACGTATGACCTAGATTGGCCACTGTTGGAAACAGGATACTGGGCTTGATGGACCTTGGTCTGACCCAGTATGGCATATCTTTTATGTTCTTAACATCTGTTTGGCATAGGCAGAATATAAATGTTGTTAAAATTAAATTATGGGGTCCTCCATACCATCTTCTACATTTGAAAGGAGGTGAGATGCTTCCTGTACCAAGTCATAACCACAACGCATGCCTTAAGGTCAAATGGAACAAACCTGTCGCTGCTGTTACTACTACAGCTAATCATTTGTATAGCGCTACAAGGTGTACACAGTGCTATTCATATAGATATAAGACACAGTTCCTGCTCATCAGAGCTTCAATCTAATCAAGATGGAAAAACATCGCAGAACTGGGGACTAGAGTATGGCAAGATACACATAAATAGTAGACGAGAATGAGGAGCATCAGGATCCAAAAGCAGCCTCAAAGAGGTGGGTCTTCATCCTGGACTTGAACAGGGCCAGAGAAGGAGACCGACACACTGACTCAGGTAGTCTGTTCCAAGCATATGGAGCAGCAAGGTGGCATGAATGAAGTCTGGAGTTGGCAGTGGCAGAGAAGGGCACAGATAAAAGGGTCTGCCAGAGGAGTGGAGTTCCCCAGGAGGAGTGTAGAGTGAGATAAGAGAGGAAAGGGAGTGAGGAGCAGCAGAATGAATGTCCTTGTAGGTAAGTGGGAAACGTTTGAATTGGATGCGGAAACGGATAGGGAGCCAGTGAAGTGACCTGAGAAGAGGGGTTACATGAGCATAGCGACATTGGTGGAGGATAAGCTGTACCGTTGAGTTTTGAACAGACTGAAGGGGAGACAGATGATTCGGAGGGAGACCAGTGAGGATCAGATTAGAATAGTCAAGATGGGAGGTGACTAGTGAGTGGATGAGAGTCTTAGTAGTGTGTGTAGAAAGGAAGGGATGAATTTTGCCAATGGTATAGAGAAAGAAGTGACAAGTTTTATCTATCTGTTGGATGTGTGCAGAGAGAGAGAGTAGAGTCAAAGATGACCGCAAGGTTGCGAGCTGAAGAAATGAGGAAGAGTGTAGTGTTATCCACAAAAATAGAGAAGGGAGGAAGGGGGAAGGTGGGTTTAGGGGGCAAGATAAGTAGCTCAGTATTGGCCATGTTCAGTTTCAGATGGCAGTGAGGCATCCCAGGCAGCAATGTCAGATAGGCAGGCAGAGGACTGAGTCTCCATTCTCTATTCTCTATAGGCCCTTATCTGAAGCTGCTGACAGGGACTGTAAAAGACTCTTTTGATTCAGGGACCTCAAACTTGGCCAGCTCCTACTACCAATTTCTTTTAGACTTGCGCATAATGTCATTCTTTGTTTCTTACATACTTTCTTTGTATCACTCCTTTGTCTGCAGTTTTCAAGTGTTTGTGCGCACAGTATATGTAAAGCAATTGACATAGTTTTTCCTTTGAAAACTGCTCTGGAAAAAGTGCCCAGAGGGAGCTGCATTTGCTTTACCTGTGGTTGGTTGGTTGTATTTTGTTTTGTTTTTCGGGATTACTTTTGAAAATGTAAAACCATAGATATTGCATTTTTCACTCTATTCCTGTCCCTGGGAACACCTCCATTCAATGCAGATGAAAAGTATAAATGCAATGCAATGTGTACCTTTTGGGTCAATGCTGACTCCTGGCCACCCAGCAGTCCCTAGGTTTTCTTGGCAAGCTGTGACCAGAAGTAGATTGCCAGGCCTTTTATTTTGAGGCAATGGAGGGTAAAGTGACTTGCCCAAGATCACAAGGAGTGCCAGTGGGAATTGAACCCTGATCCCATGAGTCCTAGGCTGTTGCTGTAATTACTAGGCTACTCCTCCACATAGGTTGTTGAGGGAGAAATTAAGATGTCTAGGTCGGGATGTACTCGGTTCCCCCTGTATTTTACAAAAAGCCTTTGTTGAATGCAGAGCCTCTTGTAAAACACATATAAGAGAATGTAGGCATGTATGTGTATTTGTCAGTGGGAGCAGTGACTTTAAAAAGAAAATGTAGAAAAATAAAAGGAGCTCAAGCTCTTATATAAGTGTTGTGGCAGCCAGGAACATTGTGGGTATTGCTGATGCCTAATAGGGGGTAACTGCCATCCCCAGTTGCTCCTGTCTCGTCAGTGTCCAACTCACTTTGGTGCCTCTGACCTTGTAACGGCAGTCTCATGGTACTACTGCTAGTGGTCAAGCTGCCAAATAAGGAACTTTTTTTTTCTGAGAAGCAGTTTTATTTCATTTTTTTTCTCATTTATTAGTTTTTAGGTTAATTTGCATAAACTAGCTACATGGAAAATTAAGCCTGGTTTTGTAGCCTTTATGGACCAGGGTTGTGCCAAATAAGGCAGTGTTTCCCAATAAGGAAAGTAATCCCTTACTTGTCAGACTGACCCCTAGCAGAGCCTCCTGACACGTTGCTAGGGGGTCAGGTACTGACATATTCTCAAGATGGCAGCAGGAAGGGGAGGATACCACTGAAAGCTTCCCTGGAGCGGTTAAATATTATTGGTGTGGGGTGTGTGTGTGTGTGTGTGTCTAGTTTGAGCAGCATGGGAGCTTTCTGGTTGAGGACCTTCCTGTGCTTGATATCTGGGCCAGAGGTGCCCTGGATCAGATAGCCTCAGGGTGGGGTGACTACTGGTCCAAGAGTCCTTCAAGTTGGTGCTACATTTCATCGCAGATAATCTTGCTGCTTCCGTGTAGGAACTTTATGTCAACCCTGAGCCAAAGAAAAGATTTGGCGCCAAAGAAAAGATTTGGCACTAAAGGGGAATTATAAACCCATGCCAAAATTCAAAGTGCTTCTTTATATTGAGAGCAATTCCTGAATTGGTGGGTTTGCAGACTGACCCCTTTACCCTTTTAGCATAGTAGTTTTACAGCAGAAATTTCCATGCTAAAACTTACTGCATTAAGAGTAAGGTTAGCACTTATTTCCTTATCATCCTGCTAGACTAGTCCAGATGAGAAGGTTATGCTCCACATACAGCAGGTGGAGGCAGACTTGAACAACTTCCAGTGATGTCATCACTTGGGTATACCCTCTGGTGAGGTACCGAGAGAAGACAGTACTGCCTGCCTCCAGCGGATAGCACGATGTTTGGACTGGTGCAGCAGTGCAAATATGCCTGTCTCGCCTGGCCCAGACTACAGTCCTGTGTGCTTGAGGCCAGTAGACTCAACGTTTGCTCATAGCTCAGGTATGCCCATGTTTCCTTGAACTGATTTCTTGCCCTTTGTCAAGCCCAGTTACCCACAGGTTCCTAGCACTTGGTGGGCTGACGAGCAGACAGGAAGACCTCACAGGGCCCCTGAGGGGATGGTAAATTTGGGCCCAGACCTCCTTTTTCTCTTGCTGTCCTCTATTGCTTGCTGAGTTTGTCCTTTTTTTAATTTTTTTCTTTCAGATGTTTTTCTTTCCCCATTGAATTGAATGGGCTGCATTTGGCTCTTTGATGCTTTCAATAAAGCAGCTTCAAATTAAAAAAAAAAAAAAAAAAGACCTCCTTTCTTATCTCTCCAGTCCAGTACGTGTGGGTTATCAGCCTCCACCAGAAGCTGGGAACTGAGCATGTCAGATTTTGGATGTCACTGTACAAGAGCTCCCTCCATAGGCTGTATCTCAGTTCCCAGCAACTGGTAGAGCTTCCCCTTGACTGAGCTCCACTGGAAGGATTTATTCAGGTATTAAAAAACAAAATAAGGAAAATAGAAAAAGAGTGAGAAAAGAAAAGGAGGCTTCAGATTACTAACAGAGGCTCAGCAGCTGTCATGAGCTTACAGGCTGGGCAGTTTCCTCAGTAAAAGGTTTCTGATGGGGGCTGGCAGCTGGCAGGGTCTGCTTCTTCAGCATCAGGACTCTTGAGTGGGTCAGGTGCAGCCCAGGGGTCAAATATCTGGTGGTCCATGCCCCTTCCCCTCCAGCCGGACAGTCCAGCATTCCTCTAAGGGGGCTCTGCTGACTTTCCTAATTTCCTCCCTTCAGTTCAGTTTTTGTTATTTATATGCTTCCTTCCCATGCATGTGCTGGTATGTTCTGTCACTGTTGCAGATGCAGCCCACCCCCCGAGCCCAAGTTGGTTGCAGGGTTTGGATGGGGTCCTCTGGAGATTAGCCAATCGACTGTTGCACTCTGAGGTCCCCCCACAAGTGGGGGGGAAGGCTCGTCCATTTTGCCCATCATTGCACTATTGTCACCTCGGATGCCTGGGTGCTGCAGGTTGTCCACAGCAACTATCTGCTGCATTTTGCCCAGCTGCTGCCTCTTTACTATCCCGGGGCATATCCATGGACTCTGCACACTGGGGTCTGCTACAGACTGAGGTTGTTGCCTTGCTGGCTGACCTCACCATCGAGCCGGTTCCTCCAGCTCTATGCGGGCAGGGCTTTACTCCAGGTACTTCCTGGTCCCCAAAAAGACTGGCAGGTTCTGCCCCATTCTAGATCTGTAAAACCCAGTTGAGGTTTTGCAGCTCTAGAAAGGGGCAGAACCTGCCAGTCTTTTTGGGAACTAGGAAGTACCTGGAGTAGAAACCCTGCCTGATTTGAGCTGGAGGAACCGACTCGATAGTGAGGCCACAACCTCGGTTTGCAGCAGACCCCAGTGTGCAGAGTCCATGGGGTATGCCCCGGGATAGTAAAGAGGCGGCAGCTGGGCAAAATGCAGCAGATAGTTGCTGTGGACGATCTGCAGTACCCAGGCACCCTGATGTGCAAAAAGTTCAAGATGGTTTCATTGGGGATGCTGCTCCCGTTCCTCCTCCTCCTCCTCCGCCTCGATGATTGGCTATGCTCCTTGCATCTGAAGGATGCATATGTGCACATTCCAATCCACCCGCATCACAGACTGTACATTCGGTTTGTGCTGGGGGGCCGGCACTACCAGTACCAGGTGCTTCCCTTCAAGCTGGCCGCAACCCCTAGGTTCTTCATGAAGTGTCTGGCGGTCGTGACTGCTTTTCTCTGGACCCTGGGGGTCTTTGTCTTCCTGTATCTGGATGACTGGCTCATAAAGGGTTCCACGCCCTCCAGAGTACGGCAATCCACCAAAGTCACCATTCAGATTCTCGAAGATCTCCGTTTCGTGATAAACTAGTCAAACAGTAAACTGTAAAAGTTACTAGTTATCAGTTCAGACAACTATGTATATAAAGCATTTGCTTCATGTTAAATGTACCTATGGATCTATGTAAATAGTTCAACCTCTGTTCTTTGTAATATGTTGTGTTAAATGTAAACCGCCCCTGATCTATGGAAGGGGTGGTATAGAAGAACCAAATAAATAAATAAAAATAAATAAAAGATCCCATCTCCAGCCAATGCAGCAACTGGAGTCCATTGGGGTCCTCCTCGATACCAAGGGCGAGAGCATTTCTGTTGGCAGACTACCTGCAGCATCTCATTGAAGTGGTGGGTGTGTTGTAGCGCCACACTTTGGCCCGTGGGCTGCTGCAAGCCCTTGATCACATGGCGGTCATGGTGCATGTCACCCCCCAGGTCCGCCTCCGCATGCAGCAACCTCAGTGGACTTTATGAATGCAATGGCAGCAAGCCTCAGACCTCCTGTGGGACAGGGTGGTCATCACTGCATCTCTCGCGCAATCCCCAGAATGGGAACATGCGTCGGGGCCTCCCATTCCAACCAGCAGCGCCCTGCAGACTACTTCACGATGGATGCCTCCACGTTTGGCTGGGGTGCATCCCCAGACAGTGGTCTCTGCACCCAGGGCCTATGGTAAGAGAGTGAGAGTCTCCATCAGATCAACTTCCTCGAGCTCCGGGCCATTGCAAATGTTCTTCGTGCCTTCCGAGCACATCTGGGGAATCAGGTGGTCCTGGTCCAGATGGACAACCAAGTGGCTATGTTTTGTGTGAACAAGTAGGGGGGCATAGGCTTGTACTTCCTGTGTTGGGAGGTTGTTCACTTTTGAAAGTTCGCCTTGCTCCATGTCATGGACCTCAGGGCGACTTGTCTGCCCAGTGAGAGCAGTGACCTAGCTAGAACCACAGAAATGGATTTTGGTGACAACAGATGCCAACCTCACGAGATGGGGAGTGCATTGCGAGTCACAAGTGACACAGGGGCTCTGGTTCTCGGAGGAGAGCTCTTGGTCCATCAGTCGTCTGGAAATGAGCAGTCTTTCTGGCTCTCCAATGAATCAGGGGAAGAAAAAAAACTGAAGAACGGTAAGGGTCTGCTCCGACAATGCATTGACAGTAGCATACATCAGTCGCCATGGGGGCACAGGCAGTGTGATGTTGGTGAAAGAGATTTGTCTTCTATTGCTGTGGACTGAAGAGAACTTCAAAGCTCTTATGGCAGCTCTCATAGCTGGCAAGATTAATGTTCAAGTGGATTTTTTCAGTCGACACTGCCTAGACCCAGGAGAATGGGAACTAAATGTGACAGTGTTTCATGAGATCACCTGCCAGTGGGGTGTGCTGGTCATTGATCTCATGGCCTCCATCTACAATGCCAAGGCAAACAGGTTCTTCAGCAGGTGTTGGGAGCCCTTGTCTGAGAACTTTGATGCTCTGGCGCAGAGGTGGCTGAAGGAAGGGCTCCTGTATGTGTTTTCTCCATGGCCTCTTATAGGACGTCTCCTTCAATGCATCCCAGAAAGGTGGTTCTCATTGCTCTTGACTGGCCCCAAAGGCCATGGTATGCTGACCCCCCCCCCCCCCCCCCCCGCTCTTGTTAGCAAGTCTCTGATGTCTCCTGGACAGAATCAATATGCTCTTGCAAGGGTCAATCCTGATGCCTCAAGTGGATTGATTCTTGCTTATGGCCTAGCTCTTGAAAAGGCATGTCTGAAACGGAAGAAGTACTCTGCGGCAGTGGTAGCCATTCTTTTGAAAGCCTGTAAGCATTCAACGTTCTTGACTTCTTGCAGTGTGTGGAGAGTGTTTGAGAGCTGATGTGGGGCAACAGGCTTTGGGCTTTTTCATCCTCTCTTCCGGATGTTCTGGCCGCCTTGCAGGCTGGGCTGGACAAGGGGTTGGCCTTAAATTCCCTCAGAGTCCAGGTGGCAGCTCATGTGTTACTTTGGGTGCATAAGGGGTTCTCACTGGCAGCTCACCCCAACGTGGCCTGCTTTTCTCAGGGCAGTAAAGCAAATACAGCCGCCTTTTGCAGGCTATTGTTCCTCGATGAGATCTCAACCTGGTGCTATCGGCTCTTACACAGTCACCTTTTAAGCCTCTCTCGAGAGCTTCCTTTTGAAGGACCTTACCTTGAAGGCAGTTTTCTTGGTGGCAATCTTTTCAGTGCATTGAATTTCAGAGCTTCAGGCTCTGTGTTGTAGGGAGCCCTTTCTAGTATTCTTCAACGAAAAAGTGGTGCTGAGACCTGTTCCGTCCTTGTTACTGAAGGTAGTGTTGCAATTCATCTCGGTCGAGTCTTGACCTTTCTGGTTTTTAGTGGTTTGCAGGATACTGAGAAGGATAGTCAGCTGCACTGTCTGAACCTGTGCAGGATCTTGCATCAGTATCTTAAGAGAACGGAGTCCTTCCGTAAATCCAGTCATCTCTGTTTTGTTTGGGGGGCCGCACAAGGGTGAAGCAGCTTCCATTGCCTGATGGGTCAAAGAGACAATCACATCTGCCTGTTTTGCTAAAGAGTAGGCCGGTTCTGACTGCTCTGAAGCCACATTTGACAAGATCTTAATCAGTGGCCTGGCAGAGTTTAGGCTAGTTCCGCCAGCTGACATTTGCAGGGTGGCTACTTGGTCATTCTTGCATACCTTTTACACGTCATTACTGTCTGGATGTACAAGCCTCAAATGAAGTGCATCATGGGGGCTTCAATACTCCAGGCCAGACTCGTGGGTCCCTCACAAGATTTAATTACAGCTCTGGTACATCCCACACATACTGGACTGGGGGGATGATAAGCAAGGCAAAATTAGACCTTACCTGCTAATTGTCTTTCCTTGAGTCCATCCAATCCAGTCCAAGACCCTCCCAGTAAGAACAACATTGTGCTTTTGAATCCTAGAAGCACTGGATGAGTCCAGTCCAGCTGTTGTCCCGGGATGGATTCCTTAAGAAGAACATCACTATACACCGAGGAGTCCTCTTGGATGTTTCATTACTTTATGGTAAGTATGACCTTGGCTTCTTGCCGCCTTATTTATTTTATTTATTTATTTATTTATTTATTTATTTATTTACATTCTCTTATATACTGTGCTATTCTGCATCAGTGTGGTTTACATTGGACAAACTGAAATTACATTGAACAGGGCATTATAACTTGGAGATAACCCTCCATAGCCCATGTTCCCTGTAAAATAGTTAAGTGGCTTGCCCAAGACCACAAGGAGCACCTGTGGGACTAGAAACCCCAGTCTTTCCGGCCCAAGGTTGCTGTCCTCTAGTGGGATTTGAACCCCCGACCTTCCGGCCTGAAGTACCTTGCCCCAACCACTAGGCCACTCCTCCACTTCTCACCTTGTAAATAGTTCTATATGTTTTGTTGTTTTTTTCTTCTGCAACACAAGTGTTTGGAGAGGGCTTAGTTACTGCCCTCGGGTTTGTATACCGGGAATGTTATCCATGTTTGTAATCTTCTATGCTGTCTTGGATCTGCTTTGTCAATAGAATACTGATCTCTGGAGCCTATGAAGGGAACTCTTGTACGATGACATCAGAAATCTGACATGCATAGTTTCCAGCTTCTGGTGGAGGCTGATAACCCATATGTACTGGACTGGATGGACTCGAGGAAAGATAATTAGCAGGTAAGGTCTAATTTTGCCTTTTTCTCCAGCAACTAGATCTCTCAGACCTGTGGAGGTGGCTGCAGCAGCCCTCCTTAGGGTTTCCCCAGTTGTCTGACAGGTGCTGGGATTCTATGATTTATTTGCCAGTACAGCCTTGCCCAGATATTTTCAGTCTGTACTGCCGGATTTCCATGCCTGGTTTTACTGGGTTAGTACAGAATTATTATCTCAGGGTATATACCCTCGAGAATTGAGGGATATTGTTCTTACACCATCTCCCAAAGATAAACAAGTTAGTCTAGCAGATGTAGCTAATTTTCATCCTATTGCAAACATCCTGCTGCTGATTAAAGTATTGGACACATTAGTAGCTGGACAGTTAGATAAATTTGATTGCTTGGGTAGTTCATAATTTGGCTTCAGGAAGGGGCACAATACGGATTTGTTCTTGTGGATTCTGACTTCAGACATGAATACCGTGTTATCTAAAGACCAGATAGCGGTTTTATTACAGTTTGATCTTACTGCGGCCTTTGATTTGGCTGATCATGGCTATGGGTTGGCTATTTTGGATCATCTTGGAGTCTCTGGGTTGGTGCACAGTTGGTTCTCGTGTTTTCTGAAAAATAGGTCCTATCATGTTAGGACTGGTATTGATCATTCGGGGAGGTGGAGGGTCCGTTGTAGTGTCCCCGGGGCTCGCCACTTTCACCAGTTCTTTTTAATATTCTTATGATAATATTAGGCAGGTTTATTTTTTAAAATAAATCTAAAGTTCTGTGCTTATGCAGATGACCTTTCTATATTGCTAACATTTACATCACCGGTAGGTGATTTTTTATTCATGAAGAAATGATACTTTACAATAGCTGGAAAGGCGGGTGAGGACTTTGTGTCTACTGTTGAACATATCTATAGCAAAGGTCCATTGTTGAAACAATGTCAGACAGCTTCCCCACTCGTTGCTTGAGGCATTGAAACGGTTAAATCCCAGTGTCGATCCAGTACTCCAGGTGCTCAGACTTTTACTGGATGAAAATTTATCCTTCAAAACTCACATTAGTTCGGTTGTGTCAGTCTCTTTTTTTTTTTTTTTAGACTGCGTCAATTACATAGTCAACACCCCCCTTTTTTTTTCTATCGTTCACTTATGGCGCAAAGTACTATTCTTGCTTATTTGGATTATGGTAATATGCTGTTTTTGAATTGTTCACAGAGGCAGGTGAAACAGCTTTGTCAAAACACCGTGGTTTGACTTATATATGGGGTACCTAGATACACTCCAGTGACCCCGTTGCTTTGTGAATTTCACTGGCTTAGGGTTCTAAATCAAGCTAGATTTATACAATCCTTTACAAATTTTTTAATGATTATGTATCGGAACAATTTTCTTTTCTGCTGCTTACAATTTTAATAACTAAATCTAAATACTTAGTCTTCTAGCATTATTTTATTCCCTCCTTATTAGCGATATTATTTTAAAATCCAGGTTTAAATACACAGTTCCCTATAGGGCTGCAGAACTGTGGTCACAATTACCAGTTGAGTAAAGTATTCTCCATCTATTTTATACTTTCGCAAAAGTTTAAAATTTTGGTTGTTTAACAACTAATTGATTCAAATTGTAGGCTGCTATCGCGTTTTTTAATGAAACTTGGTATGTTTTACTATAAACGGCACTGAACCATTGGGTTTGAGAGTGTAGCGGTATATAAGCATGTATTAGATTAGATTCAGAATCTAATCTAATCTATCTAAACTTGGGAAGTGCTGCTCAGTATGAAAGATGACAAAAAGGAAATCCTACTGTTGTAACTCTGGGCCACATTAAGAAGAATGGATATACCAGAACCACCTGATAGTTCTCTTGCTTCTTAATCAATGTAAAGGTTGTGCAACAGTTCAAACGGAACATGGAGAAACAGAATGGTTTAAAATCAGCAAAGGTGTACAACAAAGCTGCATACTTCCCCCCTACCTGTTTAATTTATATGTATAACAAATCATCAGAGAAGCAGGAGTGTATGAAAACTGATGGAAGACTCAACAACCTTTGCTGTGCCGATACCACATTACTGGATGAAAGTGAAGACTATTGGAAACATTTGCTTCTCAAAATCAAGGAACATAGTCTTAAAATGGGCCTATACATTAATGTAAAGAAGACAAAAAGATCCTGACAGCTGGCAAAAACAATAAGCTCATCGTTGATGGAGAAGAAATTGAAATAGTTGACAACTTTAACCTACTTGGATAACTATCAATAAAGAAATGACAAGCAGTCAAGATATCAGACAACGCATCGCTCTTGGCAGAATGGCTATGAAGGACCTAGACAAGATTTTCAAGAGCAGAGATGTCTCTCCATACAAAGACTTGACTTGTTCAAGCCATGGTATTTTCAGTAACATTATAAGGATGTGAAAGTTAGATAGTGAAAAAGATAGACAGGAAGAAAATCGATGCCTTTGAATTATGGCGCTGGTGACAAATACTGTGTATACCATAGACCAGTGATGGCTAACCTTTTTGAGCCCGAGTGCCCAAACTGCCGCACAAAACCAAAGAATTTCCTCAAAGTGCCAGCACGTCCATTAAAGCCTCATTTGCATAAGGTGCCTCATTTGCATAAATATTTGCATAATGTTACCATACACTAACTTTTAGTAAACATGCCTCTTAATGAGTATATGGATAAAGAAAGACTAAAAGGTTTCTACATTACTATAATCCAGTACCAACCGCCAGGCACATTAGGAACTACTACAAACGCTGCCCATTTAGAACCCATAGCAAACCCGCCGTATCCTAACAGTACTACCAGGACTCACAAAGCACCATACCCTAACTATCAAAAGGCAACACTGCAAATATTAAACCAATACATTTCAGAGAACAACAATACATGACCTACTGGGGAAAGAACAAGTGGCAATGTCAAATAGGAATTATATAAACAGAATACCTCAGCTCAGTTACACATGCAGAACAGACCATCACCAAACAAGGAATCACAATTTAAAAACAGGAAGACAATAATTAAACTGGGAACCCCAAAAGCCAAACTTGGAATATACAACAACACTGTAGAAATAAAACTATAAATTAATTTCCTCTTGTACTAAACAAAGCGCAAAAATTAATGATGCACATTTCCCAGAGCTGACATATTCCAGTTAATAAATTCAAAATAAAGAGATATTTTTCTACCTTTTGTGCATTTTTTTTCAGTTGCAATTGCTCCAGCCACTTTCTTCTGGTTTCTTCGTGTCTTCTCCTAACTCTCCATCTGCTGTCCATTTGTCCTTTCTTCTGTCTTCTTGGTTTTTTTTTCCATTCTCTCTCTACATCTGCTTTAACATACTAATCTTTCTCCTTTTGCTCTTTCCTCATTCCTATTTCATCTACTCAAAATTTACCCCTCCATCCTCAATCCCCACTTATTCTCCCAATACCCGGCCAATTGTAGATTTTTTATCCCTCCCACACAAAATATTTTTCCCCTCTCCATTTTACTCTCCCAGCCCCATCCCATTCTAATCCTCCCCCAACACCAGCTCCCTTCTAGTTCCAGCCTCACCCAGCATCCATTCCCTTCTAGTCCCTGCATCAGCCCATTTCCAGTCCTAGCAGCCCCCCAACCCATTTCCAGTCCTAGCAACCTCCCAACCCAATACCAGTCCTAGCCCCCCCTCATCAACCCACTTCCAGTCCTAACCCCCCATAAGCCCATTTCCAGTCCTAGCTCCCCCATCTATTTGCAGTCCCATCCGAGTCCCTCCATCAGCTCATTTCCAAACCCAGCCCCCCATGAGCCCATTTCTAGTCCTTTCCTAGCCCCACCATCAGCCCATGTCAAATCCTAGCTCCCCTCCACTCAGCCCATTTCCAATCCAAGCCCCCATGAGCCTACTTCCAGTTCTAGCCCCTTCATGAGTCCATTTCAATCCAATCCCCACCACAGCCCATTTCCAATCTTAGCAGCCCCCCATGAGCCAATTTCCAGTCCTATTCTAGCCCCTCCATCAGCCCATTTCCTGTCCTAGCCCCCCCTCACCCATTTCCAGTCCTAGCTCCCTCCCCCTCACAACCCATTTCCATTCCAAGCCCCAATCCCATCAGCTATTTGCAGTTCAAGCCCTCCTTCCACTCAGCCCATTTCCAGTCTTAGCCCCCCCATAGCCCATTACCAGTCCTAACCCCCCCATCAGCCCATTACCAGTCCTAACCCCCCCATCAGCCCATTTCCAGTCTTAGCCCCCCCCATAGCCCATTACTAGTCCTACCCCCCCCCAAATCACCATCACCATCACCAGCCCACTTCCAGCCTTAGCACCCCCCATGGCCCATTACTAGTCCTAACCCCCCCCCCATCAGCCCATTTCCAGTCTTAGCCCCCCCCATGGCCAATTACCAGTCCTAACCCCGGCCAATTACCAGTCCTAACCCCCCCCCCTGGCCAATTACCAGTCCTACCCCCCCCCGGCCAATTACCAGTCCTACCCCCCCCCCTGGCCATTTACCTTTCCTACCCCCCCCCTGGCCATTTACCCGTCCTATCCCCCCCCATCAGCCCCTTTCCAGTCTTAGCCCCCCCCCCTGGCCAATTACCAGTCCTAACCCCCCCCCCCTGGCCAATTACCAGTCCTACCCCCCCCCCCCGGCAAATTACCAGTCCTAACCCCCCAATCAGCCCCTTTCCAGTCTTAGCCCCCCCCCCCATGGCCAATTACCAGTCCTAACCCCCCCCATCAGCCCCTTTCCAGTCTTAGCCCCCCCCATGGCCAATTACCAGTCCTAACCCCCCCCATCAGCCCCTTTCCAGTCTTAGCCCCCCCCATGGCCAATTACCAGTCCTAACCCCCCCCCCATCAGCCCATTTCCAGTCTTAGCCTCCCCACCATAGCCCATTACCAGTCCTAAACCCCCTTCCCCCCTATCATCCCAAATTAAAAAAAAAAACCCCAAACAACGCGGCTGCTTCTGCCGCGGCAGCCTCAAGAGCTCTGCCGCGGCAGCCTCAAGAGCTCGGCCGCGGGCCCCCCCCCCCCTGCCCGGCAGAGCCTCCCTGCATCATCTACCTTCAAGTCGCAAAACGCGGGCTTCTTTCAGAGCCGCGAGAGTTTCCTTTCTCGCGGGAGAGCCGCGAGAAAGGAAACTCTCGCGGCTCTGAAAGAAGCCCGCGTTTTGCGACTTGAAGGTAGATGATGCAGGGAGGCTCTGCCGGGCAGGGGGGGGGCCCCGCGGCAGAGCTCTTGAGGCTGCCGCGGCAGAGCTCTTGAGGCTGCCGCGGCAGAAGCAGCCGGTTTGTTTGGTTTTTTTTTTTTTTAAATTTGGGACCTTTTAAATGCGGACCTTCCCGCGTGCCAGCTGCAAGGCCTTCGCGTGCCACAGCTGGCACGCGTGCCATAGGTTCGCCATCGCTGCCATAGACTGCCCAAAGAACAAACCAGCAGTACTAGAGGAGATCAAACCTAAGCTTTCTTTAGAAGCACAGATGACAAGACTTTGACTGGATACATCATGTGAAGAGAGAGATCATTAGAGAAAGATATCATGCTTGGCAAGACAAGGTCAACGCAAAAGAAGAAAACCAGCCACGAGAAAGAGACGCCCATAGCTGCTGCTGTTGTATCGATCCATCAACAATGAGCCGCCTGACTGAAGACCGAACTTTGTTTAGGACAACTGTCCAGAGAGTCAACATGAGTCGACACAGACTCGACGGCACTTAACAACAACAATAGCTATTGTAAAGGTACCATGACCAATTAATAATGACAAACACACTAACTGGGCCTTTAAGAGTACTCATTTCTTTTTGTTCGAACTATTGTTGTGAGGACAGACTATTGTGAGGACAACACCTCAAATTAAGAATGAATTTACTTTCAAAACTTATCAGCACGCAAAACATCAGTGCACTCTTCATCAAAAATATAAATCATTATCTGCAGTCCAGCTCTAGCGTTAACTATGCAATATTTATCCAGTCTATCGATGCAGTGCCGTGTTTCGAACCAGCCAACCAACTTTTACTTTTAGTTCTTCGTCAGGATCCAATGTCTAATACATTGAAAACTCTCCAATTTGCCACACATCAGACATACTGCTGCCAAATATTTTGCATGATATTGCTGATCCAACCATGGAAGAATGGGTGTATTAGGCAGGGAAAAAGGAAAAACTGTCACAGGATTTGTGAACATCCATTTACAGCTAGGATTTCTCTCCTGCTCTTGGCTTGTAGTTGAGGCGTACTGACATGTATGAGGGTGGAGGTGGATACCTCCCAACTGACCTTAACATATATCTTAAGGGCTTGGAGGTCCACCCTACACACACTTTGGGGTAGGGAAAGGCATGCTGTTGCCCAACTGGTATGGAGATTAGAAGGTGTGCTGTAGGGCTGGGGATGGGGCCTTTACTAGGTATGGATTTCTTGGGTGTGCCATCCCTGCTCACGCCTCATCTTTCCTACACACTGTGAGGTTGATGGTTTGTTTTTTAATGTTGGTGTGAAGAGGGAAGCCTAAGCCTAACTAGTCAATGTTCAAATTTGTTACCTAAAGTGACCTTTGGGGGTAAAGGCACACTGAAGGGGGAAGTTGAGGCAGTAGCCTTAGAGGCATGGGCTCTCATGTTAGGGCATAGTGAGGTGGGCAGTTTGTGTGGTAGGCATTCACTGGGCATATCAAACTGTGGTGTTTGAAGGCGGTTATCTGCTGGGACTTTGGATTGACTGCCAGATACTGTGATGGGGGAGGAAGGAATGATTCCTTATTATAGGTTTTTGGATATTGTTTAATAGTGCAGATTGGTATGACCACATAAACTGTGGCTCTCTATAAATACAAATTGGTGTAGGTTTGAATTTCTTTAATATTGTAATATGAGGCCAAATGGGGGCAACATTGTTTTGTACTAGTGACTGGAGGAAGCAAAGGGTTAACGAACTCAGCTCCTCTTTCCTGATTTGCCCTTTTGTAGCTGCCTCTTCATGGAGCTCAGGAGAGGGGGGATAGATATGACTTTGATTAAGAATATGTTTGTTTTTCCTCAGTGCCTTGTTATTTGAGAATAGCCACCTGACAGAGTGCAGTGATTCCAGATGTGCGAGTGGGTTGGGAAATGGTACACAATAGTTGAATTGTCTAATGACCTTTGAAAATTCCTCCTGTGTCTCGGCAAGACAGTGGGGGAAGGGGTCACTTCTGACAACTGACACCAACCCATCACTGTGAATTAGGGCAAGTCCCATCCCAGGATAGCTAGGGACTAAAGGGGGTAGTTACTAAGCTGCAATGTCAGTACCGGAAGTTAGTGACTCCTGCAGTAAAGGAGTAACACAGGTTTGGTGATTCCCAGGGAAAAATAACACTAGCTCAAAGCTAATGTTTTTTCTGGCTGAGAGCACTGGACCACTAATATGTGACCTGATGCTCCCAGCTGCTGTCTTAAAGGGGTTGTGCTGTAAAGAGCACACCAGTGGTCTGGGGAGGGTCTTCTCTCGCCCCCTGGCACCACCATGGAGGCAGGGTACCCCTCTCTCCAGGCCTAGCTTGAGCAAGATTGATGGTTTAGTAGGCCTGGATGGGAACGACCCCCACCACTCTCTCATTCCCATTTGGGCTGGTGCTACAAGGGCACCATTTTGAACCAGGCATCTGCCCAGACGGGAGCGAATGGGGAGGTTAACTTCTGTCTGGGCCCACTATACCACCAGGCTTGCTTAAAGTAGGGGTGGGGGGAGCCAGATCGGAGTCCAAGGGGGGGGGGGTAGAGGTGGGACTTTAGGCTTTTGGGGGAGGGGGGTTACTTGGGAGGGGTGCCCTGACCATGGTGGTGCCTGGGGGCTTGGTGGAGACCACCAGTGCATTCTTTACAGCATGGCCCCTATAAGATGACCAGGAGTATTGAGTCAGGTGTCAGTGGCCTGATGCTCCCCAGAAGAAGAATGTCAGCATTGAGCTGCTGATATTCATTTAAATACTAATGAGGTGTTTTGCATGCTTTGCATCTCATTAGTATTCAGTACACATTCCAGTACATCCCTCCAGTCCAGTCCAAACGAGTGAATTGCGCTCCTCTACCAGCAGGCGGAGACTGAGAACATAGCTTCAGGTGTGCCATAAGCAGCCTCTGCTAGCCGACTAAGCCAATATTCTCAGTCTCCAACAAGTGGTAGAGGATCATTAACTGTTCTGGCTAGATATATCTTGGCCAAAGTCAGTTTTCTTAGGCCCAGGGTGCAGAACATGGTGCTGCTGGGCCACTCCCCCTCGCGGGCTCCTTCTGGTCTCCTCCCAAGAGTTGGAAAGGAGGACAGAAGTAGAGCAGACTCCTGTAAAGGAAGGAAAAAGAAAAAAAAAGACTTGGAGCAGTGGCATAGTGGATTTGCGGAGGTGTGGCACTGGGTAAGTCTGGGATTTGTTCCAGGGAGGACTTCTGAGCTAGGGGAAGTTTCCATGGGCTGCAGGGTCCATGGACCGTGCCCAGTGTGTCGCGTGTGGCAGCTGCAGGGCACAGCTCTCGGAGGTTGGGCTGGGCCGTGGCTGCTGTGAATTGCCTCTGGGAAGGCCCATGGGGATCGGAACTGAGTGGGGCATGTTTTGGAAAGCAGTCTGGTGCTCCTGGGGATGGTGGCAGGACTGTGGTTTTGGTAGGAACTGATGCCATTTTGAAGGCTTTGGGGACAGCAATTCCAGAGGGTGTGGAGCTCTTGTCTTTGCAGCCTATGGCTGAATTTTCACCAGGAGCATCAGCAGTGATGCCGAGGGATGTGGGGGAGCCTAAGGGCTCTCCTTTTTTTTTTTTTTTTTTTTTTAACACAAATTTGTTTTCCTGTTACACTAAGCCTTTGTGTTGCAGCAAGCTTGGGAGAGGGCATCTCAATCTCCCCCCCTCCCCCAAGCCCCTGTTGGACAAGGGCTCAGGGGCTTCGGTGGTGGAAAAGCACCCATGCTGGGAAAGGTTGGAGCTTTGTGAGGTCCTTTGGATTCTATGGATCCCTTGGAAGGTATGGTGGACCCTTTGGAGGACCATCTGTCAGAGGAGGGGGAGCTCCCAGTGGGGGAGGATCCAGGGAGGGGACCTCGGATCTTTCACAGAGATGAGGTCCCCTCCCTGATTGCAGAGTCCCTGGCAGTAGTACACATTGCAGAGGAGCTGGGAACAGAGCTCACAGAGTCTCAGGAGCACCTGCTTATGGAGGGCTTCTGCAAACCTCTGCATTCCTTCCTGGCCCATAGAGCTTTGAAGGCTATGACTACGGAGGAGTGGAACTCTCCCAATGTGTCGTTGTGTGTGGGTCGGAGTATGACTCTGCTGAATCCTATTCCCTAGAGGAGAAGGAGATGTTGAGCTCACCGTGGGTGGATGCGCTCATGACGGCGGTTACTTGCAAGACCACTATTCTGGTTGAAGGTAGTGTGGCCTTAAAAGATCTGCAGGATAGGAGGATGGAAGTTCAGCTTAAGCAGGCTTTTGAAGTGCCAGCGCTAGGTCTTCAGGGGGCCATCTGCAGAGCCTATGTGGCTTGGACCTGCCTCTGGTGGTCTTGGTGGATTCCGGAGGAGATGGGGGCAGATCCCACATACCAGGTATCTGCTGCTTGGTTGGAGTCGGTGTTGGCCTTCTTGGTTGACCTGATTTTTGATCTACTATGTACATCCTGCCAAGGGCATGGCAACAGTGGTCTTAATGCACAGGCTGTTTTGGTTGCTCAACTGGCTAGCAGACATGGCCTCCAAGATGAGGCTCAGCAGACTGTCCTTTGCAGGGAAGCTGCTGTTTGGAGAGGACTTGGAAAAACTGGTCAAGGATTTGGGGGACTCCAAGATGCCCAGGCTGCCTGAGAAAAACCTCAAGGAAGTAGGAAGAGGGGCCCTCTATAGGGTTATGGTTGTGACTCTCGTTGTTTTTGACCCGCCCTGGGCGTTGAACCCACAGAGATGTTCGGATTCTTACAGCAGGGTCTTCTTTTCATGGAGGCCTTTGAGGGGACTGAGGAGGAGCTCATGAGACCTCCAGAACTCACAAGCCTCCCCCCAATGAAGTTGCAGGCTCCTGGTAGGACTTAAGCCTGTGGGTGGCTGCCTGCTTGCAACAGTTCCTTTCTGCCTGGGCCCAAATCTCATCAGACACCTAGGTGCTCAAGGTGATTCGAGAGGGTTATGCCTTTGAGTTTGCCAGGCCGCTCCCAGATGTCTTCATGATGTCCTCGTGTTGGGCCTGCAACAAGACTCGGGCGGTAAAGGAGATGCTTGAGTGCTTGCTGTGCCTGGAGGTGATCGTCCTAGTCCTGTGTGCAGACTGGGGCTGGGGGCGATTATTCCTTCTATTTTGTTGTTTTCAAGAAAGAAGGGTCTTGGCACCCCATTCTCAATCTGAAGGGGGCGAACAGGGCCCTGAGGTGCCAAGTTTTTGCATGGAAATCTTGTGCTTGGTGTTAGTGGTGGTCAGACAGGGAGAGTTTCTGTACTTTCTGGATTTGACCGAGGACTGTTTACACATCTCCATCCACTTACTAGTAGTTTCTGTGGTTCACAGTGCCCAGGGACTTGGCCTTTGGTCTCGCCATTGCTCCTCGGGTATTTACCAAGGTCATGGTGGTGGTCACAGTGGATTTATGCAGTCAGGGGTCCTCGTTCATCTGTATCTGGACGATTGGCTGGCTGATCCGTGCCAAATCGTTCTGGGAGAATCTTAAGGTGATGGAGCGGGTGATTCGTTGCCTTCAGGATTTGGGCATGGATAATCAACATGGCCATGAGCCATCTCAATCCTTGGAATACCTGGGAACCCGTTTCAACACCCTCGGGGGGTATGGTCTTCCTCCTAGAGGGCAGGTTTGTGAAGTTGCAGGCCCAGGTCTGAGAGTTGCAGTTGCTTTCCCACCCATAGGCATGGGACAACCTTCAGGTGCTGGGCTTTATGGTGGCCACATTGGAACTCCTGCCCTGGATGAGACATTAGTATCCTACAGAGGGACCTTCTGTTGTGGTGGTTCCCTCAGTGGCAGTCCATGGACGTTTGTCTCTCTTCGGGAGCTGGCTCGAGACAGTCTGCATTGGTGGCTGGCTTTGGACGTTCATGGTGGGTATGTCCCTCAAATCTCCAGATTGGATGATGGTGACCATGGACACCAGCTTAACAGGCTGGTGCAAACATTCTGTCTGTCTCAGGTGGCTTAGGGTCCGTGGACTGCACAGGAGAGCCAGTAGTAAATCAGTCACCTGGAGACACAGGTAGTGCAGCTAGCATTGGAGGAGTTCCTGCTGTTGCTCCATCGCAAGGCGGTGAGGGTGCTGTCAGACAATGCCTCGATGGTGGCATACATCAACTGACAAGGTGGCACCCGTAATGAGATGGTGGCGGCAGAGGTGATCCCGTTCCTGCAGTGGGTGGAGGCCTGCTTGCTGGCGCTCTCAGCTACCTATGTGGCCAGGAAGAACAATGTTCAAGTGAATTATCTAAATCGCACCTCCCTGGATCCTGGAGTGGGCACTGTCACAATCGGTTTTTCAGCTAGTGGTAGCCTGCTGGGGGCAGCAAGTGATGAACTTGATGGCGTCCCAGTCGAATGCCAAAGTGGAGTGCCACTTCAGCTGGCATAGGACGCATATGTCAGAGGGGCTGGACGCCCTGGTTCAGCCTTGGCAGAGGGTGGTCCTGCTTTGTGTTTTTCCCCATGGCTGCTGGTAGGTCGAGTCCTGCAGTGGATAGAGGCTTATCAAGGGAAAGTGGTGATGATCGCTCTGGACTGGCCTTGACGACCTTGGTTTGTGGACCTTGTGTGGCTTCTGATTGCAGAGCTGTTGAGACTGCCGGCAGAGGTGGACTTACTCACCCAGGGACCAGTGTGGATGCCAGACTGGGTCTGTTCTCACTTTTGGCTTGGCTCTTGAGGGGGCTTGGCTGAGGCAGAGAAGTTACTCACTCCAGGTTATTACCTTACTACAGTACCGCAGAAGGTCTACGTTCCTGACCTACATGCAGGTTTGGTGTTTGAGGCCTGGAGTGGGGAACGCGATGTTCGTGCCCTTGGGGTCTCACTCCCTGATAGATTGGCATTTCTGTAGGCTGGACTGGAGAAGAGTTTGGCACTGGGCTCCTTGAGAGTCCAAATAATAATAGCTTTGGTGTGCTCCAGGGGTTGGATTCAGGGTTAGACCTTGGCGACCCATGTTGATGTGGTTCGTTTCCTGTGTTGAATGAAACATCTCCGCCCATGTGTGTCAATGGTCCCCTCATAGGATCTCAATTTGGTATTCTCAACCCTCGGTGGGCCTCCTTTTGAATCACTTGCAGGTGCCATTATGAAGGATTTGACCTTAAAGGTAGTGTTTTGTTCAGGCTGCTGCATTTACAAGCTTCAGGCTTTGTCTTGCTGGGCACCTTATTTTGCTTCTTTCTAAGGAGAAGGTGGTCCTGTGTCTGGTGCTGCCTTTTTTGCTTAGTCATGTCTAGTTTCCACCTCAGTCAGGTGGTGACCCTGCCATCCTCTTCTGAGTTGCGGAACTCTGAGGAGGCTTACCTTCATAAACTGGACATCCATAGGTTGCTTAAGTGGTATCTCAAAGTGACTCAGACCTTGATGAGACTCTGTCTTGTGTGGCAGCCCCCGCAAAGGCGATGCAGCTTCTAAGGCATCTATTTCCCGGTGGATCCGGGAGGCCATTGCATCGGCATATCTGATGAAAGGGCACCAGGTGCCCTTGGGCTTGTGGGCGCATTCTGTACAGGCGCAGGTATCATCCTGGGCAGAGTTTTTGGCTTTGTTCCTCCCCAGGCCAATATATAAGGCGACAGCCTGGTTGTTGCTTCATTCCTTTGTGTGACATTACCGTCCGGATGTACAGGCCCTGCAGAGTTCGGCTACAGGCCGGGGTCTCTGCTCCCGCCCATCATCAGTCCTGCTTTGCTATGTCCCACTCGTCTAAACTAGACTGGAGGGCTGTACTGGAAGGTGAAATTTAGGCCTTACCTGCTAATTTTGTTTTCCTGGAGGTCCCTCCAGTCCAGTCAAGGACCCACCCAGGGTATGGTTTCTGTGGATGGCTGTCTCTCGTCTTGTTTTGCAGAGCTCGTTTGGAATGGATGTGTACGGATGGCGTGGCTAGTCTTTAAGATCTCAACTCGGTTGTTTTTGGCTTCTGGGTGTGCGCTTTCTGTTCAAGGTTATTTTTGTGTACCTGGTTTTGTACAAATAAAAAAAAAATTTTGGAATGATTCTAGGATTCAGGGGCCTGAGACACTTGGGGTATTCTCTGTCAGAAGTGACTATCTGACTCCCCTTCATGCAGAAAGTTTGCAGAGTTTGTATAACTGTTGGACAACTGGGGTTTGGACGACTTTTTTTTTCCCCCCTGCTTTGTGACGTGCATTCTAGCTTAGTCAGCTAGCACAGGCTACTTATTGCACGCTTGAAACTGTGTTCTCAGTCTCCACCTGTTGGTAGAAGAGCATAACCCATTTGTCTGGATTGGAGACACTCCAGGAAAGAGAATTAGCAGGTAAGGCATAATTTCACCTTGTGGTGGCAATTTTTGCATTAGGTCAAAATAACGCATATTATTGCCCTTTTACGACGTATGTAGCGGGACCAAATTACATGGGTTACTATTGTTTTACACTTCAGTAAATACCCCCTTAAATCGTCCATCTTGTGAACTGTACAGAATGCTTGCTTGTTTTAGACTGCCTACTAGCTGAAGTGCCTGTGTCGAGGGCCAATATTTGGCATGCTGGGGCCCAGGGCAGAAATTCTATAAGGGGTGCCAAAGAGGCCCCCTGTGGCATGAGGGCCCTGGATAATTGCCCTGGTTGCACCACTTTCTAAATGCCAAGCCTGCCTTATGTCCTTTCACCCATTTACACTGTGGGCAGATGCAGCCTCGTGATAGGAAGCAAACAGCTCTTGAGATACTTCTTGATAATGCCTTGCAGAAGCTACATTTAAATGCTGACTGGTGTACTTGGGGGCTGATAATAAGTGGGCTGTTTTGACTTAACTTGTAAATGAAACTCTTAGGCTGATAATGATTAGTAGTTTGCTCAAAAACAATATACATATTAAAGTTTGTAAAGGTTTCTTTGAAAAAAGGGTTGTTAAATCGGAAGGTCTGAAAGAAAACAGGTATCGTTTTGACTTGCAGCAGTGAATAAAGATCACATTCAGGCTTCAATACAAAAGGAATTGAGCATGAGGGAAAATTGGTGCTAAAACCACTGTGCTGAAGGACATTCAAAATGCTGAATGACAGATTGCTCCCAGTGTGAAAATAAATGGCTAAAGGGTTGATTTTTCAAAAGCCCTAAGGGTCCAGAGAGGGATTCAGTGACTCTATCTGGATAGTGCCACAGATTATCTCTGCAGGCTGCCTTGGCACTGTCTGATTAGTGTAGGGCCGTCTGCGCAGTGCAGCCACTATCTGGATAACTGCGGTACTTACCTGGCTAGTGATGTTCCTAGGCGTTCCTCCAGTCCGGTCCCTTAACTTCTGGGTTGTGCTCCTCTACCAGCAGTCTTGGAGACTGAGCTCTTCAATTTTTTTCCCATGATGATCCTCCAGTATAAATATCACTGGCTCCTCCCATCAGATCCAGTTTAGCTCAGTCTCCAAAGCAGCTGGAAGGAGTACTAAGCCAATGAGAGGCTTAGTGGAGAGATCTAGGAAGTTTTCCTTTCTTATTCTGTTTGCTTTTATTTAATTCAGTTTTTGAAGGCACCTTTGTGCTGGGTTTGTTTTTGCGGGTGAGAGTGTAGTTGAATAGTATCAGGATTTGGCGAGAGAGATCCTTCCCCTTCCTCTTCTCTCCTCTCTTCTTCTCTGTTTCTTGCTTAGCGGCGGCTCCCGAGGGGTCGAGCACAGAAGGGAAAGCTCAGCGGCGCCTCTCGAGCCGTCGGGTGGGGGAACGGCGGCGAGAGGCAGCGGAGTACAGGCTGAGCAGAGACCAGTTTTCAAATCCCGGGCCCGCCCGTGCCGAAGCCTTAGTGGAGGCTGAGCACGTGGAAGGGAGCTGACCGGCACGCCGGAGCTCAGTGGCACGGAAAGGAAGCGGCTGTGTGGCGCTGAACTGCGGTACCGGTAGCCCGTTTATCTTCTCTGGAGGATCCTTGCTGGCTGGGAAGGCAGCGCCAGAGGTACGGGCCAAGTTGGAAGGGGGAGGGGGATCGCCCCGGTGTTTTTGGCACGCAGGAGAGCAGGCCGGATATCAGGCTGCTCTCTGGGGAGCTCAGAGAGGGTTCCCTTTATTGGCTTCATTATTAAATACATTTATTGCATTATTGCATTTGTTTAATTTTACAGTTTGTTTTAAAATAAAAAAAAAAGAAAGAAAACCGGGGGTTGCAGTTAATTTAGTGAGAGAAAGTCTTTGGGGTGTGTTGGTCACAGGGCCAGTATGCCAACCAGGCCTCAGTGCTTAGTGTGTGGTGCTAAGCGTGGGGCGGTATCGGCGGCAGGCATTTGCAGGGGGTGTGCTATAGAGGCTGCCTCTGTGGAACAGGAAATCCAGGCTTCCTTGGCTCTGGAAGCAGCAGAGGGCACACCTCAAAGTTCAGGGGAGGTGGTGCCCCAATTGTGGGGGCCAGAGGGTCTGTTGGTCCCCCAATTGTGGGGGCCAGAGGGTCCGTTGGTCCCCCAATTGTGGGGGCCAGAGGGTCCGTTGGTCCCAGTTGTGGAGCGGCAGGCCTCTATGCTGCACATTCCAGGCCCTTCCTCATTGCCGGCCAGGCAGGAGGAGATGGGCCTGGGTGATTCTCCCCAGAGTTCGTGCTGCTTCTGCATAAAGCTTTTTGCCTTAGGAAGCAGGAGCAGAAGCAGGGCGCAGGAGACGGCCCACCCAAGAGAAGCTCGGACCCCAGTGAGAGGGGATCTTCTATACCGCAGAAGCGGCAAAAGATGGCTGAGGACGGGTCGCCTCCCCTCTCTATGGTTGAGGAGCGGGAGACGGAGTTGTCCGAGCCGGATCTAGGAGAGGAAGAGGAGGAACTCGAAGAGGGCGAGATTCAGGAGGAACAGAGAACCCGGATTGTGTGGGTGTTTCGCCGGGAGGAGTTACCGGCTTTGATTTCTGAATCCTTAAAGGCTCTCAATATGGCTCAGAGTGTGCTGGTAGAGGAGGAGGTCCTCGAAGATCCGCTTATTCAGGTGGTTAGGAAGGCTCAGAAAGTTTTCCCGGTGCACCGGGTGGTGAGGCAGATGATCCAGGAGAAATGGGCCTGAGGGGTGTGAGGTCCATGGCCCGTTTGTACCCTTTACTAGAACAAGACATGGAGCTATTGAGATAGCCAAGAGTGGACGCGGCGGTCTCAGCAGTCACCAAGAAGACAACGATCCCAGTGGAAGGCAGTGCGGCTCTGCGGGATGCGCAGGACCGGAAGTTGGACACGCTGTTGAAACAGGCCTTTGACATCAGTGCCCTGGCCCTTCAGGCCTCGGTGAGTAGCACGCGGGTGGCACGCGGTTGTCTGCGGTGGTCGCAACAGCTCCAGCCATCAGGCGACTCTGCTAGTGCTTCGCAGGGGGAAGCGAGCAAGATTGAATCAGGGGCAGCCTACTTGGCAGACAGCCAGTATGACCTGGTTAGGAGCTTGTCTAAGAACATGGCGTCGGTGGTCGCGGCTCGTCGTTATCTCTGGTTATGCAGTTGGGCTGTGGATGGTTCCTCTAAGACTCGTCTTAGTAAGTTGCCGTTCAAGGGCAAGCTACTGTTTGGCGAGGATTTGGACAAGTTGGTGAAGGAATTGGGAGAGTCTAAGGGAGGCAGATTCCCTGAGGACTGTCAGAAGCAGTCTCACTCTTCCACTCCCACCAGGACTCAGCAGCGGGACCCCCGGATGTTTTGGGTGTCGCGGTATGCCCCGTTTCAGAGAGGATGTGTTAACTCTCGAGGTCAGGGGTTTCGGGGGGCTGGAAGGGGTTTCGGCGCCGCCTCCTCATCCGCAGGTCCGAGAAAGTCGCAATGAAGTGAGGGGGGGTCCAGACGGGGGGGCTGCTGATAGGAGGCCATTTGAGGCAGTTTCTTCCCGTTTGGACCCGGGTCACGTCCGACCAGTGGGTGCTGGAGGTAATTTGAGAGGGTTATGCTCTCGAATTCTCAAGCACCATCTCTCCAGCGTTCATTCGGTCTCCCTGCAGGTCCCCAGCAAAGAGGGCTGCAGTAGAGGAAACTCTGGACAGGCTGCTGGAGTTGGAAGCGGTGCTGCCGGTGCCCAGCGACCAGTGCGGGTGCGGTCGGTACTCCATTTATTTTGTGGTGCCCAAAAAGGAAGGCACTTTCCGTCCAATTCTCGACTTGAAGCGCGTCAATCGATGTCTCAGAGTTCCGCATTTTCGTATGGAAACCCTGTGGTCCGTAATAGTGGCAGTACGGCAGGGAGAATTTTTGACATCTCTCGATCTGACAGAGGCCTATTTACATATTCCAATCCGGGAGTCTCATCAGTAATACCTGCGGTTTGCTGTGCCAAGGGGACATTTTCAGTTCCAAGCTTTGCCCTTTGGTCTGGCGACGGTGCCACGCACCTTCACCAAGGTGATGGTAGTGGTGGCGGTGGCGCTGCGCAAGGAGGGGATCCTAGTCCATCCATACCTCGACGACTGGTTGATTCGGGCCAAGTCCGAGGAGGAGAGTCGGAAAGTCACGGACAGAGTAGTCGGTTTCCTGCAGAGTCGGGTGGGTTATCAACCGGGCAAAGAGCAGACTATTTCCATCCCAGGTGATAGAGCACCTCGGTGCAAGATTCTACACAAGGGAAGGAAGGGTGTTCCTTCTGGTTCAGCGGGCAGCGGCGCTGCGACTGCTGGTTCATCAGTTTCGGGCCAGAAACTCGCCCTCGGCGTGGCATTACCTGCAGGTCCTGAAGACAATGGCGGCAACGATCGAGATGGTACCGTGGGCCAGGGCTCACATGAGACCCCTCCAGCGGGCTCTCCTCCATCAGTGGTCGCATCAGAGTCAGCCCCTGTCGATGCGGCTCCCCATTCTGCAGGAAGCGAGGGAATCCCTGCTGTGGTGGCTCCGGTCGGGCACCTTGGAAAGGGGAATGCCCTTAGAAGCCCCGAAGTGGTTACAGTTAACGACGGATGCCAGCTTATCAGGCTGGGGAGCACATTGCGAGGGGCACTTTGCACAGGGGACTTGGACTCCGGAGGAGGCCCAGTGGTCCATCAACAGGCTGGAATTGCGAGCTGTAGTTCTAGCGCTCCGGGCCTTCGAGCAGTGGGTACGCCAGCAGGCGGTCCGGGTGTTTTCAGACAATGTGACCACGGTAGCCTATATCAACCGGCAGGGCGGCACAAGCAGCGCTCCCTTGGAAGAAGAGGCAGAGGGGCTGTTGCATTGGGCAGAAGCCCATCTGTTGGTGCTGTCGGTGCAGCATGTGGCCAGAGTGGAGAATGTGGAAGCAGACTTCCTGAGCAGGCGCAGAGTGGATCCCGGAGAGTGGGAGCTCTGCCCATAAGTGTTCGAGCTGGTGGTTTGTCGGTGGGGTCAGCCCATCATGGATCTGATGGCGAGGTTCAAGTCGGCCAAGGTCAGCCGCTTCTTCAGCAGAAGGAGGGAGCGGATGTCGGAGGGCCTCGATGCTCTGGTCCAGAGGTGGCCCACGGAGGGACTGCTTTATGTGTTTCCTCCATGGGCGCTGATAGGAAAGGTTCTGCAAAGGGTGGAGGCCCACTAGGGGTGAGTGATCCTTATAGCACCGGATTGGCCTGGTCGTCTGTGGTATGCCGATCTCGTAAGACTGTTGGACGACAGGCCGTGGCGCCTGCTGGTGAGGGAAGATCTGTTGTTCCAGGGTCCGTTGCGGATGCCGCAGGTGGATCGGTTCTCGCTTACGGCCTGGCTATTGAAAGGGCGCAGCTGCTTAAGCGAGGTTATTCGGAAGCAGTGATTGCCACCTTGTTGAGAGCTTGTAAGCATTCTACTTGCCTGTCTTATGTTCAGGTTTGGCGCATCTTTGAGGGTTGGTGCGCGGATCAGAAGATTCGGCCCTTGGGGGCCTCGGTGCCAGAGGTGTTGGAATTCTTGCAAGCAGGTTTGGAGAAGGGGCTTGCTGCCAGCTCTCTTCGGGTTCAGGTAGTGGCCATTTTCTGCTATAGGGGCAAGATCAAGGGAAAGGTGCTGGGGCAGCATTCAGATGTAGCTAGATTCCTAAGGGCGGTCAGGCACATGAGGCCTCAGAGTAGTGTCAGTTCCTCCCTGGGATCTTAATCTGGTGTTGAATGTCTTAGCGGGGGAACCTTATGAGCCGATTGAGCGTTCCTCTTTGAAGGATTTGACCTTCAAACGGTGTTTCTGGTGGCCATTTGCTCGGCGAGGCGTGTTTCGGAACTGCAGGCATTGTCTTGTCGGCCTCCCTTTCTGTCATTGTTCAAGGAGAAGGTGGTTTTGCGGACGGTACCTTTCGTTTCTGCCCAAGGTGGTTTCGACGTTTCATGTGAATCAGTCGATTTCCCTTCCCTCATTCCTGGGAGTGGGGAAAGGGGCTGAGGAGTTGCTTTTCCACAGGCTGGACCCGAAGAGAATCTTGAGGCATTACGTGAGGCGGACGGCGTCGTTCCGAAAGTCGGAGTATCTGTTTGTGTTGCTCGGAGGGCCGCGTAAGGGTGAAGCGGCGGCTAAGGGTTCTATTTCCAGATGGATCAGGGAAGCCATTGCCGGTGCATACATTCAGAAGGGTAGACCGGTCCCGGTAGGGTTCCGGGCCCATTCAACCAGGGGCTTAGCTACCTCATGGGCGGAGTTCAGTTTAGTTCCGCCCAGGGAGATTTGTGGGACGGCGACTTGGTCGTCGTTACATACCTTCGCTTAGTTCTGTCGGTTGGATGTGATGGCCTCGGAAGATGCAGCGTTTGGGTCGGCGGTGCTTCGGTTCGCTCTGTCAGGGCCCTCCCGGAGGTGAACTGCTCTGTTACATCCCAGAAGTTAAGGGACCGGACTGGAGGAACGCCTAGGAAAGAGTAATTAGACCTTACCTGCTAATTGGCGTTCCTGAAGAGACTCCAGTCCGGTCCCTGATCCCACCCAGTTGGGTCAGATCGTCCCGAAGCTTTGGGTAGGTCAAGGAATATCCAACTTTTGTTGTTTCAGGTAAGGTGGTGATGGATATTCGGCTGTCAGTGTCAATATGCCGTAGGCATGGGCCTCTTGAACTTACGGGTAAGTTCGAGTCAGGTACTCCTTCTCTCTTTCTCTTGGGGGGTGTGGGATGAAGATCTTTCTCTCCAAGGGGCCGGGAGGAGTTGGGCCCTTATGAGGCCGTGCAGGGGTACGCTTATCAGTCGTCTTGTTTGAGTTCAGCGGACAGTTTGTGGTTCTGTTAGTGTATTCGGTTCTGGTTAGTTGTTTTAATGTCTCTCCATTAAGTCTGCTTTGTCAATAGTATACTGGATCTGATGGGAGGAGCCAGTGATATTTATACTGGAGGATCATCATGGGAAAAAAAATTGAAGAGCTCAGTCTCCAAGGCTGCTGGTAGAGGAGCACAACCCAGAAGTTAAGGGACCGGACTGGAGTCTCTTCAGGAACTCTAATTAGCAGGTAAGGTCTAATTACTCTATTTTCAGCCATTGTTCATGTAAGCTTTTTATTTCGTAACGTAAGCTGCCAAAAAAGCTTACTACTTCCACTTCCTTCCCCCAGAAAAAAACCCTGGTGGTCCAGTTGGCCCCCTTGCACTTCCCACCCCTGTTCTCTCAATCTTACAGAAAGCCCCTGGTGGCCCTTATGGATTCCTGAGTCTCTCCTCATTCATGTTGGGAGACAGAAATGGATGTCTTTGCCCCTGTCTCCAGTGCTGCCAACTTCCAGAAGTGGGGCACACTGCTAGGGGTCCGGTGTGCTCATTTTTCCTAATGGTAGTGTGAAGAGAGTGACGCTAGTGGAGGCCACCCTACTACTACTACTACTGAGCATTTGTAAAGCGCTACCAATCGTACGTAGCACTGTACAGACATGTAAGAGACAGTCCCTGCCCATCAGAGCTTACAATCTAGTCAAGGCAAAACATAGAAGGTGTAAGTAGGGATAGAACTAGGGGAAAGAAAAGGAGATCAGGTGAATCAAGATCCAAAAGCAGCAGCAAAGAGGTGAGTTTTCAACCTGGATTTGAAGAGGGTTAGAGAAGGTGCCTGGCGTACAGACACAGGTAGTTTGTTCCAGGCGTAAGGTGCAGCAAGGTGAAAGCGAAGTCTGGAGTTAGCAGTAGAAGAGAAGGGCACAGATAAAGGTAGTTTGCTAGAAGAGTGGAGTTCCCGAGGGGGGTTGTAAGGAGAGATAAGAGAAAAAAGGTACTGAGGAGCCGCAGAGTGAATGCATTTATAGGTCAGTAGAAGAAGCTTGAACTGGATGCGGAAATGGATAGGGAGTCAATGAAATGACCTGAGAAGAGGTGTAATATGGGCATGACGAGGCTGGCGGAAGATTATTCTCGCAGCAGAGTGTTGAACAGATTGAAGGGGAGAGATATGATTCAAAGGGAGACCAGCAAGGAGCAGGTTACAGTAGTCAAGATGGGAGGTGATCAAGAAGTGGACAAGTATTTTAGTAGTGTGTTCAGAAAGGAAAGGACGGATTTTGCTAATGTTATAAAGAAAGAAACGGCAGGTCTTAGCTACGAGCTGGACATGTGTGGAGAATCAAAGACAAGCCCCAGATTGCAGGCCGAGGAAACAGGAAGGAGTACAGAGTTATCCACAGAGACTAGGGGGGGGGGAGGTTTTAGAGGGGGAGATGAGAAGTTCCGTCTTGGCCATGTTCAATTTCAGGTGGCAGTGAGACATCCCGGCAGTAATGTCAGAAAGGCAGATAGAGATCCAGGTCTGGATTGCTGTAGAGATGTCAGGTGTAGAGAGGTAGATCTGGGAGTCATCGGCATACAGATGGTACTGAAAGCCATGGGACGAGATAAGCGCACCAAGGGACTGGGTATAGAGAGAGAAAAGGAGCGGACCCAAGACAGATCCTTGGGGTACACCAACTGGGAGCGGGATAGCAGAGGAGGAGGAGGAGCCACTAGAACACACACTGAAGGAGCGATGGGAGAGATGTGAGGAGAACCTGGATATTACAGAGCCACTAAAACCAAGCGAGGACAGAGTATTGAGGAGAAGGTTGTGGTCAACCGTGTCAAAAGCAGTAGAGAGGTCAAGAAGGATGAGGACAAAGTAAAGGCCCTTGGATTTTGCCAGGAACAAGTCACTGGAAACTTTGGCAAGAGCCGTTTCAGTAGAGTGTAGAGGACGAAAGCCAGACTGTAAGGGATCCAGGAGGGCATGAGAGGCGAGGAAATCGAGGCAGCGGCAGTGAACCTCACATTCCAGTAATTTTAGAAATGAAGGGAACGAGAGAGATGGGTCGATAGGACAGGTGGGATCAAGTGAGGGTTTCTTGAGGAGAGGTGAGACCACAGCATGCTTGAAGTCTGCAGGGACTGTTGCGGTGGAGAGCGAAAGGTTGGTAATATGAGAGATGGAAGGGACAACGGTGGAGGAGATGGGGCTTAGGAGACGGGTGGGGATAGGATCAGAGGAGCAGGTGGTGAGTTTGGAGGGAAAAAGAAGGTGTGCAGTTTCACCGGAAAGGAAGAGAGGGTAGCAGAGGTTGGGGGGGGGGGGGAAGTAGTTGAGTTTGTGGGGAATTGGAGGGTGATCTTGTGGATTTTGTCATGGAAATAGTCAGCTAGGGTTTGGGCAGAAAGGGAGGGAGGGATTAGAGGCAGCAGCACTTTGAGGAGAGAGCTGAGAATAGTAAAGAGACGGCAAGGATCAGAGGCAAGAGAGTTAGTCAGATGGACATAGTAGTCTTGTTTGGCAATAGCTATGGCTGACTGGAAAGAGACGAGCATGAATTTGAAATGTAGAAAGTCTGCAGGGGAGCGGTATTTGAGCCAAGCACGCTCAGCAGAACGGGCACAGGAACGTAGATAGTGGGTAGTGGGTGAAAGCCAGGGCTGGGGTGCAGAATGTCTCACAGGACGTGGGATGGGCGGAGCAAGGTGGGCCAGGTAATTATAATTGGTCTGCGAGGAGGGCTTCCAGTCCACCACACAGAGGCTTTCTCGTTGAAGGACCAGATATTCATGTTTGGGGGGGGGGGCGGGTGGGTCTGCATCCCATTGGGGCACTAGGAAATTATTTGCAGGATTGGGGTAGAGGATGGGGATGGGAGTTGGTGAGTCTGGCAAACTGTTTATACTTTTATTTTTTTGGAATGCCTCTCATCCTGTCTGTGTGTGAGCCAATCCTTCCTCTGCACTGACAGGAAGGGAGAGCTGTTTACTCACAATGCAGCAAATGGCCTCATATTGCTATGGCTGTGTGTGCTGTCTTTCTGTCAGCATGCGCCTGTAATGCTGCTAATTTGCATGCCATTAGTATACCGTATTAGGAGTAAACGTTTCGTTTTTACTTGTGTGTTAGAACACTGCATATGTTTACCATACACAGTGTTCTAACAGCGCTTACACATCAAGACCTTGGAGATTTAAGGGAAACATGGAAAATGAAGAATAATCCTGGTAATTTTATAGCAGTTATATCTAAGTTGTGTTTTTGGTTAAACAATGGTTAGATTGGGTGACTGAGTAATAGTAGCAGGCTGCCACATAGCCCATAATGAACCAGCCTTTTATCCACTAATTGCTTGTTTTATTCATTTGCTTAGGTTTAATCATAATAATTGCCAGGTGATTAATATAATTGTGCTGAGCCACTTATTTCTAATATCCAATTCAAATAATAAAGTTAAGGATAGTGTGTGTGTGTGTGTGTGTGTGTATATATATATATATATACACACGTGTGTGTATACACACACAAAAAAAGGGAGAACATCTTGTAGCATATAAGGTTTTTTTTTTTAAATTCAAAAAGACAGATGTAAACGATTTGACAAATTTTAAAAAAAAGATGGCGACCGGAAATTGTCAAAATAAAGACGTTATATAGCTAAAAAAGGTAAATAAGTAAACTATTTAAGCTTTTAATTTACGAGATGTTCTCACTTTTTTTGGGCCACCCTGTATGTATGTGTGTATGTATATGTACACACACAATAGAGGGATGGGATTGTTTTATACCAGAGTATTATAAAATATATAATCTGATATAAAACAATCCCATCCCTCTATTGTGTGACCTTTGTATAAGGTTAACAGATATCCCCAATTTTAGAACAGTGTCCTTGATTCCAGCAGCACTGGGGACAGAGGGCGTAAAAAAAAAAAGATTAAATTTAGTGATTGCAACATGTCAGTCTACAGAATTTACATCTGTTATCTTTATATTTTGCATAATATGGGGGAAATGTGTTACTGTTTCTATTTCTCTTGTCAATTTGTCCGCTTGGAAGTGATATTGTTGCTGTCATGGGATGGATGGGGAGGGGGGCGGAAAGGTCAAATGACTCCTCTTCCCTCCTCCATGCCTTGTTGCTCAAAATTGGAACAGCTGTCTCTTCTTTCTCCCCCCACCCCCCTGTTTCAGATAACAAGTGTTCCAGATTTGCCTGCAAAATATCTGGTAACCCTAAACAATATTCTTTGTTGTTTTGACAAACAAAGCATGCAGAACTTTGCATTATCTAGGCCTCTTGACACAAATTGGAATTTTATTTGCAGAATTCCAGCAGGGGTAATTTGTACATAAGATGGAACTTGTTTTTTTTTCACCCAATTTACTGGCACAAATATGTAGAAAATTACTTCTTCTTTAAAGCAGATGTAACTTTATGCAGCGTAAGAACATAAAATGCATATTCTACCTAATGTAACTCACCGTTATCTTCTCCTAGAAAGGTGTGAGCTAAATACTAAACTTTAAATAAAAAAAATTAAATAAATAAATAGAAGAAAGAAAGAGTTGCTGAACTGGATAAGAGCAAAGGTCCATCAAGTCCAGTATTCTGTTTCCCAATAGTGTCCAGTCAAGGTCACAAGTATCTGGGAGGATCCCAAAAATTAGATTCCATGCTGCTAACCCCCAAAACTCCCTTTAACTTTTCATAGACGTTCTCCCAGAAACCTATCCAAACCTTTAAGCCCATCAACCCTAACAGCTTTTTCCTCATCTTTCTTCAACAAATTCCAGAGCTCTATTGTGTACTGAGTGAAAAAAGATTTTCTCCAATTTCTTTTTTAATGTACTACTTCGTGACTTCATGGTGTGCCCTTTAGTCTTTGTACTTTGTTTACTCTTTCTAAATTGATTTGTGTTTACCCATTCTATTCAGGATTTTATAGACCTCTATCATATCTTCCCTCAGTTGTCTCTTCTCCAAGCTTAAGAGCCCTAACCTCTTTAGCCTTTCCTCATCATGGTATTTTTCCATCTCCTTTACTATTTTGGTCACCCTACTCTGTACCTTTTCTAATTTCTCTGTATCAGGGGTTCTCAACCCAGCCCTGTGAACATACCTCTCCAGTCAGATTTTAAGGATAATTGTAATGAATATGCATGAGAGAGATTTGCATGAACTGCCTCCATTGCATCTAGATCTTTATCTCATGCATATTATTTGTGGTTATCCTGCGAACCTGACCGGTTAGATATTCCCCAGGACTGGGTTGAGAACCCCCTGCTCTATATCTTTTTTTGAGATGCACTGACTAGAATTGCGCACATCACTTGAGTTGAGGTCACACCATAGAGTGATAGAGGCATTATGATATTCTTTGTTTTATTCTCTATTTCTAAAATGCTGTTTGCTTTTTTGGTCGCGATCACACACTGCACAGAAGATTTTAATGTATTATCCTCCATAATGCCTAGAATCTTTTCCTCGGTGGTAACCCTTAAAGTGTAACTATAATTTCCATTATTCTTCCCTAAGTGCATCACTTTGCAGTTTGCCACATTAAATTGTCTCTGAAAAAATACAACTGCGCTCAGTGTAACAAAGTAGGATAAAGTATCTACTGGTTCAACCTTGTAATTCACGTTATATTTCGTCTTGTAGTGTGTAAATGCCTCTGGGTGGTCTCAGACTTGTAGTAGCAACTGTCCCTTCGACTAGAATGTCGAACAAAGGGAGAGATATGCTAGTTAGCATCAACGACCTCCACAGTGGCTGGTGGCGATGTTAGACTGTGACCAACTGATTGTATTTTATCTAAGGTTTTTATCTGTGGACTTGACGTATTGATCTCGTAGCTCAAAGGGATTCTTCCATTCTATTGTCCACGGCCATTAAATTGTCTGCCAATTGTATGTTTAGTCCCCCCAAACCTCTGCAATTTCTCACAATTCACATGTGGTTTTTAACAGTTTTGAATAATTGTATGTAATCTGCAGATTTCATGATCTTGTTCCCATTTCCAAATCATTCATAAATTTATGTTAAAAAGCAGCGGACCCAGCACCGATCCCTGGCTACTCCTTTACTTTATTGAGAAAATAGGCCATTTGATCTCACTGTTTTCTAGCTTTTATCCAGTTTCCAATCCACAGTAGGACATTGCCTCCTATCCTAATAACTTTTTAATTTTCACAGGAGTTTTCTACTACTATTACTACTTATTATAATTAATAATCATTTATAGAGCGCTGTACGGACAAGTAGATAGTCCCTGCTCGTTGAGTTTACAATCTAAAAGACAAGAATACAGTGCAGTGCAATACAATACAGCAGGCATGTCCAACTTCAAACAGGTCGTGATCAACTTTTTCCGGCCAAAAGTGCCGGTGATCTACCATCATGAAAATCAAGTTTCAAATTAGTTTCAAATTAAATTTTAACCCAATAAAGTTGGAGGATTTCCCCCCCCCCCATTTTTAATGAACCTTCTGTCATTTACTTGGATGTGATCAACTGTTAAGCAAATTAAGCAAAAACAAAACAGAGAGATGAAGGTCCAGTAAGAACTGTGAGGGGAAATGGAAAGTACATTTTTTTCTTAAAGTTTTATTGAGTAATTTGTGTTAAATTTAGGTCGAGTATTGATCCAGGCTGATCTTGCACAATCTTTAATATTTCGCTCTTGCTCATTAGCGAGATGTCTGAGCCTGCATTTCATCCACCAGCTTTTTGAAGTTGGGTGAATATTGCATGAGGACCAGTCTCGGGGAATCCTGGAGATGTTCATTTGTCATGTTGGAACATTATTTATTTAAATTTATTTATTTAAATAGATTTCTATACCGCCTTATCCTTTTAATCAAGGCGGTCTACACAGCAAACAGTCGAATAAATACTGTCTTGTGTGTGCAGTGAGACTGTGAATGCGTGTATGTGTCGGGTGTCGTTGATTCTTAGTGGGCTATTTATATCGTGTGCTGTTATACAATACTATGTACATAAGAGTCCAGGGAGGTGGGTTATGCTGTAGTACTGTCTGGCGGGCGGCTTATGTGATGTCGCCGTAGTGTTCGATGAATAAGGTCTTGAGCTGTTTTCGAAAGTCCTTGATGTCTGTTGTTGATCGTAGGTCCTCTAGGAGAGCGTTCCAAATTGCTGGGGCGGCCAGTGATAGTGCTCGTTTTGCAGTGTCTTTGCGTACCTTGTTGAATTCTTTTTGGTGTGTTGATGCGGCTGGATGTGCCTCTCCTCCTCGGTCGTGTGCTGCTGTCGGATTGTATGAGTGGTTGTAGGCTGAGAGCTGATGTCTGTTTGATTTTGAATATGTTTATTACTGTCTTATATCTGATGCGGGAGCTGATTGGTAGCCAGTGGAGATCTTTTAGAATGGGTGTGATGTGATCTGGTCTTGCTGTGCCGGATATTATGCGTACTGGTGTATTTTGTGCCAGTTGTAGTGGTCTGAGTGTCTGAGATAGATTGGGTTGCAGAAGTCTAGGATTGGGGTTATTAGTGCCCTGACAGACGGTTCGGAAGTGCTCCTGAGAGAGGAGGGGCTTGAGGCGTCAGATTAGGCTCATCTTGTAGTATGCATTTTTGATAGTTCTTCTGATGTGTGATTGTAGGTTCAGTTTTTTGTCGAGGGTCACTCTGAGGTATTTCACTTCTGGTTTTATGGGTATTGTGTTTACCTTGATGTTGAGTGGAGGGACGAAGTGTTTCGGGTGATAATTAGTGCCTCGGTCTTGCTGTAGTTTATGGTCAAGTTGTCTTGAAACCGGTTGGTCATGTGCATGAGACAGTCTGTTGTTTTGGTGTAGTCTGGTGACTGGTGTGTATATCATGATATCATCGGCATAGATTGTGTATTGTATTTTGTGTTCCATCATGATGTTGCATATTGGTTGAATGTAGAGATTAAATAATAATGCCGATAAGGCAGATCCTTGTGGTACACCTTGCATGACCTTTATGGGTCGGGATGTGTTGGCACTGACCTTGACCTGTACTTGTATCTGCCTGTCCGTTAGGTAAGAGTGGAACCATCTCAGGGTGGATCCGTGTAGTCCGATGTTCTGTAGTCTTGCTAGAAGCGTTCTGTGGTCCACTGTGTCGAACGCTGATGAGATGTCAACGAAGATCATAATTATTCCATTGCAGTTGTCTATGAGGTGGAGTATGTTGTTGAAGAGGTGTAACAGGAGTGTTTTGACTCCGTGGTTGGGGCGGAACCCGTGTTGGTTGATGTCCAGCAGAGCGTGGTTGTCAATGTGGTCTTGTAGCTAATACTGTACTGCCTTTTCAATAATTTTTGCCAGTAGTGGTATGCTTGAGATAGGTCTGTAAGCGGCTGGGTTGTTCTTGTTGAGTGTTGATTTCTTCGGGATTGGTCTTATTGTAGCAAGCTTTAGCTGGTTTGACATGATTCCTTGGGTTAGTGAACTGAACTGTGCACCATGTTGTGTATGATGTGGATGAAGTTTGTCTTTGTTGCCTTAATCCATGTCGCTGGGCATGGGTCTGTTGGTGCCGTGCTTGTATTCAGTGCTGTGATGATGTGAGAGAGCTGCTTTGTGGATGGGGTGCTGAATTTGTCCCAGGTTTTTGAGGAGAAGGTTGGTTTGGTGGTTATGCTTGTTGTTGGTCGTGACGAGTTATGAAAGTTTTCTTGGATGTGGTCTGCAAATGCTTGCGGGTCAATTTGCACTTTGCTTTCTGTCTTCTGTTCCTTGGTGAGGGTTTTCACAATCTCGAAGAGCTCTCTCGGTTTGTTGTTGGATTTGAGTATAATGTTTGTGTGGTATTCTTTTTCGCTTGGTTGATGAGTTCGTTGTAGTCTCTTAGCTTTGATAGGTATAGGGCCTGGGTGTCGGGCGACTTCGTATATCTCCAACGCCGTTCTAGCTTCCTAAGTTCCCTCTTTTTGTTTCGTATGACTTTTGAGTACCAGGGTTTGTGATGTGATTTTGTGCTTCGAGTTTTCTTGTGTCTGTATTCTGTGGCTTTGGCGGCGGCATTGATGATCCTGTTCCATTTTCTGATTTGCTCGTCTAGATCGTCGGTTTCAGAGTTCAGGTGGGGTAGTGTGACCTGTAGAAATTGGTCCCTGTCGAAGCTCTTGAATCTTCTTTGTGTGGGTGGGTTGTCCCGGTTCTTATTGTGCTTTCCCCCTTGTGGCACAATATTTATTCTAATTATGTGATGGTCTGACCACGGCACAGGTGTGACAGAGGGTGTTATGTTACCTCTGTCAAGTAGGTAGTTTGGTGCAATATGAGGTCTAGTGCACCCTCTTGCTGGAACTCCCTCCCACCAGATATCCGCGCCATAAACAACCTCCCCCATTTCAGAAAGACACTCAAACATCATCTCTTCCTGCAACACTTCTCTAATTCAGGCAATATCACCTAGCCATCCACACACCGACCCATAGCAGCTCCCACAGAATAAACGCCTCTAGCACCATAATCAGAGCACCTTAACTATCCTCCCCCGACAACCCGTCCCTTCACAACCCTGGATTAAAATACAAATATGTAGATGTATTTAGCCACCATGGCAGTTTGTAAACATCGCCAAATCTCATGTGCAACCCTTATACTAATTTGTATATAGTGTATATATTTCACTTGTTCACCATGTTTTAATTTCCCTGTTCATTGTAAGTTCAATGTTAGACTGTTCTACATTGCACAATTCTTGTTTCCTGTGAACCGCGCTGATGATAAATAGTGCGGTATAGAAAAACAATAAAATAAAATAAATAAATAGTGATGATCCGTGTCTGTGTGTCGGGGTATTAACCAGTTGAGTGTATTGTAAGGATCCCATTGCGAGAAGGAAAGCTTCTGTGTCCTTGGTGGTGGTAGATTTGAGGTTGAAGTCTCCTAATAGTAGCAGTGGTTTGTGATTTGTGTTGAGTGCACAGACCGCTTCTAGTGTGGAGGCTAGTTCATCTGGTGGTGCATAAGGCGCTCTGTAGATGAGGCATAGGGCCAGCCGTTTGTTCTCCACAGTGATGGTGTTGCATTGGTCTGTGTTAGTGGCGTTTCGTGACTTGAACTTTAAGCTGTTCTATGTACTCTTTGTCATTTTCAGATGGGAAAACGCAGATTCACACAAATAAGTTGAACCGAAACAGGAGTGTACAGCTTCACTGCATCTTCTCAAGTTGGGAAATTTGCCTCTAGGCACTAGCTTCCAAAACGATTCTTGCTCAGCACAGGTCTTGAGAAAAATGTAATTTTTAAGGGTTAATATTTCGTTTTCAAGAGATGGTTTGTTCAATGAGTAATTTTTACTAATAGCAGCTGCAGTTTCTTTAATGTCCACATCTACTTTGAATGGGTATGACAAGTACTCCACAACTGTTCCAATTTTTTGGAAGTCACAGAATTTATTTTCGAATTCCTGGATAACAGAACAGATTTCTCTCACATACTTCTCATTCTGAAAAACAAAATTTGGATATTGTCCCAGATGGTCCTGCGTATTAGGAAAATGATCAAAAGTGTTATTTGCAAGGTCAGTCATTAGCTCAAATTTGCTCTTGTAGGATGAAACTGTACTCATCTCGCCAGTGCATTTGTTTTTACCTTGTAGTTCAAGGTTCATATCACTTAGTTTGCCTGTAAAGTCAGCGAGAAATGCAGGTCACATAACCACTCCTCCATCTTCCAACTCTGCTTGGTCATCTCCCCTCTCCTTCAAAAAACTTATTTCATTCAGCAAATCACGAAATCTTTGCAGAAATTTGTGCCTACTTAGCCACCTTACATCTGTGTGCAAAATGATTTCCGCTGCCCCTTCATCAAGAGTAAGACCGAAAAGCCGTCTTTGAAGTGATCTTCCACGAACTGAATTTGCAATTTTGAAAGTGATGTCTATGACAGTCTTTGTATTGAGTCTCTTGCTTGGCAAAACGTGCTGGTGAATGATGCAGTGGTGAGAGAGGAAATCTGGGAAGTCGTCATGCTGTCTACAGAGGGCTATGAAACCGTTAACCTCACCTGTCATTGCTCTTGCTCCATCAGTAGTGATGGAAACAAGTCTATGCAATGGAAGATTACACTTTGTCACAAAAGAATGGAAAGAACTGAATATTTCCTGACCGGTAGTACTCCCTTTTAAAGAAATCATTCCAATTATTCCAAGTAGTTCTTCTTTAACACTGAAGTCTTCAAAAACCATCTGGATAAAGACTAGTAACTGTGCTATGTCTCTCTTATGTCTGTAGATTCATCTAGTTGGAGTGAGAAAGCAACACAATTTGAAACATCCTTCAACAATTGTTCAGTTGTGTCTCCACACATCTTTTCTATTTGCCGCATGATGGTGTTTCTTGACAATTGTACATCTTGAATAGCAGCTATGATCTCTTTCTTATTTTTAAATCCTTCAAAAAGATTGCCAACTGCTTCAAGAAAACAATCTTTTACAAATTCCCCTTCAGTGAAAGGTTTGCATTTCTTTGTGATCAGGTTGCTGACCTTGAAGGATGCTATGGTTTTGTTGACCAAATGTGACCTTTGGCTTCGCCATCAACTGTTGCTGAGTAGCCAATTTCGATTTAAGTTCTTTGAGCTTCAGTTTACGAATTTCACTTTTGTGTGGAAAATCAGCATCAAACTTATTGCTATGCAGAGCTTTATAATGATGTTCCAGATTACCCTTTTTGGGCAAGGATACTGTGGCGTTACAAATTAGACAACACCACTTGTCTTTCAGCATGATGAAGAAGTAGTCCATTTCCCATTCATCATGAAAGTGGTAGGTTTTGCTCTTCTTTGGAACACTCATCTTCGTTATACTGGGGTGGCTGTCACTGTCCCAAAGTATTAAAGATCAACAGGAACTGAAGACCTCTGGATGATGTGCAATACAAGGACTGGAGATGCCAAAACCACACATGCAGTTCTAAAAGTAAAAATAAGAATTCATCATACTGGCACCAATAATCAAATATCACCAAACAATCATCAAAAAACTCAAACACCTGTCCAGCAAACCAGATAAAATCAAATACCGCCAAACAAGTTCAAATACCACCACATGCCATTTAATAAATTCTGCACACAGTGTAGAATCAACGCAAAGGCAAGGCGAAATAAAATTGCAGTGTAGAATCAACGTAAAGGCTAGGCAGAAACAAGCAAAAGTCACAGTGGTTTGAACCAATTCGAAGGCAAGGCATAGGCAAGTTAGAACAAAATTGGAAAAGCCCGCCAAAATCATCAAATTCTTGACACTTTGTTGTGTCTGTCCGAAAACGTTTAATGAAAGTGAACTATAAAGCGATGAACGACCAGCACATGACACAACTAATACGGTAAGTGTATTCAGGTAAAGCCCGGGTGAATGGATATCGCCCGGTATATAACACACTTCTAAGGGGTGTTGGGGCGGGGGCAGGAATGGGTGATTCTGAGAGCCAGGAGACCAGGTATGACGCTGGACCTGTGGTGTCTCGTCGTGGGGCGCAGGCGGCGGCCCCCTGGGGTACCTACAAACTATTGGCACGAAAACAACAAGTGCCCCCAATACACCCACAGGCAAGATTCCCGCAGGCAGGGAAAAAAGACAGGCAAAGGATCAGCAGTGGCAGCAAGCCCTTGGCAGACAACCTGCCGGCACGAGCTCTCTCCTAGCAACAGGGCGAGCTGCTGGAGAGATGGAGCCAAGTGGGGCTGGCGATCTACAGGTAGGTCGCGATCTACCTGTTGGACATACCTGCAATACAGGAAAGAGCAAAATGGAGATGAAACACAAGGGAAGGGGATTATGATCTAAAGGTGTATGAGTACTTCGTCAAATACTTTCCAGTGGGCTGTTTTATAAAGGCACAGAGGCATACAAATTGCCTTTACACATTAGGGGGCTTATTTTAAGAGCATTATTTGAGATTTGGACGTCTGCAAATGGGCATGCAGCCATCCAGATCGCAGAGACGTTGGAGGCATTTTAGAAGCTGGCTCCAGAGATATACCCTGTGCAAGGATGGAAGAGGAGAACAAAGGAGCTGGTACATTCTCTAGCGGTGAACAGGACTTTATTAGAACCCGATGCGTATCGGCCGTCTAGGCCTTCTTCAGGGGGATCAGAACCTCAAGAAATTATTAAAAAGCAAAAAATATAAATATGTACATAAATAAATAAACATGTATAAAATCCATATATAAACCAATGGCATGTCCAAATGCAGAAATAAATAACTTAAACATGTCAGTCACCTATAAAAGTATCATTAAAATTATGTTAACAGGTCATTAAAAACATGTATAAAACCATAAAAAATATACATGAAAGGGATGATGCAGCATATATTGCATAGTAAAGAACATATAATCGATGCACACATGAGAAGACACTAAAATAGCATAAGAGCTGATACATAATCCAAATTAAAACCCCAGCGTCATACTTGTGAAGGGATCAGGAGGACATGGGAAAGAGGAGAGAGTGCTATAATTTTGTATCACATGCATATAAGAAGCCAGTCATGTTGTAGGTCATCCAGGATGGGAGGTGAAACAAGTAGTACCTGTATTCTGTAAACGTCTTATATAAAGTTGAGGCCAACCATCTAAATAGAGAGGATATCTTTAAGCTGAAAAAGAGAACTATAATGCCACGTCTAAGGTAAAATACCTATAGTTTTGTATTATAGATAGTGAAAGCGGAAGCCTTGTCTGGTGAGTTGCAAATGCATACATGAAGTGGTTAGAATCAAAAAGTGTTTGTGTGCTGCCGGCAGTACTTTTAAAATGCTGAGTTTTATTCACGCCAACCAGGTCAAGGATTACCCACGGAAACAATTGCAAAAATAGTAAAACAGTATTGTATCCAGTGAAGAAGTGTTTATTAAGAGGGATTCTGCCAAATAGTGCTAGAATAAGCAAGGTAAAAGTACCGTGTAAAAAAAATGAAATTAAAGGTTACCCCTAATTTATTTAAATATGCATCGTTCTCGGTTAGAGACAGAGACTGCACCGAACAAATCTAATGCCAGAGGACTCCACTGCACCAACACACTCCCCGATTCAGTGCAAACCATCAATGCAACCTGGACCGTTGTATAGGGAAAAAACACATGACCCTATATTGTAAAATATAAGCAGTGGCTTAATTATCCTAGAGTGAGAAGTTTATGGTATCCAGATAAAGCAGCTCAAAAAAAGAGCATTCTACAATATAATCTGTATTTAAAACACAAAGGTACCATCCAGGTTGCACTAGCGATCCACACTAGATCGAAGAATCCAATAGCACCATAGAATCCGCCAACATCAAACCCGCCCATCATAATTTCCGCCTTCAACCAAGAGCAATACAATATCTTATGACTAAGATGATGAAACCTAAACTATAAAAACAAAGGGCAAAAAATATTACTGTATAAAAATATTTAAAAATGAAAATGCAAAACCCCAAGGGTACAAAGTGGCCTGCGGGCAGCCATTCTGCTGGCCCAATGGGAAATTATTTGAAGATAAAATATCATCTCATCATTTTCATGTACATTTATTTTATGGGTTTATATTTATTTATCTTGTATATATGTTTTTAATTACCTGTTAACAACATTTCATTGATACTTTTATAGGTAACTGACATGTTTTAATTATTTATTTCTGCATTTGTATGTGCCATTGGCTTTATATATGGATTTTAAGCATGTTTGTTTGTTTATTTATCTATGTATGTATTTATATTTTTTGCTTTTTAATGATCTCTTGAAGTTCTGATCCCCCTGCAGAAGGCCTAGATAGCCGAAACGTGTCGGGGTTCTAATAAAGTCCTGTTCACTGCCAGTGTATGTACCAGCTCCTTTGTTCCCCTGTACTGTGCTGCGGGTAATTGCTGCTCTGCTCTGCTTTTGTCTCTCCCTGTGCAAGGATGTCCAAGCCATGAAAGGGTAGAAGTGTGTCTGGGGCATTCCCAAGAACTTGTACGTCCTCGCCCAATTTCAGAAACGCCCTGCATGTCCCTAGCCATGTCAAAGGTTATACCCGCTCCAGGCACAAATCGGCATTGCAAAAGTGCTTGTTTTGTCAGCCAAATATCCGGATGGTGTGGAGAGGGGGGGTACATTCATGTCTCCTATATTTTTAATGTTGATAGTGAACACTGATGGGGAATGAGGGATCATTTCATTTTGCCCTGGCATTGGACAGCCCTGTATGCAAAGTAGCATATAATGGATGCCCCTGTCCCCCAAGGTTTTGTAGCGGGGACATTGATGTGGATGCCGGTGTGGGTGTCCACAACAGAGATGTCTGTTTATAATCAGGCTGAGACATGGACAGTCCTGCCATTTTTCTGCATGTTTTGCCCTGGATGTCCCAGATTGCACTTGGACGTCCTTTCTAAAATGCCACTTCCTATATAATATAGGCACCTCTGTGCTTTCCCTGTTTAGATGCTTTGCTATTTAAAAACAAAACAAAATAACACTCTACAAATGTAACAGGGATTTGTTTCAGCAATAGCCTAGACTTTTCAGATGCTAAGAGTAGATATTTCAGCTCATTATATATTGCAGTTTAGAGACTTTAAATTTAGAGAGTTTTCATTTTCACAGACAGATAGCAGACAGCCCTATTCATCTGCTGCTGCTGAGACCCTTGATTCTATTCAACAGCTGCAGGAGGACTCCTAGTTCCAGCCAGGTTGGCCTGTGTGAGGTCATCAGTTTGAGCTGCGGTGCAGTAAATATAAATATGCTGTGGTGTGGCATGCAGGTGTGTGCCCAAAAGGGCATGTCTCTTTAGAGCCATCTTCAAGCATGCTTATGGTAGTGTTTCCCAAACTGTGGGTCAGGACTTCAAATGGGGTCACAGTTATCTCCAGTTGTGGCAGCTAGCTTGGGGCCTGAAAGTCGATGAATGTTCTCAGGCCCCACTTCCTCCTCCCATGTAAGCTTCCCATTAAATTGGAAACTCATGCAGAGTACTGAGGTCTATGAATACACTGACACACAAGGTGTTGTGCTAAAATGATGGGAGAGAGAAGAAGAAAACCAGGACAGAAGAAAGCCCCTAAATCTAAGCAAGGACAGAGTATTGAGGAGAAGTGGTGATCAACAGTGTCAAAGGCAGCAGAAAGGTCAAGAAGGATGAGGATCAAGTAAAGGCCTTGGATATGGTGAGGAACAAGTTGCTGGAGACTTTGGCAAGAGCTGTTTCTGCGAAATGTAGAGGACAAAAGCCAGACTGCAGTGGATTCAGAAGGGCTTGAGAGGAAAGAAAGTCAAGATAGTGGCGGTGAACTGCTTGTTCATGTAGTTTTGAAGCAAAGGGGAGGAGTGAGAGAGACGCCAATAGCTGGAAGGACAGGTAGGGTCTAGTGAGGGCTTTTTGAGGAGAGGTGTGACCACAGCATGTTTGAAGGCCACAGGAACAGTTGCAGTGGAAAGCAATAGGTTAAGGATATGACAGATGGAAGGGATGACAGCGGAAGAGATAGAGCTTAATAGATGGGTGGGAATGGGATCAGAGGAGCGGGTAGTCAGTTTGGAGGAGGAGAGAAGATTTTCAGTTTTGTCCTTGGTGTTTTCAGAAAAGGAAGAAAGGAATTGGGAAGGGGAAGGTGAACCTGTAGCAAATTCAAGGTTAATCTTCTGGACTTTGTCATGGAAATAGTCAGCCAAGGTCTGTGCAGAAAGTGGAGGATGGATAGGAGGAGGAGGGATCTTGAGAGAGTTGAGCATAGCAAAGAGGCAGCGAGGGTCAGAGGCAAAAGAGTTAGTCAGATGAACATAGTACCCTTGCTTGGTGAGTGCTGTGGCTTACTGGAAAGAGGTTAACATGAATTTGTAATGTAGGTAGTCAGCAATGGTACGTGATTTAAGCCAAAGATGCTCAGCTGAGCAGGCACATGAACGTAGATAGTGGGTTGTTGAGGTACGATACGCCTCACAGAGTGTGGAAAGGGGAGGAGCCAATGCATCAGAGAATGCATAGTGTTATAGAAAGATACTGCCTCATCAACGGACTCAGGTGACAGGGGTGATACAACAGCAGTAGAGAGAGCTGAAGGGGTGATGGTGTAAAAATGCCTAAATATATTGGTGGAGATTGGCTGTGACCAGTATGGGGGATGGTTAAGGCAAAGGTTAGCAGGTGATGGTTAGATAAGAGAAGAACTGAGGTAGAACAGACGACGAGGTCAGGGTAGTGGCCATGCTTGTGATTAGGAGCAGTAGAGTACAACTGGAAGCTCTGCACTTAACATGCATTTTGTAAAGCCTCTGTGTTAATGACCAAGGACATGCTAGCCAAGCTCCCAACAGCTAACATGCAGTGGACTACTTTAACATGCAGCATGCAATGCAATGTACTTGAAAACACCTATAGCTGTGTCGTTTGCATGAGTTTAACTGCCACATTGCTGCTTGTGAACTTAGTGGCAGTGTGCTGTCCATGTTCCTACTCTGCCTGTTCTTTACTCCATTGTATAATTGTCATTCCAAGTGGTTTCCTATGTGATTGCTGGCATGCCCCCATGTTAGTGTTCCTGGGTGCTAGTTGCTGCACATTAAAATGCATGTTGACTGGCTATTGGGCTTTAGTAAAAGGGGCTCTGGAGGAGGAGGGTCCCTTATGGAATGAAGCCTTCTTCACCCCCTGAAATCATTGCAAGGTGCAAGGGACTTTGTTTTGATATTACTCTCTCTTATTGGCCTCCTGCATTACATCTTGCTTCCCGAAATCATCTAGACCTTTTTTGCTGTCCTTTTCAGCTATAGTTGCAGCAAGCACTTCAGCAAAGCTTGGCATGGGGCCTGCAAGCAACTATATGCATGCACAGACCCTGCTGTGATCCTGGAAGGGCTTCCTATTGATAGGTTCCTGCTGCAAGCCCAGCTGCAGGGGAATGGAGGCAGACTCTGAAACTTTGGTGCCTGAGAGAATTTCCCAGGTTGCCTGTCTAAATCCATGTCTGTAATTAGTAAGAGATTTAAAACCAACTTTAACTTTTTTTTTTTATTCAACACCAGCCATGTCGAAGGGTACTAGTAGGGTTGAGCTTAAAAAAGGTTTGGACGGGTACATAAATGATTATTAGCTGGATAGTTGGGTGTTTCTAACCGTTCCTTTCAGGAGGGAGCAACAGGGCTAAGACTTTCCTATTAGGATCTGATGGGTACATCTAACTGACCTAGATTGGTGATGGCTGTGCATAAGATGCTACAGTTGATGGATCATTGCTCTGACCCTGTATGCCATGTCTTAATTTAGATACCTTACTGCATAAGATGCAGACCTTATTTTCCAGAAAAAAAAATGCAGAATAAGGAGTTGCAATATGAGGCCCCTAAGGCTGCAGACCTGGGAGCAACAGCATAAACGATGCCTTTCCAAAAAAGGATGGGGTTATATGAAATGTTAGAGCTGTCAAAGGAAGGGGATGGAAAGCTACAGTAAAGGAGTTAAAGAAACCATGGATAAGCACAGAGACTGGCTGAGGTCTTTGGCTATGTACTAGGACTGAAATGGGGCATCCTAGGCAGACTTTTTCTGTGTCTGTAAACATAATTATCCTTAACAGCTTTTCACACAAGAGACAGCCGCAGCCAGTGCTGTTGTGACCTAGGAAAACTCTACCAGTATATGAGAATGAAATGCCATGGGGAAAGGGAGAGAGAAGAAGCCTGTAAGAAGGATTCGCTGGGATGCTGGAGGGGACAGGAGCTGAAGGGATGCACGCGGGCTGGATTTTGGTGTTCAAAGGCCCTAGGCACTTTCACTCCAAAATATGGGCTTTGAGGACATTATTAAAGACTGCTGCTGTAGAAAGAAGCTTTCTTAGGACATGCCTATTTAATTTTTGAATTATGTCTTTGTAATGTAATTTGGAAGGTTTAGTTGTAATACATTTTTGTCTCCAGTCTTTTTCCCCCCTCCTTCGTAGGCCCTGTCTAAAGAGCGGTATATTAAGAAAAAATAAACTAAGCACTGTATGCAGTGTCTAGTGGGAAATCCGGCACGGGATGCAGAGTACCGGGGCCAGGGGCTGGAGGAAAAGCAGCAAAGAAAAACAAACACAAATAAAGCACATGGGAGCCTGGGGGGCAGGGCCTTTTTGCTGCAGTAGGTGAGGGCTGTATTGGGTTAATACTTTTTTGAGGGGATGGGGAAGCGGTAGCACCTGGGTACATGTGTGGCTTCAAAGGGACTCTCCAGTCTTTGACACCCCCGCTCCCCCCCCCACGCTTTGGGATCTTGCGTGTGGGGACTAATATCTTAAACCGGCCCTAGCCACCACTGGCAGGTTTCTCGTAGGACTGATGAGGGCAGCATCCTGGTTCACTTATGAAAACCAGATGGGAGGGATTAAGGAGAGAGGCCACACGGGGAAAGAAAAATTCGAAGGTAAAATCAAAACCAGCGTCATGTAAACACACGCAAAACTGAAATAAAGAGCCTTTTTCGAGGTCCTCCGCCTGATGATTTTTTTTGTATTGGTTTAACACTCAAAAGGGATGTCGCAGGGCTCAGATGTGGCTCAGGTCTCGCTGCCTAAAGCCCTCTTGTGGCCCATCTGCTCCCTCGTGCCCCCCAAAGGGGCGGGGTCAGAGCAGCGAGGAGGACAGAGCGCCGGAGCAGCCCCGTGCGCGAGAGCTTACGCGAGGCAGTCCTGCAGGGCCGGAATATGAACGTCCTCGTCTGCCATAACGAAGCCAGGAGGTTTAGGTGAGGCTGCACAACTTTTCGCTGCTGTCTTTCCTTGGCCCGGGAGGGAAAACACACGGGCCGGGCTCCCCCTCTCCCGATGCAGGGGCGGCGGGGGCTAGAGTCTGTTTGCTAGCGTTATGGTTTGGAGTTTGTGTGCCCAAATGCTACTAATGTGTCCCAGGAAACCCCCACGTGCCGGGTATGGTCGAGACATCAGCCGGGGAACTGAGCCTGATGGGCTTAAGGCGAAGTAGCCCGGCACGACCAGTAAGGCAAGCAGGACACCATTGACAACCGCGGAGAAATGTGACATTTGCCAAGTTCCAGAGACTTGCGCTTGAGTGACTTCTTTCCCTGCGCTGCGAATCCAGGGGAAACCAGCAAATAACCTCTGCGTTATGTGGCTCCAGAAATAATGGGAGCAGTCCCCCCGCGCACCCCCCCCCCCACCTCCCTGCCCTCTGTGGTCCCGGTTCCAGGCTCGCCCGTGATTATGTTGGCGTCCCGCCACCCTTCTACTCCTGCAATCCTCAACAGATCTCAGCGCTGCGTCCAGCACTCTGAACTGAAGCGTAGAGGCAAACTGAAAGCTTTCAAAGTTGTGGGCTGTTTAACACATTTGCATTCGGATTTCATTAAAGTTAAACACACAGCGTAGTGTGTCTCTGTCGATTTGGTGCCTAATGCATTCCAAGCGTAGTTTCAAAAACTCGGGGGTTAGATTTGCTAAATCTTTTCTCCCATTTCTCAAGAGAAAACTAGTAAAAAGGAATTGCAGAGTGGCTGACAGGAGTGAACACTTGTATCTACATTATTCTTTTTCTCAATTTTGCACTACCATTAGTTTAAAGGGAAAACACGGAGCTGCTCCGTCAGCATGCCTTAAATTGATTTTGCATGCACTATTTTTTTTTTTTTTTTTAAACTTGCATTAACCTCATTAAAGTGCATACAACTTATTTACATACTGTGAAAAAAAAAGCCAAATAATCGTGGGGGATAGGGGTAACCAAAAATCCCAAAATGAACTGGAATTTTTTTTATGTGCATACCCTTTAAAGGTTGTTTTGGTTTCTAGCTTTTACATAGATATCAGAGTTGTGAAGTTACCCAGTCCTAGGAGTGAGATTTTTTTGCCAGCTCTGGTTTTAAATTGGTATTGCAGTATTTGTATGGTATTTGTAGTCCCTGATGCTACCATTGCCCTGCAGGTCCCATAATGCATCAAAATGAGATTACCCAGGTCCAGGAGTGAGATTTTAAGCCAGTCCTGGATTTCTGACAATTTGGCAACTCTGCGGTATGTTTATCTTAACAATTTAGTTCACAGGGATATGGATGAACACAGCAAATACATAAGCAGTGTATTGTTTTTCGAAAGAAATTGAGACCATGTTGGAGAGAGTGTTCCTTTTTTTGAATTTTTGAATGCTTTTTGGTCAAGCATGATGTAGCCTCCTTTAACCTGTGAATCGTATATAAGATGATGGTTATTTATTGAGTTACAGTTGAGGAGTCCGGATTTGGTAAAGTACTTATTTGTTAGTGGGCTTTGAAGAAGGGTTTGGCGTTTTTGATACAGATCTTGAAAGTTAATGGGAAAGGAGGGTGTGTTCTATGTTTTCCTGGGTTTAAGGGTGTATTTTTGTGGATTTTGTTTTAAGTTGAAACTTCTTTATTGTGCTGTCTTTATATTTTTTGTTTGATAATTTTGTCATGTATGGATAATTTTATTATGTTTTGTACTGTACCTGCTTGTGAATTATCAAGTAATATATTTCCTGATAAATATATTTTTAGGAAAAAAGTGCTAAATGGCTTACTGAACCAGGCCCTGAGCCACCTTTTAGGTAGGCATGAGTATTCAATATAAAACACTAGTCACTATTTTTAAACTCATTAATGAACTTGCCCCCTCACATCTATCAACATTAATCCAGACCCCCTCAGAAACTAGAATAAGAAGAAGAGCAAACCTTAACATGCCTGCTTCAATTTTCTCACAGCATTGGGAATTAGGAGCAACAACCAATTCTGCCTTCTCTTATTATGCTCCCAGTCAATAGAACAAACTACCATGCAACCTGAGAGAGATTAAAGACCTTATTTCCTTCAGAAAAGAGCTTAAAACATACCTTTTCACCCAACACTATCACAACTTATAGCCCACACTCGAGCAACTTGCACAAGAATACACAACTCAACTATCACAAGTTTACCCTACCTAGCTTAAGACTCGCTTTCCATTACATGTTCTCACTTACAACTCTGACACATTGTCCATACTGAACGATAGTCCTTAATGTCTGTTGTAATTAGTCTTTATGCCCATCATAGAATCTATACTTTAGTATTTTTTATAATGGTTATTGTAAATAGTTACTCTGCCTATTATTGCTTACTGTACTACATAAGAACATAAGATATGCCATACTGGGTCAGACCAAGGTCCATCAAGCCCAGTATTCTGTTTCCAACAGTGGCCAATCTAGGTCATAAGTACCTAGCAGTTTCCCCAAGGGACACAGGTTCCACAATGCTTGTATTGGTTCAAGCATTGATATCCTGGGTCCCTTCTTAATAATGGTTTATGGACCTTTCCTCAAACATACTACATCCTCCGGTAACAAATTCCAGAGTTTGATTACACGTTGATTACTATATTATCTGTAAATAATGAATAATTTTTTCTTAACATATATAAATAGTTAACATGTTCTTTGTATGATAGTTACACAAGTGCTCAAAATGTTTCATGTAATTCAATATTCCATGTTGAATGTTTTTAACATGTTCTATGTAAACCGCCCCTGTTCTCTGGAAGGGACGGTATAGAAAAGCGCACAAATAAATAAATGAGTAGTTAAACTTGCATATTCCTAACTTAGAGTAAGTAGATATTTAATCAACAGGAGGTACAGGCATATTTTAAAAGCACACATTTGGATTTGATTGCATTAAAATGTGTGCATGGATGGGGGTGGGTGAGACTTTGTTCTCCTCTTCCCATTTGGCCCTTTCTTCTACAGTTTGGTGCTTCCTCTGCTGGCCATGCTCAATAACATTTGCAGGATGCAGGCACTAGGCCACAAACTTTAACCACCTAGTTTTTGTCCAGGCCTGCATTCAAGTATGAGGTACTTTCCTAAATCATGTTGTAAAAATTAGATGGAAAAACAAAAAAAAGGGAATTTAAAAAGAACAAAATAAGCTAGAAAGAATTTTCCCTTGACTTCTAAAAATGTAGCCCTTGGCATATCTTGTAGAGTATCAATTCTGTTTGCTTCATTTTGGCCCAGTAGTTCCAGCTTTCTTCTTTCTCCTTTTTCCCTTCATTGTTAGAGCCAGGACTGGGATCTGGTGTCCTGGAGATTGGGAGATTTTAACCCTATTTTAGTATCCGTACCCTATACAGTGGGGGGAGTTATCCCCGCTTATTCGTGCTGGCTCCTGCCCCTGACTAACTTCAGCACCGGTTGTACAGGGAAATTAGACGGGGGCGGGGAATTGGCAGCCCGGGGGCGTAGTCTGGGCGGGCAGTGGGCAGTCACTGGCCCTGGATGTACAGGGCCGATTCTAATGTTGTCCCTGTACGTCCAGGGCCAGCGACATGTGCGGGGAAGTTTATTCCACCTTCGAGGTGGAATAACTTCCCTGGACGTGTCTTAATTTCAATGCCGGGGTGCGGATGGGGCAGGGGGGGCCAGGGGACATTCCCCGCAGCCTGACCCTGACCTTAGGAGGCCAGATTGGAGGTCGGGCTGTGGGAACAAACCCTTTTTCAGGCAGCTGGCAAAGCGGCTCTTCAGTGGAGCTGCACAGCCATAGCAACATGATGCCATGACGCCGCAGCTCCATTGAAGAGTCTTGACTGAGTTAGCCGGGGGCAGTCCTGCATGTGCAGGCCGGAATGAATCACAGTCCTGGCCTGCACGTGCAGGACTGTTTGCGATTCTGATTATGTGTGGGACGGAATCGAGCCCTGAGCCACCAGGTTTCACCCTTAATAATTACCATGCTTTTCCCCCACCTCTGGAGGCTGTGAATGCCGTCTCTGCAGGATCTCAGCTGACCTGTGAATTGAATGGAGGACCCTCCACATGGAAGCTCACAGCTCAGCCACTGAGCTAATGAACTGGCCTAATATTTCTCTTTTAAGTCTGTTCAAAGAATTTGCAGTCACCTGGGTAGTTATTATCTTACAAGTATATATAACATGCAATAGCGCCCATCCTGCAGCAGTGAAAAGATGTATTTACTTGCGAGAGTTGCAGTAAAAAAAAAAAAGTTATGGTACTAAGTAGCCTATGTTCTAGTGGTCATTTTCGTCCTGGCAGGAGTTGAAGTGGGTGTACGCTCCTTCCCTTCTAATCCTATCTTCCTGCTCCCTTTTTCTTTCCTTATGACTCTTTATTCCATTACAGTATCTCTTTAAGAAACGTGAAGTCCTATGAAAGGAAATAGAATCTGAAGCTATTAGAGGAAGAACAAGATTGGCTTTTCTAAAGCTAGGAGAGTTAAAGAAAAAATTCCAGCCTTGAATTAGAATGCTACAAGATGCTCAAGGATCCTGTTTAATGATGCTGAGAAGATCAAGAAAAGGTGGAAAGAATATACAGATATACGGAGTCATTGTACCCTAAAGATCAAGTGGACCAACAGCCATTCCTATTCGTGTAACCAGGCTAGTCCCGGACCTCTGGGTTCCCTATCTCATCCAGCAGCTTTGGAGACTGAGAAAACTCCTCCTCTTTTTTATGATGTCACCGGTATATCCATTCGGGATCTGCCTCCTGCCATCAGTTACCTCAGTCTCCAAGCAGCTTGTGAGATAGGAGCCCGGAGTCCCGGGCTCACTGGAGAGACAATTAAGTTAATTTTGGGATAGTTTTCATAGTGTCTTACCTGTTTTTTTTCTCACTAGGGAGGGCATCCCTTGATTGAAAGGACTGTTTCTTTAAGAGATCTCTTGCAGGCGTCTCGCTTCTCTTTTCCCCTGCACTCTCCCCTCCCTCCCCCCTTCTTTCCCCAGCTTGCACCTTTTTGGGAGCGTATTTCAAGGGGTCTCTGGGGATTTCTTTTTCTGCACACTGTCGATGGGAGCGAATTTCAGGCCAGCCTAGCCAGCGCCACACAGAAGGCTGCCTGTAAGTGCGCTGGCAGGCTCGGGGCGATCCTTCCTGCGTTCCCCGGAGCAGACTACTTGTGGAGTTAGTCTTCCTCCGTGGATGCTGCTCAGCGGTTCATTTTTCCATGCTGTTTATGGAATGTTTGCTGAGGCTCCTTTGACACGCCGTGCTGCGAGGTAAGCAGGCCTGTCTTCGGCTCTTTTCTGTCACTGATTGATTTGGCGCGCAAATCAGCGTGTCGGGCCTAGCCGCGTGGTGCCCGCGGCTTTTATTGCTGCTCTCCCTACATCTACCCGACTCTCTTCAGGGCTCCTTCTCCTTGTTTTTTGTTCTTCCAGAGGGGTTTTTCGAGGGTTTTATTCTTCTGTTCGGGTGAGGGCAGATAAAAAAAAACAAAAAAAAACCGGCATCGGGAGCTCCTGCATAGCCCGCGGTGATTTTGAGAACTTTTTCCTCAGGGGAAATTAGGCTCTTTTTTTCTACACCTCCGGGCTGCCATGTCCTCTAAGCCACTTTGCCTGGTTTTTGGCTTGAGGAAAAGCTCATCAGGCGTCTGTAAAGCCTGTGTAAGGGATTCCTCTGGCATGGACCCCTCCAAGTCAGATAAGGAGGAGGCCCAGCTGCCCGAGTCCGGCAGTTCTTCAGCTCCAGTGGTGGAGGCAGTCCGGGATGAGCCGGTGGCAGGGCCCTCTTCTGCCCCGGATATGGTTAGGCCTGCAACCCCTCTGCCCAAGGACTGGACAACCATATTTTCCAACGAGTTTGTGATGTTTCTGCAGAACGCCTTACTTGCTGGCTCACAGCAGGTCCAGCGGCAGGAGCCATTGACGGGATTAAAGAGAGCCGCGATGGCTTCGCTAGCCGAGGAGCCCGTCGTCCGAACCAAGAGGCCGCGGACTGAGGCCTTCTCAGCGGATGGTTCTATACTCTCTGAGGGGCAGTTGTCAGAGGAAGACGTCCGTGACTTGGAAGCTGAAGAGGAGCTGGAGGAAGGCGAACTATCGGAGAAGGAGGATCAGGCCAGAGTGGTTCGCGTATTCCGGAAGGAGGAGCTGCCTGCTTTAATAGTGGAATCCCTCAAGGTTCTAGATATGCCGGTCCCCGGTGCGACCAACGATGACACCCTTGAAGATCCTTTGCTGCAGGTGTTCCGCAAGACTCAGCGGGCGTTTCCGGTACACCGTGTCTTCCAAGAGATGATTCAGGAGGAGTGGAACGTGCCAGAAGCTCCGCTGAAGGGCTCGAGAGTCATGGGCCGTCTGTATCCGTTGTTAGATCAGGATAAAGAAGTCTTTAGGTCCCCCAAGGCTGATGCCGCCGTCTCGGCGGTCACTAAGAAAACTACCATCCCCGTGGAGGGTAGTGCAGCCCTCAAGGACCCACAGGATAGAAAGTTGGATGTTCTCTTGCGACAGGTTTTTGATGTCAATGCCTTGTCGCTCCAGGCAGCCATGTGTGGTGCCTGGGTGGCTAGGCCCTGTCTCCGCTGGTCTCAGCGGGCGCAGAGTGGCCAGGAAGCAGAAGAGCCTGGAGAGCTGACCAAGTTAGAGTCCGGAGCAGCCTATTTGGCCGACGTGCAGTATGATCTGATGCGTAGCCTGGCCAACAGCATGGCATCAGCTATAGCGGCCAGACGTTATTTGTGGCTTCGTAACTGGGCTGCGGACTCTTCTTCCAAGGCTCATTTAAGCAAACTACCCTTTAAGGGGCGTCTTTTGTTTGGAGAGGACTTGGAGAAATTGGTCAAAGATCTGGGCGAGTCCAAAGGAGGTAAGTTGCCCGAAGATAAGGCCAAGCCAGCCCGTCCTTATCAGGGGGGTAGAGGTCAGCTGCGAGATTTTCATCGGTTTCGGTCGCAGCGCTTCATTCCCAATCAAAGGGGCCGGTACGCTAACAAAGGTCAAGGTTTCCGGGGGTTTCGAGGGGCGGGAAGAGGTTTTGGCCCTTCCTCGTCCTCTGCCTTCCCGGCCAAGAAGCAGCAATGAGATAAGGGGGGCCCAGGCAAGCTTGGTGCCGGTGGGGGGCCGGTTGCAAGACTTTTATCCTGCCTGGGTCCGGGTAACGTCAGACCAGTGGGTTCTGGAGGTGATTCGAGAAGGCTACGCGCTGGAGTTGCGGAAGCCTGTCCGTCCCGCCTTTGTTCGGTCCCCCGCCAAGTCGCCCTCCAAGATCGTGTCCATGAGAGTTACCGTTCAAAGGTTATTGCAGCTCAGAGCCATAGTACCGGTTCCTCCAGACCAACGCGGAGGCGGTCGATACTCCATTTACTTCGTGGTTCCAAAGAAGGACGGAGGAGTCCGTCCCATCTTAGACTTCAAGGCGGTGAATCGGTGTCTCCGCGTATCACATTTCCATATGGAGACTCTGCGGTCGGTAATAGTAGCAGTCCAACAGGGAGAGTTTCTTACTTCTCTGGATTTGTCGGAGGCGTATCTCCACATCCCCATCCGGCCGGAGCACCATCAATTCCTCAGATTCGCTGTCCCGTTCGGACACTATCAGTTCCGCGCCCTGCCGTTCGGTTTGGCGACGGCGCCACGCACTTTCACAAAGGTCATGGTGGTGGTGGCGGCGGCAGCACTGAGGCGCGAAGGTATTCTAGTGCACCCGTACCTCGACGACTGGTTGATTCGGGCGAAGTCGCGTGCCGAGAGCGAGGCCGCCACGGCTCGTGTAATGGCGTTTCTGGAGGAGCTCGGCTGGGTTGTCAACTTGGCGAAGAGTCACCTGTCTCCCTCACAGAATCTGGAATATCTCGGAGCCCGCTTCGACACCAAGATCGGGAAGGTGTTCCTCACGTGCGACCGGGCTCGGAACCTCAGACGTCTGGTGATTCGTTTCCTTCGCTTCCGCGTGCCGTCGGCCTGGAGTTACCTTCAGTTGCTGGGGACGATGGCCGCGTCCATAGAGACGGTGCCCTGGGCGAGAGCGCACATGCGGCCCTTACAACGAGCTTTGCTTCGCCGGTGGTCGCATCAAGAAGATCCTCTGACCCGGAGATTGCCATGTCCGGAGGTGACGCGCCAGTCGCTACGATGGTGGTTGTGTCCCGCGTCCTTAGCGGCGGGACAACCATTGGAAGCTCCGTCCTGGGTCACAGTGATGACCGATGCCAGCCTGTGCGGCTGGGGTGCTCATTGTCAAGGCAGGTTCGCACAGGGGGTCTGGTCTCCCCAGGAAAGGACCTGGCCCATCAACCAGTTGGAATTGCGAGCGATCTTCCTAGCACTCCTAGCGTTTCAGCCGTTAGTTCAACACACGGCGGTTCGCGTGTTCTCCGACAATGCCACAGCGGTGTCGTACGTCAACAGACGGGGGCACCACCAGCGTTCGGCTGGAGGACGAAGCCGCAGCCCTGTGCTCCTGGGCGGAAGGAAACTTACTGGCCCTGTCAGCGGCGCATGTGGCTGGAGTCGACAACGTGCAAGCGGATTTTCTCAGTCGCTTTCGGGTGGACCCGGGAGAATGGGTCCTACATCCCGACGTCTTCCAAATGCTCGTCCGCAGGTGGGGCTTGCTGACCATGGACCTCATGTCGACGTTTGCGTCAGCGAAGGTGGATCGCTTCTTCAGCAGACGTCGGGAGCGTATGTCGGAAGGTCTCGATGCTCTCAGTCAGGCTTGGCCGCAGGACCAGCTCCTGTACGTCTTTCCTCCATGGGTCCTCATCGGCAGGGTCCTGCAGCGGGTCCAGTTGTTCTCAGGTCGCGTCCTACTGATTGCTCCAGATTGGCCGCGCAGACCCTGGTACGCGGATCTGGTAAGATTGCTAGTGGCGAAGCCGTGGAGGCTTCCGAACCGGCCGGATCTTCTGTCGCAGGGGCCCCTCCTCATGCCTCACGTGGATCGATTCTCGCTTACGGCCTGGCTCTTGAGTGGGCGCGGTTGCGCCAAAGAGGCTATTCGGCGTCCGTCATAACCACTCTGTTGAAAGCCAGGAAAAGGTCTACGTCTTTGGCCTATGTGCGGGTCTGGCGTGTGTTTGAGGCTTGGTGTTCGGACAGGCAGTACATGGCGTTGAGGTCCTCCGTCCCTCAAATCTTAGATTTTCTTCAGCATGGTTTCGAGAAAGGCTTAGCTCCGTCGTCCTTGCGGGTGCAGGTCGCGGCACTGTCCTGCTACAGAGGTAAGGTCGGAGGGCAATCGCTTGCATGTCATGGTGATGTTAAACGCTTCCTACGGGCAGGGTCGCTCTTGCGACCTCCGTCGCGTCCCTTTGTACCTCAGTGGCATCTTCCCTCCGTTCTGGACGCCTTGCAGGGCGAGCCCTTCGAGCCGCTTTCTCGGGCGTCCCTTAAAGATCTCACTTTGAAGGTCGTGTTTCTTGTGGCTATTTGTTCGGCGAGAAGAATTTCCGAATTGCAGGCTCTTTCTTGCAGGGAGCCCTATTTGGTGTTTTTCTCTTCGAAAGTGGTCCTCAGGACTGTTCCTTCATTTCTCCCTAAGGTGGTATCCCCCTTTCATGTAAATCAGGAGATTTCTTTGCCGGTCTTTTCGAGGCGCTCGGCGGACCCTGGTGCCGGCAAATTTCCACAGTTTGGATGCTCGTCGGGCGTTAAAGAAGTATCTTGCTCGGACGGCTAGTTTCCGCAAGTCGGATAGACTTTTTGTTCTCTTCGCGGGTCCCCGGAAGGGCGAAGCTGCCTCCAAAGCATCCATTGCCAGATGGATTAAAGAGGCTATTGCGTCGGCGTATATGCTAAAAGGCAGGTCCGTGCCGGAGGGCCTTCGTGCTCACTCCACCAGAGCGCAAGCTTCTTCATGGGCGGAGCTTCGGTGGGTTCCGCCACTAGAGATTTGCAAGGCGGCTACGTGGTCCTCCTTAAACACTTTTGTACGACATTATTGCCTGGACGTCCGAGGGGCAGTTGATACTGCCTTCGGGACTGCTGTACTTCAGGCGGGTGTTTCGGGACCCTCCCATGCTTGATTAGCTCACTGCTCTGGTACTTACCCAGAGGTCCGAGACTAGCCTGGTTACACGAACAGGAAGGTGAAATTAGACTTACCTGCTAATTGTAGTTCCTGGAGTGTAGCCAGGCTAGTCCCGTATCCCTACCCTGTATCTGTAGCGTAACCGTCGCCTGAAGTGTTTCTGTCTTAAAGAGTAACATCATTTACAGGTAAGAGTTCATTCTCTATTGCACTTATACGGGCGCTTGTGGAAGTGTAACTAGATTTTTTCTAGGAGGCTTGCTTTCTCCCTTGCTCTTAGAGAGAAGCCTGTGTCTCTTAAAGTCACAATGGTAGCAGAGCATTCCGTTCTGTTTGTACATAGTTTATTCTTTAATCTCGAAGATTTAGTCAATTTGTTTTAGTGTTTACACACTTACTTGTGTCTCCGGTGAGTCTGCTTTGTCAATAGGTTACTGATGGCAGGAGGCAGATCCCGAATGGATATACCGGTGACATCATAAAAAAGAGGAGGAGTTTTCTCAGTCTCCAAAGCTGCTGGATGAGATAGGGAACCCAGAGGTCCGGGACTAGCCTGGCTACACTCCAGGAACTACAATTAGCAGGTAAGTCTAATTTCACCTTTCAACCTGTACCTTTATGATCAGGAACCATTGGTGAAGAAAGAAGAAGTCGAAGCAGCACTGAAAGCCTTATCAAAGAACAAAGCACCAGGCATTGATGGCATTCCTATTGAAGTATTACAGCAATCGGTTGAAGCTGCTATCATACTTACAAGGCTCTGTCAGGAAATTTGGAAGATAAATTCATGACCAATTGACTGGAAAAGATCTGTGTTTATATCAATACTGAAGAAAGGTGACCTGACTGACTGGAAATTATCGCACAATTGCTCTGATCCCACATGCCAGCAAGATTCTACTCAAGATCATTCAGCAGAGACTACAACCATACCTGGAACAAGAACTGCCAGAATTGCAAGCAGGGTTCAGGAAAGGGCGAGCAACGAGAGACATTATCGTGAATGTGAGATGGATCCTTGAAAAGACAAAGGATATCCATATATGTGTTTTACTGACAACAGCAAGGCTTTTGACTGTATAAACCATGAGAAACTTGGGGCCACATTAAGAAGCATGGGTATACCAGAACACCTGCTAGTTCTCTTTCATAACCTTTACATTGATCAAGAAGCAACAGTTCGAACGGCTTAAAATCAGCAAAGGTTTATGACAAGGTTGCATACTCTCCCTCCCACCTCTTTAATTTATATGCAGAACAAATCTTCAAAGAAGCAGAACTGTGTGAAGATTGGTGGAAGACTCATCAACAACCTTCGCTATGCTGTTGATACCACATTACTGGCTGAAAGTGAAGACTATTTTAAAACATTTGCTTCTTAAGATCAAGGAATTTAGTCTTAAAATGGGTCTGCACCTTAATGTTAAGAAAACAAAGATCCTGATAACTGTCAAAATCAATAAGTTCATCATTGATGAAGAAGAAATTGAAATAGTTGACAGCTTTAACTTACTTAGATCAACAATCAATAAAGAAAGGACTAACGGTCAAGAAATCTAATAACGTATTGCTCTTGGTAAAATGGCTATGAAGAACCTAGACAAGATCCTCAAGATCAGCAATGTCTTTCTTGATACAAAGATTTGACTTGTCCAGGCCATGGTTTTTCAATAACATTATATGGATGCGAAAGTTGGACAGTGAAAAAGCTAGGAAGAAAATTGATGCCTTTGAATTATAGTGCTGGTGACGAATACTGTGTACACTGTGGACTGCCCGAAGAACAAACCAGTCGGTTCTAAAGGAGATCAAACCTAAGCTTTCCTTAAAAGCTCAGATGACAAGACTTCAACTTTCATACTTTGGACATATGCGAAGAGAGAGATCATTGGAGAAAGACACAATGCTTGGCAAGGTAGAAGGTCATTGTAAAAGAGGAAGGCCAGCAATGAGATAGAGTGGTATCCATAGTTGTTGTTGTATCGATCCATCAACAACGAGCTGCTTAGCTGAAGACCGAACAGAGTTTATGTCAACTATCCAGAGGGTTGCCAGGAGTCAACACTGACTGGACGGCACTTAACAGCATCTCTTTAAGTCTCTTCTGACTTCCCTCCATCACCTGCTCATGTCTTTTTCATCTGTCTACTTCTCCCTTTTTTCTCATCTCCATCATCTTTCTCTCCCATATTACTCATCAGGTTTTCCTCTTTTGCTCCTTTTGCTCTTTGTCTCCTCTCTTCTCTTTCCCCACTGTCAGATTGTCTTTTTTTAATTTTCATGTACTTCACCCCTCTAGGGTGTAGTAGGGAATGCAAAGCGTGTATGTCAACAACTATGGGGGTTCACAGTGAGTGAACTCCTGGTCTTGGTGGTGGCTCTTGGATCTTGGTTTTCATCTGAATTGATAATTGGGATTTACCTTTACTGGACTTTGTTAAATTATTGGGAGTTTGTCTCAGTCCAGGCGGAGATGGATATCAGCAGGGAACTCAGACAACTAAGAATGATCTTGGCAAACTCCATAAGGTTAGGTGACTGAAACCATTTTTGGATAGTGATGCATTTGCTGTCATTATGCAGGCAATTGATACTTAGTACTCTGGACTGTTGTAATGCATTATATATGCGATTGCCTTTAGAATGGTTGAGACTCTTGCAACGAGTCCAAAATGCTGCAGTGCGGATTGTGACAAATACTAGTAAAAGGGAGAGCGCATGCCCCTCCTTAATGAAACTTCCTTGGTTATCTATACAAGAAAGAGTGAGTAAAATTGAAACGTATGGTTTTGCTTTTTAAGGCATTTTGTTTACAACAACCCATGTCATTAGCAGGCATACACCTTTGTAATTTAACTGCTAAATCCTTAACCCTAAGCAGAGGTATCTGCTAGACATCCCTTTATGCAGCTGTTGAAATGGAGAAATAAGGCTTTTTCTGTGGTAGCACTAGAGTGTTGGAACAAATTGCCTGATGGTTTATGCATGGAAGAGAATCTCATGTCTTTTCGAAAACAGCTTAAGACACTGCTATTTCCTTGAGTGGTGGTGCATAAGGTATGTTATTATGCAGCATTGTACTGTTACATGTAGCACAGGTTTGCTAGAAGCATGATCACATTATTTTGTAACTTAGTTTGATTATATTAGTTTTTAAAGCTGTTTTTGTAAACTGCAGAGGATGACTTTTAGCCAAGCTGGCAGTATAGAAACTTTTATAAATGAAATGAAAACTGTTGCCGTATTTTTCGACCTGGGACACACATGGGGCTGAGAGAGTAGCTGATGTGCATACCAGAAGCACATGTTCACACAGTCCACAAACCTCTGCTTTCTCTCTGGCTGCTGTGGCAGAACGGACCCTAACTAGCGGCAGCTACTTTGCTTTTTTTGTATTCACCAAAACAGGGAAGAGAAGCAGTAGTACAAAATGTACTGTGATTGTATCCTTATTGAGGTTCTTGGTGTACCGCTTAAGCTAAGAGGCACCACTATCCAAACAAAATAGTCTGAGCTTCTAGGTCCAGGAGAGAATGGACTCTTTGTAGGTTACCTTTCATATGAACATTTCTCTTCTCCTATGGCAGCTCTCTTTGTTGAGGCTTCTAGCTTAATCGGAGCCAGCCTTTTACCTGGCTATGGGCCGTATGTCACAAGCTGTGCATAATATGTAAATACTACTATGTATCGAATATGTGTAAATAGTTAATTTTGACTATCCAAGTTGAGGTACCTGTTATCTGTATTTTTACGGTTAACCCCACCGTAAAACCTAAATGTTCCATGTAAACCGCACTGATGTTGAAGAGCACGGTATATAAGAGAAATAAATAAAATAAATAAATAAATAAATTAGAACCAGGTGCTGAACTTCAGCTTGCAGTTTCCTTAAGCACATGCTGTTAAGGTTTACTCCCAATGCAACAAACTAATGGTGTGCAAATTACTGAGGTGCTATAAAATCTATGCAGACTGAAAAGTCTGCGCACACTGCTGCAGTAACATTCAGCAGTTCCTGAGCAGTCCTCCAGTTTAGTCCTCCACAATCGGGTAGTGCACCTCCTCCTGCAGCCTGGAGACTGGACCAATCAAAACTTTCTGTATGATGTATGCAGACGGAGCTCCCATAAGCCCCCAGTGTGTCCAGTCTCCTTACAGCTTGAGGACGTGTGTGCCTGTGCTGGGCACACTTAGTGACACTTGGAAGAGCAACACTAGTTAGTTAGTTAGTTTTCTGGGGAGTTTTATTTCACTTCTCTTCTTTTTGTTTCATGAGGTAGCTGTCCCTTTTAAATTGTACAAAAAAAAAAAAAGGGAACCAGAGGGCCTCCCGGTGCTGAGAAGCCAGTCCTGCTTTGGGCTCCTGCCTTCCTTACCGGGTCTGTTAGCAGCCAGACAGGATAGATCTCTCCCCTAGACTGCACGGGGACGAGATCTTCCTTTCCCGGACACCTCGTTATATGGGGATACCTTTGCTGTCTGTCAGTTTCTGCAATTCCAATTGCCGGGTAGGAACTTGCATTTCCTGACTTCTCTCAGGCACTGCAGCGCGCTCCAGTTGGTGTTCTCAGTGGTGAGTCGGCTGTCGTCGGAGTCTGGCCTCTGCGGTAGGTGCCCGATCCAGGGATTTGTGTTTTTTCTTTATTTTGGCTTTATTTTAGCTTTATTTTACTTTCTTTTACTTTCTTTGCCTTCCGTGTGTTTTTCGCGCCGTTTTTGAGCGCGGGTGCATGAGCCGGCGGCCATTTTGGAGCCCTCCGTTGCATTTTTCTTTACTGGCTAAAACACTTGTGCACGGGTCTCCCTAGCGTTTTTTGTTATTTTTATGGTGGCGATTTTGTTCAGGGCCCTTTCAAGGTTCCAGGGAGCATTTTAATTAAAAAAAAAAAAAAAAAAAAAAAAAAAAAGACCTCTTTAAACGGGGCTGTTGCATAAGCGTTTCTTTTCTTTCCTGTGGGCTGCATTTCATTGCTGGGAGTATTTGGTACTGTCATGGCTACCAAACCACAGTGCGTGATTTGTGGGTCGCGCAGAGGGGCGGTAGCGGAGTCTGGCATCTGCCGGGGCTGTGCTTCAGTCTCTTCTGACTTGGAACAGCAAATGGACTTGAAGGAGCTGCCAGACCCTGAGGGACCTCCTGTCCTGGCGGAGGGTGTCCTCTCGCCTAGCACTCGCCCGTCTTGTTCGGCATCCCATTCTAACGGGCATGCTAGTGAGTTACCAAATATGCCGGTTGCATCTCCATCTATGGATTTCTCTCCGGATTTTGTTCTTCTCATGCATCAGGCCTTTCGCTTGAGTTGTTCCGGTCAGTTGCCAGAGGCTTGGCCAGCGCCCCGCCCCTCCCCTCCCTTTCCTCGGGTGAGGTCCGGGGGCCTTCCCAACCTGCCGCAAAGCGGTTCAGGTCCCTAGACGCAGAGCAGGACGCCTTGAGTTTCCCTGATATGGAGGCGGAAGGTGATCCTGATGCTGAGGCTGACGAGTTGGAGGACGGGGAGATCCCGGAACCGGACGACCAGGCTCGGATTATTCGCGTGTTTCGTAGAGATGAGCTTATGCATTTGATCACGGACTCTCTTCAGACCCTTAACTTGGCCGTCACTCGTCCTTTAGAGGAGGACGGGTTGGAGGATCCGCTCATACAGGCGGTGCGCGAGTCCCAGGTAGTGTTTCCTGTGCACCGTGTGGTAGAGCAGATGATTCAGACAGAATGGGATCAACCAGAATCCGGTTTGAAGGGAATTAGGACTATGAACCGTCTGTATCCCTTAGCCGACAAGGACAAAGAGTTGTTTAAGTCCCCGCGCGTGGATGCCGCGGTGTCGGCGGTAACTAAGAAAACCACCATCCCGGTTGAGGGCGGTGCTGCCTTGAAGGATGCGCAAGATAAGAAGGTAGATAATTTGTTGAAACAAGCCTTCGATACCAATGCCTTGTCTCTACAGGCTTCTACTTGTGGCGCTTGGGTAGCTCGGGCCTGTTTGCGCTGGGCTCAGCATCTGCGCTCGGTCCCCGGCTTAGATAAGCAGGGGTTATTAGAGGTCACTTGCATGGAGTCTGGGTCGGCGTACCTGGCGGATGTGCATTATGATTTAATCAGGTCCTTGGCTAATAGTATGGCCTCCTTGGTGGCTGCGCGCCGGTCCATCTGGTTGCGCAACTGGGCGGCCGACGGCTCTTCAAAGTCTTGCCTCAGTAAACTGCCCTTCAAGGGCAAATTGTTGTTTGGAGATGCTCTGGATAAGCTAGTTAAAGACCTTGGTGAGTCTAAGTGCGGTAGGCTACCAGAGGATAAGCCTAAACTGAATAGAACTTTGCCGCCTGTGCACGGTCAATTTCGAGATTTTCGCAGATTTCGCTCTTCCCGCCTTTGGGGTTCACAGCGCGGTCACTTTGGATCCCGTTCTTAAGGGTTTTGTGGTTTCCGAGGAGCAGGACGAGGTTTCTCTGGGACCTCCTCCTCTTCCTCCTCTTCCTTTAATCGCAAGCCGCAATGAAGCGAGGCGGGCTCCGGGAGGAAGTCTGGTCATCGGGGGTCGCTTACGTGATTTTCTTCCTTCTTGGGCCCAAATTACTTCAGATCTGTGGGTGCTGGAGATTATCGAGAAGGGGTACGCGCTAGAGTTTGCTTGCCCGCTCCAGGATTCCTTTGTTCTGTCTCCCAGCAAGAGCGCTCAAAAGACTCGGGACATCCGTTTGACCCTGCATCGGCTCCTGTCCCTGGGGGCGGTAATTCCCGTTCCGCCTTCCGAGCGCGGCGCCGGTTGCTACTCCATCTATTTTGTGGTTCCAAAGAAAGACGGAGCTCTACGTCCTATTTTGGATCTCAAGGGCGTCAATCGTGCCCTCAAAGTCCCGCATTTCCGGATGGAGACCTTGCGGTCGGTCATCGTGGCGGTGCGTCAAGGGGAGTTTCTTACGTCCCTCGATCTATCCGAGGCTTATTTACACATTCCCATTCGGGCGTCTCATCAGCGGTTTCTCCGCTTCGCGTTTCTGTGGGGCCACTTTCAGTTTCGGGCCATGCCGTTTGGCCTCGCCACAGCTCCCCGTACCTTTACAAAGGTTATGGTGGTAGTAGCAGCGGCCTTGCGGAAAGAGGGCATCCTAGTTCACCCGTATCTCGACGATTGGTTGATTCGTGCAAAGTCCAGCGACGAGGGGGTGCAGGTCACGACCAGAGTGGTCTCTCTTCTGCAGTCTCTCGGCTGGGTGGTCAACGAGCAGAAAAGCCGTCTGTTGCCGACTCAGGACCTCGAATACCTGGGAGTTCGTTTCGACACGGCGAGAGGCTTGGTGTGTTTACCGGAGCGTCGTGTCCTAGCATTACAGAGTCTCGTCCGCCTGTTCCTGCGGTTGCCCGTTCCGTCCGCATGGTGGTATCTCCGTCTCCTCGGCACGATGGCTGCGACCCTGGAGGTAGTTCCTTGGGCGAGGTTTCATATGCGTCCGCTCCAGAGTGCTCTGTTGCGCCGTTGGTCAAACCAGTTTGACTCGTTGAACAGGCGGTTGCCTTGCCCGAAGCCGGTTCGTCGGTCGCTCCGGTGGTGGCTCTGCTCGAAGAACCTGGTGAGGGGGCTGCCATTGGAGCCGCCTCTTTGGGTTCCGTTCACAACGGATGCCAGCCTCTCGGGCTGGGGAGCTCACTGCGAGGGCCGCTTCACGCAGGGAACGTGGTCGACCCTGGAGGCCTCTTGGTCGATCAACCGTCTCGAGTTGCTTGCCCTCGAAGCCTTGGTATACGGGCGGCCAGTGCGCATTCTGTCGGACAATGCGACGACCGTGGCCTACATCAATCGCCAGGGGGGCACCGGCAGTGTGGCCTTGGAATCGGAGGCGACGGCGTTGTTCAATTGGGTTCAGACCCGTCTACCGGCGATCTCGGTAGCGCATATAGCGGGCACGGACAACGTGCAAGCGGACTTCCTCAGCAGGGTGCGGGTGGACCCCGGGGAATGGGAGCTCAACCCGCAGATTTACGCGCAAATTGTTCGTCGGTGGGGTCCTCCCCTCATGGATCTCATGGCGACATTTCAGTCGGCGAAGACGGGTCGCTTCTTCAGCCGGCGGCGAGAACGCATGTCCGAGGGACTCGACGCCCTCATTCAACCGTGGCCGGCGGACGGTCTTCTCTATATCTTTCCTCCGTGGGCGCTTATCGGTCGGGTCGTTCAGCGCATCGAGGGCCACCGGGGTCGGGTGTTGCTGGTGGCTCCGGATTGGCCCAGGAGACCTTGGTATGCCGACCTGGTGCGGTTGCGCGACGGCGTCCCTTGGGCCCTGCCCTCGTTACCAGATCTTCTTCTTCAGGGTCCGCTGCAGATGCCCCAAGTGGCTCGATTCTCGCTTACGGTTTGGCCATTGAAAGGGCTCGGTTGAAAAAGAGAGGTTATTCCTCTGCGGTGATTGCCACTCTCCTTCGGGCGCGAAAGACCTCCACCTCTCTCACTTATGTGCGCGTATGGAGAATTTTCGAGGACTGGTGCTCAAAGCGTGCTGTTCGAGCGGCGACGGTTTCCGTGCCCGTCGTCTTAAGTTTTCTTCAGGATGGCTTTGATAAGGGCCTAGCCGCTAGTTCCCTGAAAGTTCAGTTGGCGGCTCTCTCTTGTTACCGTGGTAAAGTGTTGGGGCTTCCTCTCGGGTCTCATCCGGACGTCCAGCGTTTTCTCAAGGCGGTTTGGCGTTTGCGGCCTTCGCGTAGAGTCTCCGTTCCTCCGTGGGACTTGAACCTCGTGCTGCGGGCTTTGGTTCGCGAACCTTTTGAGCCTCTAAGGCGTGCGTCTCTAAAGGACTTAACTCTGAAAACGGTGTTTCTCGTGGCCATATGTTCTGCTAGACGCATTTCCGAGCTCCAGGCACTCTTGTGCAGGGAGCCGTTTTTGTCTTTCTCCCAGGATCGCGTGGTTCTTCGGCCGGTTCCTTCCTTTTTGCCCAAGGTGGTTTCGCCTTTTCATTTAAATCAGGCGGTTTTTCTCCCGGTGCTGCCTGCCGTTCCCGACAGTCCTGAGGACGCGGGACTCCACTGCCTGGATGTGCGCTGCGTTCTTCGGCGTTACTTGAAGGTGTCCGCGGCCTTCCGTAAGACCGACCGTTTGTTCGTGCTATTCGGCGGCGCGCGGAAAGGTGAGGCGGCGGCTAAGGCCTCCATTGCTCGGTGGATCAAGGAGGCGATCGCGTCAGCGTATCTCTTGCAGCATCGGCCGGTTCCGGACGGTCTCCAGGCCCACTCCACCAGGGCTCAAGCGACGTCCTGGGCGGAGCATTGTCTGGTTCCGCCGGCGGAAATCTGTAGAGCGGCTTCTTGGTCGACATTGCATGCCTTCAGTAAGCACTACCGGTTGGATGTGTTGGCCGCTCGGGATTCTTGTTTTGGTTCGGCTGTTCTGCGCGCCGGCTGGCAAGGTCCCACCCGGTGTTGACTGCTCTGTTACATCCCGATTTGTGGAGGACTAAACTGGAGGACCGCTCAGGAAATGGAAATTACACATACCTGGTTATTGTAGTTCCTGGAGGGTCCAGTTTAGTCCTCCTTCCCTCCCAGAGTATCAGAAGGTTTATTACGGCGCGCTTTTGCGAACGACTCGGATGGGGAGCGGCCTTCTCTACCTGTCTCTGCTTCTTCCCGGCGGCGCTTCCTGACGATTGCCTTTTCTGTTTCTCTTCCAGTCTATATCCTTGCGCGTCTATTGGTTGGGCTGTCTTTTTCTTCTGCCGGTGCGGCGGTAGCGGCGCAGTGCAGCGTTCTGGCTTCTTCGATTGGGGGAGGGAGTTGCTCACTTCTTGAGGGGCAAAGTTTTTACTGTTCTCTGAAGGTGTTTTATCTCAGTTTCATGTGTTGCTGCTTTAAGTCTGCTTTGTTACTAGTTCACTGGGGGCTTATGGGAGCTCCGTCTGCATACATCATACAGAAAGTTTTGATTGGTCCAGTCTCCAGGCTGCAGGAGGAGGTGCACTACCCGATTGTGGAGGACTAAACTGGACCCTCCAGGAACTACAATTACCAGGTATGTGTAATTTCCATTTTTCTGCAATAGTCTGAAATCTTGCAAATGCAATAAGCTTATGCATTTGTTTTGTTTTTTGGTTTTTCTTTCTACTTTTCTGTCAGGGCATGAACTAATTTCTGGGTCAGTAGTCACTAAGGAACGTGAGTAGTTTATGCTGTGACAGGAAAGTACAAATTTAAAAATAACCACTGCCCCCCCCCCCCCCACTCCAGTGGAAGCTATCAGGCTCTGGACACCTAGTACAGGGAGGTTCTCGACCAGAGTTTTCCCATAGCTATGGCACCAGTGGACCAAAAATACTTATCTGGTCCTAGGGAAGTGTCTTATTGTGTCCTCTTCTTCCACAGCAATTTTTAAAATGGAAGTGTCGGACCCACTGCAGTATGTCGGAATGTACTGCTAGGGGTCAGCCTGTCTTATTTCCTTATTTAGCAGGCTTACCCTTCTTTTTACGTTTTGATGTACTTCATGGGGTCATAAGAACATAAGATATGCCATACTGGGTCAGACCAAGGGTCCATCGAGCCCAGTATCCTGTCTCCAACAAGTACCTGTCAGGTTCGCTGATTGGTGAATCCCTTGAATAAAGTGTGCCTTTGAGATACCGTGTTCTGGAATGGTTTAGGTTCCCAAAATGTTACACAGATTCCATACTGCTTATTCCAGGGGTAAGAAGTGGATTTTTCTCTGGTCCTCTAAATAATGGTTTATGGCCTTTCCTCTAGGAATTTGTCCTAAACCTCTTTTAAACCTAGATACAGTAATGGCTTTATAAGATGACAATGCTGGAGGCAACAGTGAGTGGACCTTGTTCTGGACTCCTGACTTAAATGTATGTTGGAGATGGGACTGGGTTCTGGGCTCATTTGGATCACCATGGTCTTGAGGGGGAGAGGGCTTTGGGGCCCACTTGGACGACCAGGGATTTTTCAGTCAGGATCTTCTGAGGTAGTGTCACACTTTGTCTCATATGACCCTTTATTTCTCATACTTTAATCTTTACTACAGCTCAGGGCTCTAGTAAACATTATTACTAAGTTGTTGTTGTTAAGTGCCATTGAGTTGATGTTTGCTTGTGGTGACCTTGTGAATTGTGGTCCTAAACTGTGTTCAGTCTTCAGTCAGGCAGTTCATTGTTGATAGTGTCATCCATAGTTGCTGTTATTGTATCAATCCATTGCATTGCTGGCCATCCTGTTTTGCACCGATCTTCAGTCTTGCTAAGCATGATTTCTTTCTCTAATGATTTTCACCTTCGCATGATCTGTCGAAAGCTTAAAGTCAAAGGAACGCTTAGGTTTGATCTCCTCTAGTATACATCGATTTGTTGTTCAGGTAATCCGTGGTATACACAATATTCTCTGGGAACAAGCAGGAAGTCAATCTTCACATATGGTTGACATCTGCATTGACAGAGCCTGTGCAGTAATCACTCCCCAGCTCTCAAAGCCTTTGAGAGTTAGGCTGCGCATGCGCGTTCACCTTCCTGCTCAAAGGTGCCATCTTACCTCATTTTTTTTTTTTTACATTTTTTGCAGAGCCCTGCAGACATCCTGTCTATCGTCCCCGGAAAGTCAATTTTTCTAATCCTCCTTTCTTAGCACTTTTTTGCTCTTCGTTTTGCCGGTCAGTTCCCGATCACCACCTTACCGCCTGAGTCCATAATCGCCTCATGTCATGTTTTTTCTTGCGCCCTTTTTCTTTTTCAGTGCGTGGGTCTTTTCTTGTGCCCTGCCTGACTGAGACATCTGAGTTTTACCTTGCAGATGCTGTCTTCCCCGCTGTGTCTTTAGTCAGTAGATTTAAGCAATATGGCAAATGCCCCCATACTGTGACCATCACGGACCGCCACAGTTGCTACATCAAGTACCTTGGTATGGATCATGACGACTTCACTTAACTGCTCTGCCTGCAGATGTTGAGCAAGAGCAGGAGGAATCGTGAAAAGCAGCAGGGGTAGCTGTTTGGCTTAAAGGAGTCTGCTGCGGTTCCAGCATGAAGTCTGGAACTGCTTCCCTTGCAGACTGCGTCTGATGACTCTGCGTCGTGTGCGTGCGCTCGATCCGCGCCTCGAGGTTGCGGAGCTCAGACCGGGTGTCATCCTCTGAGAATCTCCCTCATGGGTCCAAGACATCATCCAAGCCAGTCTAGTCCGATCCTGGAGCTGGGCTAAGACCTCTGGTCCCTGGCTTTGGAGTCCTCGACCCAACATGAGGGCGATGGCCTGGAGTGGCCCCCTGAGCTGCCCCAGTGGGTGGAGACTCCCACAGTGTCAGGCGATCGGGCTTGGTCCTCTAACACGATCACCATTGGTGATTTCCCCATCGAGGGAGCTGGCTTTGGGCTTGATGACATCGAGGCCCGAACTGGTTGCTGTGGAGTCTACTGGTATCGAAGCCAGGCAGCCTTGGAACGCAGCCTGGCTGCCTTCCTCGAGGTGCAGCAGGGCCTGAGGCCCAGACCCTCCGGGTCGTCTGTTCCGACATCGGGACCCTCCACTTCGAGGACCTCCCTGGAAGATGTCCAGCCTGTGCTGGAACATTTTGTGACTCGCTCGGAGCTGCATCAATTGGCCTCCTGCTTGAGGCACGACTCGCCCCGAGCACCTTGGGGTCGACTCCTTGGGCACCTTGTTCACCTACGGCGCAGGCTGCTCATCTCCCTGATGACCGTCCGGGGCTCGAGGTCTCATTCGGCTCAGTCAGCCTGGGAGACCAATGACAAGTCACCCGACACCAGATTACACAGGGATGTCACCTCTGACCTGTTTCCCCCTCAGGAGTGCCAGAGGTCCCAGCCCGAAGAACTTGCATTCCTCGAGTTTCTCAAGGGAATGTCGAAGGCCATGCCCAGTACAGGGTGCTCCCCTTCGGCCTCTACTCAGCCCACTGGATTTTCACCAAGTGCCTGGCAGTAGTTGCCACTCACCTTTTCTTGCTGGGAGTCTGTGTTCCCCTATCTGGACGACTGGCTCCTGAAGCCAGAGGAGGTCTGCCATTTGGCCTGCTGCAGTATCTGGGGTTCATGATCAACTTCCCAAAGTCTAATCTGCAGCCATCCCAGGGCCTGGAGTTTGGCCAGGGCCTTCCTCCCTCTGAACCGGGCTCAGCATCTGGCGACCCTAGCAAAAGAGGTACAGAGTCACTCAATGGCGTCCACCCATCTCCTGCCATGCCTATTGGGGCACATGGCCTTGACGATTCTCGTGACCCCTCAGCTCTCAATGGACTCAGGCCATGAGCCAACTGGAGGATCTGGTCCAGGTCACCTAGCCTCTCGTGGCCTCTCTTGCTTGGTGGCACAATCTCATGGCTGGCTTACCCTTCTAGTTCCACCTGCTCAACGTGTTCTTACCACGGATGTCTCCAAGCTTGGCAGGGGGGCCCACTTCAGTCACAAGGTATCTGGACTCGGGAGGAAAGTGTCCTCCCAGATGAACCTCCTGGCACTCAGAGCTGTGACGAATGCCCTTTGGTTGTTTCAGGCTCACTTGGCGAACCAGGTAGTCCCCGTTCAAATGGACAACCAAGTAGCAATGTTTTTCATCAACAAACGGGGGGGGGGGGGGATGGGCTTGCACCTCCCAACCTCCTGTCCCTCACCCTGTCGGTGTGGCTGCTGAACAGTTAGCCCTAGCACATCTCCACCTCTCCTGGGACGCAAAGGACATCCTACTGGCATCACACAAAGACTCAACATGGCATGTGTATGCCTTCAAATGATGTAGATTCTCGTTTGGTGCGTAGACAGGAATCTAAACCCCTTCTCTTGCTCGGTGCAAAACATACTCCAGTATCTGATGCACCTCTCTCGGGCTGGTCTAAAATCTAATTACATCAGCGTGCACCCTGGCTACACATCGCCTCTTCGACGGCCAGCCCGTCTCTTTGCACCTCCTTGTGGGCTGTTTTTATGAGGAGGCTTCTCCTCTCGCGGCCCCCCTGTCTGCCCACTGCTGGTGGCATGAGACCTTAATGTCGTCTTTGGGAAGTTGATGGCTACCCCAGTTGAACCGCTGGCATCATGCTATTTCAAGTTCTGTCATGGAACGTAGTGTTCTAGTAGCGCTCACTTCGGACAGACAAGTCAATAAGCTGCAGGCGTTGGTGGCCCACGCTCCCTTACACCAGGTTCCTCAAAAATAGTCATCCTCCAGACTTGCCTGAAATTCCTGCCTAAGGTGGTATCCACTTTTCATATTATTCAAGAGGTGGTCCTTCCCACATTCTTCCCCAGGCCTCATGTATCCTGAGTGGAGGCCTCGCTTTACACCTTGGATTGCAAAAGGGCACTTGCCTTCTTCCTCAGGAGGACATAGGCCCATCATGGTTCATCACAGCTGTTCTTCGCCTGTGACATTAAAAGGCACTGGATTGCGGTCTCGAAACGTACCCTGTCTACCTGGGTAGCAGACTGCATTTCTTTCGCCTATTAGAAGGCTGGACTCTCTCTGGAGCATCCATATCACCATGCATAATGTGCGCACCATAGGAGTGGAGGAGTGGCCTAGTGGTTGGGGCAAGGTACTTCAGGCCGGAAGGTCGGGGGTTCAAATCCCACTAGAGGACAGCAACCTTGGGCCGGAAGGACTGGGGTTTCTAGTCCCACAGGTGCTCCTTGTGGTCTTGGGCAAGCCACTTAACCCTCCATAGCCCATGTTCCCTGTAAAATAGTTATCTCCAAGTTATAATGCCCTGTTCAATGTAATTTCAGTTTGTTCAGTGTAAACCGCACTGATGCAGAATAGCGCGGTATATAAGAGAATGTATGTAAATAAATAAATAAATAATGGCTTCAGTGGCTCACCTGTGCTCTGTGTCCCCCTGCAAGACATCTGCCGGGCCACCACCACCTGGTCTTCAGTCCATACCTTCGCAGCGCACTACTGCTTGGAAGAGAACTCATGGTGCCATAGCACCTTCAGCCAGGTAATATATCTTCACCTCTTTGGGTAGTGCAACTCCTTGCCTCCGGCCCTTTTATTTATTTATTTATTTATTCAACACTTTTATACCACACTTTCCCATGGATCAAGTGTGGTTTACAAAAGAACAAAGGTATGAATGGTACAACAGGAATGCATACCTATTCACATTACATAGAACATTATGAACTTTTTACAGGGAACATAGTGAACTATATACATAACAGAATGTAGTAACAATCCTTTGTGTTCAGGCTACCAGAGAGGCTGCATCATTGGACATCAGGCTATTCAGTGCTCCTTGCTTCCCTTCATGGTTCACTTTTTGGGTCACCCGTGGCTCCTACAATTATTATTTTTTTTTTTTGGGTAGCCTGTAGCTTGGGAGTCCCATATGTGAGGACTGACTTCCTGCTTGTTCCCGGAGAAAACATAGTTACTCACCTGTAACATGTGTTCTCCGGGGAAAGCAGGAATCTGTCCTCGCATATGGGTGAGACAGGCATCGATGGAGCCCACGTGGTAATCACTCCCCAGCTTTCAAAGAAAAACTTAGTGAGTCAGGCATGCACGTCACCTTATCTCAGTATGAGGACATAGCTTAATCAAGCATAAAAAAAAGAAAAAACAACTCCACAGGGAGGAGGGAGGATTGTAAGGACTGATTCCTGCTCTCCCCGGAGAACACCTGCTGCAATGCAATGTGTGCCTTCGAGTCAGTCCTGACTCCTGGCAACCCAGAAGCTCCTGGGTTTTCTTGGCAGTGTCACCGGAAGTAGATTGCCAGGCCTTTCTTCCGAGGCAATGGAGGGTTAAGTGGCTTGCCCAAGGCCACAAAGTAATTATGCTTTCTTTGCCAGTGCCATAATTGGATTTTCTTTCTATCTTGTTTCTTCACTGCCCAACTTTTGCATCCATTTCATGTTGAAAATATAACTTGGACAACTCAAATCTGTGTATGTAGAGATACATCTCTGCCCTTGAAAATCTTTGGTTATGAAGGACATATTCTGCCAAGAGCAATGCGTCTTGTCAGATTTCTTGGCTTCTTGTTATTTCATTATTGATCATGGATCCAAGTAGGTTGAAGTTGTCTAGTATTTATATTTCTTCTCCATCAAGGATGAAATTATTGATTTTACTAGTTGTCAGGATCTTTGTCTTTACATTTAAAGTGCGGGCCCATTTTAAGACTGTTGCTTGTTCTTGATAAGTAGATGTTTCAGATAGACTTCTCTTTCAGCCACCTGGTATCGTCAGCATGACGAAGGTTGTTGAGTCTTTCACCAATCTTCATACCTCTGTTTTCTTCATACAGTCCTGCTTCTCTGATGATTTGTTCTACATATAAACTGAACAGGAATGATGCAAAATATACGGTGTTGTGATACATCTTTGCTGATTTTGAGCCATTCTGTTTCTCCTTTTTCCGTTTGAACTGTTGCTTTTTATTCAATGTATAGGTTGTGCTTGAGAAATATAAGGTGCAAATCTAGTGCAGTTCTTTCATATGGGGAACAGTTGCTGATCGTACTGACCATGCTATCCTTTAGTATGCCGGTTTTAAGCAGTTTTTTTGTTTGTGCCAATACCCATGCTGCATTGGGCAGAGCCAGCTTAAGAGGTGAGCCAGTGAGGCATTGGCTCAGGGCATACAAAGTGGGGGCGCAAGAAACCTGTTTCACTGGCTCGCTCACAGTCTGCCATCTGCCTTTGCTGCTACAGCTGTATTAATATTTCTCTGGAGACAAGCAAGGGGGGGTACAGGCACACTGTGATGGTGGCTGCATACCTCTGCTGTCTATGGAGAATCCCCATTACAAGTAAGCAGCCAACCACACTTCAGCATTGCCGTGGGAGCATTTGCTTTTGCTCCCAAGGCTGTGCTGTACTCAAGCCGCTAGCACTGCGATATTTTATCATGCAAAAAGCAAATATTTGAGAGTTTTATTGGTATGTCTGGAAGTGTTTGAATAATTATGCCCTATAAGACACATTCAAAGGAAATTAGGTGTTCGCTGACAAATGCATAATTAGCCCAGCCATGTAGTTAAAAAAAATTATGTAGGTAATATTGGGCTGTTTAGATTGCAGAATAGCCAAATATTATATATATTTGTGGGGTATGTTAGAGGAGGAAGGAGGGCAAATCAGAAAGTGGCAATATTCAGCCACTATTCAGACAAGTTAAATGTTTAACATAGGCCTATGGAATATGAGGCCTAAGCCTAAACAGATAATACGTTGACAATGCTGGCACTCTGTATATTCAGTTTGCTATCTGTATTGTGTGTGTGCGTGTGGCTGTGTGTGTGTTTGCTTTGTTTTCCCATGGATGGGAGTCACCACCTTGACCATAGAAGACCAGCCTATTCAGACTTTCCTTTGCCCTCCACAATGGCTCAGGCCAGGCTTTTGTGGTATCAGCACTCTGAACAGGAGACTTTTGTCTGCCATAGAGCAGAAACCAAAAACTGCAGCGTTCAGCTAAATAAATGAATGAATGATGTATCCAGGTTACTTCAGCTACCTGTTTCACAGTTACCTTTAGCTTTTTTTCTGAAAACAGGATTTGAATCTCTCGGGGTCCACTGTTGGATTCACCTTTTGGCTCTTGATTTGGGGCTTCTTGAAGTACTAAGGACCATGTTGACATTAAAGGGTAATTTCAGCTGCTTTTACGGTATTTTGTAAAGACACATAGGGATTATGTACCTTTTTATAAAATAGGCGTGTACCTGGCCTCCCCACTTAGGTGACGTGTTATAAAATTGCCCTCTAAATATTCTTTATGGTCTCTGGCACGTATCTTTCCTTCATGTATGAGTGGCCCTGTTTGTTTTATGTACAAATTCTTGTCTTTCCCAAATGATTGGAGCAGAGATGCCTGCACGAGAGTTGCATGTAACTTTGCACTCACTACATCAGATTGCTATCCCAGACAGAATACTACAGGTACCAATTTAGGTTTCCCCCCTTTCCTGTCCTCATGAGGTAATTTGTGGCACTATATCACAGAGTGGCACCAGGAAAAGGAAGTTGAACGTCCAGAGGAGCAGCTTGAAGAGTTTCAAATGAATGACTTGCCATTAAATTCGCAATTGTTCTCAGGTGGGTGTTACTACTTAGTGATAGGTGCTTTCAAAGAACTGCACAGGAGGCAAGTATTTATTTTACCATTAAACTGCTTACTTTTCATTGCTCTTGGGGATACAAGGGAGTGTGTGCTATCAAGTCAATGATGACTCTCTGTGACGCAGCTCCTGGGTTTTCTTGGCAAGGTGTGACCGGAAGTAGATTCCCAGGCCTGCCTTCCATCCAGTAAGTCTACAGCGCCTAGTATTCTGAGGTGGTCTCCCATCCAAGTACTAGCCAGGTCTGTCCCTGCTTAGCTTCTGAGATAGCCGAGATCAGGTTTCCTAATTGTCCCTCCAGTCCAGTCTAGATGCATGGGGTATATTCATCCACCAGCAGATGGAGACAGAGAAACACTGAGCTGAAACTATGTCCTTAAACCAAGCCAGTATTTCTCAGCCTCCAGCAGGTGGATAGCATAGCCTGTGCTGTTTGGCTGGTTTGTGTTAGTGCTGGGCCGCATTGGGGTGCAGAAACTGGTGGACCTGGGTCTCTCCCCCAGCTCTCTCTTTAGCCACGCCTTGGTTTTACCCCTCAGTAAGTTGTGGCTACTCCCTCTTTTCCATTTCCCCAACTCTTGGGAGGGTCCATGGAGTTGAACTTGGCTCTGTCCATTCACTTTTAAGGTTTGTTTAAAAAAAAAAAATCTTCACACAGGGAGAGGCAGCGGCAACTCCAGCGGTTCCCCGCAGCCTTCTAGAGCCGGTAATTGGGGTTCTTTGGCGTGTGGGAGGGCCTGGGCAACAGAGCACATGGAGGATGCAGAGCGCACCCGTTGTGTGACGGCCAGCGGGCCCAACTTTCCAAAGTCAGGTTTTGCTGTGGCTGCATGAAGGAGAGCATGGCTACCGCAGATCAACTCACTGGTGACCCAGGAGCATTGGGGGCATTAGTGGAAGAGCCGGGGGAGTACATTCACACTAATTTTGATGTTGGCAGACCCGCAGGTTTGGTGGGAAAGGCTGCCATTTTGGAAAAAAGCCCTTGCGGTCCATCTTGACGGGCCCTGGGAAGATCTCAGGGGTGAGGGTGGAGTCCTCTTTCTCTCCAGAATTTGTTTTGTTAGTCCTACTGCTTAAAAAAGTGTTCAGGCCTTGGGTCCTCAGGGCTAGCATCGCCTCTAGTTGATAAAGGGCAGCCTCTCTCAGTGGCTAAGCGGCTGTGGAGAGAGAGGTTTCTGGAGGAAGATGATGGTGCCTCAGCGGGAGCCCTGGGGTCTTTGGGGCCCTTGGATGGTCTCTTGGCCTTCCGGGAGGACCTGGAGGAAGGGGAGCTCTATGTAGGGGAAGATCCCTTAGCGGTATGTATCTTCCACAGAGATGAGCTCCATGATCTGATCTGATCATATCTTGTTGGCCCTGCGGATTGCTAATGCTCTGCCTCCAGAGGCGGTGGAGCCAGTGGGAGGGCCTGTTGGAAGGTATCTGTAAGCTAACTTGTTCCTTCCTGGTTCATAGGGCTTTAAAGGCGATGATTTATGTGGAGAGGAGAGCCCCTGATGCAGGCTCGTGCATTGCTTGTGGCATGGCATGGTCGTACCCTGTTCTGCCGGAGGGGAGAGAATGGTTTTGCTTCCCGTGGGTGGATGCCTTGGTGATGACGGTTACTTGGAAAACCACTATCCAGTGGAAGGGGATGCAGCTCTGAAGGATTGCCGGTGAAAGCGCTGCTGAAGCAGGCCTTTGAGGTATGAGCCTTGGCCTTGCAGGTCTCCGTTTGTTCGATTGGGGAGCACATTGCCTCTCATAGGTAGCCCAGGGCGGGTGGTCCCTGGAGGAGAGCTAATGTCCATTAGTTGTTCAGGGCCAGACGCACAGCATGTGTCTCTAGATTTTTTTCTTTTCCTTGTTCACCGGCGGGCGGTGAGAGTTTTCAATAGCCAGGGTGGCACGTGGAGTTTGCTGGTGGCAGCGGAGGCGATTCTGTTCCTTCTCTAGGTAGAACTCCATTTAGCAGTGGTGTTGGTGGCTCACGTAGCCTGGATGGAGAATGTCGAGGCGGACTATCAGAGTCATACGTTGGATCCAGTGGAGTGGTGCCTGTCGGGGTCAGCCTTTCACCTGATTGTGGAGCGTTATGGTCTCCCCATGATGGATTTGATGGCGACCCTGGCGAATGTCAAGGTGAATCAGTTCTTCAGCCGCTACGGAGAACACATGGTGGAAGGGCTCGATTCCCTGGTTCAGGCTTGGCCCAGAGCCTGGGTTCTGTACGTGTTTCCCCTGTGGCCCCTTGTAGGTCAGGTGCTCTAGAGAGTTGATTCTTATGGGGGGCTGGTAGTTTTGGTGGCCCCAGATTGGCCTATGTATCCTTAGTATGTGGATCTGGTGCACTTGCTGGTGACAGATACCCCTCCTCCTTCCTCTGGAGTTTGGCCTTTTGGTTGAGGGACCAGTGCGCATGCCAGGCATGGATCAATTCTGGCTTTCTTACAGTGGGCTTGGACAGGGGCCTGTTTTCTGAGTTCTCTAAAAGTGCGGATTGTGGCCTTGACTTGCTTCCATGGTCTGGTGCATGGTCAGTCTATAGCCTCTCATGGGGATGTTCGGTTTCTTCAGGGCATTAAACATCTCTGAACCCCTTGTCGTCCTGTGGTTCTGTTCAGGGATCTAAACTTTGTTCTCTCAGCCCTTATGGCACCTCCATTCGAGTCCCTTCGGGGAGCTTCCTTAAAGAACCCGATGTTGAAGGTGATGTTTCTGGTTGCGATTTGTTCAGTGTGTCATATTTTGTAATTGCAAACTGTGTTGTGCTGAGAGCCTTATCTGGTCTTTTCCAGGGAAAGAGTGGGTCTCTGGCTGATGCCTAACTTTTTCTCCTGAAGTGGTGTCAGCCTTTCATTTAAACCAGGTGGTGGTCTTACCGGCCTTTGCCGGTCCTCAGGATTCAACTGCTTCCTGGATTCTTCATTTACTGGATGTGTGTAAGTCACTCAAGCATTGCTTGAAGGTTATGGAGGTATTTCGGAGATCGGAGTGGCTCTTTATTCTGTTTGGAGCCCCAGGCAGGGCGAGGCAGCCTCTGTGGTGTCTTATTTCCCGCTGGATCAGGGAGGCCATTGCGTTGTCTTACTTGTTGAATTCTTGTGTGGTTCCGGTGGGCCTATGGGCTCTCTGCTAGGGCTCAGGTTTTGTCATGGTGGAAGCCAGTCTAGTTCCCCTTCAAGAAATTTGCAAGGTGGTAACTTGGGCTTCCCTGCATTCATTCACAGGCCAGTTAGGATGCAGATTTTGGCGTGCAGGTGCTCCAGGCCAGTGTTTTGATATCCACCCAGCGTTTAGTACTGCTGTTATGTCCCACGCATCTTGGAATGGACTGGAGGGACAATTAGGAAGGTGAAATTAGACCTTACCTGCTAATTTTCTTTCCCCTTGTCCAGTCCAGGACACACCCAGGAATTATCTTGGAGCATTTTGCTGCTGCTTGCCTGTTTTTGCAGAGAGCAGTTATTGGAACAAACAAGTTTGGGATGACTGGTTTTTGGTTCACAGTTGCTGAAGGTTTTGTTTATTGCAGGGGCACCGCTGGACTTTCTTCTGCCTTTTCCCTAACCAGTTTCTGTTTCTTAGCCCTTGAGAGGAGGGGCTTTTGTAGTTCAAAACAAAAAATAAAAAATTGGGCAGGTGCAGGCTTTCAATTCAGGATTTGACTGAGGCGCAGGCAGAGATATGGTGCTCTAAGGGGGTTCCATTCTGCTGCTTGGTGAATTTCATACTGGCTTGGTATAAGGGTACAGGCTACTTAAGGAGGAGTGTTTCAGCTCAGAGTTTCTCAGTCTCTCTCTGCTGATGGATTAGCATAACCACGCATCTGGACTGGACTAGACTAGACTGGAGGAACTCCAGGAAAGAAAATTAGCAGGTAAGGTCTAATTTCACGTTATTCAGGGTGTACAGCCATTGTCCCAAGCGCAGTATAATGCCACAGAGCCTTGTGTGACAACTTAACCATTCCGGGCCAGCAGTATAAGAAAACTCGTAACTCTTTCTCAAACATCGCTGTAAAGGAATTGCACTGAAATAGTTCAGACGTTTTCTTGGTCCTTTTGCTTTCTGCGTCAATCCTATTGCTAGGTCTCCTTTATTTAATGTAATGCATTTCATGTAGTGTATATTATAATATGCAGCTATATTGGAACTTTCTCAGAAACTGATGTATCATTGTTGATGGTAGGATTTATAGTCTTGATCTATAGATCCCAAAACAAGGCAGCCTGGAATTAGAGAGCAGCGGTGGAGGGAACAGAGTTGTATTGATGGAGGAGATATGATGGTGGCAGCCTGGGTACTAGAGGAAGGTGAGAGAAGAGAAAGTGGCAACTGAGGGGGAAGGGGGGAAGTGATTGTAGCGGTGGAGGGGAGAAAGACTTACTGTGGCAAATTTAGGTGAAGAAGTGATGGCTGTGACCTGTAACAGGGAGGGGTCGTGAGAGTGCACATGTAGGTCTTGTGAAATGTGTCCCTTCTAGCTTAAGGAAGAGAATTTAGAGGTGCAAAACAAGTTACTCTGGGTATAATAATTGTTTACTTACAATTACTCCCCCCATGCACATGGTAACCTGGGCTCACGCTACTCATTTAATGTCATGCTTTTTTGAAGAACAGTTTGTGCACGTTATCTTGTGATAATGTGTCCCTGTTCTTGAAAGCTGTTTATACCATCATGTTACTTGAAATGTCTGAGTAGGATTCTGATGAAGGTCAGTGCAGCTGCTCCAGTTTCATAATGGTAGAGTGGCTAAAGGAGGAAAGACTTTCTAAATCTTATGCTTAAAGAGAGATTATTTTCTTTAGTGATATAATGGAATCATAGTCTTTTCGTTTTGATTTTAATTTTATTTGGCTGTGATCCATTCTCATCTTGATATAGAAGGCCTTATGTATGTGGTGAACGGAAGGGGGGGGGGTTAGGAGGCAGGGAGGGAATATATGAGCTGAAGCGGGCTGTTGTTGATAAACGTGATGGTTTTGAGTCACAGCTTTCATGTTATGCTGGACTTAACACACTGTGGCACATGGTGGAACCGGATCCCAGGTACTTCTGAAAAAGATATGGGCTGGGATAGCTATTGAAACTGCTGCTCCTTGTGATCTTGGGCAAGTACCTCGCGTACAAAATTTGGATTGTAAGCCCTCTGAAAATTAGGAAGATATCTCCTGTCCCTAAATGTAACTCACCTTGAATTATGGAAAGACATGAGCGAAATCCATTTCCTTTCCCCTTCGGTATTCTGCAGCATTTGTTTCAATGGCACCCCTAATATAGTTGATTTCTCTTGGACAAACACTTTTTTTTTTTTAAACTATTTAGAAGGATAAATTGTTTGGGATTTGGAAATCTCTCCCCTTTAATTGTAATGTTCTTGGAACATAGGTGTATAAAACTGGGATGTTCTTGGCTGCAGATGGTTCTTGTAACAGGAATTCTTAGAAGTGAATGGATTTCAGAAGGAAGACCCCGTTCTCATGAGATGGACTGTTCTTAGAACATTCTGCACCCAAGACTGCTCATTGTAACAAAAGTTCTTGGAGGTGAGAGGATTCTTACTGGAGTGGATTCCAACAGCCTTGCTACAAGCAGTTTCCATTTGAATGGCCTGGCTTTAAGAAAGGTGTGCTGTCTCTAATCTTGACTTTTATTTTTGTAAGTATAGAAAGCAGTTGGTATAAATGATTAGTTTTGCAATTAGTAGAAAAACCGGTGGTAATATAAGTAATGCTTTCGCCTATTAAACTGTGTCCTTTTTTTGGCTGAGAGAAAAAAGGTCTCTACACATTACACAGGAAATGAGGCCATGATAAAAGTGCAAGGCTTGTCATTTCCAAGAAATTGCCTGCAAGATATTTTGGTAGAGCATACTCTGCCCTGTCTCTGGGGAGGGAGGGGGAGGGGGGGGGGGTTTCAGCATCTCCCTTTCAAAGATGCCCAAATTGAAACTTAAGTTTGCTGGAGGGTTTTTTGAGCAACTGAGCTGAGGGGCCAGGACTGGAAGTGAGCATGTGAGCTGGGGGTGGGTTAGTGGTGAAGGTTTTGCTGAAGAGAATGCAGTTCAGTAAGGGGGTCAGATTGTGGTGGGGGAAGGAAGTTTTCATACTCTCTGCCTCATGTTTTCCTATCCAGTCCTTACTATTTCCTTCCAATCATTTCTGTCTCTCCCTCCTCATTCCTTGTCCTTTTGTGCCACTTCCAGCGCTTTTCCTTGCCAGTGCTGCCTCCCTCTTGCCCAGCACTGTAACGTCCTTTCAGGCTATTCTGCGCATGGCTAGCACAAGCTGTGTGGCCTCGTTCCTCCTGCTGCTGCAAGAGCCGCACCTCTGCTCTCATCTCCTGACCATATCGCCCTCCTTTGCAGATTATGAAGCCAGTTTCTGTATTTATGTGCTCCGTGGATTTTGCTACTCCTTGAAAACAGGAGTAGTTTATGGACTGATTTCAGGTATCAGCTTAAGTGGGATACTTGGGGGAGCAGTTTCCTGTTGCGTATGTTGTGTCTTGACTAAATTGTAAGCTCTGATGAACAGAGATCGTCTCTCCCGTGTCTCTGTACAGCACTGCATATGCTTTGTAGCACCGTGCAAATGATTAGTAGTGAGCTTGTTTGCCTGCTATAGGAGCACAGCAGAAGCACAGGGCAGCATGCCTATGTAAAGAGTTCAGATTATAGGGTCAGGTAGTGGGTGTAATAAGAAGATAAGATATATGCCAGTCTGGGTCAGACCAAGGGTCAGTCAAGCCCATCATCCTGTTTCCAACAGTGGCCAATCCAGGTCACAGGTTCCCAAATGGTATTCAGATTCCATACTGCTTGTCTTCATAGGTAAGCAGTGGATTTTCCTGTTCCTTTTTCCTAGTGGTTTATGGACTTTCCTCCAAGTATTTGTCCAAATGTCTTTTAAATCCAGCTACACTAACAGCGTTTACTACATCCTCTGATAACAAATTCTAGAGTTTGATTACGCGTTGAGTGAAATAATATTTTCTCCTATTAGTCTCAGTCTTAAATGTGCTACATTATACATAGCTTCCACTGCATGTCCCCTAGTCTTTTTACTTTTTGAAAGAGTAAACAACCGATGTACATTTATCCATTCCACTCCATTCATTATTCTACAGACATCTATCGAATCTCCCCTCAGCTGTCTTGCTTTCAAGCTGAAGAGCCCTAACCTTTTAAGCCTCTCCTTGTAGGGATATCCTTCCAATTGGATGCAACTTTATTAACAGTACTAACATAGTCATAGTTTGACTACTGCATCGGTGGGTGGGTGGGGGGGAGGGGGCGGCATAGGGTGTGGTGACATATTTGCATATTCATTAATGTTATCTTAAGATACTAGATGGATAGGAAGCTACGTTTAGTATATTGAACAGGGGAGGGATGAGCTACTGTCCCCAAAATACTCGGAGGGAGCAGAGGCTGTCATTCAGTGACTTTACCAAAGGGAAAGTAATATATTCCTAGACTATATAATTAAAATGCAGCAAAATCTGTAGTAGTTTATTATTTAGCCTGGCACTAAGATTAAAACAATTACTGACCCCTGTAAATATATATTCTGCAAGAAACAAAGGAGATGTAAGGTGCTCACACACCAAGGGACAAGAAGAAAAAACTACAGCGCAGTTTTGGTGATTAAAAACTATGCTGTTTTTTTTTTTCTTTTTTTTTTTTAATATCTATTTTGCGTCCAACAAAACCCCACATCCAACAGTAGGTACAGAGCAGAACTAGGACATTTCAACATAGAACCCAACATACAAGAAAAAAAAATTGATTCCGCTGTCATCTCATTAACAGTCTCTCCAGTACCAAGCAAATTGTGAACTAACACAAAACACTACAAAAGTTACTGAAGACCTGCAATGCAAATCTACCATACCATAACGACACCAGCTTCTAAAATTAATGCAATAAGGAACCTACCCAAAAAAGAGCAGCACCATAAATACTGCAGTGGGCCTGAGAACATCCTTACACCTATTCAAAAAACTGAATAAGCCAGATTACTACAGACCCTACATAGAAACTCCTTGCTAACAGAACACTTGGTATCAGTCATCTAGGCAAAACACAGACTCTCACTAAGTAAGGAATACATTATAATAAACAAACAAAGTAGAAATGTATATATAAAATTAGATTGAAACCCCAACAAGTTAGTCTCTTTATGCAGTGTAACACAAGACACATGGTTTGCCTGGCCACTTGGTGAACTAGGCGGTTGCCTAGTGTGGCAGGCCCTGGTGGGTGGCATCAGCCCCACCCCCTCCTAGTGCAGCAGCAGTTCATCTTAGCCTGGACTGCCATGCTGCTCCCCCACTCCTGGCATCCATCTTCTCACCTGAAGGGGACGGCGGCATGGCAATGACTCTGCTGTGTGAGGCTTTAAAGTGCCCACGCTAGCGTACTCGCAGCCTGCTGCTCCTTACCCCTCCAACAGGAAGTTGCATCAGAGGGTAGCAGGAGTGGCAAGCCATGATGCGGGCACTTTAAAGTCCGATGCAGTGGAGCATCGTTGTGCTGCCTCCCAGATGAAATGATGGATGCCGGGAGGTGGGCAACGCCGCAGTCTTTGGGGGGGGGGGGGGAAGGACAGTGGCATGGAGGGTCTGACTAGGGCAGCAGAAACCCTCAGGCCAGCCCTGACAAGACATAGAGGAGGCAGGCGACACTTTATCTCACCTTTGCTGAGTAGTAGCATGAGATGCATAGGCCTCTTTGATCCCACATGCAGGTGGCCTAGCTTCTCCCTGTAGTCTTCGCCCTCCATTGATTTCAGTGCCACTTGCTGAAAGGTAGCCATGTTGCTGGTTAGGTGCAGTGCTGGCTCTCCCTGCAGTCCATCAATGAACAAGAATCACCGGAATCGAGGGAAGGGGCAGACCATGGAGAGAAGCAGAGTTGCCTGCATGTGGGGTTAGAGCAGTGGTCACCAACCTCCAGAGGGCCGCGGGCCACACAGCTGACGTCCGGGAGCCTCGCGGGCCGCACCCCCCTTGTTAACCAGCACAAGCGTCTGGCACCCGCCGGGCTGCTTGTTAGCACACGTTAACTGAAGCAGGGCCGCACGAAGAGACATTGCTAGTGAACTCCTTCTCCCCAGAGCTCTGACCGGGACAGAGCCGTAGCCCCGGCTCCCTGCTGCAAGTCTTGCGATGCACTGACCAGGTTACTCACAGCTGCTGCCCCGAAGGCCGTTTAGGGAGTCAAAATCGGAGTTTCCACAGCCAACCTATGCAGCTGCTTACAAAACAGCTCCTGCCTGTCGCTCCATGCCATGTTGCCCTGAAACCAAGACACTGGGTAAGGCTGTCAATCTCCCTGGGGGTCCGTGCTGATTGGACGGGACGGCCTGGTGGCCCCGCCCCCCAGCAGCCATCTGGGTTGGAATGCAGCTGAAACCCAATATCCCAGCAGGGGACGGCGAGGGAAACGGCGTTCTCCACTGGACTGATGACGAGACCTGCAGGGAACAGGAAGGTAAGCTCCTCCTCGCTCCCCATCGTGTAAATTCCTTGGTGGGCCGCACCGGGGTAGAGCCTCGCGGGCCGCACGAAGGGACCTCGCGGGCCGCAGGTTGGTGACCCCCTGGGTTAGAGAGAACTGTGCCTCATGATCTCCAGGAACAAGCAGGAATGAGTCTTCACATATGGGTACGTCGGTACCGACGGAGCCTGCGTGGGAACGCTCCCCAGTGTCCAATCAGAAAGCTTTTGGGAGCATCCCACAGCGCCTGCGTGCTGCCTTCCCACCTTTCCAACTGTCTCTCCTCAGTTGTTCTTTTTCCGCGGAGCCAGCAGGTCGTTTTCCTGTCACCGCAGAAGAATTTCCTTATTTTTTCTTTATTTCTTTTCTGTACGCGTCTGCCTTCCTCGACGCTATACCGGTGCCGCCGGTTCTTATTCTTTTCTTAAAAAAAAAAAAAAAAGACCTTCCATTTTTCTTCAGGTGTACTTCAGTTTTGGGCCTTAGGCCCAAAACCTTTTTCCTTAAATATGGAAAAACCTGCCTCAGGTTTTAAGAAGTGCACAAAATGTGGCGGTACTATATCCGTCACCGACACCCATGACTGGTGTCTCAAATGTTTAGGCCCTGACCATTCCATTAAAGACTGTGTCCCCTGTTCCATGATGTCTAAGAGAGGTCGACAGAACCGAGCTGCCAAGCTCAGTACCCTGTTTCCCTCTGATGCGGCTTCGGTGGCATCGATGTCTTCCAGGGCTTCTTCTTCCTCACATGGATCTCAGGTAAATAAACATAAATCCAGCCGGTCCTCGAAGGGCAAATCTCCTTCTAAGCATCGAGATGCCTCTGGCCTTGCCCTCGAGGATTCTGCACCGGTAAAATTACCCCGGCGGGAGGCTTCGGCTTCTAAAGCATCATCATCGGGGTTCCAGGGCGATCTAGATGGCGTGGCCTCAACAGATCTCCTGGTGCCATGCTCTGGGGTACCGGTGGCCTCCACCAGTACCGACTTCCAGGCATTGGCAGCATCGATGGATCAGAGGATTCTGTCCATGGAACGCAGTCTGGCGGCTTTCCTTGTGGCATCGACGCCCGTGGTACCGCAACAGACTACTCCGCAGGTACCGGCTCCGGTATCACCATTGGTACTGATTCCAGTACCGGTGGCATCGACATCGGCATCGGTGTCAGCCGTGCCGGTATCCTGCCCTCTGCAGCCTTCCGGTACCGATATCCCGGTACCGATGATTCCCGATACTGACCCCTGTCGGTACGGGTATCGGGCTTTGCAAGAGCATCCCAACAGACGATTCTTCGATTCCTCTGACTCTGAGGATTCTGAAGAGTCTGTCGATGCAGCGATGCTTCTTCCACAGGAGACGTCCTCTCCTAAATGAAGGATGTCTCCTCCAGAGGACTTGTCTTTTCAGGACTTTATCAGAGAGGTGGCTCGGGGTCTCTCTATTACAGTAGCCCCAGAGTCAGAGCCTAGAGCTAAGGAGTTAGATATTCTACAATATTCTAAAACTCCTAAAGAGGCAGCTACCTTGCCCTATTCATGAGATTCTGTATGATCTCATGTTAAGGATGTGGGAAGCACCTCTAACCACCTCTCCACATTCTCGCAGGTTGGACACCTTGTATCGTGTCCCTCCTTGTCCTGGTTTCCATAAAACTCAGCTTCCTCACCACTCTATTGTGGTTGAGTCTGCAATGAGAAAGATTAGAAGTGACATGCCTCTAATCCTCCAGGAACGTGAATGTAGAACCCTGGATGCTTTTGGTAGAAGAGTCTTCCAAGCTTCCATGCTTGCTGCGAGAATTAATTCTTATAGTCTCTACATGGGAATGTTCTTAAAAGAAGTCACTGACCATTTGCAGACTTTAAGTCCTTTTATGTCTGACAATAAAAGGCAAGAATTTCTCTCTGGGCTCAAACATGCCCAGGATATCTCCAAATTCTCCAACCGTGCAGCTTTCGACTCCTTTGAATGCGTAAGCAGAGCCTCAGCTATAGCTATAGGTGCACGTAGGATTGCTTGGCTTCAAGCATCTGATTTGGAGACCTGGGTCCAAGATGAATTGGGAAATATCCCTTGTACAGGTGAAAATCTGTTTGGTAAGGATTGGCAAGCAAAAGCCAATCAGATGGATGCTGAAAATTCTGCTTTGGATAGACTATCCAAATCTACAGCTGTTCCTGCTAAGAAAAGGTTGTTCAAGAAGATACCTTTTTCTAAAAAGGGAAGATCCTATCCTGCTTATAGTCAGAGAGCATCTTCTGCAGCTCAGTTCCCTTCCAAACGTCAGCAATCCTCCAAACAGACCAAGGCAAAGGCTGCGAGGCCTGCTCCAGCCCAGCAGTCTCAGCCCCCTCAGGGCCTTTGACTGTCTGCTAGAGAACTTAGCCTTCCTGGCTCTAGAAGGACCAGAGCCCTCCATCATTCCAGGAAGGCTATGTCACTTTGCTCCCAGATGGGGGCAAATCACAGCAGAGCATTGGACACACTCCATCATAAGAGAGGGGTACAAACTTCATTTTTCCAGCTTGCCCCCTCTCACAAGAGTGCACCAGTTCAATTCTCCAACCTCCCTCCTCAGCCTATCAGAGCAGGAGGTTGCCACTCTTCTAGCCCAAGGGGCAATAGAGGAAGTGCCTTCTCAACAACAAGGCACAGGGTTCTACTCCCCCTATTTTCTTATCCCAAAGAAAACAGGGGGCTTCAGACCCATTTTAGATCTCAGAGAGATGAACAGATTCCTAGTCAAATAAAAATTCAAGATGGTTTCTCTAGGAACTCTGCTGCCATACCTTCAGAGTCAGGATTGGCTTTGTTCTCTAGATCTCAAGGATGCGTACACTCATGTTCTCATCCATCCAACTCACAGAAGGTTCCTTCGGTTCCTTTTCCAAGAGAAGCACTATCAATACAGAGTGCTCCCCTTTGGCCTCACCTCTGCACCAAGGGTGTTCACGAAATGCATGGCAGTGGTTGCTGCTTTTGTGCACACCCTGGGAATATTTGTCTTCCCCTATCTGGACGACTGGCTCATTCGAGCTCCCACTCAATCAGAGGCCCAGACTGCTTTAACCTGCACAATGCGTATCCTTCAATACTTAGGGCTGGTAATAAACATCCCAAAATCCAATTTGATCCCTACTCAGTCCCTGGAGTTTATAGGGGCATTGCTGGATACCACAAAGGCAAGGGCCTTTCTTCCCCAGGCCCGCTGCCTTCGCTTGATGCAGTTAGCTTCTCAAGCAGAGTTGAAACCCCTTCTAACTGCTCGAGAGATGTTACAGTTGCTAGGCCACATGGCTTCCACTGTTCATGTGGTACCATATGCGCGCCTTCACATGAGAGCAGCTCAGTGGACTTTATCTACCCAATGGACCCAGGCATTAGGCTGCTTGTCAGACAAAATAGCAAACACAAGTCGCCTCATTTTGTCCCTCCAATGGTGGAAGTCCCCTCAAAACCTCTTGCTGGGGTGTCCTTTTCAACAGCCTCTACCCCAGGCAACTCTTACAACAGATGCTTCTCCAATGGGCTGGGGAGCTCATCTTCATGACCTCTCCACCCAGGGCATCTGGTCCCCACAGGAGACTTGTCTCCACATCAATCTCTTGGAACTCAGAGCAATCTTCCTTGCTCTATGAGTTTTCCACACCCTGCTCAGCCACAAGACAATCCTTGTCCACACGGACAATCAGGTAACTATGTTCTACCTAAACAAGCAGGGGGGAACTGGCTCTGTCGCTTTGCAACAAAGCTCTGCGACTGTGGGCCCTCGCCAGAGAGCATCACATTCATCTTCTGGCAGTCTATATTCCAGGGGTTCAAAACTCTTGGGCAGACAGACTCAGTCGAGTTCTGCTTCAACACGAGTGGTCCCTACATATGGACCAGGTGTCAAAAATCTTTCAAATTTGGGGAACCCCGGACATAGACCTCTTTGCAAGTCCGTGGAATGCCAAACTTCCCCAGTTCTGTTCCAGAACTCCGGCTCTGGGGGCTCAGGCAAGGGATGCTTTCCTCCTTCACTGGGGTCAAGACTTCCTGTATGCCTTTCCACCCATTCCCCTAATTCCCAAAACCCTATTCAAGCTTCAGAGAGACACATTCTCATAGCTCCACATTGGCCAAGGCAAGTGTGGTACCCTCTGCTTCTACATCTCTCTCAAGCTCCCTCCCTAGAGTTAGGGTCTGCAACAGACCTCCTTTCTCAGGAGGATGGAAAATTGTGGCATCTGAGCTGAGCTGCAATCTAAATCCTCAATACGATACCTGGGAGTCACCTTAGATCAACGCCTGGATATGAAGGCCCACATAGGAAACATATATAGAATGTGTCACATTCCTCCTCGATTCTCACCACCACCAAAAAGTTGTCTAATAGACAATTTTTTGGTGGTGATGAGAAGTGAGGAGGACTGTGACAAATTCTATATACCCTTTCGATGTCTTGGACATCTGTACCTTGCCCACTCACAATCTTAAATGACAGAGGTATAAGGCAGGGGTCTCCAAATCCAGCCCTGGAGGGCCACAAACCAGTCAGGTTGGCAGGATATCTCTAATGCATATATATCTCATGCATAGTCATTAGGGATATCCCGAAAACCTGACTGGCTGGTGGGCCCCATAGGACTGGGTTGGGGACCACTGTTCTACAAGATCCGTTCACTTAGGCATCTACGTTCCATCCTTGAACCAACTGATTTTCGGACAATTTTCCAGGCGTTGGTCATACCTCATTTTGACTATGCCAATGCCATATTACAAGGTCTTCCCCAATCTACGTTAAACCTGCTGCAGCTAGCCATGAATGCGGCAGCAAGAGTCCTCCACGGAGCCTCCAGGAGCGACCATGTGACGCCTCTGCTGATACAGCTGCATTGGCTACCCATTCATGCAAGAATTGTTTTCAAGACCTTGATCACTTTTAAAGCTGTTCACAATCTCTCATCTGCATCCTTAACCTCCCTCATCCATTCCACATCCCCAAATAGAATAAGAAGATCCACGGCTATAAACTCCCTAAAAGTCCCGAAGGCACATACTGTTTGCACCAAATCGACAGCCAACAGGGCCTTCAGTCTCAGTGCCCCAAGATACTGGAATGCATTACCCCATGATATCCGGGCTATTAAGAACCTACCACAGTTTAGGAAAGCCCTCAAAGCCCACCTCTTCAACAAGTACCTTATAGAGCCCAACTGCATCCCCTAGAGCTTCAAGACACCCCCGATACCATTCTCAGACAAATTTATAGTATCTCAACAACTCACCAAGTGGGTACTCAAACCTATGACGTGAATTGTGTTTTCTATGCAACCTCTTTGATTATGACTCCATGTAGTAAGTTTTGTAAATAGTTTACCCCTGTTATCCAAGTTTTTGTTCCCTGTTATATGTAAACTCATACATGTTAACTGTACTGAGCATTTTGTTCCATGTAAACCGCGCTGATGCTGAATAGTGCGGTATATAAGAGACTGTAAATAAATAAATAAATCCCAATCCCCAGTCTCTGCATCTCAGGGCTTGGTTGCTGAAGGCCTAGATCTCCAGGATCTTCCTCTTTCTCAACAAGTGAAAGATGTTCTTCATGCTTCCAGAAAACCTTCCACTAGACGTTCTTACTCTTTCAGTTGGAAAAGGTTTACCATCTGGTGTTCTGGAAGGGGTCTTAACCCCCGGTCAATACCTCTGGAATCCTTGCTGGAGTATCTCCTGCATCTGTCTAATGCAGGCCTTAAGACAAATTCAGTAAGAGTCCATCTGAGTGCTATTGCAGCTTCACTCAAGCCTCTAAATGGACAACCTGTTTCCTCTCATCCCCTTGTAGCAAGGTTCATGAGAGGCCTCCTTTTAACAAAGCCTCCCATTAGACCATCACCGGTGGCATGGGACTTAAATTTGGTTCTTGGTCAACTTATGAAGCCGCCTAAGAACATAAGATATGTCATACTGGGTCAGACCAAGGTCCATCAAGCCCAGTATTCTGTTTCCAACAGTGGCCAATCTAGGTCATATGAACCTAGCAGTTTCCCCAAGGGACACAGGTTCCACAGTGCTTGTATTGGTTCAAGCATTGATATCCTGGGTCCCTTCTTAATAATGGTTTATGGACCTTTCCTCCAGGAACTTATCCAAACCTTTTTTAAACCCAGCTACACTAACAGCCTTTACTACATCCTCCGGTAACAAATTCCAGAGTTTGATTACACGTTGAGTGAAAAAATATTTTCTTTTATTAGTCTTAAATAGTTTACCCTGTAGCTTCATTACATGTCCCCTAGTCTTTCTATATTCTGATAAGGTAAACAATCGATCTATGTTTACCCGTTCCACTCCGTTCATTAATTTATAGACTTCTATCATATCTCCCCTCAGCCGTCTCTTTTCCAGGTTAAAGAGCCCTAACCTTTTTAGCCTATCTTCATAGGAGTATCCTTCCATCCCCTTTACCATTTTGGTGGCTCTTCTCTGAACCTTTTCTAAAATCGCTATATCCTTTTTAAGATACGGTGACCGGAATTGCACACAATATTCAAGGTGCGGTCTCACCATGGAACGATATAGAGGCATTATAATATCTTTTGTTTTATTTTCCATTCCTTTCCTTATGATACCTAGCATTCTATTTGCTCTCTTGGCCGCCGCTGCACACTGGGCCGAGGGTTTTAACATGGTATCCACAATGACGCCTAAATCTTTTTCCTGGGTGGTAGTTCCTAATGTGGAACCTTGCATCGTGTAACCATAGTTTGGGTTGTTCTTCCCTAGGTGCATAACCTTGCACTTGTCCACATTAAATTTCATCTGCCATTTTGATGCCCAATCTTCCAATTTATCAAGATCCTCTTGCAATTTTCCACAATCCTCTTGGGTTTTAACAACTTTAAATAGTTTTGTGTCATCTGCAAATTTGATAACCTCACTCGTTATTCCACTTTCCAGGTCATTTATGAATATGTCAAAAAGCAGCAGACCCAGCACAGATCCCTGGGGTACACCACTATTCACCTTTCTCCATTGGGAAAATTGGCCATTTAGCCCTACCCTCTGCTTTCTGTCTTTTAACCAATTCCTGATCCACAATAGTACACTGCCTCCTATCCCATGACTCTTTAGTTTTGCCAAAAGTCTCTCATGAGGGACCTTGTCAAAGGCTTTCTGAAAGTCCCGATACACAATATCAACCGACTCACCTTTGTCCACCTGATTATTCACTCCTTCAAAAAAACATAACAGCTTAGTAAGACAAGATCTTCCTTGTCTAAAGCCATGTTGGCTGTCTCCCATTAGGTCATGACTATCTACATACTGAGTAATTTTATTCTTTATGATGGTTTCTACCATTTTTCCTGGTACTGATGTCAGGCTCACCGGTCTGTAGTTTCCCGGATCACCCCTGGAACCCTTTTTAAAAATTGGTGTTACATTGGTGATCCTCCAATCTTCAGGTATTAGAGATGATTTTAATGATAGTTCACAGATTACTAATAGCAGGTCTGCAATCTCATATTTCAGTTCTTTCAACACCCTTGGATGTATACCATCCGGCCCAGGTGATTTGCTACTCTTCAGTTTATCTAATAGTTGTAATACATCTTCCCGATGTATCAATATTTCCTTCAATTCTTTCGCACCTTTAAATACCACTTCAGTCATGGGTAACATCCCTACATCTTCCTCAGTAAAGACTGAAGCAAAGAATTCATTCAATCTCTCCACTATCGCCTTGTCGCCTCTTAGTGCTCCTTTAACCCCTTTATCATCTAATGGACCAACTGACTCTCTCACAGGGTTTTTGCTACAAATGTACTTGAAAGGTCTTTACTTCGCGTTTTTGCTTCCGCAGCAAGCTTCTTCTCAAATTCTCCATTTGCCTGCCTTATCAATGCCTTGCATTTGACTTGCCAGTGCTTGTGCTGTTTCCAGGTTTCGTCGTTTGGCTCTTTTTTCCATTTCCTGAAAGATGCTTTTTTGGCAACAACAGCCTCTCTGACCTCACCTTTAAACCATGCTGGCAGTTTTTTGGACTTCCTTCCACTTTTCTTAAAGCGTGGAATACAGCTGGTCTGGGCTTCCAAGATAGTATTTTTCAAAAACAGCCAAGCCTGATGTAAGTCTTTAACCTTTGCAACTGCTCCTTTTAGTTTTTTCTTAACTGTTTTCCTCATTTTATCATAGTCTCCCTTTCGAAAGTTAAAAGGTAGTACTGTGGATTTCCTTACTATCCCTCCTCCACTAATTAAATCAGAGGCGATCATGCTATGATCACTATTTCCAAGCGGCCCCAACAACTTTATCTCTTGCACTAGATCTGGTGTTCCACTAAGGACTAGGTCTAATATGGCTTCCCCTCTGGTCGGTTCATGAACCAGCTGCTCCAAGAAGCAGTCATTTATTTCATCTAGGAACTTTATCTCCCTAGCATGTCCTGACGTGACACTGACCCAGTCGATACTGGGGTAGTTGAAATCACCCATTATTAGTACTGCGCTTTAACATTTGTTAGCTTCCTTGATTTCTTTGAGCATTTCATCATCCATTTGGTCATTCTGGCCAGGCGCTCGATAGTACACCCCCACTGCCATTGCCTTCCCCCTTTTACATGGAATTTCAATCCATATAGATTCTACAGCAGGTTTTGTTTCCTGCAAAACTTAAATCCTTTCTGACTCAATGCCCTCTCTAACATAGAGAGCAACCCCTCCACCAATTTGATCAGCTCTATTATTACGATATAGTTTGTACCCAGGTATCACAGTGTCCCACTGGTTGTCCTCCTTCCACCATGTCTCTGATATTCCAATCATATCTAACCTTTCATTTAGTGCTATATATTCTAACTCTCCCATCTTATTTTTTATACTTCTAGCATTTGCATACAAGCCTTTTGAACCTTTAGCTACTACCTCCTTGAAATACCTTTCTTGGAAGGTTATCTTTCTCATTGCAATCACATCAGCACGCCGCATCAGTGAATTGCAAGGAGTAGTAGCTAATCCACCTTATACAAGGTTCCATCATGACAAGGTGGTCCTTAGGACTAATCCACATTTTATGCCTAAGGTGGTCTCGCCTTTTCACCTCAACCAAGAGGTCTACCTACCTGTTTCTTTTCCAGGGCCTCATGCATCAAGTGCAGAGAGGAATCTTCATACCCTGGACTGTAAAAGAGCTCTGGCTTTTTACTTACAAAGGACACAGCAACATAGAAAGTCTTCCCAACTCTTTGTTGCTTTTGATCCTTCTCTTTTGGGACAACCAGTCTCCAAGAGAACTCTTTCCAACTGGATTGCCCAATGTATTTCTTTTGCCTATCAGAGGAAGAACATTTCTCTGGAGGGCCATGTCACAGCTCACAATGTGAGAGCCATGGCAGCCTCAATGGCTCATCTGAACTCTGTGTCTATCGACGACATCTGTCAAGCAGCCACTTGGGCCTCGGTTCATACCTTCACAGCCCATTACTGCTTAGACAAGGACTCCCGCCAGGATGCCTTGTTTGGTCAGGCTGTTCTCAAACACCTGTTTCATGCTTAATCAACTCCTACCCACCATCCCTCATGGGATGCCAGAGATCCAGGTGGTGAGGTGCAGCCCTGTCCCAGGGACACACAACTTCTGGGCTCTCTCCCTGGCATCAAAAGCTAGGGAGTCCCCATATGTGAAGACTCATTCCTGCTTGTTCCTGGAGATAGCACAGTTACTTACCTGTAACAGGTGATCTCTGGGAACAGCAGGAATAAGTCTTCACAACCCACCCACCTCCCCTAGGAGTTCTCTCTTTTTCTATCTCTCTTCCTTTCCCTCTCTCTCCCTCTTTGTCTCAGCTATAAAACTCAACTGAGGAGAGACAGTTGGAAAGGCAGGAAGGCAGCACGCAGGCGCTGTGGGATGCTCCCAAAAGCTTTCTGATTGGACGCTGGGGAGCGTTCCCCCGCAGGCTCCGTCGGTACCGACGTACCCATATGTGAAGATTTATTCCTGCTGTTCCCAGAGATCACCTGTTACAGGTAAGTAACTGTGCTTTACTGCTCAGCAGTAACATGAGGAAGGAGTGGCCTAGTGGTTGGGGCAAGTTACCTCGAGCCAAAGGGCCAGGAGTCTGAATCCTGCTAGAGGACAGCAACCTTGGGCCGGAAGGACTGGGGTTTTTTGTCCGATAGGCACTCCTTGTGGCCTTGGGCAAGCTACTTAACCCTCTGTTGCTTCAGATACAAAAACAGAGATTGTGAGCCCTTCAGTTGCAAGGGTAAAATATATATACAGTACCTGAATGTATACCGCTTTGACTGGTATAAAAAGTGATATAGGCAAAAAATGCAATGTGTGCCTTCGAGTCAGTCCTGACTCCTGGCGACCCAGAAGCTCCTAGGTTTTCTTGGCAGTGTCACCGGAAGTAGATTGCCAGGCCTTTCTTCTGAGGCAGTGGAGGGTTAAGTGACTTGCCCAAGGCCACAAGGAGTGCTAGTGGGAATCAAACCCTAGTTGCTTGGTTACCAAGCCAGCGTTCTAACCACCAGGCGGCTACTCCACTCCAAAAGTGGTATATAAGCGTAGTTAAATAAAAAAAAACAAACAAACAAACAAAAAAATAAAACAAAATGAAAAACAGCAGCTAGCAGAGAGGTGCACATGGGCTTTATTTTTGCAGCCTAGAGCTGGCACTAAAATTCCAAACGTACTCTGCCTCTATTGCAGGCCTCGACAAATTTTATGTGGATTTAGGAGCCAGGCCAAAATCTTGGGAGTCAGTGCTTGTGACCCTCCTTGTGCCCCCCCCCCCCCCATTGTCTCTCACCCTGTTTGTGTTCTCCAAGTTTCATGAGACCAGTGCCAGAGTTCCTATACCACATGGCATCTTTAGACAGAAATATAGTTAAGTTATTGCTTCGGATATTAAGTGTCTGTACATGTGTGGTGTGCCTGTCTGTGCATGGGATGGTATGTGCCTTTGTGTGGATAGGATGCATTGCAGGAATGCTATGTGTGTGTGTGTGTGCGTGTCTGTCTGTCATGTGGAGGTAAGGTGCCTGTGTGTGGTGGGGGTGGGTGGTGGGGACGAGGTGCTTGGATTGGATCCCCATGTGCAGACTGTTTGCCTCTGGACTGCGATGGTAGCCAGCCCCTTCTGCCCATGGGGGATCTGATCTCCCATGGGCAAATTGAAAGGGAGTTTAACGCGATTGTGCAACCTCCCCCTTCTCTTCTACCCATGAGAGACTGGATTCCCATTGGCAAACAAGTTTTGCAGCCATCGTCAGAGCAACTCATTTAGGGCGGTAATGCCCCCTCCCCCCTCAAACTATACCCTTGAGTACTAAACATATAAGAAAATATAATAAATTTGTCTTTATCAATACCTAATACAAATTTGTATACTAACATGAATATATACATAATGCACAATTACCTTTGCTCTCTATTCCACTCAGGTCTAGCTCCTAATGTCCTCTATTCAGTGGTAGATGTCTTTGGCGGGGACATTGCTGCCTGCATAGCACAAGGCCTCAACTGGGCTCTGACATTTCAAAGCCCTCATTCTCAAGGCCTGTGGCAATGCGGTATTCAGCATCTATCCTGACATAAGCTGACCCTATGGTAGCAACACTCACTGGTTAAACCTCTTCAGGCACTGCTAATCTCACGGGCAATTTGTCTGTATGTTTTTGATGCCTGGGTGACTTGCTCTGCTATGCTGTTGTCCTGGACAACTTGTCCTTCTAATATACCTGAGGGAAGGATAGGAAAAGGAAGCAGTCTGCCACAAGTGAGGACAGCAAGTTGCTTGTCCTCACTTGGTCCCCATCACAACAGCCATGTAGCCCTGTTCCTGCGCCCGAAAAACTTCCTGAAATAAACTCATAAAATTACTAAAGGCTTGGAAAGGAAAGCTCCATAACTCTATAAAGGTCGCCATCTTCTGGATACAGCTGACATGAACTGCATTGTTGGGTAACTTGCTCTGCATTTTGCAGTTGTTGCTGTTAAAGGGACAGAGTGATCAGGCCTGTAGTTTTCCTGCTGGTGGGAGTGGTGGCCATCTTGGATAGCTGCATGATCCCTGCAGAGGGGGAGCATGGCAAGGAGGCCACAGGCTCAAGTTGGTAGGTCCATCTGGGCCCTTCAGGGTCAGTTCGTTGCTGGCTTTAAGTAGTTGTTCATGAAACAGTTCATGGGCTGTTTTCTGTCTTTGTTAGCAGGCCAGCTCCCCCACAGGGAACTTGTGGCCCTCTGGCGCCACTCCTGCTGGCAGCAAGAAGTTAAGTACCCCATCCTGTCTCTTCGCTCTTTTCCTCTGGGAGATCAACTTATGAGCTAATTGCTCATAGGTTTCATTTGTGTTTACCTCTCCAGTCCTCCTTGGCATAATTTTCCTAAATTTATATCGCTGCAGCTTTTAGGTTCAGGGTTTTGTATGGGGGCCTGCCTGCACCTCCACCTTGAAACATATCAGTCACTGCTGGCTGTACTAAAGAGGACATTGTCCACCATGAGATCATGCTGCTAAATAACCTCTTAATTTCCCCTCTCCTTTTTACATAGCAGTCGCTTCATTTGCTGACAAGGTCCCAGAGGCACAGTGAGATAACATGACTTAGCTAATGTCACAAGTGATTGCTATGTTAATAATATGATCTAGCTTTCTTTGACAGATCCACTTTTTGACTTTCTCCCTCCTGTAGTCCTAGATTCTCCTCGCCTTTATTTCCCTGCATAATTTCCTTACCTTTATACTTTCTAGAGTAACGTGAAGCATCGTGTCAGGCTGACTGAACCCCTTGATTCTTCTAGCCCAGCAACTTGACAGCGCAGGCTAAGCCTGATAACTTGCAGAATCCGGCAGCCCTTGCTAGGAAGATGCGTTCCATGCTGCTTAATTACCAGGCACTGGAAGTGGATATTCTATTTTTGACTGGTCAAATGATTGCTCAGAGGACCTGAGTACCCTTAAAATAATGTCTGATGATTATGCTCAAAACAGTTCTAGAGAAGGGTTACTGAAAGAAAAATATCTGAAATTGAGCATTCTCTAGAATTTTTTACCTGTATGTTCCTATATTCTCCAGGACCAAGCAGGAAGTCAGTCCTCACATATGGGTGACATCGACGTCGATGGAGCTCCCATGCGGAGCATTTCCCCAGCTCTCTAAGAAAGCCTTTGGGAATACACCCACACATGCGTGGTCCCCTTCCCGCCCAAAGGTGCCATCTTGCTCAGTCTTTCTTTTTCCTTGGAGCCCAACGGACGTGAGTCCGTGTCACCCGGAAAAGTTTGATTTTTTTTTTTTCTGTGATTTTCGCTTTCTTTTTGTCCGGTTCAACGCTGGTTCCCCTTCTCGCCTGGGTTCGGTACGCCGGTATCAGCCCGATCTCTATTTTTCGTTTTTTTGCCCTTCGTGGCATGCGTTCGCGATCTTTCTTTTCCCTGAAGGGCCGGTCTTTTGACTTTGCGGGGGCCCTATTTTCCCCGATGGCCTCCAGTGGTTTCAAAAAGTGTGATCGTTGTAAGAAGCTCATGTCTCTTACCGACACACACGACTGCTGCCTGCGTTGCCTCGGACCGGACCATGATCCCAAGATCTGTGTCCCATGTGGAAAGACGTCCACTAAGGCACTCAGAAGCCGGCAGCATCAGAAGGAGAGAATTTTTTCTGACTCTGCCTCCGGTCGAGCCCGGACCTCGTCAGAGGCCTCAACGTCGCGGGAGTCTGACCCCGAGCTTCGTCGGGGTTCCTCTGAAAGGGGGTCCCCCAGTCGGGAGCATAAGAAGAAGAGAAAGCTCATGAGGGCGGCATCGGAGGATACCCCTGGTTCCTCGAGGGCCAGGTCTCGGACCCCTGACTGCCGCCCGGGCCTTTGGAGCTGGAGAAGCCGACTAAGTGTCCCGTATAGAACAGGTGTCCGTCGAGCACGCAAGTCCTGTTGTCCTCGAGGACTCTCCTCCCAGGGAGCTGACGTCGGGCACGGCGCCACCGGGGCCCGAGTCGGTGGCTGCTGAGTCTCCTGAGCTTGGACTCAGGCTGACAGCCTTGGAGTGCAGACTGTCTGCCTTCATGGATCACCAGCGGGTGCTGATGGCCAGCCTGACTAGTGCATCTGCCCCGACCACCGGGTCGTCGACGTCTTAAGTCGACCCCGGAGACCGAGCCGGTTCTCAAAGCCATGAAGGCCCGAGTCCGGACTCGGTCACGGTCTCCCTTGACCTCCCGTTCGGGACCGAGGGCGTCGATGCTGATGGCCCTGGTGTTGGGGCGGGTGTTACCGGAGCTCGCGCGGTCGGAACCCCTTCACTCTTCCTCGGATGAGTCTGCGTGGGAGACGGAGGACGAGGAGTCCCCCGATACCCTTCGGACTCAGTGTGTCCCTTCGGACTCACTGCAGTCCGAGCCCTGGAGTAGGTCCCCACCGGAGGACATCCAGTTCTCGGAGTTTGTCAGTGACATGGCCAAGGCTTTGAATGTTCCTGCGGATCCCGAGGTGGAGCCTCGAGCCGAAGAGCTCGATGCCCTCCAGTATGACTCTCCCCAGAGGGAGGCCTTTACTGTGCCGGTTCCTCCGATGCTGGAACGGCTCCTCTTCCGAATGTGGGAGGCACCGGCCTTGGCGCCGGTTTTGAGCAAGTGGATCGATTCCATGTATCGAGTCTGAAAGAGTCCTGGGTTCCAGAAGGCGCAGCTGCCGCACCATTCTATGGTTGTGGAATCGGCCATGCATCGTCTGAAGAGCCAGAAGATGCACTCTGCGGTGCTCCCCGGTAGGGAGGCCCGAAGCCTAGATGCCATCGGCAGAAAGTGCTTCCAGGGCTCAATGCTTGCTTGCCGTGTCCAGTCCTACCAGCTGTACATGGGCATGTACTTGCGGGACCTGGCTAAGGAAATAGCCGGGTTCTCGGCTGGCCTCTCCGGGGAACCTTTTGCAGAGGTTCAAGTCCTTGTCCTCGGGGATCCGGGAATGCTCCAAATTCATCTCCCGGGCGGCCTACGATGGCTTCGAGGCTTCGTCCCGAGTAGCGGCGGCTGGCATCGGTGCTCGACGCCAGGCATGGCTACAGTCATCGGACCTCGAGCCATGGGTACAGGACAAGTTGGTCGATGTCCCATGCCGGGGTGAAAACCTCTTCGGCAAGCCCATGGCTGAAAAGGCCGCTGAGCTCGAGACCGAGACTCTGACAAGGACAAGGTTGTCCAGAAAAACCTCTGCCCCTTCTCATAAGAAGAAGGGCTCAGGGAAAAAGGCCTTTTACCCGAGGAAGTCATCTGCCTACAAACCTTTCCCTCACTATCAGGCCTCCTCAGCTCCCCAGCAGGGTCAGCAGGCCAAGGGGCAGGGACATGGGCCCCGTAGGCAGAAAGCCTCCAAGCCTCCGGCTCCTGCTCCTACTCAGCAGGGAGGGTTTTTTTGACTCCCACTGCATAGCCTCTCCACCTCTGCTGGCCCATCTCAGCACGGGAGGTCGGTTGGCCATGTTTGCCCACCAGTGGCCGCCCATCACAGGAGATGCTTATTGTTTATTGTTTATTTCACATTTACTATACCGCCTCCCATTACATCGAGGCGGTTTACAAAATAAAATCAATGGTTAGAGAGAAAGGGAAATTACAATAATTGAGAGCAGAGAGGAGAGTAAAGGCAGAAGAAATATAGTTAGAAAACAGAAAAAGAAGTCTTCAGGGGGGAAAAGCTAGTGAGAAAAAAATGAGTTTTGAGAAGGGAACGGAATTTGGGGTAGGATTCTTCTATACGGAGGTGGGTAGGGAGGGAATTCCAAAGAGAGGGTCCTAGGTAGTAAAAAGCAGATTTTCTGGTGGATTGCAAATGAGCTTTGGAGGGTGTTGGAAGGTGAACTGAGCATAGTCCAGAAGGACTATCTGCTCCATTTCAATCAGGTACCCCCCTCCTACTTTCCAGGGGAGCCTCCAAGGCCTACTCTGCATCAGGAACTCCTTCTTCAGGAATTGCAAGGTCTTCTTCAAGACAGGGCGGTGGAGCCTGTACCTCCCCATTTGATGGGGCAGGGCTTCTACTCCAGGTACTTTCTTGTGCCAAAGAGAACTGGAGGTCTCCGGCCCATTCTGGACTTGAGAAATCTCAACAAGTTCTTGGAAAAGGAAAAGTTCACGATGCTTACTCTTGGAACACTGCTGCCTTACCTCCAGCAGGGAGATTGGCTATTGTCACCAGCTCTCCTTAAACCCCCGTGTATAAGTGGGTAGAGGTTAAGTGAGTGGATTTTCCCCACCGAAGCAGCTACTTTACAAATCCTGAAGCTGGGCTTTTTGGGAAATGTAGTCCCTTCACCGAATCAATGAAGAGCAGTTGTGGAAAAGTGGTTTAAGCAACCAAAGGATTTTATTTCCCTTCCCGGGGTGGATTTCACCATGAACAAAGTAACACAAACCAGGTATTTACTGGCATAAGGACAAATCAAAGGTTCTTTAACAGAAAAGGCTTACTTCAGCAATAAACAGGTTGATATCTGGCATTCCAACGTAACAATGCTGTTTCTTCACAGCTCTCTGCTTCTCAATGCTAGTAGTGCTGTACTTTCTCTTTCAAAACATGCCTTCAGCGTAATGAGATTATTTCATTAGCAAGCGATATCGTACAGTCCATGATATCTTCATCAATATTCACACACTCAGGTTCAAAGTCCATTAACTCTTCCTGGCTAGAAGGAAATGTTTGTAACGGCAATCCTGATGCCACGCCCTTTCTAACTGCTTCAGGTTTCACCTGATATTCCTGAGTTACATACTGACTTTCACAAACGTTATCAGCACAGGCATTCTCTTCTCAGCTCCAACCCTCCGGGTAAATACAGTCACTGTAACTATTTTTATACCAGCCTTTTGGCTTACCTTTTAGCCTAGCTGGTGGAGGTTTCCTTTGTGGCTTTGGACTGGCTGTAGGTTCCCAACCTAAGCCTTGCACAGAAGATTTCACTTGCCTTCCTGGCTTCCTTTCACTTCTGTGTTCCCCTGGATACTGCAGGTAATCCACTCTGCCCTTATTATATCCTTCCCTTGGGGTTTCTTTTCTTTTCCTGAAGAAAGACTCTGTCTCACCCTTCCACAGAGACTTTGGCTTTTTCCTGGCACTGCTGTCTTCACCGTAGCTCTCATTAGCTTCCTTATCCAGCACACATGCCTCAGCTCCTTCTTCTTCTCCTTCTAACCCCATAAGCTCAACTGAACTCTCTTTATCAGGGTGAATTCTAGGGCAGTGCTCAACTCCACCCCCTAGCAGGTGTCCTGCATTAGCTGGTGACTCATTCCCTGAATGGTAGCACAGGTGTTTCTCTTGCCTCTGTGCTTGGTTTCTAAGGTAACCAGGAGCCATGTGCTTTTGTTTACAACTCAGCCCTACTCCTGTTCCTGGCTTTTTAGCCTCTTCTACCGGGCTGGAAGGACCCACTATGTCACACTATGCTCCTTAGATCTGAAGGATGCGTATACTCACATCCTCATTCATCCAGACCACAGAAAATACCTAAGGTTCGTAGTAGGAGGAAACCATTTTCAGTACTGAGTACTGCCCTTTGGCCTAACCTCTGCCCCACGGGTCTTCACAAAGTGCCTGGCGGTGGTGGCGGCCTACTTGAGAAACCAGGGTATTTTTGTCTTCCCCTACCTGGATGACTGGCTCATCAGGGGTCAGACTTTCCAGGAGGCCAGGCAAGCCACCCTCCGTACTATCTCTCTTCTTCAACAACTAGGCTTTGTCATAAACTTTGCAAAGTCCACTTTGCTCCCCTCCCAGAACCTGGAGTTCATAGGGGCAAGGTTAGACTCCCTGCACGCCAAAGCTTACTTGCCAGAAGACAGAGTGGAAAGGCTGATGGACTTGGCCAGCCAGTTTCTAGACAACCCACTGGTTTCCACCAGACTCCTGGGCCACATGGCCTCGACAGTGCATGTGACCCCCAATGCCCGCCTGAATATGAGGCCTGCACAGTGGTGTCTCCGGACTCGGTGGAGGCAGGCTACAGGAAGCCCAAGAGACAAAGTAATGGTGTCCAAACCCTTCCTGAACTCCCTGCAGTGGTGGCTACACCCCTCCAATCTTCTACAGGGAATTCCTTTTCAGGTACCTGTTTCCACTGTGGTACTCACAACCGATGTCTCCTTGCAGGGCTGGGGTGCACATTGTCTGGACAAGTGCACACAGGGCCTGTGGTCTCCATGGGAGGCCATGCAACAAATCAATCTCCTGGAACTCAGGGCGATACGCTTAGCCCTCAAGGCCTTCTCTCACACCCTGGCCCACCAATCGGTCTTGGTGCAGACAGACAACCAGGTGGCAATGTTCTGTGTGAACAAACAAGGGGGCATGGGGTCCAGGCTCCTGTGTCAGGAGGCACAGGCCCTATGCTCTTTTGCACTTCAACACAATATGCTGCTCAGGGCAATCTATCTTCCTGGTCACGAAAACTTCCTGGCAGACAGATTGAGCAGGGTTCTGCAGCCTCACGAATGGCAACTGCACCCTTTGGTGGTTCAGAACATTTTCCTGAAGTGGGGACTTCCATCCATAGACCTCTTTGCCAGTCCCTTGAACCAGCAGCTGCCTCAGTTCTGCTCCAGGCAACCGCATCCCACGAGATTTGCAGCGGATGCCTTCTTGATCTCATGGTCCAAGGGCCTCCTGTATGCGTTTCCTCCCACGCCCCTGGTGGCCCGAACCTTGTTCAAGATTCTAAAGGACAGGGCCTCGGTCATATTGGTAGCCCCCAGATGGCCGAGGCAGCACTGGTTCCCGCTTCTGTTACAGCTGGCGGTGGACACCCCACTCCCTCTAGGGTTGCAACCCGATCTTCTTTCTCAGGATCAGGGTTCCCTTCTGCACCCCAATCTCAAAACACTCAATTTGATGGCCTGGAGGCTGCAAGGGTAGTGCTGGCTCCCTGGGGCCTGCCTCAGGAAGTTGAAGAGGTGGTCTTGGCCTCTAGGAAGCAATCCACCAGAAAGACCTATGCCCCGAAGTGGAAGCGGTTCTCCTTCCCTGTGCCAGTGGTGCTTCAGTACCTGCTGCACTTGTCTAATTAGGGTCTTAAGTCCAATTCTGTTCGGGTACACCTTTCTGCTCTGGCAGCCCACCACTCACAGGTGGAAGGGCACTCTTTATCGATTCACCCCTTGGTGTCCCGGTTCCTCAGAGGCTTGCTCTTGCTAAAGCCTCCTCTCCGTCCGCCAGCCCCTGACTGGGAGTTGAATGTGGTCTTGCAGCAGCTTACTCGCCCTCCTTTTGAGCCGATGTCCTCTCCGCTTCCTTTCTTGGAAGGCTCTTTTCCTAGTGGCACTGACCTCAGCCAGACGAGTGAGTGAACTTCAAGCCCTGGTCTGTGACAGGCCATACACTCGTTTCTGTAGGAACAGGGTAGTCCTTAGGACTCATCCTAAGTTCCTCCCGAAGGTAGTCTCCTCTTTCCACCTCAATCAGGGGGTGGTTCTTCCAACATTCTTCCCTAGGCCCCATGCCAGCCGGGCTGAGGAAGTCCTGCATACCCTGGACTGTAGAAGGGCCTTGTCTTTCTACATTGAGCGTACTAAGGGTCATAGAAGGGCTACTCAGCTCTTCGTCTCCTTTGACCCAAACAACTTGGGGTTGCCTGTCTCCAAGCGTACCTTGTCCATATGGGTGGCGGACTGTATCACCTGGGCTTACAGGGCAGCAGACCTTCCCTTGCAGGGTCGAGTCACAGCTCACCGTGTCCGGGAAATGGCTGCATCAGTAGCTCATCTCCGTTCTGTACCGTTGGCAGACATCTGTAGGGCTGCAACTTGGTCCTCAAGCCAGACTTTTGCAGCCCATTACTGCCTGGAGAGGGAGTCCCATAGGGACAGTGCTTTTGGTCAGGCAGTACTCCGGAATCTCTTTGAGGTTTAGGCAACTCCTGCCCTCCAGCCCTCTTGTTGGGCTACCAGTGGGGTCTCTTCTCAGTAAAATTTTTTCCCTGATGCTGAGGCTTCACAGAGGGAGCTCTATTTTTCAGCCTGGGTTCCTGGGTAGCCCAGAGCTAGGGAGTCACTCATATGTGAGGACTGGCTTCCTGCTTGGTCCTGGAGAAAGAGTAGTTACTCACCTGTAACAGGTGTTCTCCAGGAGCAGCAGGAATCAGTCCTCACAACCCTCCCTCCTCCCCTGGGAGTTGCAGTTGTACATAGTTTATTTTGTTTTTTTGTGCTGTCTTTTAGCTATGTCATCTGACTGAGCAAGATGGCACCTTTGGGCGGGAAGGGGACCGCACATGCGTTGGTGTATTCCCAAAGGCTTTCTTAGAAAGCTGGGGAAATGCTCCGCATGGGGGCTCCATCGATGTCGATGTCACCCATATGTGAGGACTGATTCCTGCTGCTCCTGGAGAACACCTGTTACAGGTGAGTAACTACTCTTACTATTCCTTGCTGGATTTAGAGTGTAAGATATACTAAACTGGAATGGATTCATAATCCCTCAATCTGGAGACCTGTCTCCAACACCAGCCAATTCTAATAATTGGTAGCATGCAGCAGTTCCCATAAGGGAGACCCTTCTCGATTCCAGGACAAGAGGTGTCTGTCACTGTGTTCACCCAGCCTGTCCAACCTTGGTGGACCTGGCTCCCCTGAAAACATCTTAAATCTAGCTAAATCATTAACCCTGACCACAGCTTCCCTGCATCCATTGTCATAGTCCAGCCATGCATCGGCCTGAAAGTACATAGCAAAAGTGCCCTAAATCTACAAACTGTTAGTTCTGTGAAGCACACAAAGTCCTAGTCCTTTTATAGGAAAGAACAAACTGCTTGTTCTGTACCTGATGGTAAAGTAGAATTTTCAGTGGTAACTGTGGTGATGTTGGGGGGGAGGGAGTTGCATCCACACCTCTAGAGAGAGTGATGCCTAGCAACTTCCCCTCCACTATGATTATATATGCCTCAACCACATCTCCTCTCGGCTGTCAACTTTCCAGGTTATGTGCTGCTGATTAAGAACTTGCACCCATTCATCCCCTCGTCACCCAGGGTCTCATTTTTAATACGTGTTTAGGCTGGACCATGTACCCTTTAAAATGGCTTGAAGGAACATGATTCCTATATGTTTAAATATGCGATCTATAGATTCTGGTTCAAACGTATTTCTCCCCATCTCCAGGAACAAGCAGGAATGAGTCTTCACATATGGGTATCGTCGGTACCGACGGAGCCTGCGCGGGAACACTTCCCAGCGTCCAGTAAGAAAGCTTTTGGGAGCATCCCACAGCGCCTGCGCGCAGCCTTCCCGCCTTTCCTAACCGCCTCTCTCCAGTTCTTCTTTTCCGTGGAGCCAGCAGGTCGTGTTCCTGTCACCGCAGAAGTTCTTTATTTTTTTCTTTATTTTTTCTGTGTCGCGTCTGCCTTCGACGTCAGACCGGTACCGCCGGTCTTTTTTCTTTTCTTTCTTCCTCTTCTTCTTCTTCTTCAAAAAAACCCCCACCTTTTATTCTTTCAGCTGTGCATTTTTAGTTTGGGCCTTAGGCCTAAATATTTTCTCCTCATGGAGAAGCCTGCTTCCGGGTTTAAAAAGTGCACAAAATGTGGCGGTACTATTTCTCTCACCGACACCCATGATTGGTGTCTGAAATGTTTGGGTCCTGACCATTCCATCACGGATTGTGTGTCCTGCCCCATGATGTCTAAAAGTGGTTGGCAGAACCGAGCAGCCAAGCTCAGTACCCTGTTTCCCTCTGATGCAGCCTCGGAGGCATCGACGTCTTCCAGGGCTGCTTCTTCCTCCCATGGATCTCAGGTAACCAAACATAAATCTAGCCGGTCCTCGAAGGGCAAATCTCCCTCTAAGCATCGAGATGCCTCCGGGCTTGCCCTCGAGGATTCCGCTCCAGCAAAATTACCCCGGCGGGAAGTTCCGGCTTCCAAAGCATTATCTATGGGGTCACAGGTTGACATCGATGGCTCGGCCTCGACCGATCACCTGTTGCTGTGTTCTGGGGTACCGGTGGCCTCCACTGGTACTGACATCCAGACTCCAGTGGCGTCAATGGATCAGAAAATTCTGTCCATGCAGCGCACCCTTACGGCGTTTATGCAGGCTTCGACGCCTTCGGCACCGCAACAATCCCCGTTGCCGGTACCGACTGGCATCGGCACCGTTCCCGGTGCCGGTACCGATTGCATCGACATCGGCTTCGGTGTCGGCTGCAACGGTACCATGTCCTATGATGCCCATCGGTACCGAACCGGTACCGCTTACTCCCGATGTCGATCCCACTCGGTACGCGTATCGGGCTTTACAGGAGCATCCAGACAGGTGATACTTCGATTCCTCCGAAGACTCTGATGAGTCGGAGGCTTCTGTCGATGCACCGGTGCTTCTTCCTCAGGAGTCTGATTCTCCAAAACGAAGAATGTCTCCTCCAGAGGACTTGTCTTTTCAAGACTTCATTAGGGAAGTGGCTAGAGGCCTCTCCATCACAGTGGCCTCTGAGTCAGAGCCTAGAGCCAAGCAATTAGATATTTTGCAATATCCTAAGGCTCCTAAGGAAGCAGCTACCCTACCTATTCATGAGATCCTCTATGATCTCATGATGGGCATTTGGGAGACCCCTCTCACCACCTCTCCTCATTCTCGCAGGTTAGACACCATGTACCGTGTCCCTCCCTGTCCTGGTTTTCATAAGACTCAGCTTCCTCACCACTCTATTGTGGTTGAGTCTGCTATGAAGAAAATAGAGTGCAAAGAGACACTCATCTAACCCTACAGGACGTGAATGTAGGACTCTAGATGCTTTTGGCCAAAGAATTTTCCAGGCCAATATGCTTGCTGCCAGAATCAACTCCTATAGTCTCTATATGGGGATGTTTCTAAAAGAAGTCACAGATCATCTGCAGACTTCAGCTCCTTTTATTTCAGAAGATAAAAGGCAGGACTTTCTCACTTGGCTCAAACATGCTCAAGATGTTTCCAAAGTCTCCAACCGTGCAGCCTTTGACTCTTTTGAGTGTGTAAGCAGAGCCACGGCTATTGCCATAGGTGCACGCAGAATTGCTTGGTTACAAGCCTCTGATTTGGAACTCTGGATCCAAGACGAGTTGGGAAACCTTCCTTGTACAGGTGAAAACCTGTTTGGCAGGGATTGGCAAGCAAAGGCCACTCAGATGGATGCTGAGAACTCTGCTTTGGATCGACTTTCAAAGTCTACCTCTGCCCCTGTTAAGAAAAGATTGTTCAAAAAGACATCTTTTTCTAAAAAGGGAAGATATTATCCTGCTCATGGGCAGACATCTTCTGCAGGTCGTTTTGCTGCAAAGCATCAGCAACCACCTAGACAGGCCAAGTCAAAGGCTGCCAGGCCTACCACAGCCCAGCAGCCTCAACCTCCTCAGGGCCTTTGACTTGCAACTAGAGAACTTAGCCTTTCTAGCTCTGGGAAACCCAGAGCCCCTCACCATTCCAGAAAGGTTGACTTATTTTGCTCCCAGATGGGAGCAAATCACAGCAGAGCAATGGACCCTCTCCATTATAAAGGAAGGATACAAGCTTCACTTCTTAAACCTTCCTCCTCACACCATGGTGAAACAGTTAAATTCTCCAACATCTCTCCTCAACCTTCTAGGTCAGGTGATTGCTACCTTTCTTGCCCAAGGGGCAATAGAAGAAGTACCTGTTCTTCAACAGGGCTCAGGGTTCTACTCCCCTTATTTTCTTATCCCAAAGAAAACAGGGAGCTACAGACCCATATTAGATCTCAGAGAATTGAACAAGTTTCTATTCAAGGAGAAATTCAAAATGATTTCTCAAGGGGCTCTGCTTCCATACCTTCAGAGTCAGGACTGGCTTTGTTCTCTAGATCTCAAGGATGCGTACACTCATGTCCTCATCCATCCAACACACAGAAGGTTCCTAAGGTTCCTTTTTCAAGGAAAGCACTACCAATACAGAGTGCTTCCTTTCGGTCTGGCCTCTGCACCAAGGGTGTTCACGAAATGCATGGCAGTAGTAGCTGCATTTCTCCGCACTCTAGGAATATTCGTATTCCCATTTCTGGACGACTGCTCAGCTACAGGACAGTCCTCATCCATACGGACAATCAAGTAGCCATGTTCTATGTAAACAAGCAGGGAGGGACTGGCTCTCTGTCGCTTTACAACGAAGCTTTGCGGCTGTGGGCCTTCGCCAGAGAGCATCACATCCATCTTTTGGCAGTATATCTTCCAGGTATTCAAGACTCTTGGGCGGACAGACTCAGTCGAGTTCTGCTCCCACACGAGTGGTCCCTCCACATGGACCAGGTAGCCAGGATTTTTCGAATTTGGGGAACCCCAGACATAGACCTCTTTTGTAAGTCCGTGGAATGCCAAACTTCCCCGGTTCTGTTCCAGAATTCCGTGTCAGGGAGTTCAGGCCAAGGATGCCTTCCTCCTTCACTGGGGTCAAGACTTCCTTTATGCCTTTCCACCAATTCCCCTAATTCCCAAATACTATTCAAGCTTCAGAGAGATCGAGGGACCATGATTCTCATAGCACCACATTGGCCACGCCAATTGTGGTACCCTCTACTTCTGCATCTCTCTCAAGCTCCTTCCCTGGACTTAGGCTCTGCACCAGACCTTCTGTCCCAGGAAGAGGGAACATTGTGGCACCCAAACCCCCAGTCGCTCCATCTCAGGGCTTGGTTGCTGAGGGCCTAGACCTTCAAGATTTTCATCTCTCTCAACAAGTCAGAGATATGTTATTCATGCCTCTAGTTAGCCTTCTACTAGACGTTCCTATGCTTTCAAATGGAAAAGATTCACCATTTGGTGTTCAGAGAAGGGTCTAAACCCTCTTGCAATACCTTTGAATTCTCTACTAGTGTATCTCCTGCATCTATCCCATGCAGGCCTGAAAACAAATTCAGTAAGAGTCCATTTGAGTGCTATTGCAGCGTCCCTCAAGCCTCTCAATGGACAACCTATTTCCTCTCACCCTCTTATAGCAAGATTCATGAGAGGCCTTCTTTTAACTAAACCTCCCATTAGATCACCTCCAGTGGCATGGGACCTAAACCTGGTTCTTGGCCAGCTTATGAAGCCACCCTTTGAACCTTTAGCCACCACCTCCTTGAAATTTCTTTCTTGGAAAGTTGTTTTTCTCATTGCAGTCACCTCAGCACGCCGCATCAGTGAGTTGCAAGCTTTGGTGGCTAATCCACCTTATACAAGGTTCCATCATGATAAGGTAGTCCTCAGGACCAATCCACACTTTATGCCTAAAGTGGTCTCGCCTTTTCATCTGAACCAGGAGGTATATTTACGTGTCTTTTTTCCAGGACCTCATGCATCAAATGCAGAGAGGAATCTTCATACCTTGGATTGTAAAAGAGCTCTCGCTTTCTACTTACAAAGAACACAGCAACATAGAAAGTCTTCTCAACTCTTTGTTGCTTTTGATCCTTCTCATTTAGGACTTCCAGTCTCGAAGAGAACACTGTCTAACTGGATTGCTCAGTGTATTTCTTTTGCCTACCAGAGTAGGAACATTTCTCTGGAGGGCCATGTCACAGCTCACAATGTGAGAGCCATGGCAGCCTCAATGGCTCATCTAAACTCTGTGTCCATCGACCAAATCTGTTGAGCGGCCACCTGGACCTCGGTTCATACCTTCACAGCCCATTACTGTTTGGACAAGGACTTCCGCCGGGATGCCTCATTTGTTCAGGCTGTCATCAAACACCTGTTCCATTCCTAATCAACTCCTACCCACCTACCCTGGTTGGATGCCAGAGATCCATTGGGGGGATGTGGAGCCCTCTGCAAGGGCACACAACCATGGGTCTCTCCCTGGCATCTGCAGCTAGGGAGTCCCCATATGTGAAGACTCATTCCTGCTTGTTCTTGGAGATAGCACAGTTACTTACCTGTAACAGGTGATCTCTGGGAACAGCAGGAATAAGTCTTCACAACCCACCCACCTCCCCTAGGAGTTGTATCTCTCTATCTATCTTTCCTTTTCTCTCTCTCTCTTTGTCTCAGCTTTAAAACTCGAACTGGAGAGAGGCGGTTAGGAAAGGCGGGAAGGCAGCGCGCAGGCGCTGTGGGATGCTCCCAAAAGCTTTCTTATTGGATGCTGGGGAGCGTTCCTGCGCAGGCTCCGTCGGTACCAACGATACCCATATGTGAAGACTTATTCCTGCTGTTCCCAGAGATCACCTGTTACAGGTAAGTAACTGTGCTTTTTGGCGTTTTGCATTTGCTCCCTGGCCAGTAAAACAACTATTCTGCCCAAATAAAGGACCATTTAGCTGAAGTGTAATGATTAAAAAAAACAATCATCCTCTGGTGGTTTAGTTGTGTAGGTCCTCTCATCTGAGTGGTGACCTGGTGTTCATAGGGCCTGAAAACTTGCATTGCAGAAGAGACTGGCGGGTATGTTTTGAGCACAGCTGCCATTTCTATGGTCTTGAGTGCTCCACTAAGGGGCTAGGGAAAGAAAGGAGAGGAGAGGAAAGCAAGAAGGGGGAGGGGCAGGGGTTTGGTTAGCGGTTCAGCAAAAGTGGCTGAAAAGTCTTAAATCCTGCAGCCCCCGTTGTCCCCCCCACCCCAAATTAGATAAAGAAGGGAAAAGAGGAGGGGCTGTGGGGGCAAGCATGCCAGGAATGAAATGGTTTGGCCTTACTGCGCCATTTGTGCTCATTATAAGCCTTGAGGCTTATTATGCGTAGTATTTATTTATTTTATTTGCTTATTTAAAATACTTTTATACTGCAAAACTCCCAATTATTCATTACATCAGTGTGGTTTGCAGTAGAACAACACTAGTGTAGAATACAATTCATAAAACCATTACAATAGAAATAGTCAATCAGAAAAAAGCCAGGCTTTTTAAGTTTCTTTCGAAACATCACAACCGATTCAATTTCCTTCAAATCTTTCAGTAACTTAGACCAGAAAATAGCTGTTTTAAATGGGATCGTAACCAAATCGTTTTACTCGTAATTCTCCCACTTCAGGGGAAGAGAGAGGTCATGGTGCCCTGCAAGCGTTTAGACTTTGTACTTAAAAAAAGGCAATAACATATCAGAGAAACGAACCGGAACAAATTCATAAAAAAAAGTACATAAAAACAAATAAAATTTAAAACCTATATGCTCTGATATCCTAGCCAATGCAATTGTACAAATAAAGGGGCATCAAATCACTTTTACGGGCACCAAAAATTAACCTCCCTGCCATATTCTGACAAAGTTGCAACCTTTTCATCTGACATTGAGAGCAGTTTAACAGAGTTATATTAGAATAATCAAGAAGATTTAACAGTGTATACTAACAGTCTAAAAAAATGGTGGTGCGAAGTATGGGTGCAGCCTATGAAATTGCTGCATCTTTAAAAAAAGATCTTGAGATAATTGAGCTAACGTGCTTCCATAGTAAGATCTTCATCCAAAAATATCCCCAGTACACATAGCACAGTTTCTCTTTTAATATTTAGGTTCTCAATTGTTTCCAGTAATGGCTCAGGTATTTGTTGGCCATTATTTAGATAAAACACTTTTGTTTTTGCCATATTCAACTGGAAACAAAGTAATTGTGCTCATTTACCTAGTACTAAAGCACTTTATTAGGTATAAAGTATTAATTCCATTGCTGTCTTGGGAGAGATAATAAAACTAAAATATGATCTGCATAAACATAATATTTAAAGTTTTCCTTATCCAACAGCCAACCCATGGTTAAAAACAGTACATTAAACAGCACAAGGGGCAGCGGCGATCCCTGAGGGATTCTACACTCTGATTTCCATGGCCTTGACCATTCGGTTTTATTTTGAATGGAATAAGTCCGATTACACAGCCAGAAAACCACATAAGTACCTTCCCTGAGACACTCAGGTAGTCCGAAACAGCCAACGCATCTCATGGTCAGCAACATCAAATGCCACACTCTGATCAAACTGCAACAACACTGCTATATGACCCTCTAGCCAAGATATCTTTCATATCCGAGATGAGAATACCCAGTAACCATTCTGTATTATGAAATTTGCGAAACCCAAACTGCGAATTATTCAAGCAATCATGATCTTCCAGAAATTGCATCAGCTGACCCATTACCAGTGCTTCCATTATCTTTGTATAGAATGGTATATTTACAATCGGATGAAAATTAGAAGCTTCCTCTAAACTATCCTTTGAATGCTTAGGGTTAGGTGTAAGTATGATATTACCAATATCCAATAGATAGCTACCTTCTAAAAGGATGGGGACCACCATCTTGTAAAGCCAACATTTTAAATTAAAATGGTGTGGAGCAAACTATAAAAACCAGACACACATCCGCTGGTGAGAACCTCTTAGTATATTTAAAAAAACATCTTTTAAATTCTTCAAATAATGGTTCTCTAAATGACTCACAAGAACAGTCCCCAACTTATGCTGCCTCCACTTTACCCTTTGGTGAAAGTGCTAATAATTTCTCCAGATCCAATCCCTCCATAGGGAGACTACCTCAAATTTTTGCTACTTTATTCTGAAAAAATCTGTCAAATTTTGTGCCTACAACAAAGGGTCAGGCTGGAATTTTAAATGTTCCTCCAGCAATGTAGATGATATTTTAAATAACAAAAGGTGTTGTGACGATACTGAACTTTTCATAGCAGCAGCAGTTGACTTGGCCTACTTTAGGGGACCTAGGAGATGCTTACCTATGAGGGGAATTGGAGGAAGCATTGACAGGGGGAGTTGCTTCCCGCAGAGCCCTGTGAGAGCAGCAGCAGCATAGAAGGCAGGGAGGGGTGTGTACAGAGCCCATCCAAGTGACAGCACCATGGAGAAGAAAGTCCATGACGGGGAGATGAGAAAGCAAGGGTAGGAACATTAAGCAACCCATTGTCTGGCAGAAAACAAACTAAGGCTGGCGTGAACAGGGCCCTGTTCAGTGGGACGTTCTTACTGACCTTCCATGGAAGGAGGGGGCCAAACAACAAGATACATGCGGCAAGGCTTACAGCAGGGGTCTCAAACTCAAATTGCTTTGAGGGCCAAATGAGGACTTGTAAAGTAACCCGGGGGCCGCATAAGACTCGGGGCCTCATTTGCATAATGTTACCATACACTAACATTTAGTAAACATGCCTCTTAATGAGTGCATGGATAAAGAAAGACTAAAAGATTTCTATATTACTATAATCCAGTGCCAACCGCCAGGCACATTAGAAACTACTACAAACACTGCCCATTTAGAACCCATAGCAAACCCGCCATATCATAACAAAAAAAAACCAAAACGTTTATTTTAAACTTAAAGTATTAAAACAACTTCGCCCCCTAATGCACCTACAGGATTTTCAACGTATAATACAAGCTATAATAACTCCCCATTTCGACTTTGCGAACTTAACCCTACTAGGCGTAACAAAGCATAATTTAAAAAAACTTCAACTAGCACAAAATGCAGCAGCTAGGACTATAATGAATGCCCCACCATTCCACCATATTACACCTATTTTAGAATATTTACACTGGCTCCCGATTCAATGCTGGATTCAGTATAAAACCCTTTTAACTACTTACAAAGTCCTAAATAACACAGCACCTCTTACTTTAAATAACCTTATCAATAAAGAACCCAATCATAATCATCAAAGACGAGACCAACTAAATAAACTAATAACACCAAAGGAATTTATAAAGGCCAAAAAATCAACAAACAAGAAAGCATTCTCTCATGCTGCCCCTATAACTTGGAACAACATTCCTTTGGAATTAAGGTCCTTACCTCAAATCATGGAGTTCAGGAGAAAACCTAAAACACATTTATTCGCAACATACTACGGATCCTTGTCGAACGCACCTTTTCAACAAGAAAAAGGATAGTTTCACCAGCTGACATAACCCACCTCTGAACTGAAATAAGTGCTAAAACCCCAAACCGATGTCTTGAAAACATACATACCTATACATAGTTATAATCCGGTTCTTTGTACGTAGTTTACAACTTGTTAATTGTAAGATTGAACTTCTTGTAGTTTCACATTGTTATATGTAAAAACAGCATTGCCTTGTTTACTGTTGTTCCATGTAAACCGCAACTGATCAATGGAAGGTGCGGTATATAAAAACTCGCTAATTTAAATTAATTGAATAACAGCACTACCAGGGCTCACAAAGCACCAGACCCTACCTATCAAAAGGCAACACTGCAAATATTAAATCAATACATTTCAGAGAATAACAATACATGACCTACTGGGAAAAGAGAACAAGTAGCAATGTCAAATAGGAATTACATAAACAGAATACCTCAGCTCAGTTACACATGCAGAACATACACCATCAAACAAGGAATCACAATATCTCCAGGAACAAGCAGGAATGAGTCTTCACATATGGGTACGTCGGTACCGACGGAGCCTGCGCGGGAACGCTCCCCAGCTTCCCAAAAAGGAAAACTTTTGGGAGCATCCCACAGCGCCTGCGCGCTGCCTTCCCGCCTTTCCTAACCGCCTCTCCTCAGTTCTTCTTTGCCGCGGAGCCAGCAGGTCGTGTTCCTGTCACCGCTGAAGAAGTTCTTTGTTTTATTTTATTTCTTTGGTCGCGCGTCTGCCTCCCCCGACTTCGGACCGGTACCGCCGTTTTTTTCTTTCTTATAAAAAAACCAAAACAAAACACATTTTTCCCTCACTTAGTGTTTTTCTTCTTTTGGGCCTTAGGCCTCACAAAGAATTTTTCCTCATGGAAAAACCAGCCTCTGGGTTTAAAAAATGCACTAAGTGCAGCGGTACTATTTCTGTTACTGACACCCATGAATGGTGTCTTAAATGTTTGGGTCCTGAACACTCCATTTCGGATTGTCCGTCCTGTTCTTTGATGTCTAAACAGGGTTTACAGAACAGAGCAGCCAAGCTCCATGTGCTGTTTCCCTCTGATGCAGCTTCAGTGGCATCGACGTCTTCCAGGGCTGCTTCTTCCTCCCATGGATCTCAGGTAACCAAACATAAATCCAGCCGGTCCTCGAAGGGTAGATCTCCTTCCAAGCATCGAGATGCCTCCGGGCTTGCCCTCGAGGATCCTGCACCGGCAAAACAACCCCGGCGGGAAGCTCCGGCTTCCAAAGCTCCACTTATGGGGTTACAGGTTGACATCGATGGCACGGCCTCGACCGATCACCTGTTAGAATGCTCTGGGGTACCGGCGCAACCTTCCGGTACCGAATTCCAGGCATTCATGGCGTCGATGGATCAGAATGTTCTATCCATGCAGCAGGCTATCACGGCCTTCATTCAAGCTGCGACGCCGCTGATACCACAACAAACTCCGTTGTCGGTATCAGCTCCGTTACCGGCACCAGCACCGGTACCGACTGCATCGACATCGACCAGGATGCCGACTGCAGCGGTTCCCTGTCCAGGGATGCTCATCGGTACCGAACCGGTGCCGATGACGCCCGATGTCGATACCGCTCAATACGCGTATCGAGCTTTAGAAGAGCATCCTGACAGGCGATACTTTGATTCCTCTGATGATTCTGATACATCGGATGAGTCTGCTGAAGTATCCATAGCCCTTCCTGAAGAGCCGCCTTCTCCAAAAAGAAGAATGTCTCCCCCAGAGGACTTGTCCTTTCAAGACTTCGTAAGAGAAGTGGCTAAAGGACTTTCTATTTCAGTAACCTCTGAATCAGAGCCTAGAGCTAAAAAATTGGATATTTTAGGTTATTCTAAGGCTCCTAAAGAGGCAGTCACCTTGCCAATCCATGAGATTCTTTATGATCACATGATTGACTTATGGGAGACTCCTCTCACTATCTCTCCTCATTCTCATGGATTGGACACTATGTACCGTGTCCCTCCTTGTCCTGGTTTTCATAAAACACAGCTTCCTCACCATTCTATTGTGGTGCAGTCAGCTATGAAAAGGATAAAGAGTGCAAAAAGACACTCTTCTGCTCCTCCAGGAAGAGAATGCAGGACCTTGGATGCTTTTGGTAGGAAAATCTTCCAAGCCAGTATGCTCATTGCCAGAATCAACTCCTATAGTCTTTATATGGGTATGTTTCTGAAAGAAGTTGCAGATAAACTGCACACTTTCCTCCCTTTTCTTCCAGAAGATAAAAGGGAGGAATTCCTTGTTTGGCTTAAGCATACTCAAGATATTTCAAAGTTTTCCAACCGTGCAGCTTTTGACTCCTTTGAAGGTGCCAGCAGAGCTTCGGCCATTGCCATAGCTGCTCGCAGAATTGCTTGGCTCCAGGCTTCTGATCTAGAATCTTGGGTCCAGGATGGCTTAGGAAATCTTCCCTGTACAGGTGAAAACCTGTTTGGCAAAGAATGGCAAATAAAAGCAAATGGATGCAGAAAATTCTGCTTTGGATAGACTTTCAAAGTCAACCTCCATTCCTGCCAAGAAAAAACCTTTCGAGAAGTCTTTTTTTCAAAAAAGGCAGATTCCCTTCTGCTTCTGGCCAACAATCATCTACAGGTCGCTTTGCTACTAAGCGTCAGCAACCTAAACAGGCCAGGCCCAAGTCTACAGGGGCTGCTGCAACTCAGCAGACCCAACCTCCTCAGGGTTTTTGACTTGATGCTAGAGAACTTAGCCTTTCTGGCTCTAAAACAGCCAGAGCCTCTCACCATTCCAGGAAGGTTAGCTCATTTTGCTCCCAGATGGGAGCAAATTACATCAGAGCAGTGGACCCTCTCCATCATAAGGGAGGGCTACAAACTTCATTTCTCAAACCTTCCTCCTCACACCATGGTGAGACACTTCAATTCTCCAACATCTCTTCTCGACCTTCTAGGTCAGGAGGTGGCTACCCTTCTTGCCCAAGGGGCAATAGAAGAAGTACCTCTTCTTCAACAAGGGTCAGGGTTTTACTCCCCCTATTTTCTGATTCCAAAGAAAACAGGGGGCTACAGACCCATATTAGATCTCAGGGAATTGAACAAATTTCTATGCAAGGAGAAATTCAAGATGCTTTCTCTGGGCACTCTCCTTCCATACCTCCAGAGTCAGGATTAGCTTTGTTCTCTAGATCTCAAGGATGCGTACACACATGTCCTCATCCATCCATCTCACAGAAGGTTCCTCCCTTTTCTTTTCCAAGGAAAACATTACCAATACAGGGTGCTTCCTTTCGGTCTGGCCTCTGCTCCAAGAGTGTTCACCAAATGCATGGCAATAGTAGCTGCATTTCTACGCACTCTGGGAATATTTGTATTCCCATACCTGGACGACTGGCTCATCCGAGCTCCATCTCAGTCAGAGGCCCAGACTTCCCTGGACCGCACAAGGTGCATTCTGCAGTATCTGGGACTTGTGGTAAACCTCCCAAAGTCCCAGCTCACCCCTACTCAGTCCCTAGGGTTCATAGGGGCCTGGTTGGATACTACCACTGCAAGGGCCTACCTTCCTCAGGCCCGTTGCCAACGTCTAGTGCACTTAGCCTCCCATATTCAGTCAAAGAACCACTTAACTGCCCGGGAGATGCTACAACTGCTAGGCCACATGGCATCCACAGTGCATGTGGTACCCTATGCTCGCCTTCACATGAGAGCAGCTCAATGGACTTTGTCCACCCAGTGGACTCAAGCATCAGGAGCTCTCTCAGACCAAATTGCAACCTCCAAACGTCTCTTTTGGTCTCTCCAGTGGTGGATGTCCACCCAAAATCTGTTGCTGGGGTCTCCCTTCCAACAGTTGTTGCCCCAGGCAACCCTCACAACAGATGCCTCCCAAACAGGTTGGGGAGCTCATCTACAAGACCTCTCCACTCAGGGCACTTGGTCTCCACAGGAGACCTCTCTTCATATCAACCACTTGGTGCTTCGAGCAGTTTTTCTAGCTCTCAAGGTCTTTCATACCTTGCTCAGCTACAAGACAGTCCTCATTCATACGGACAATCAAGTAGCCATGTTTTACATAAACAAGCAAGGAGGAACTGGCTCTCTGTCGCTTTGCAATAAAGCTTTAAGATTGTGGGCCTTCGCCAGAGAGCATCAAATCCATCTCCTGGCCGTATACCTCCCAGGAGTCCAAAACTCTTGGGCAGACAGACTCAGTCGAGTTCTGCTTCCACACGAATGGTCCCTGCACATGGACCAGGTACTCAGAATCTTCCAAGAATGGGGAACCCCGGACATAGACCTCTTTGCAAGTCTGTGGAATGCCAAACTTCCCCGGTTCTGTTCCAGAATTCCGTGTCAGGGAGTTCAGGCCAAGGATGCCTTCCTCCTTCACTGGGCTCAAGGCTTCCTGTATGCCTTTCCACCCATTCCCTTGATTCCCAAGACTCTGTTCAAACTCCAGAGGGATCAAGGATCTATGATCCTCATAGCTCCACGCTGGCCACGCCAAGTGTGGTACCCTCTACTTCTGCATCTCTCTCAAGCCCCCTCCCTGGACTTAGGAGCTGCTCCAGACCTTCTGTCCCAGGAGGAGGGGACTTTGTGGCACCCAAACCCCAAGTCCCTTCACCTCAGAGCTTGGTTACTGAAGGCCTAGACCTTCAAGGTTGGAATCTCTCTCAGCAAGTGAGGGATATCCTCCATGCTTCCAGAAAACCTTCTACTAGACGTTCCTATGCTTTTAAATGGAAAAGGTTTTCCATTTGGTGTACTGAGAAGGGTCTTGACCCTCTAGCACTACCTTTGAATTCTCTATTGGAATATCTCCTGCATCTTTCCAATGCAGGCCTTAAGACGAATTCAGTAAGGGTCCATTTGAGTGCTATTGCAGCATCCCTTAAGCCTATCAATGGACAACCTATTTCCTCTCATCCTCTTATTGCAAGATTCATGAGAGGCCTAACTTTAACTAAACCTCCCATTAGACCTCCTCCGGTGGCATGGGACTTAAATCTGGTTCTTGGTCAGCTTATGAAGCCACCTTTTGAACCCTTAGCCACCATCTCCTTGAAATTTCTTTCCTGGAAGGTTATTTTCCTCATTGCAGTCACCTTAGCTCGCCGCATCAGTGAACTGCAGGCCTTCATGGCTAATCCACCTTATACAAGATTCCATCATGATAAGGTAGTCCTTAGGACCAATCCACACTTTATGCCTAAAGTGGTCTCACCTTTTCATCTTTTTTTTTGATAACTTTCTTTATTAACCAACAGCAACACAACCGACAAAACAATACATGTTAGAAAGCCACCGAGGAGTGGTATCTTATCTCCTCTTAGGCCAAGACAATAACAGTTATGTTGCCGTGACAAAACACAATAAGGAAAAAGAACCGAAGGGCAATCATGGTTAAACATTTTCCCCCATTTATGTCTTCTTACCCTTCCCCCCCCACCTTACCCCTTTCCCCCCCCCCCACCCTCCCCCCTCCCCCCCCTTTAGCCCCCTATCCCCCCCTCCCCCCTCATAGCACCCCGAACTCCACGGCATCGCCTCTGTACTGTACTCAGCAATGTCTTGCACCTTCTCCACACCCTGTGGGCCATACCTTAAAGTCCCACATTCACTATTTCGCTCCGGCAACAGGGGCCCAAATTCTGGATATAAGGTTCCCAAATCAGCAGAAAAGTGGACCACCGCTTCACTGAGTCCCTAGCCCTCCAGCGCTCTGCCAGCATCAACTGATGGAAATTATTGCGCCACTCCGTAAACGTGGGCGGGTTTCGATCTCTCCAGCTATGTAAGATCGGACCCTTCCCCACCAAACATGCCTTGTGCACCAATAAGCGCTCCCATCTCCCTGTAGGCAGGGTTGGATGCAGTTGATCCAGAATGACTAAACCACCCGTCCAAGGAAACCTTTGTTGTAATAGTCTCATAATATAACAGCGGATACGGGACCAGTACGGAAAGATGCGCCTGCACTGCCACCACATATGAGTTAAAGTTGCCAGTGGCATAAGACATCGGGGGCAAGACCCATCTTGCGTAATATGACTCCGTAACGCTCGTCTCGGAGAGAAATGTACTCGAGTCAAGGCCTTATATTGGACTTCCCTCCAACGTGCTCCCTCCGCCAGTTCTATTATCCGCCCCACTGCCATACAGATCGTGCCTGGCGGGATTTCACGGCCCAGTTCTCTTCCCCAGGCTGCCTCCGCCCTCCCATAGTCCGGCACCACCCCAAAGCACTCAAGCTTAGTCCTCAACCCGGCTATCGTCAGGGGTGAATCCCCCCCCCAGTTCCAGAAAATCAATAATCTGCTTCGACCGGTCCTCCCCCAGTTCTTCCCGGGGTAACGTTGCCACATAATGCAAGAGCTGATGATACGCAAAATAGTGGGTACTAGGTAATTTATACTCCTCTCGTAATTCCAAAAACGGCTTGCATTTACCCGTAAGGTCTACTGCGTGCCCTAAGTAATGTAGTCCCTGCCGATGCCATAACTTAAACGCACTCGAGTCCGAACCTGGCGAAAAATGTACGTTGCCTTGTATCGGTAGCCAACTGGATACCTGCCAATTGTGTTGCCAGAAACCATTTAGTTGTTTCCAAGTGCGCCTCATCGCATTCAACAGCACATTCCGCGTAAGTCGCAATGGCAGATACTTACTGTCCACGTGCAAGGTCCCCACTAGGGAGAAAGGCGCCACCAGCGCCCCCTCTAGACCCCTAGGTGTGTAGACGTCTGTTCCCCCTAAGTAATCTCCAAGATGCCGCACCTGGCAGGCCAAAGCATAGAGTCTTAAATCCGGCAACCCCAGGCCCCCCTTACGCCACCCACCAATCAAGGAAGAGATCGGGATCCGCGCTCGGGCCCCCTTCCACAGAAACCATTGTAGCTCCCTCTCCATTTTATGCAAGTCCCTTCGTAATAACCAGACCGGCAAAGTTTGAAGCCAATAGAGTATCCGTGGTAGAATCACCATTTTAACTGCTGCAATTCTCCCCAATAATGCCAACGGTAGCGGGTTCCAAGCTCGCAGTTGACGCCGCATCCCAGAGAAGACTTTCTCGAAGTTCGTATAGTATAGATCCTGTGGCAATCTGGTTAAAATAATACCTAAATATTTAAACCCATGCTCCGCCCATTTCAGAGGAAAACCCTCCCCCCATCCCTCCTGTAGCCCCCCCAACACATCCAAAGCCTCCGATTTATCTGCGTTTATCCGTAGACCCGCAAAACTACCGAACCTCCGAAACTCAGCCATCAGTCTCGGCAAGGATTGTCGCGGCGCCAGTAAATGCACAAGCATATCGTCAGCAAAGGCCGACACTTTGAATCCCTGGGCACCCACCTTTATCCCACAAATCAATCGATCCTGTTCGATACTCCGTATAAGAGGATCTAAAGACAAAACAAACAATAAGGGAGATAAAGGACAGCCCTGCCTAGTGCCCCGGTGCAAGGGGAAGGGGGCTGATAAAACCCCATTACATAATACTCTAGCCGTCGGAGAGTCGTATAGGCTCTTCACCATAGCACAAAAAGTCTGTCCAAGACCGTACATCGGTAACAAATGATCCAAATAGGTCCAGTCCACCCTATCAAACGCTTTTTTCCGCGTCGAAACTTACCAAAAGTGTCTGCATCTGACGACTGTGTACCCACTCCAAGGATGTTAAAATTCGGCGCATGTTCCGAACAGCATACCGACCGCGCACGAAGCCCACCTGAGATTCATGCACTATGTCACCTAATACTGCTGCTAGCCGTTCCGCCAAGATTTTTGCCAACAATTTGGCATCAAAATCTAACAAAGAAATCGGTCTATAAGAAGCTGCCTGCAGCGGGTCTTTAGCTGGCTTAGGGATCAATGTAATGTAGGCTTGGTTCTCTCCCCATCGCCTACCACCCCCATCGATCCGCTGCTGGTAAGTATCCACCAGCAACGGTCCCACCCCATCGGACAAGAGTTTATAAAACTCAGCCCCAAAGCCATCAGGACCTGGTGCCTTGCAGCAGCTGGCCTGAGCAATTACAGACTGGACCTCTGTTAAGGTAATTGGCTGTCCCAGTTGAGCCCGTTGTGCCCCCGTCACCTTTGGAAGTTGCAGCTCCTGCAGATAGGCCTCCATCGTAGAAGAGTCATTCTCTTCGGCCATATAGAGTTTTTGAAAGAAGGTTTTGAAAAGTGCACTAATTGTCTCACGATTCTGATGAAGCTTACCATGCTCGTCCCGGAGAGCCGCTACCCCCTTCCCCCCCCGCGGACCCCGCAAACAACGGCCTAGGAGTTTCCCCGGTTTGTCCCCGAACAATGTAGCCGATATTTATAATAAAGCAAAGATTTCTTAGCGCGCTGATGAAGCAATTCGTTCAGGGCAACCTTAAGCTCCCATAGTCGTTTTTTATTCATCACGGTCGGTGAATGACCACTAAGCACCCGCGCTTGAGTGACTTGTCGCTCCAACCGAACAATCTGTTCCGCCAGCAATCTGCGTTTCCGAGCAGCAAAACCAATGATATCACCTCTCAATACCACCTTGGCGGTTTCCCAGACCAACTCTGGGTCCTCCCGATGCACCTGATGATTTAATTCAAAATCACGCCAGCGGTGTCTCAGAAATTGCCGGAACTGAACATCTTTGTATAATTCAATGGGAAATCGCCATAGACGGGACGTACCCCCTCCTCCCCCCCATTGCATCTCGACCGAAACCATGGCATGGTCTGATATCTCCAAAGGACCTATCTGTGCCTCCTCCACCTGTGCAAAGGCTGTCGTAGATAATAAGACATAATCTATTCTCGCGCTCGTCCCATGTGCCCTCGAAATGTGTGTGAAGTCCTTCTCTGATGGATGCAAGACTCTCCAGGGGTCTATCAGGCCCAGGCGCCTCCGAAATCGTTGTAACACTTGAGAGCTAAGTATTCGGTCTCTCGTCCCCCTCCCACTGGAGGTATCCAAACTCACTTCAAATACACCGTTAAGATCTCCCCCCACTATCACAGGTACATCTGGCAGTAATTCCACCTTGGCCGCAAGACGATCAAAGAATTCCTGGTCTAACATGCTGGGACCATACACATTGCCTAATATTATCTCACGGTCTTCCAATACGCCCCATAATAATAAGAATCGTCCATCAGGGTCAACCACCTGCCTATTCAACGAGAAGCGTACCCTCTTATGGAGTAGAATGACCACCCCCCCTTTCTTCCCCTGTGCAGGCGCACCCCATACCTGGCCTACCCAGTCCCGACCTAATTTAGCATGCTCTTCCGCTGTTTGGTGGGTTTCCTGGAGTATCGCAATATCACAGTGTTGTCTAGCCAGCGCCTTCAGGACTTTGTAGCGTTTTATCGGGCTACCTAAACCACAAACATTCCAGGTTATGATCTTCAGAGGATCACCGTATGCTTGTGGCCCAGCTGCCAGCAAAGCGTATTCAGGGAGACCCTCCCAGCCTGGAGCCTCCCATCCTTATGACCCATTAAATTAGTGCCCAGTCCGTACGTGGAGTTCGGAGTGCCATGACCCCTCCCCCAACCCCCCCCCCCGAGTGACCTCGCTCCCATCTCCCTCTCCCTCTATCCTAGTCTTCCCCAATACCTTCCCCCTAGAATCCCCCCTCATTCCCCTTCAACCTACTCCACCTACCTACAGGACTCCTAGCACCTACCCCCACCCAAGGAGCCCTCCCGAGACCCCTCTGAGCGTACCCCACAGCCACACCCGTAAAATAACCCACAAGACCACACCCCAGCTTTCACAATCCTTTTGCCAGAAAAGAATTACACTCTCCCCCTCCCACCACCTACCCATCTAAGTTAAGTTAAACAGCATACCACCTAGTCTCCCCCCCACCTCCTCTCAAGACCGTCCAGCCGTGAGCTACCCGACCACGAATCGATTAGGCATTCGCTGGAGAGAGCAGGAGGGAGGGGCCACCCCGCATGGTACCATGGCTGAGCTCAGTCGGTCAACTGTATAGGCCCCACCAGGCATGCCACACCTATCCCCAAGGCCCAGGGCCGCTACACATCGGACTCCTTCCATCTTCCATCCGACTGTTAGCCCCCTCTCAGCTCCCGCACCCCCCCTTTACCTTCGCCGCCTCCCGGGGTCCGGCAGCCACGGTCTCCTCTGAACCCGTCCAAGACGTCAGCAATTTTGCAAAAAAAAAACCAAAATGGCCGGAGGAGCACCGACAGCTATAAATCTTGCCCGGGCAGCCAATACACGCCCTCCCCCCACCCCCAACAGACCCCAGCAAATATTACAAGGTTAAAGAAAACCCCATCTAAAGCCCCATGTCTCAGAATTTATGACGGTATTATAACAAGCATTGTAACCCCAACAGGGAACAAACTAAAACAGACAGGAACAAAAAAGACACAAAAGTAACTATGAAACTGGCAACTTTGTTATCCCTTCCCAGCTAAGGCATTCTGCGTCCCTGGGGGGAGTGAAAAGACACAAAGTTACTTGGGGTTGGCAACTCCGTAGCGAGTACAGATACTAGCTATTCATTTTGTCCTTTACAATAGTAAGTGTCCCCGCTCCTCACACAGTAAGAAGTGGTGTCCGGTTTAGCAAATTTCGAGGAATCACCTGGGGCTTCATCTAGCAGGCGACGACCCTGCTTTCTGTTGATTGCAGATCTGCCGGACATAATCCTCCGCCGCCACAGCCGACTCAAAAATACGGTGGGCGCCCTCACATAGCACATGGAACCTGGCTGGATACTGCACTGAAAACCAGATGCCGGCGTCGATCAGCTTACCACAAAGAGGTGCATACTCCCGCCGTTTTCTACTCAGCGCCATAGAATAGTCTTGTGCCACGCGGATTTTCGTATTATTATAATACACTTCCCCTTTCTGCCGCGCTGCCTTGAGGATTAGTTCTTTTTGGGGGTAATGGAGAAATTTGGCCAGCACAATACGAGGGCGAGGATCACGCGTCTGTTTGGCTCCTACCCGGTGCACACGTTCGATATGCAGAGGGCCTCCGAGTCCCTCTTCACCCATTATATGGTGGACTAGGGCCTCCAGGTATCCTCTCAGGTCTTTATCGAGGACAGTCGCTACGATCCCCAGGAAGCGTAAGTTATTTCTGCGCGACCTGTTTTCCAGATCGTCGATCTTTGCCTCCTGGAGAGTTATTTGGGACTTTAAACCCGCCACCTCTACTGCCAGCGTCTCCGTCTTTTCCTCCACCTGACCCACACGTTCCTCGGTCTCACGTAGCCGATTGCCTAGCTGGTCCACAGATGAATGCAACCCATCTATTTTAGCGTGGAGGGCATCAAATTGTGGCATTAAGGCTGTTGCTACCGCCGAAGACAGCTCGTCCAGTGTGGTCGGCGATCTGGGTGAAGCCGGCAGCGAGGCCGAATCCGCCACCTTATTTGAGCCGGCTGCTCGCTCCCGGTCTCTTCTCAGCGATTTTACCGCCGTCGCCATGCAGTCTAAGCCCCCGGATCGCACAAAGACAATCTCCAAGCGCTCTGGAGCGAGGGAACCAACTTCTCGGCAGGGAGTTGTGGATATTCACGGTAATATATTGCCGGTTTGGGCTGAAGGCAGTGGGACACGCTCAGGATGCGACCTCTACCTTGTTCGCATCACGTGGTCTCTCTCACCTTTTCATCTTAATCAAGAGGTATATTTACCTGTCTTTTTTCCAGCTCCTCATGCAGCAAGTGCAGAGAGGAATCTTCACACTCTGGATTGTAAGAGAGCTCTTGCCTTTTACTTACAAAGGACACAGCAACATAGAAAGTCTTCTCAACTCTTTGTTGCTTTTGATCCCTCTCATTTGGGACTTCCAGTCTCTAAGAGGACACTGTCCAATTGGATTTCTCAGTGTATTTCTTTCGCCTACCAGAGTGAGAACCTTCCTCTGGAGAGCCATGTCATAGCTCATAATGTGAGGGCCATGGCCACCTCTATGGCTCATCTAAATTCTGTGTCCATCGACCAGATCTGTCGAGCGGCCACCTGGGCCTCGGTTCATACCTTCACAGCCCATTACTGCTTGGACAAGGACTCCCGCCGGGATGCCTTGTTTGGTCAGGCTGTTCTCAAACACCTGTTCCATTCTTAATCAACTCCTGCCCTCCTTCCCAGAATGGATGCCTGAGATCCATAGGGGGAGGTAGAGCCCTTCCCAGGGTCTCATAACCTGAGGGATCTCCCAGGCATCTCTAGCTAGGGAGTCCCAATATGTGAAGACTCATTCCTGCTTGTTCCTGGAGATAGCACAGTTACTTACCTGTAACAGGTGATCTCTGGGAACAGCAGGAATAAGTCTTCACAACCCACCCACCTCCCCTAGGAGTTGTATCTCTCTATCTATCTTTCCTTTCCTCTCTCTCTCTTTGTCTCAGCTTTAAAACTCGAACTGAGGAGAGGCGGTTAGGAAAGGCGGGAAGGCAGCGCGCAGGCGCTGTGGGATGCTCCCAAAGGTTTTCCTTTTTGGGAAGCTGGGGAGCGTTCCCGCGCAGGCTCCGTCGGTACCGACGTACCCATATGTGAAGACTTATTCCTGCTGTTCCCAGAGATCACCTGTTACAGGTAAGTAACTGTGCTTTAGAAACAGGAAGACAATAATTAAATTGGGAACCCCAAAAGCCAAACTTGGAATGTACAACACTGTAGAAATAAAACTGTAAATTAATTTACTCTTGTACTAACAAAGCGCAGACGTTAACGATGCACATTTCTCAGAGCTGACATATTCCAGTTAATAAATTCAAAATAAAGAGATATTTTTCTACCTTTTGTGAATTTTTTTTCAGTTGCAATTGTTCCAGCCACTTTCTTATGGTTTCTTCGTGTCTTCTGCTAACTCTCCATCGTCTGCTGTCCATTTGTCCTTTCTTCACTCTTCTAGTTTTTTTTCCATTCTCTCTCAACATCTGCTTTAACATACTAATCTTTCTCCTTTTGCTCTTTCCTCATTACTATTTTATCCACTCAAATATTACCCCTCCATCCTCAGTCCCCACTTACTCTCCCAATAATACCTGGCCAATTCTAGATTTATCTTCCCTCCAGCACAAAATATTTTGCCCCTCTCCATTTCACTTTCTCAGCTCCATCCCATTCTAATCCTCCCCCAACATCAGCTCCCTTCTAGTTCCAGCCCCACCCAGCATCCGCTCCTTTCTACTCCCTGCATCAGTCCATTTCCAGTCCTAGCCCCCCCATCAGCCCATTTCCAACCCTAGCTCCCCCCACTCAGTCCATTTCCAGTGCTAGCTCCCTCCCCTCACAGCCCATTTCCATTCCAAGCCCCCCTCCCCATCAGCTATTTGTAGTTCAAGCCCCCCTCCCCATCAGCCATTTGCAGTTCAAGCCCCCCTTCCACTCAGCCCATTTCCAGTCCTAGCAACCCCCCAGCCCATTACCAGCCCTAACCCCCCAGCCCATTACCAGCCCTAACCCCCCCATCTGCCCAGAGCCCATTACCAGCCCTAACCCCCCCCCCCATCTGCCCAGAGCACATTACCAGCCCTAACCCCCCCCATCTGCCCAGAGCACATTACCAGCCCTGACCACCCATCTGCCCACGGAAAATTAAAACTTAAAAAAAAAGCTGGCTGCCGACGCGGCAAAATCGAATGTCCCGCGGGGCCCCCCTGCCCGGCAGAGCCAGCCCTCCCTTCCTCCCTCCCTCAGTCCCTCTCCCTCCCTCCCTCCCTCAGTCCCTCTCCCTCCCTCAGTCCCTCTCCGCTTCGGCTTAGAACCGCGAAGGGAGAGTTCCTCCCTCGCGACTCTGTTAAGCCCGGTGGGGCTTATGGGAAATTTCCCATCTGCCCTTTCGAGTTTAACGGAGTCGCGAGGGAGAAGCTCTCCCTTCGCGGCTCTGAAAGCCGAAGCAGAGAGGGACTGAGGGAGGCAGGGCTGGCTAACATCGGGGAATTCCGGGGGCAGGGCAGACTGCTTTCTCCTTACCTGTCCGCGGAGAGCTGTGCACACTGGAACAAGCACAGGCCGACTAACTGCAGCAGGGCAGGGAATGGATGAGGGCGCGTGGTACCTTGTGGCGTTGGGCTGGCTGCTCAGACTGCTTCTGCCCCCTCCTCCCTGTCTCCTGTTGGTTGAAGGCAGACTCGTGAGAAGAGGACTTTGTAGACTCTCAGTCTAGAAGACTAGATTGCCGGTGCTGCGTTTCAAAATACAATCATCAGGTGAGCATGGTGTCGCGGGCCGCACAAAATGCTCTCGCAGGCCGCATGCGGCCCGCGGGCCGCGTGTTTGAGACCCCGGGCTTACAGAGTGAGAGGGGAAATTTTCAGAGGAAGGATATGGGACATAGAAGGGGGCAGACAGTGGATTGTGTGGTAATCCACACAGTTGTAGGGAAGTTCTTCATGATGAGAGTGGCAAGACATTTTAGCTCTCAAGAGGCCAGGCACTTGGGGCAAGCCAGTTTTGGGTTTCCTTCAGTGGCTGTTAGTGCTCTGTTGTCCAGAAAGAGTTCAGGCACAGCATGTAGTGAGACAGGCATTTCTTCCCCAGCAGTTCCGTCTGTGCTTTCAAAGGGGGGGGGGGGGGGTCTGCTCTGCAAGTCCAGTGGAAGATGCAGTCCATCATACCTTCTCTCCCCTCTCCAAACTGTGCAGTTAGGAAGCCCTGATTATGAGGACCTTAGCATGGAACGAGTAGGGGCTCAGAGATTATCAGGGATTCCACAGGGCTTGGTGGTGCCCCCATACAAGAGTGATTGCTCAAACCGGGGTGGTGTTCTCTGTTCAGGGTGTGGTGCAGTTGGCATATGCCTCCATGGGCAGGACAGATGAGTGTACCTGGGAATTTTGGATCCACTAACCAAAGGGGAGGCATCCGGATGGGTGCCCCTATAATATCTGAATGGCATTGTAGTGGGGAGTGTGATTACTGCAACCATATCTATCAGGGCCTCCCCAAGAGCACTATACAGCCATTCAACTAGCCCAAAATACGTTAGCGTGGCTTATAACCAACAACCCCAGGCAATCCCACATTACACCAGTTCTCTATGATCTCCACTGGCTCCCTGTTCAACATAGAGTTAAATTTAAGGTGATAACTCTTATACATAAAATCATTACCAATGAATCAGCTCCATGCCTCTCTCCACTCCTTTCATCCTCCAACAACACAAGAACACACTGCTCTATTACTAAAAACCTTCTCACCATCCCTACAACTAAGAGACATTGCAAGCAATTGACTAATAACAAGGCTTTCTCACTCTATGCTCCATCCTTATGGAATACCCTTCCCCACGAACTGCGGAAATGTTCAAACCACTCAGAAAGAAGTTAAAAACCTTTCTCTTCCTTGAACATTTTTCCCTTCCACCTTAGTACTTAACCCCTATACACTCTCCTCCCTACATTTGGCCTCTCAAATCCTATTATACAGCCTATTTGTTTCCTTGTAAATACCTATGTAAATAGTTAATCACTGTTCGTTGTAATTAGTTCTCATCCTTTATCCCATGTATTCCTGTTACCTTGTTCCTTGTAAACAGTTGAAACATACTGCCAAAATGTTCTCTGTAAACAGTCTTGACTTGTAGAAAGACGGTATATAAATCTTGTTAAATAAAATAAAATAAAATAAATGTCCATGCCCTTGTAATTTTATTCCCTGAACAGAGATGGAGATTATCAGCAATGGTTTTGAAAATGATTGAAGATCTGGGCATTTCAAAAATATTTTTTTGAGTTTGATGTAACAGTTATTTTATAATGTAATATTTAAACTTTGTACTCCTCTGTGTGTGTTTTTTGACTGTAAAAGTGGATTATAAGTGATGTAATTGAATTACATGAAGGGCCCTGCTTGTTGCAGTGGTAGAACTGGAGAGTAGCTAGTCTGAGGCGAGTGAATGAGAATCATATGGTCAGGGGATGAGCACCGAGAGGGAGCAAAGTTCTTCTCACTGCAATGACTAGTTTAAGGACTGTCAGCGGAAAACATGCAGAAGGGTCTAACTCAGCAGGGGCATCAGTAGGTAGAGGCGGTCCTGGTAAGTTTTACAGGTACTGAGGCAGCATGGGGAGTTGGGACAGAAGGCACGAGGAAGACATTGCGCGAGTAATTCTGTAAGGCATGCCTAGGTTTATGCTTGTGTTTTACATGCATAAATCCAGGTTTCCTAGTCATCTATTTAGTCCAGTCCCTTAATGCTGGGTTGTGCTCCTAATCTCCAGGAACAAGCAGGAATGAGTCTTCACATATGGGTATCGTCGGTACTGACGGAGCCTGCGCGGGAACGCTCCCCAGCGTCCAGTAAGAAAGCTTTTGGGAGCATCCCACAGCGCCTGCACGCTGCCTTCCCGCCTTTCCCAACCGCCTCTCTCCAGTTCTTCTTTTCCGCGGAGCCAGCAGGTCGTGTTCCTGTCACCGCAGAAGAATTCTTTATTTATTTTTCTGTGTCGCGTCTGCCTTCTTCGACGTCAGACCGGTACCGCCGGTCTTTTCTTAAAAAAAAAACAAAAAACTTTTCTTTCTTCAACTGTGCATTTTTGGTTTGGGCCTTTGGCCTGAACATATTTTCTCCTCAAGGAGAAGCCCGTTTCCGGGTTCAAAAAGTGTACGAAGTGTGGCGGTATTATTTCTGTCACCGACACCCATGACTGGTGTCTAAAATGTTTGGGTCCTGACCATTCCATCACGGATTGTGTGTCCTCTACCATGATGTCTAAAAGAGGTCGGCAGAACCGAGCAGCCAAGCTCAGTACCCTGTTTCCCTCTGATGCAGCCTCGGTGGCATTGACGTCTTCCAGGGCTACTTCTTCCTCCCATGGATCTCAGGTAACCAAACATAAACCTAGCCGGTCCTCGAAGGGCAAATCTCCCTCTAAGCATCAGATGCCTCCGGTCTTGTCCTCGAGGATTCCGCACTGGCAAAATTACCCCGGCGGGAAGTTCCGGCTTCCAAAGCATTGTCTATGGGGTCACAGGTTGACATCGATGGCTTTGCCTCGACCGATCACCTGTTGCCGTGTTCTGGGGTACCAGTGGCCTCCACTGGTACCGACATCCAGACTCTGGTGGCGTTGATGGATCAGAAGATTCTGTCCATGCAGCGCACCCTAACGGAGTATATGCAGGCTTCGACGCCTCCGGTACCGCAACAGTCTCCGTTGCCGGTACCGACTCCGGCACCGGCATCGTTCCCGGTGCCGGTACCGATTGCATCGACATCGGCTTCGGTGTCGACTGCAACAGTACCCTGTCCTATGATGCCCATCGGTACCGAACCGGTACCGCTTACTCCCGATGTCGATCCCACTCGGTACGAGTATCGGGCTTTACAGGAGCATCCAGACAAGCGATACTTCGATTCCTCCGAAGACTCTGATGAGTCGGAGGTTTCTGTCGATGCACCAGTACTTCTTCCTCAGGAGTCTGATTCTCCAAAACGAAGAATGTCTCCTCCAGAAGACTTGTCTTTTCAGGACTTCATTAGGGAAGTGGCTAGGGGCCTCTCCATTACAGTGGCCCCTGAGTCAGAGCCTAGAGCCAAGCAACTAGATATTTTGCAATATCCTAAGGCTCCTAAAGAAGCAGCTACTTTACCTATTCATGAGATTCTCTATGATCTCATGTTGAGCATGTGGGAGACTCCTCTTACCACCTCTCCTCATTCTCGTAGATTAGACACCATGTACCGTGTCCCTCCTTGTCCTGGCTTTCATAAGTCTCAGCTTCCTCACCACTCTATTGTGGTAGAGTCTGCCATGAGGAAAATAAAGAGTGCAAAGAGACACTCATCTAATCCTCCAGGACGTGAATGCAGGACCCTTGATGCTTTTGGCCGAAGGGTTTTCCAAGCTAATATGCTTGCTGCCAGAATCAGCTCCTATAGTCTCTATATGGGGATGTTTCTAAAAGAAGTAAACAGATCATCTGCAGACTTTAGCCCCTTTTATTTCAGAAGATAAAAGGCAGGAATTTCTCAATTGGCTTAAGCATGCCCAAGATGTTTCCAAATTTTCCAACCGTGCAGCCTTTGACTCTTTTGAGTGTGTAAGCAGAGCCTCGGCTATTGCCATAGGTGCACGCAGAATTGCTTGGTTACAAGCCTCTGATTTGGAACTTTGGGTCTAAGATGAACTGGGAAATCTTCCTTGTACAGGTGAAAAACTTTTTCGCAGGGATTAGAAAGCAAAGGCCACTCAGATGGATGCTGAGAACTCTGCTTTGGATCGACTTTCAAAGTCTACCTCTGCTCCTGCTAAGAAAAGGTTGTTCAAAAAGACAACTTTTTCTAAAAAGGGAAGATACTATCCTGCTTATGGTCATCAGGCATCTTCTGCAGGTCGTTTTGCTGCAAAGCGTCAGCAACCACCTAAACAGGCCAAGTCAAAGGCTGCCCAGGCCTCCCACGACTCAGCAGCCTCAGCCTCCCCAGGGCCTTTGACTTGCAACTAGAGAACTTAGCCTTTCTGGCTCTGGAAGAACCAGAGCCCCTCACCACTCCAGGAAGGTTGGCTTACTTTGCTCCCAGATGGGAGCAAATTACAGCAGAGCAATGGACCCTCTCCATTGTAAAGGAAGGGTACAAGCTTCAGTCCTTGAACCTTCCTCCCCACACCATGGTGAGACAGTTCAATTCTCCAGCATCTTTCCTCAACCTTCTGGGTCAGGAGATTGCTACCCTTCTTGCCCAAGGGGCAATAGAAGAAGTACCCCTTCTTCAACAGGGCTCAGGGTTCTACACCCCTTATTTTCTTATTCCAAAGAAAACAGGGGGCTACAGACCCATATTAGATTTCAGAGAATTGAACAAGTTTCTATTCAAAGAGAAATTCAAGATGATTTCTCTCGGTACTCTGCTGCCATACCTTCAGAGTCAGGACTGGCTTTGTTCTCTAGATCTCAAGGATGCGTACACCCATGTCCTCATCCATCCAACACACAGAAGGTTCCTTCGGTTCCTTTTTCAAGGAAAGCACTACCAATACAGGGTGCTTCCTTTCGGTCTGGCCTCTGCACCAAGGGTGTTCACGAAATGCATGGCAGTAGTAGCTGCATTTCTCCGCACTCTAGGAATATTCGTTTTCCCATATCTGGACGACTGGCTCATTCGAGCTCCATCCCAGTCAGAGGCCCGTATTTCTCTAACCTGCACAATGCGTGTCCTTCAGTATTTGGGACTGGTAATAAACATCCCAAAATCCCATCTCACACCTACTCAGTCTCTGGAGTTTATAGGGGCTTTGCTGGATACCACAACTGGAAGGGCCTATCTTCCTCAGGCCCGTTGCCTACGCTTGGTGCAGTAAGCCTCCCAGATACAGTTAAAGTCCCATTTAACTGCTCGAGAGATGTTACAACTATTAGGCCACATGGCATCCACCGTGCATGTGGTTCCATATGCTCGCCTTCACATGAGGGCAGCTCAATGGACTTTGTCCACCCAATGGACTCAGGCATCAGGTTGCCTGTCAGACAAAATAGCAAACTCCAGTCGCCTATTTTGGTCTCTCCAGTGGTGGAAGTTCTCTCCAAATCTGTTGCTGGGGGTCCCCTTTTCAGCAGTCGCTACCCCAAGCAACTCTGACAACAGATGCTTCTCCAGTGGGTTGGGGAGCTCATCTGCAGGATCTCTCCACCCAGGGCATCTGGTCTCCACAGGAGACTTCTCTGCATATCAGTCTATTGGAACTCATAGCAATATTCTTAGCTCTCAGAGTGTTCCATTCACTGCTCAGCTACAGGACAGTCCTCATCCATACAGACAACCAAGTAGCCATGTTCTATGTAAACAAGCAGGGCGGGACTGGCTCTCTGTCGCTTTGCAACGAAGCTTTGCGACTGTGGGCCTTCGCCAGAGAGCATCACATCCATCTTCTGGCAGTATATCTTCCAGGCGTTCAAAACTCTTGGGCGGACAGACTCAGTCGAGTTCTGCTTCCACACGAGTGGTCCCTCCACATGGACCAGGTAGCCAGGATTTTTCGAATTTGGGGAACCCCGGACATAGACCTCTATGCAAGTCCGTGGAATGCCAAACTTCCCCGGTTCTGTTCCAGAATTCCGTGTCAGGGAGTTCAGGCCAAGGATGCCTTCCTCCTTCACTGGGGTCAAGACTTCCTTTATGCCTTTCCACCAATTCCCCTAATTCCCAAGACACTATTCAAGCTTCAGAGAGATCAAGGGACCATGATCCTCATAGCACCACATTGGCCACGCCAAGTGTGGTACCCTCTACTTCTTCATCTCTCTCAAGCTCCTTCCCTGGACTTGGGCTCTGCACCAGACGTTCTGTCCCAGGAAGAGGGAACTTTGTGGCACCCAAACCCCCAGTCGCTCCATCTCAGGGCTTGGTTGCTGAGGGCCTAGACCTTCAAGATTTTCATCTCTCTCAGCAAGTCAGAGATGTTGTTCATGCCTCTAGAAAGCATTCTACTAGATGTTCCTATGCTTTCAAATGGAAAAGATTTACCATTTGGTGTTCAGGGAAGGGTCTAAACCCTCTTGCAATACCTCTGAATTCTCTACTAGAGTATCTCCTGCATCTATCCCATGCAGGTCTGAAAACGAATTCAGTAAGAGTCCATTTGAGTGCTATTACAGCGTCCCTCAAGCCTCTCAATGGACAACCTATTTCCTCTCATTCTCTTATAGAAAGATTCATGAGAGGCCTTCTTTTAACTAAATCTCCCATTAGACCACCTCCAGTGGCATGGGACCTAAACCTGGTTCTTGGCCAGCTTATGAAGCCACCCTTTGAACCTTTGGCCACCACCTCCTTGAAATTCTTTTCTTGGAAAGTTATTTTTCTCATTGCAGTCTCCTCAGCACGCCGCATCAGTGAGTTGCAAGCTTTGGTGGCTAATCCTCCTTATACAAGGTTCCATCATGATAAGGTAGTTCTCAGGACCAATCCACACTTTATGCCTAAAGTGGTCTCACCTTTTCATCTGAACCAAGAGGTATATTTACCTGTCTTTTTTCCAGGACCTCATGCATCAAATGCAGAGAGGAATCTTCATATCTTGGATTGTAAGAGAGCTCTCGCTTTTTACTTACAAAGAACACAGCAACATAGAAAGTCTTCTCAACTCTTTGTTGCTTTTGATCCTTCTCATTTAGGACTTCCAGTCTCTAAGAGAACACTGTCCAACTGGATTGCTCAGTGTATTTCTTTCGCCTACCAGAGTAGGAACATTTCTCTGGAGGGCCATGTCACAGCTCACAATGTGAGAGCCATGGCAGCCTCAATGGCTCATCTAAACTCTGTGTCCATCGACCAAATCTGTCGAGCGGCCACCTGGACCTCGGTTCATACCTTCACAGCCCATTACTGTTTGGACACCTGTTCCATTCCTAATCAACTCCTACCCACCTACCCTGGTCGGATGCCAGAGATCCATGGGGGGAGGTAGAGTCCTTTTCAAGGACACACAACCTGGGGTTTCTCCCTGGCATCTGCAGCTAGGGAGTCCCCATATTTGAAGACTCATTCCTGCTTGTTCCTGGAGATAGCACAGTTACTTACCTGTAACAGGTGATTTCTGGGAATAGCAGGAATAAGTCTTCACAACCCACCCACCTCCCCTAGGAGTTGTATCTCTCTATCTATCTTTCCTTTCCTCTCTTTGTCTCAGCTTTAAAACTCGAACTGGAGAGAGGCGGTTGGGAAAGGCGGGAAGGCAGCGCACAGGCGCTGTGGGATGCTCCCAAAAGCTTTCTTACTGGACGCTGGGGGGCGTTCCCGCGGAGGCTCCGTCGGTACCGACGATACCCATATGTGAAGACTTATTCCTGCTGTTCCCAGAGATCACCTATTACAGGTAAGTAACTGTGCTTTCCTGCAGCTTGGAGACTAAGTAAATCCAACTCTTGATGACGTTAGGATATATATAGAACTGGCACAGCCCACCAGCCTCAGTTTTTACTTAGTCTCCAAGCAGCTGGAGTGAAGCAGCAAGCTGGCAGTTTAGGAGAGACTTAGCATAGGAAGGTTTTTTTTGCTTTCTTTGCCTGGGGCAATTTTTTAAATTTAATTTAATTTGGGTTTTCTTCAGTGAGTTAGTTTGGGTGGCCCTCTCCCCTCTGTTCCCCCTCCTCCCCCTATCCGGCGGAGGAGACTTACAGCGAGCCTGCCGGTTTTTAAAAAAGATAAAAAATAAAGGATATAAAAGGAGGGGGGAAAAAGCAGCGTTTGAGGCAGCGGAGACCGGCCTTGTTATTTGCGGCCGGTTCTCCTGTGGCAAAGGACCTCTGCTTCGGTCTCCCGCCTCGTGTCGGAAGCCCCGGAGGCGGCTGAGCGCGGGGGCGGGAAGTTCGCGGCCTCCTTTCCCCTCGGACCGCCTAGCTGGGCAGAGGAGCAGCAAGGGACGACGGCATGGAGCCCTGCAGAAGAGGTTTTTTGCTTCTTGTGGGGGGGAGAGCGGCAGCGGGGCCCGCAGCCTCGTGCAGCGTGTTGCAGCCTGGTGCGGAGGAGAGTTCCCGGTCTGGCCGTCGCGCGCTTTTCAGCCGCATTCCATTCCTTGCCTCGGGTAGGTGAGGGAACAGTGCAGAGCACGGTAGGAGCCGGAAGGCAAGCCTTTCTTGATCTTGCTTTAGGTTTTATAGAGAAGTTGGAGATAAATACCTATATAGGTTTATATTGATATATTGATAGAAATTTTAAGGTTCCTGTTTGAGTTTTCTTCTTGCATAGCTTAATAAAAAAAAAAAAAAACAACAAAAAAAAACCCAAGGAGTAGGAAGTAGAAAAGTGTACAATGCCTGCGCGTCCGCAGTGCCTTGTGTGTGGGGCCCAAAGGGGTGCGGTGTCCAACACTGGAGTGTGCAGGGGCTGTGTGCTGGAGGGGGCCTCTGTGGAGCAGGAGCTCCAGGACAGTGGTAAGCAGTCTCTTCCAGCTTCTGGGCCTGTGGATAGAGAGGACGTTTTGGAAGGGGCCCTTGGGGAGGTTTCGCTGCCCTCCTTGTCGGCGGGACAGCAGGTATCTTCTCAGGCATTGCTGGCACTTCCTCGGGGGAGGGAATTCCCGGCGGTTTTTCCCTGGAGTTTGTCCTGTTGCACAAAGCTTTCTGCATGCGGCAGCAGGAGGCCCAAGTCCCTTACAAGAGGGGGGCGGAGGGCAAGCCGTTGGTTCTGGACCTGCCGGCCAAGAGGGCGAGAACAGCTGAAGAAGAGACCTTTTCCCCGGATTCTGAGCTGCTAGACTCAGACAGGGATCTGGGGGAAGAGGAAGAGCTCGAGGAAGGCGAGATCCCAGAGGAGCAGGCGAGAATTGTGAGTTTTTCGCCGTGAGGAGTTACCTGCTTTGATTGGGGAATCATTGAAGGTGCTTAATATGTCCACGGGAGAACAGGAGAATGAAGAGGCCCTGGAGGACCCATTGATTCTGGCGGTCAGGAAGGCTCAAAGGGTCTTCCCGGTTCACAGGGTAGTCCGGCAAATGATTTAGGATGAGTGGGATCAGCCGGAGGCTGGTTTGCAGGGGGGTACGCTCTATGGAGCGTTTATACCCGTGGCCGGAGGCGGAAAAGGAGTTGCTAAAGCCTCCCAGGGTGGATGCGGCGGTAGCGGCAGTGACCAAGAAGACTACCATCCCAGTGGAGGGCAGTGCGACGCTGAAGGATGGCTAGGACAGGAGGGTAGACACATTGCTGAAGCAGGCCTTCAACATTAGCGCTATGGCCCTTCAGGCCTCGGTATGCGGGGCGTGGGTGGCCCGTGCGTGCTTGAGGTGGTCTCAACAGCTGCAGTCGGCCGAGGGGCCGCAGGTGGAGCCCCCGGGGAATGCGGCTCGTATTGAGTCCAGGGCGGCCTATCTGGTTGATAGTCAGTATGACCTTATTCGTAGCTTGTCAAAGAATATAGCTTCCCTGGTGGCAGCTCGCCGTTATCTTTGGCTCCGTAACTGGGCAGTGGACGCTTTCTCCAAGTCTCGCCTTGGCAGGCTCCCTTTTAGGGGGAAGCTGCTTTTTGGGGAGGATTTAGACAAGCTGGTAAATGACTTAGGAGAGTCTAAGGGGGACAGGCTTCCGGAGGATAAGTCTAAGCAGGGGCGCCTTTCCGCCCAAGGGCGCTCGCAGCAGAGGGATTTTCGGAGACCTCGGTTGGGTAGGCAGAGCTCCTTTCAGAGGGATAGGTTCCCTGCCGGAGGCCAGGGCTTCCGGGGTTTCGAGGGGCCGGCAGAGGCTTTGGGGCCTCCTCGGCCCAGAGAAAGCCGCAATGAGATACGGGTGGCTTGGGTGGGGGTGCTGCCGGTCGGGGGTCACTTACGGCAGTTTCTCTCTGCCTGGGCCCGGGTAACTTCCGACAGGTGGGTTCTGGAAGTCGTGGAATCCGGTTATGCCCTGGAATTTGCGAGGCCTGTCCTTCCCTCGTTCGTCCAGTCACCTTGCAGGACGGTGGCAAAGCGCTCAGCGGTGGAAGAAACCTTGGCAAGGCTGTTGGCGTTAGGTGCTGTGATCCCGGTGCCAAGGGATCAACTCGGCTGCGGTCGGTACTCAATATATTTTGTAGTGCCAAAGAAGGAAGGCTCTTGGCGACCCATTCTGGATCTCAAGCATGTCAGCCGGTGTCTCCGGGTTCCGCACTTTCGTATGGAGACGCTGCGGTCGGTAATAGTAGCGGTGAGGCCGGGAGAATTTCTAACTTCTCTCGACCTCACCAAGGCGTATCTTCATATTCCCATCAGAGAGCCTCACCAGCAGTTTCTGCGATTCGTGGTGCTGCAGGGTCACTTTCAGTTTCGGGCATTGCCGTTCGGCTTGGCGACAGCTCCTCGCACCTTCACCAAGGTCATGATGGTGGTGGCAGCGGCCCTCCGCGAAGAAGGCATCTTCGTGCATCCGTACCTGGACGATTGGTTGATTAGGGCCAAGTCCAGGGAGGAGAGCCTGAAGGCAACAGCCAGGATAGTGGCTCTTTTGCAGAGTCTGGGGTGGGTGATCAACCAAGCAAAAAGCAGGTTAGTACCCTCTCAGGAGATCGAGTATTTGGGGGCAAGGTTCAACACCCGGTTGGGCCTCGTCGTCTTGCCAGCGCAGAGGGCAGAGAACCTATGCCTTCTGGTCAGAGAGTTCCTGGCTCGGGAGAGTCCGACAGCATGGCACTACCTACAGGTTCTGGGAATGATGGCGGCGACGTTGGACCTGGTACCCTGGGCCAGGGCTCATATGCGGTTGCTCCAGCGGGCCTTGTTGCGCCGGTGGTCTCATCAGCATCAGTCTCTGTCCATGTCTCTTCCGTGTACGGCGGCGGCCAGGGTGTCGCTGCAGTGGTGGCTCTCCCCCGGGAGTCTGGAAAAGGGGATGCCTCTGGACGCCCCTCGGTGGATGCAAGTGACGACGAATGCCTGTCTGTCGGGTTGGGGGGCGCACTGCGAGGGACACTTTGCCCAGGGAAGCTGGAGCGTACAGGAGTCTCGATGGCCCATCAACTGTCTAGAGTTGCGGGCAGTAGTGATGGCCCTCGGAGCGTTCCGGAGTCAGGTTGTCGGCAAAGTGGTCAGGATCCTGTCAGACAACATGACGGCAGTGGCCTGCATCAATCGGCAAGGAGGAACAGGCAGCCTTCTGTTGGAGGAGGAGGCGGAAGGTCTCATGAGATTGGCCGAGGACCATCTCATAGCCATCTCAGCCCAGCATGTCGCCGGAGTGGCGAACGTCATGGCCGATTATCTCAGCAGGTACAGGATAGATCCAGGCGAGTGGGAGCTCGAGCAGATCATCCTCCGATGGGGGCCACCGGTCATGGATTTGATGGTGCGATGGGAGTCGGCCAAGACGAGCAGGTTCTTCAGCAGGAGAAAGGAAAGGATGTCGGAAGGGCTGGACGCCCTAAGTCAGCGGTGGCCCTCGGAGGGGTTGCTTTACGTGTTCCCTCCTTGGGCTCTCATCGGCAGAGTTCTCCAGAGGATAGAAGCTCATCAGGGGTTGGTGATCCTGATCGCTCCAGATTGGCCGAGGCGGCTGTGGTACGCCGAATTGGTTCGACTCTTGGCGGATCGTCCCTGGCGGCTTCCGGTAAGGGGGGACCTTCTCAGGCAGGGTCCGGTAAGGATGCCGCAGGTGGGTCGGTTCTCACTTACGGCATGGCTATTGAGAGGGCAAGGCTCCTTTAAGAGAGGTTATTCGGGAGCAGTGATTTCCACTTTGTTGAAGGTCCGCAAGCGCTCCACCTCTTTAGCTTATGTGAGGGTGTGGCGCATTTTTGAGGTCTGGTGTGAGGATCGGTGCAAGAAGCCCCTGTTGGTGGAGGTTTCAGATGTATTGGATTTTTTGCAGGCTGGCCTGGAGAAAGGGCTGGCGGCCAGTTCCTTGAGGGTGCAGCTGGCGACTATCGCTTGCTACAGGGGCAAGGTGAAGGGCAAAGCCTTAGGCCATCATCCCGATGTGATTTGTTTTCTTAAAGCGGTCAGGCATATTAGACCACATAGGAGTGTGGTGGTTCCTTCTTGGGGCCTTAATTTGGTGTTGGATTCTCTAGTCGGGGCGCCCTTCGAGCCCCTTGATCGGTCGTCTCTTAAGGATTTGACTCTCAAGGCTGTGTTCTTGGTGGCCATTTGCTCCACCAGGCGGGTCTCGGAGTAGCAGGCCTTGTCTTGTCGTCCTCCCTTTCTAGTTTTTTCCGCGGAGAAGGTGGTGTTGAGGACGGTTCCGTCCTTTCTGCCCAAGGTAGTGTCTCCCTTTCATGTCAATCAGCCGGTGTCCCTTCCGGTCTTTGCCGGGTTAGAGCAGGGCAAGGGTGATGTTTGGCTGCGTTTTTTGGATGTGCGTCGAGTGTTGAGGCGTTACCTGAAACGCACTAAGGCCTTCCGCAAGTCAGAGCGTTTGTTTATTTTGTTCGGAGGACCGCGCAGGGGGGAGGCGGCGTTTAAGGCCACGATTTCCAGGTGGATTAGGGAGGCCATTGCTTCCGCTTATGTCCTAAAGGGAAGGCAGGTTCCGGGGGGTTTAAGAGCCCATTCCACTCGAGCTCTGGCATCGTCCTGGGCAGAGTTTAGCTTGGTTCCTCCTTTGGACATTTGCAGAGCGGCGACGTGGTCTTCGTTGCACACCTTTGCTAAGCACTATAGGTTGGATGTGCAGGCCGCGGCAGATGCAGGTTTTGGGGGAGAGGTGCTTCGAGCTGGTTTGGCAGGGCCCTCCCAAGCCTGAACTGCTCTGATAGATCCCAGCATTAAGGGACTGGACTAGATAGACAACTAGGAAGAGGTAATTAGACCTTACCTGCTAATTAGTGTTCCTGAAGGATATCTAGTCCAGTCCCTAGACCCACCTGGTGTTGCTGCCGGTTTGAAGCAGTTTAGGGGAGTAGGTGGCACAGGGGGTGCCGGGTTCCCTGGAGACTCTGCGGTTGGGGCGGTTTGGGACCAAAGCAGAGACCTCTGGGCCGTAGTGCTGCAAAGCTAGTTCGGTAGCGGCAGCGCGCGCTGACAGGTAAGCCTCTTCTCCCTCTCCTGGGGGGTGCGTAAGGTTCGTTCTCTCGGTAAGGGAGGGGGTGTATGGGGTTATAAGTATTATAAGTATTATAGTTGTTTTCATGGGTTAGTGTCTCTCTGTTAGTTTGCTTTGTCAACAGGATTCTGAGGCTGGTGGGCTGTGCCAGTTCTAAATATATCCTGACGTCATCAAGAGTTGGATTTACTTAGTCTCCAAGCTGCAGGAATAGGAGCACAACCCAGCATTAAGGGACTGGACTAGAATATCCTTCAGGAACACTAATTAGCAGGTAAGGTCTAATTACCTCATTCTAGTCATACATGTGCGTAAATGGGAATTTACACGTGTATGTGATGCAGTCACGATTCTGAAAGTACAGGCGTCAGGCCAATCACATGTACTTTTGAATGTGGGCATGCAGAGGGGCAGAGTTTGGGCAGAGTGCAAATTTACATGATTTCTTGTGAAATCTACCTACAGACATTTACAGCAGTCATAGGGTTGGCATAAGTGCTCATGGCTAAATTTATATGCGCTTTCATCCACTTATATCTCTATTTAATAGAGTAATGAAAAAATATTTTAAATCTAGATGACCCTTATAAAATTTCCCTCCACAAGTGGTGACCCCAGCACTCACCTGAAAGGGAAGAAAAAAAGGGGATTGTTGCTCTCTGATTCAGAATTCTTGTTCAGCGTATCATCATTGCCCCAAAAGTGGTGGAATTGCAGTAGGGGGCAGTCTTCCAACCTTTATTTATTTATTTAGCTGCATTTATATCCCGCTTTTCACCGGGTCAAAGCGGTTGTGGGATACATTTAACACGAGGGGATATGAGACACATAAACTAATACTTACAGGGAACATGGGCAATGGAGGGTTAAGTGGCTTGCCCAAGACCACAAGGAGCACCTGCGGGACTAGAAACCCCAGTCCTTCCGGCCCAAGGTTGCTGTCCTCTAGTGGGATTTGAACCGCCGACCTTCCGGCCTGTAGTACCTTGCCCCAACCACTAGGCCACTCCTCCCTTTGTGACAATGACCAAACTGGGGGAAAGGGTCCCAAGGGTATTGCAGAGTGCATTCATGAGAGAAAATGCATTGATATGTTTGTTACTGGAAAACCACAGGAGAAAAGGAAAGGGCAAAAGGAGTGTAAAAAAACAAACAAACCAAAAATTATGAGAATGGAACATGAAAAATAACCAAAAATATTAATTGAGTTAGAACCTTCCTGCATCTGGCCAGTGTTTATAGGTCACCATGTTCTCTCCCAGTATGGTTCCTTGCTAGTATACGCCAACACGGTTTTGTGACCCACAAGGATTAGGAGGATGGGCTTGGCTTAATTATGGTGAATATTTTTGAGATAAAATGGTAGAGAACAGGTTCATGTCCTGGGGTGTATGGGATATTCATTTGTGCTTTGGCACAATTAACAAAGTGCCAACAGTAGTGTGATGGTAGGTTCCATGCGGTTCTTTCAATCTGCAGGATGACCCTTAGCAACAGCAGGAACCAAGCCATTCAAGGATCCTCCTTTTAAAGAAATGAGGGTCTCCCCATTGGACGTTATTCCCAAGAAGGAAGCTGGAAAATTCCAGTTGTATCAACTTAACCTTTCCGGAGGGTGATTCAGTTAACGATTTTGTATCCATGGAGCAATTTTTTATCCGATATGGGTCCTTTGAGGAGACTGTTGGTTTCATGAAAAGGATGGGGCCCCAAAGCATGGATGGTTGATGCGTTTTAGTTGCTTTCTATATATCCAGACAGCTTTCTGTTACTCTTTTTGTTTCCACAGCAAATTCTAGTTAAGAGCATGCCAATAGGATGTTCCATTTCTTGCCTGCATAGGCATAGTTTGATGGCTTCATTTGGGGGGACAAAGGGTCCGGTGACACATTTGCATATTCATTGTGGTTATCTTAAGAAAAACACTAGATGGATAGGAAGCCAGTATATCAAATTGACGAGGGATGAGCCAGCACCCCTAAGATATTCAGAGGGAGCAGAGGTTCTCATTCAGTGGCTTTGCCAAAAAAAAGGAAAGCAACATATTCCTAGGCTATATAATTAAGTGGAGGAGTAGCCTAGTGGAGGAGTAGCCTAGTGGTTAGAACACTGGCTTGGTAACCAAGCAACCAGGGTTCGATTCCCACTAGCACTCCTTGTGGTCTTGGGCAAGTCACTTAACCCTCCATTGCCTCGGAAGAAAGGCCTGGCAATCTACTTCCGGTGACACTGCCAAGAAAACCCAGGAGCTTCTGGGTCGCCAGGAGTCAGGACTGACTCGAAGACACACATTGCATTGCATTTTGCATATAATTAAAAGCAGCAAAAACTGTAGTTGCTTAATTAATTAGCCTCCAAAGAAACATTCACCGGTATAGTCCCCAAAGCAAATACAAATTTTTGTCGGAGCATACCGAGGGAGGAATGAACAATATATCATCCACACCAGACAGTGCACTTCTTTTATTCATATAAGGTTCACCACCCACACTATTGTATTTAAGTCCACTTATCTGAAGTGATGCCACTGGAAATTGCAGTTAAAATTGTAGAAAAGCACGGCTTGCATGTTTCGGGCCTGATGCCCTGTCTCAAGTGCCCATGCAATCCGTACTAGTGTCAGCTGTCAAAGAACGCCAAATTCATATACATCTAACTTTGTAAGACCTTAAACTCACATAAATAGCTGATATGCTGTCAATCAAAGGAGAACCTCCAATGAAAACAGGGAACACACCATTCACAGGGGAAGCCCTATTACCATTGGTTGAATCAGACAGGTGCATCATCGGGAAATCCAATACTTCAGGGAATTTCCAATTCAAAAGAGACCAGCCCGATCAATCTTCAGATTTAATCCATAAGGTTGAATGGTGTTCAAAAGAAAAGATCCATCGTTGTTCAGTCCACTGGAGTCTACCAATCCTATCCCCCCCGCGAGGGTCATATGGTACCTGGTCAATAACCGTCCAGCTAAAATCTTCAAAAGTGTGATGGTATGCCACGCAGTGCTCCACGAGTCACAAACAAACCATCATATATTGAAACCCAAGAGTTATTTAATTCTTGTCGAAGCCCACCGAGGGAGGGTGAGGACTGATGACCTGACCCCCACCAGTCTGTGGACTACTTTTTTTCTTTTTTGTTTCACCCTAGTGAGATTAAAAGCGTTACTTATCTTCGCCAAAAGTCGTAATTCTTCTCTTTTGCGTTGCAAATCAGAAGGGTACACGACGTGCACGTTTCGGGTGTGCGCCCTGTTTCAAGTGCCTTCTCCTTTTTAATCATGCAACGAAAAAACGCCGTCTTCATGGCCTGTTGGGCATTATGTATTACATGGCTCATGCTACACCGAAACTTTAAACAGGGGAAACACCAATAGGAAGTGGAATTACCCCACTGTCAGAGGTATCCACCTTCTCATTGGTAGAAAGACCGTTCATTCAGACAACTCAACGTCATAAAATAGTGATCCAATCAATGTCCCAATTTAACCCATTGGGTTGTATTGTATGTAAAACAAAGATCCAACGTTGTTCCAGTCGCTGTAATTTTTGTTCACGGTCCCCCCCTCGCGGATCCAGGGGGACATGGTCAATAACTGTCCAAATTAACTCTTCAAAAAGATGAGACTGGGCTTCACAATGTTCCACTACCGGAGCTGTTAATACTCTATTCTTTATGCGTGATGCATGTTCGGCCAAGCGTTGTTTCATCGATCGAATAGTGCGTCCCACATATAACAATCCACATGGACATTTTAGAAAATATACTACATAGGAAGTGAGACAGGTCGTCTTCCAACGTCGAGTGTATATTTGCCCGGTGATAGGATGTTGCCACACTGATCCAGAGAGCGTCTGATCACAATATTTACAGATAGTACAGGGGTTATGTCCCCCTTCATGTCCTGGTGGGATTGATCTATCCAGAGGCAAAGCCGTCTTAACTAAATGATTATTCAAGTTAGTGCCCCGTGTAAATGCCACTCGCAAAGGCTGTTGAAAACAGTCATGTAATGATAAAATCTCCCAATGGGATCGTAAAATTTTTGCCACCTCTGAACTATTCTCTGTGTAGGGCAATATACCAACCATCCTATTCGACTCATTCAATCTATGAGAAGAGTATTGAGGGTCCAGTAACCATTCCCTGTGTATATATCTCGCTCTCCGATAAGCTTGTGAGATGACTTTTAAGTGCTCCACGGCAGGTGCTGACAAAACCCCCTGACGTATGCGAGAGGCATGCTCTCCAAGCTGTAATTTAATAGATCGAGTTGTCCTCCCAATATATAGCAGCTTACACGGGCATTGTAAAATGTAAACCACAAAGGAAGGCAGACAGTTGGTAGTCCATCGCCGCATATGGGAGTAAGTTGTAGTTGGATGCTGCCAGACTGCTCCCGAAAGAGTATGTGAACAATAACTACAATTATTACAAGGTTCATGTCCCCCAAAGCCCTGTATCGGCTTAGGCGGCCTGTCTATCGGCGAGGTTGATTTTACCAAGATATCACTCAAATTTGAGCCCCTAGAATAGGCGATTATCAAGGACTTATCAAAACACGAATGCAATTGTAACATAGACCAGTGGCTATGAAGAATTCGAACAATCTCAGGACTACGTACAGTAAACGGTAGTACCCCCACAATCTCCTCAGAACGTTGTGATTCAGCAGTAGGGCGATCCCAATTCAATAGCCATTCACGTCGCTACCTTGTATATGGCTGAAATGGAGGATCGGTAAATATTGAGTTCCCTACATTTTGCTCATGTCTTAATCTGGAAACGGTTTTTGGACGACACATTTTTTATTTGGACATCTGATTTGCAATCCCTCCATAATTTTGTCATATGGTTGAATTCTTTAAAGCCTAATATTTGTTTCACAGAACATATTGACCAACAAAAAATTGAGTTTTTGGATATGTTAGTTTTTGTGGAGGAAGGGGAATTACAAACTACTCTGTTTAGAAAACCAGTACAATGTAATAGTCTTCTAAGTTTCCAGAGTTTTCATCCTGGTCCACTTCACAGAGGACTTCCGTTTGGCCAATTTTTAAGGCTGCAAAGATTTGTTTTTCACTACATGAATTTAAACGCCATGCTTTAGATTTAAAATCTAGACTTCTTTGTAGAGGTTATCCTGCACATGTAGTTGATCGGGCTTATCGGCGTGCCTATCACGTTCAACGTGAATGGCTATTGAATTGGGATTGCCCTACAGCTGAATGAGTGTGAGGCCTGACCGCGTGGTAGCCGTGCGGGAAACGGAGATAGCAGTTTGTGCTGTGAGGATTACTGCTCGTTGTCTGAGCCCCTTTTTGACTTGTTCTCTGAGGTTTTTTGGAGTTATCAGTAAGGGAGGGACTCCTCATAAGGGTTCAGGCAGTGTTTGAGAAAGAAAAAACAAAATTTTTTTGGTGGTTGCAGATAAACTCAGGCTGGGTGACCAGTCAGTGTTACTGGACTGTCTCCGTCAGGGATTGGAGTTTTTTTCTGGAGGGCATAGCTGACAGGGCGGGATGCCATCCAGGCCTCAGTGTTTAGTGTGTGGTACCCAACAGGGAATAGTGTCTGAGATGGGAGTCTGCAGAGGGTGCACTCAGGAGGCAGCCTCAATGGACCAAGCCTTGGGGGGGGAGGGATTGGAGGCTCAGAAGGGGGCTGCCCTAGGTCTTCCGGAGCTTGTATCCCCTTCCTTATCATCCCAGGAGCCAGTGGTGAGGCCTTCGTCTGCTCCATGCCCATCTCCTCCGCAAGCCTTAGGACAGGGGGAAATTCCGGCAATGTTTTCCCCTGATTTTGTCCTGTTACTGCATCAGGCCTTCTGTTTACGTCAGTGAGGGCCGGGGATCTGTTCCTCAGAGGTGGAACGGGGAGAGAAGCGGCCAGGGACCCCTGTAGGTTTGGTGGCAGGGGGCGTTCCCCTCTAAGAAGCCAAGGGGCTTGGGAGAGGGACCATAGTGGTCGTCGGCTTCGGATACGTTGGAGCCTGCGGACTGCGATCCAGAGTTGGATACGAAGGAGGACTTAGAAGAAGGTGAGCTCACGGAGCCAGAAGAGCAAGCTAGAGTGGTTCGAGTGTTCAGGCGGGAGGAATTGCTGGCACTCATTGCGGAAACGCTTAAAGCTCTAAACATTCCTTCCAATCTTCCGGCGGAGGATGCCACATTGGAGGACCCGTTGTTGTTGCAGGACTCAAAGGGTTTTTCTGGTGCACAGGGTTGTGCGAGAAATAATTCAAGAGGAATGGGATATGCCAGAGGCGGGGCTTAATAGGTCCAGAGCTGTGGCCTGCCTCTATCCCTTGTCGGATCAGGACCGTGATCTTTTTCAGTCTCCAAAGGTAGATGCAGCGGTGTCGGCTGTTACCAAGAAGACGACGATTCCGGTGGAAGATAGTGCTGCTCTCAAGGATGTCCAAGATAGGAAGTTGGACACCTTATTGAAGCAGGTTTTTGACGTCAATGCCCTATCAATGCAAGCTTCTATTTGTGGAGCATGGGTCGCTAGATCCTGTCTTCGGTGGTTGCAGCGGGTTCAAGTAGAACAGGTGGGAGAGCAGGCCGAAGAAGTAGCTCGGTTAGAGTCCGGGGTGGCGTATCTCATGGACATTCATTACAACCTTATCCGGGGTCTATCAAAGAGTATGGCCTCGGTGGTAGTGGTGCGGCTCTATCTATGGTTGCAAACTGGGCGGCGGACGGTTCCTTGAAGGCCCGGTTGAGTGAACTTCCGTTCAGCGAAAAGCTTCTCTTTGGAGAGGATTTAGACAAGTTGGTGAAAGACCTTAGTGAATCCAAGGGCGGACGCCTGCCCGAGGATAAGAAAAAGCAGAGTCATCCCGCTTCGGTTCCCAAGGGGCAGCAAAGGGAATTTTGATGTTTCTGTTCTCCTCGTTTCAGTCCGTATCAACGGGGAAGGTTCCCCGCTAGGAACCAGGGGTTTCAGGGATTTTGAGGAGCAGGTAGAGGCTTTGCTGCTTCCTCTTCCTCAAACCTTAGAAAACCACAATGAAGCGAGGGGGGCCCAGGTAGGGTTGGAACCTGTAGGAGGGCGGCTACGGGGGTTTTACCCTGCCTGGGTCCAAATCACATCAGACCAGTGGGTGTTGGAGGTCATTCGAGAAGGTTATGCTCTAGAATTCCAACGTCCCATGGTCGGTTCCTTCATTCAGTCTCCCTGCAAGGGGCAGTCCAAGTGGGTGGCGGTGCAGGAGACCTTAGAGAGGCTACTGCGCCTCAAGGCAGTGGTACTGGTAATGCCAGACCAGTATGGTTGCGGTCGGTACTCCATATATTTTGTGGTTCCAAAGAAAGAAGGGATGTTCCGGCCCATCTTAGATCTCAAGTGGGTAAATCCACTGTCTCTGGGTATTGCATTTTCATATGGAAACTCTGTGGTCGGTCATAGTGGCGGTAAGAAAGGGGGAGTTTCTTACTTCCTTAGACCTGTCGGAGGCTTACCTGCACATCCCGATTTGGCAGGAACATCAGCAGTTTCTCAGGTGTGCGGTGCCTATGGGACATTTTCAGTTCCTGGCATTACGGTTTGGACTGGCTATGGCTCCACGTACATTCACCAAAGTGATGGTGGTGGTAGCGGCAGCATTGCGCAAGGAAGGAGTGCTAGTTCATCCCTACTTGGACGATTGGCTGCTTCGATCAAAGTCAAGGAGCGAGAGCGAGTCTGCCACGGCTTGGGTGGTACAGCTTCTTCAGAGTCTGGGCTGGGTGGTCAATATAATCAAAAGCAGGCTGACTCTGTCACAGAGCCTGGAGTACCTGGTTGCTCTGTTCGATACATACGAAGAAAGAGTTTTTCTTACGGAACTACAGGCGCAAGGGCTACGAAGACTCATGCGCAGCTTCCTGGGCAAGAAGGCTCCCACGGCGTGGCATTATCTGCAGCTTATAGGGACCATGGCGGCCACGCTCAAGCTAGTACTGTGGGCGAGGGCCCACATGAGGCCATTACAGAGGGCTCTGCTCCAGAGATGGTCGCACCAGTTGGACTCTCTGTCTCAAAAGCTCCCCTGTCTGCCGGAGACTCGTCTGGCTGTCTGGTGGTGGCTAAGTCCAGGATGCCTGGAAAAGGGAATGCCTCTGGAGTTGCCAGCCTGGAGGCCGCTGACAATGGGGTGCCAGTCTGTTCGGCTGGGGAGCGCATTTCAAAGGGCAGTTTGCCCAGGGGCAGTGGCGTGCCCTGGAGAAAGATTGGTTCATCAACAGGCTGGAGATGTGGGCGGTGGCCTTGGCACTCCAGGCTTTTCGGCCTTGGCTGCAGGGAAAGGCGATTTGAGTGCTTTCAGACAATGCAACCACGGTGGCCTACATCAATCACCAGGGGGGCACGGGCAGTGTGCCCTTGGAGGAAGAGGCCGATCAGCTGTTAGTGTGGGCCGAAGAAAATCTTCTAGCTCTGTCGGCGCAACATGTGGCAGGAGTAGACAATGTTGCGCCGACAGAGGCTGATTTTTCTAAGTCGGGTCCGAGTGGATCCCGGAGAGTGGGTTCTCCATCCAGAGGTGTTTTCTCTGATAGTGCACCGCTGGGGGACTCCAATTATGGATCTGATGGCGATGTTTCAGTCAGCAAAGGCCAGTCGCTTCTTCAGCAGGAGGCGAGAAAGAATGTTGGAGGGCCTCGATGCTCTAATGCAAAAGTGGCCAGAGGAAGGACTCCTGTACGTATTTCCATCATGGGTCTTAATAGGTCGCGTGGTGCAGCGAATAGAGATTCACCGAGGTATGGTGATCCTGATCGCGCCGGATTGGCCAAGGAGACCATGGTATGCGGATCTGGTTCACCTTCTGGTGGAGCATCCGTGGTGTCTGCCGGTTCGGGAGGACCTGTTACTACAGGGTCTGCTCCGCATGCCTCAGGTGGATTGATTCTCGCTTATGGCCTGGCTCTTGAAAGGGTGAAGCTGAGGTCCAGGGGATACTCAGCGGCAGTGTTTTCCACCTTGTTGAAGGCCAGGCGTCGGTCTACCTCGCTGGCATATGTCCGGCTTTGGCGTATTTTCGAGGCGTGGTGTGCGGACAGGCAGGTTCAGGCATCAAGGGCTTCAGTCCCACAAGTTCTGTCGTTTCTTCAGGATGGTTTTGAGAAGGGTTTGGTGGCCAGCTGTTTGAGGGTGCAGTTGGCAGCGCTTTCCTGTTATTGGGGAAAGGTACAAGGGGAGGCGCTAGGCACACATTCGGATATAAAAAGATTTTTGAGAGCGGTGTCTCTCTTGTGGCCGCCGTGTAGGGTGACTGTACCGACGTGGGATCTCAATTTGGTTCTGGAAACGTTGGTGCGAGAACCCTTTGAGCCTTTGGGTAATGCCTCTCTAAAGGACCTTATTTATTTATTAACATTTTTTATATACCGCACTATTCATTATCAGCGCGGTTTACATGGAACAAGAAAACTTCAGACAAGTTACATTTATCTGGTTATTACATAAAACAGGAAAATTAACTTGGATAACAGGAGCAACTATTTACAACAAAACAACAACAAGAGCAACTATTTACATACAAGTGTCATATTGTCTGAAAGGTGTACTATTAATCTGGTAAAGTAGTGTAATGTGTTGAGTCAGGGAAGATTATGTGGTCGGAAGGTAATTATTGCTATTTGGGTGTAACTGTATTTCTTTGTTCTCTGGGAAGTATTTGAGGAAAAGGTGATGTTTCAGGGCCTTCTTGAACTGGATGAGATCAGAGATGGCCCTAATGTGTGCTGGAAGGGTGTTCCAAAGTTTTGGAGCACATAAACTGAAGGCTCGGCTTGCTGTTGTAGAGTTGTATCTTAAAATTTCCTTTGGTACAATTAGCATATTTAGTTCCGCGGTTCTTCTTAGTCTGTTGGGTGTGATTGGTTGGATCATCTCCGATAATGAGGTGGGGGCGAGACTTTTGTATGCTTTAAAGGCCAGGAGCAGAGTCTTGAAAGTGATTCTCGCTTGAATAGGAAGCCAATGTAGTTGTTTTAGAAGGGGTGTTACATATTCTCTTTTGGGTACTCCAAAAAGCACTCTTGCTGCACTGTTCAAGGCGAGTTGAAGAGGGTTTAAGGTAGATTGAGGAAGCCCTTGTAGTATGGAGTTAGAGTAGTCAAAATGGGGAATGATTAGAGCCTGGTAAACAGTACGGAAATCATCCGGATCAATCAGTTGCCGGAGATGTCTGAGGGAGCGGATCTTGAAATAAACTGCCCTTACTGTGTTGGATATGTGAGTCTTCATGTCCAGATTTTGATCCAGAGTCACTCCTAGGTATCGGATATGGGATTTTACTTGAAGCTTGGCATCTTGAACATCCAGGAATGTAGGTGGTATGAAATTCGTGTTCCTTGAGATAAAGAGAACTTCCGTTTTTTTTTTTGTTGGATTCTGAGATTTTGAGTCAGTAGCCAATTTGATATGGAATTAAAACAGTTGGTTAAGGGGGTGAGGTCCATCTTATCTATGCAGAATGGCATGTATAATAACACGTCATCAGCATATATCATACAGTTGACATTAAAAGATCTGATGATGTTACATATAGGTTGCATGTATATGTTAAATAGTAATGATGATAGAGAGGATCCTTGCGGGACTCCTTGTCCTTTATGAAACGGATCTGATGTTTCCCCATTTGATCGCACATGCTGCCATCTACCTGACAGGTATGAGTTACACCATTCGAGTGCGTTTCCACAGAGGCCCTTCTCTTTTAGGCGGATAATAAGAAGCTCGTGACAAACCGAATCAAAAGCAGCCGCAATATCCAAAAAGATGAGAACAAAACCCTGTCGGATGTTGTCAATACCAGAGTTTAGGCTATTGAGGAGGGTGGTAAGGAGCGTCTCGACCCCATGAGATTCTCTGAATCCATGTTGACAAGTATCCAACGGCGCTTCAGCGTCAATGTGGTCTTGCAGCTGCCTGTAGACTATTTTTTCAATTATTTTTGCAAGCGTAGGTATGCTGGAAATGGGTCTGTATGAGTCTGTTTTTTGTGGATCTAACTTGAGGTTTTTCAGTAATGGTCTGATGGATGTCTGTTTGAGAGCAGTAGGGAATGAGCCGGTGTCAAATGATAGCTTTATAATCTTGGATATTATTGGAGCGAGATCTTTGCGAAGATCCTTTATCCAGAAGGCTGGGCAAGGATCAGTGTGTGCTGTGGACAAGTTGAGAGATGAGATAATGTCTTCAATCAGCTTCAAAGAGGGAGTAGTGAATGATACTAAAGGAGTTGGGTGCCCTTGAATAATTGGGGCAGAGGGTATTGCAATTTTATTTGTGCGGCACATCTTAGATTGTATGTAAGTAGCGTATTCTTGCGGGTTGATTTCACACTGGTGCTCAGGTGACGGTTCCTTGGCTAGTTTCTTGACTAGACTAAACAGGTCGTGGGGTTTATTTAGAGCACGTCTCAGAGTGTCTGTGTGGTACTGTTTCATTTTTTCTGAAATGGATTTGCGGTGAGCGTCAAGATGTTGCATGTATGCAGTCTGGTCGCTGTTGGTGTGTGACCTCCTCCATCTCTTCTCAAGCTTTCGTAGTAATTTTAGAGATTCTTTCAGCTCTAATGTGAACCATGGGGCTGTTGCTTTTTTCCTTGAGGACCTTTTCTTAGGTGGGCGCGAGGCAATGAAGTTGAGTCTGTTCCAACAGGTGATAATCTCTTCCAAGTTTAGGGTGGTGTCTTTGAAGAGTGCATCAGTTTCGGCCAGGATACGTTCCCTATTAAAAGGTTGGAAGAATCTGGCTGTAGTGTTTGTGTGTTTGTTTAGGTCCGTGTCGCTTGAATGTTGTTTGTTTTGAGTGGGAATCTGGAACATAATGAGCTTATGGTCTGACCATGGGACAGCTGTAATTGATAACAGTATGTTTTGAAGTTGATTATGAACTGATTGTGGGACAAATATGAGGTCAAGAATATTGCTTTTTACGTGCGTGGATTGTTGTACTACTTGTATCCTAGGATTTCCAGGGCATCTATAAAGGCGTATGATTGGTTGTCTTGTAGGGATGGTAAGTTAATGTCTCCTAGAATCCAGTTGGGTCTATTTGGGATCAGTGTGTTGGAGGCGAGGTTTATAATAGCTGACAATTCGTCTGGGGAAGATGATGGAGCTCTGTATAGTAAGTTTATAGAACAGAGGTTATTAGAGATAGAGACGGTTTCCAGGTGGTTGTTGCTAGTAGAGTCGTCCATTTTGAACTGGAGTTCTGTCTTGGCGAGGATTAGTACCCCTCCTCCTCTTCTATTTTGTCTGCTGCTGGTGAAAACTATGAAGTTATTGGGGAGGAGCTGATTAAGAATTATATTATTTTCAGGAGACAACCATGTTTCGGTGACCATAAGGATGTCTAGGTTGTGAGATGTTGTTATGTCAGTGACAACTGGCCATTTTTTACGAAGAGAGCGAGCATTAATGAGGGCACATTTTAGAGTGCGGGGTTGATTGTGGTTTTCTAAATTTAAATTTGTAGTGTGTTGAAGAGGTATATGTAATAGATAATGGTGATGAGATCGGTGGGCCCAGTTTATATTGTGGTGACTTGTGCCTGACCATTTTCTCCAGTTGTTATGTAGGATGGGTATATAATTGTGTGAAGAGATTAGAGCTAGAATATTTGGTAGCAGACCTATGAGAAAGAGGTATAGGCCTAATGTTATCTTGATGTGAGGGAGGGAGGAGTGGCCTAGTGGTTGGGGCAAGGTACTTCAGGCCGGAAGGTCGGGGGTTCAAATCCCACTAGAGGACAGCAACCTTGGGCCAGAAGGACTGGGGTTTCTAGTCCCACAGGTGCTCCTTGTGGTCTTGGGCAAGCCACTTAACCCTCCGTAGCCCATGTTCCCTGTAAAATAGTTATCTCCAAGTTATAATGCCCTGTTCAATGTAATTTCAGTTTGTTCAATGTAAACCGCACTGATGCAGAATAGCGCGGTATATAAGAGAATGTAATAATAAAAATAAAAATGTGGAGGGCCATTTTCGGCCTATAATTAATGAGGAGAAGAATACTGCTAGGGAGGGGGGAATTTATAGCAGGAAATTGGAGAGTTGTTTTGTAAAACGCTTGTAAGAGGTTGTCTAGTGTTTAGCCAAGCAGTGAACAGATGTTAGCAGAAGCTTGCTTAATGAGAAACAAAATTCTGTAGGAAGGTACTTATTATCTAGCCAGGCAAAGACAATTATATAGTGTTTAGTCAAGCACGGATAAATGTTACAAGAAACTTGCTTAATGCGAAGCAAAATTCTATAGAAAAGTAATTATTATCTAGCATAGCATAGACAGATAGCTGCATGGAATTTATATACTGAGAGAAAAACAGTCTGGATTACAAGTTGTTTGGCTAAGTATTACAAGGAGTTATCAGTTATCAGAATCCTGCTAAATGAGAGAGCAATAGTATTTGCACAGATACAGATTATCTGATCAAGCATAACTGTTATCAAATTTTGCTTAAAGTGAGATATACAAATGGGAAAGGTTACACATTAAGGTTTACAAAAGGTTACACATTGAGCATTAATTCTTCACCTGTGTAAGCTGGTTAGCATAGATTTGGGTCCGGGTGGATTAAACAGGTTGCTTGAGTTACTCGAGATTGGTTGAAAAACCTATGATAGGTTATTCTCTATTAGCGCTGACGTGGGTGCGGCAAGGCTATTTTCTTACTCTCAAAGCAGTGTTTTTGGTGGACATTTGTTCCGCTCGGTGGATCTCGGAGTTGCAGGCCTTGTCTTGTCGGGAGCCGTTTCTGTTGTTTTCAGAACAGAAGGTAGTCTTGGCCGGTTCCCTCCTTTTTGCCCAAGGTGGTATCGATGTTTCATGTGAATCAGGTGATTTCTTTGCCAGTGTTCGATGGAGGCAAGGGGGATGCGACCAAAGGGAGGTTGCATCTCCTGGATGTTCGCCGGACGCTGAGGAAATATCTAAACAGAACAGTGCCTTTCCGCAAGTCAGACAGGCTGTTCGTGTTGTTTGGGGGGCCTAGGAAAGGGGAGGCAGCGACAGTGTCTTCCATTTCTAGGTGGCTCAAAGAGGCTATAGTATCAGCATACATCTTGAAAGGTAAGACCGTTCCGGAGGGACTGAGAGCGTATTCAACCAGGGCGCAAGCTGCTTCATGGGTGGAGTATAGTTTGGTGCCAGCCGTGGAGATTTGTAAGGCGGCGACTTGGTCATCTTTGAATTCTTTTGTCAAGCATTAAGGATTGGATGTTCAGGTGGCGAGGGATGCCCGGTTTGGATCAGCAGTGCTTCAGGCTGGTCTAGCGGGTCCCTCCCATTGATATTTATTGCTCTGTTACATCCCCAGAGTTTCGGGATTGGACTGGAGGGACGATAAGGAAGGTGAAATTAGACTTGCCTGCTAATTGTTGTTCCTTGAGGAACTCCAGTCCAGTTGCGGATCCAGCCCAATTTTTGGACTGCCTGAAGCGGGGTGGCACTAAGATTAAGATGAAGGTTCAGTTTCAGTACATTGTCCTTAAGAGGGGAGTGGAGTTTTTGTAGTAATGGGGATTCAGGTAGGTCCTGTGTCTTCAGTGGGGGGCAGGGGCACACCTGTGCAGTGGTATGCATGGTAACTTCTAACGGAAAGGAAGCTAAGTTAGAAGTTAATTTAGATATAGAAAGTTAGAATGTTTGGTTGCATATGATTACTACTAATTTGTTGCTCCGGTGAGTCTGCTTTGTCAATAGGTTACTGTAACGGAGAGGCGGTCCTGGGCTATTTATACCAGTGTCATCAAAATAATGATGAGTCTCCAAGCTGCTGGAGGAGGTGCTAAACCCAGAGGTTCGGGACTGGACTGAAGTTCCTCAAGGAACAACAATTAGCAGGTAAGTCTAATTTCACTTTTTGCATCCAACACAACCCCTCCTTCAACAGTAGGTGCAGAGCAGAACTAGGACATTTCACCCTAGAACCCAACATACAAGAAAAAAATCGGGTTCCCGTGTAATCTCATTAACAGATTCTCCAGTACCAGGCCGATTGTAAACTAACACAAAACCCTACAAAAGTCACTGTAGACCTAAAATGCAAATCTACCATACTATAATGACACCAGCTTCTAAAATTAACACAATAAAGAGCCTACCCAGAAAAAAGCAGCACCATAAATGTTGCAGTGGGCCTGAGAATGTCCTTACACCTATTTGGAAAACTGAACAAGCCAGATTACTACAGACCCTACATAGAAACTCCATGCTAACAGAACACTTGGATTCACACAAGCAAAACACAGTTAGACCCTCACCAAGTATGGAATAAATTATAACAAACTTGAAGTAGAAATATGTAGACAAAGTTAAATTGAAACCACAACAAGCCAGGCTTTGTGTGCAGTGCAACACATGAAATTGAGGAGGTGGGCGACACTTAACCTCACCTTTGCTGAGCAGTTGCATGGGATACACAGACTTCTCTTTTCCACGTGCAGGTGAGACAGCCTCTCTCCACAGTCTTCCTCCTCCATTGATGTTAGTGCTTCTTGCTCTGAGGCGACTGTTCCTGCATTTGGGATCAGAGAACCGTGTCTCATGTTACTGCTTAGCAAACGAAAAGCACATGGTGACGGGACTTTATTTGTGCAGCCTATAGCTGTCACCAAAATTCCAATTGTGCTTTGCCTCTATTGCAGACCTCGACAAATCTTTTTGTGGATTTAGGAGCCAGGGCTTGTGACCACCTCGCACCTCCCCACCCACAATGTCTCTAGCACTGGTCTCATTTTTTTCAAGTCTCACAAGACCAGCGCCAATGTGCATATACCGCACAGCATTTTTAGACAGAAATACAGATAATAGTTACAGCCTCAGATATTAAGTGTCTGTATGTGTGTGTGTTACAGTGGTGGTGCGTCTATGCATGGGATGTGGTGGTGTGTGTCCTTGGATGGGGTGTGGGGTTGCGGTGCGTGTGCGTGCGTGTGCGTGTGCTGCAGAGCCTGGTATGCGCCTGTATGTGTGTGTGTGGTGTGGAGGTGAGGTGCTTGTGTGTGTGAGATCGAATCCCTCTGGGCAGAGAGAAGGGGGAGGGCCATGATTGCAGCCTCAATACAGCCTGACTGCCTGCAGGGATCTGATTTCCCTTGGGCAGATCGAAGGCGTCATTGCCATGATCGCGGCCATCCTCTTCTGCCTACTGTGGATGGGATCCCTGTGGGCAGACAAGAGATTGCGGACATCAGGGCATTTCGTTTAGGTTGGCAATGTCGTCCCCCCCCCTCACCCTCCAACTACGCCCATGCTTGCTTGGAGTCATGGAGTGGAAGGGTAGCCTAGTGGTAAGAGCAATAAGCTGAGAGCTAGTAAGACAAAGGTTTGCATCCCATTGACGCTCCTTGTGTCCTCTGGCAAGTCAGTTAACCCTTCATTGCCTTAAGTATGAACTTACATTTAGGTACACTAGGTACCTTGTCTCTGGAGGAATTACAGTCTAACTCACTTTGAACTACTACTACTACTACGTGGGTGTGAGCCAAACACAAGTAAACAAAAATTCAGCATATTCTTACAAATAAAGTCAGCAACATACTAGAGAGTAGCTAATTCACTGTGGGAATTTGTCCTTTGTTGCTCGCAATTGAAGTCACTGTGCATGCAAAACAAGACACCGGAGCATGTTATTTATTTGCAGATTGTTTTGTCTCATTTCGAAATGGCCCACATTCCAGAGGTTGGTACCTGGTGTGGAAGGTGACAGCAAAGGAGAGTGGGGGGAGGGAGGGGGGCGTGATGGGATGACATTGTGCACTTCCTGGATGATTTCCTTTTTATGGGGAAGGCAAGTACTGGGGACTGTGAAGGCTCGCTTAAAACATTTTAGTGATGTGGGGAAGCACTGGGAAAAACTGAAGATCCCTCCACTTTAATATCCTTTTTGGGATCGAATTGGATTCAGTTGATGCATTCTCACAGCTAAAGTGTATAACTTGAGGAGGGTTGTGCTGGAGGCAAAGATCGCCAAGATTACTTGACGGGCGATGCATCTTGAATTTTGCTTCCTTAAGTAATTCTTATTGTAGAGCATTTATGTATAGGCTGGTGGCTTCTCCACTGCGGGTTAGAAAGCAGTCTCATTTTATCCAAGTTACAGGACAGTGGTGGTTTGGGACACATTTTTGCAGCACTTCAAAGGTATTGCTTTGTGACCAGAAGACACTGTATCTAAAAAGGACTTAGTTCCTTATCGGTCCTACAGTTCAGTCCTCCACCACTGGGTAGTGCACCTCCTCCTGCAACATGGAGACTGGACAAGTCAAACTTGTGACATCACCGGGTATATCCTGCTGGTCTTCTCCCATGATCCCCCAGTGTGTCCAGTCTCCATGCAGCATGAGGACGTAGTGAGCCTAGGTGCTGGGCTCACTTGAGAAGCAGTTTAGGAGCAGTTAGTCAGGATTTGATTTACCTTGCATTTCTTTTGCCCTTCTTTAGGTGTAATCCTGTAAATTGAATTCATTTTCATTTAATTTCATTTACTTTTACTTTATTTATTTTCACCTAGTCTGCCTTAGTGTAAAGGGGGGTTCTGTCCCTTTTCAAAGTTCACGCTGCCAGCTAGCCTCTCTGCTTGGGATTCTTCGGTCTCTGTGCCCGGTGATGATCTCTCCCCCAGGACTGTACGGGGGAGAGCTCTGTGTAACTCCTGCATTTTGGCAGTGTCCATGCGGCAGATTCCCATCGCGGCGGGAGCCTCAGGCCGTTCGAGGTTCTTTAGCCGGTGGGCCGGGGCTCGCAGCGTCTGCTACTTCTGGTGGCGCGAGGCAGCAGCGTGTCTGGACAGCTCTTCACCCCGCAGCTACAGCGGGGTAACTGCTGCATCCCGACGCCACAAGGGAGTCTCTCGAGTCCGCATGGAGGGGCTCTGAGCTCTTGCCGCCTCTGTGGTGTTTGGCACCAAACGGGCCTGCTTCGGATTGGCCCATTTTCTCGGCAGGGCTGAGGCCTCGTGGCGGAGAGCGGAGCAGCCCCGCATTTGAGCAGACGACGCTGTTCCACGCGGCTACACCCAGATAAGGACTTCCTTTTGCTGTTACTTTTAATTTTAATTATAATTTTAATTTCCTTTTAATTTTAATTTCCTTTTAATTTCATGATAGTTTATAGTTCTTTGAATGCAATGTGATTGGTTTGGGTTTTACTTCTTGGGGGGTGCCTTTACCTTTGTCTGCATTCTGGCAGTTAGCGACGTCTGTCAGCAGCAGGTTTCCGTGCTAGGATTTGGCCATTCAGGGTCATCGGCGGCACAACCACCTACAAATTGAGCCCTTTCTGAAATTGTCATTTACATAAGGATGCTATTTCAATGTTTATACGCTTGGAAATTGTGCAGACAGCCTCTAAATGTCGTTATGCCATCTGCAAATTTGATCGCCATGCTTGCTGATCTCTTTTCCAGATCATTTCAGTGCAGTAGATGTTACCAGATGCCAGTTCCAGTGCAGATCCCGAGACATTCCACTATTTACGGGTCTCCTGTGAGAAAACTGGCCATTTAGTCCTATTGTGTTCCTGTTTTTGATCCATTTCCCATTCTATAATAGCACATCATCTCCTTCCTCAGGAGAAGTTCATAAGGGGCTTTGTCAAGTACCTTCTAAAACATCCAGATACATATCATTTGGCTTACTGACATGTTTATTAACCCTTTGAAAAGACAGCTTGGTGCTGCTTTTCAGAACAAGTTCTATCATTTAACTGGCACTGAACTCAGATTCATTGGTCTATAGTTTCCAAGATCGCCTTTGAAGCTCTTTAAAAAAAAACACAAAAAAACAAAAACCAATTAGTGTTACATTAGTAACTCTTCAATCTTTAGAGATCATTAATACTAATGTTATGATTGAGCCTGGCTGATATTATGAATGATCACTATTAGACAAAAATTAGCTAGGTTAAGACACTTTGATTTGGTTTTCTGCACTATGTTATCAGAGCGCAGCTTGCCCATTTGGCGGGAACACTGCCCATCTGGGCCATCTGGGGAAAGGCCCCTGCTGGGGATCGTGAGAAGTGTTGCTGGATGGCACAGTCCGGGGCTTAGTGTTCCAGGGTCCTGGAAGGGTTGATAGCGGCAGTCAGGCCTCCCTGTCTTTGCTATGACGGTCACCTAGGTTCAAGCGTCCTGTGTTTTGGGTGACAGGAGTGGGACACCTGGACATGTGGTGCTGGATGTTGGATAGGCTCATACTTCTTAGGTGCACTCTCCTTGAGGGCGTCTGCATGTCCGTGTTCCGTCTGTGATCTCATGCTCAGGTGATTGTTGCAGCAATGACAGAGATCGCTTGGGATATCGTGAGCGGGGTTTGTCATGGTGTTGCATGGGGTTGCCAATGCAAGACAGGGCCATCCTGAGGAGTTTGGGCCTCAGTCATCAGCTTTCCCTTCGATGGCCCGGCTGTCCAGGAGGCACCCCTCCAGATCCGCCGGTCCAGTTCTTCTCTGCCTCTTCTCAATGTGGGCAGGGGGGCTGGCAGATCTGGAAATTCACGTCCACTGCACGTTCTACTGTTTTACCTCTGTCTTGGGGTTCTGAGGTCATATATTCCCAATCATTTGTTTGGTGGGGTGCTGCTGTCTGTTGTGCAAGACAAGGTGGTCAACAGTCGGAGGCTGTCGTCTATTCCCCTTACCCCTGAAGGTGCTCACAATTTAAGTTTTTTGTACCTGCGGAGGTGTATGTTGTTAAAGGCTAGCAGGCGCACCTGTGGGACCAGAATCCTCGGTTCTTCCGACCTTCCGTTGAGGTGCGCGTGTGGGGTTTACTCCCTTGGTCGGCTAGCAACTTGCTTCACCCATTGGGCCTTCCCTTTCCTCAAGGCATCGTTGCGTCCCACTTCTTCGTGGGGGCTCGCCGCAGGGCCTGGAGTTATGCTCAGCCGGTTCCAGCCAGGGCTGAGTCCTTGGGGGGAGGCTCCGATCCTAACGATACAGGGAGTGCTGGGATCCGTTCAACCAGGTTCCTTCGGGCCCAGCGTACGTCGTCTTTTGCTGGCCAGTTTAGGTCTTCGGGTCGTGGCGGTGCTCCGAGAAGACCAGTAGGCTGCACAGTGCTTGTCTTGGAGCAAGCGCGGGATATCTGTAGGTTCATATTCAAAGCCGTCCGGTTACATGTCCCTCCATTGTGGAATGCTGTACTAGTAGGCATACTTCATATGCTGGGCTTACAAGTTGGCTTCCGCGCTGCTCGGCATCAGCCAAAGTGACTGCCGGTTTAGGCTGTGGAGTCAGCCTGGAGGAGGGGCCTTGCGTTCTCTGGACAATGCCCTGTTCGGTTGTGTGCCTTGTGGCCCATATGGAGTTGTAAAAAGGAAAAAAAAAAAAAAAGAATAATCAAACAGGAAAGCCTTCCTAATTGTCCCCACTTCTTTTTTATAAGGTTCTGTCCCTTTCTTCCGGGAGCTTGGCCGGAGCGTGGTTAGACTCAGCTACGTTTTGGGGATCCTTTAGGTACAAGGCGTTTTAGTGTACGCAGCACGCCCAGTGTTCCATCGTCTGACTGGAACGGTACGCGGTATGTCAGCCGTGGCAGGCGTTCACGGACACGGTAGCGGATCGAGCGCTGTAGGTGCTGTCTGAGATCTCCGGGATGGTGGCCTATTTCGATCGGCAGGGTGGAGTCGGTCGGGTGGTCAGGGTGGCCCGAGCGAAGGGACAGCGTGCGCGGTTGAAGCCTTGGCGGCCTGCGTTTCGGTGGGGACACTATGGTGGCGAATGTCCTTAGCGGGGTCCGAGTGTTTGCCGGAGGAGTGAGATTGCATCAGGCGGTGTGCACGCCGCGTGTGCTCAGATGCGGTCAGCCCATATTGGACCTCATGGCGACCTGTCAGTCTGCGGCGACGGGTCGATGTTTAGCAGAGGACATATGAGGCTACTGGATAGCGTCGACGCATTGGTACGGGGCCGTGGCCCGGTCCATTCTATGCCTTTCAGAGGTCATAGTGAAAATGGCCGACTGGGTCTGGTTGCTAAGATATGTGCTCTTCATTAGTCAGTGGGGACCATTACCAGTGTATTCTGCAACATTTGCGTGAGCTTGCATAATCTTTACTTGCAACCAATCAAAATAACTGTCCAAAACCAGTTGATGCAGTCACTACTTAAATTTGCTTCGCTTGACAGTAAAAAAAAAAAAAAAAAAAAAAGACATATTTATTTTATACCGATAGGTCACTCGCAGCATATTTGGCGATTCCTCGTCCTGGTGTTAATCATGCAGATAATTTCTGCTCTAGTTGTGGTGATGTGACTTTTACATCACAAAAATGGCATATGACTGTGGTGGTTCAGAAAGCCTACAATTTATATTTTGGCTGCAGAATAAAAGATCAGGATAAAAGCTAGGCGCCACACATATGCTGCAATACATGTGTAGCAGATCTCAGGCTGTGGATGGATGGGAAAAGACCATCAAAGTCTTTTGCGGTTCCAATGATCTGGAGAGGGCCCATGGATCACGTCGGCGATTGCTACTTCTGCATGGTTCCTCCAATTCCGGAGGGCATATCCAGGTGATGTAAGCGGTTGGCCTATTGGCATTGCGTCGTGGGCGTGGCTACCAGAGTCTCCTTTCTTTTTTGTCACACCATTTAAGACTCCACATCTTCTGAAACAATGCTGGACTCTGGGGCACTTGACACCCTCTTATATGCCCTTGGTGGATCACGCTTGGTTTATTGCAACTCATTGCTTAGCTGCATTCCACATTCTCAATTAAAAAGACTCCAACTGGTCCAGGACATAGCTGTAGAGCTACTTTGTGTTGCAAAGAATAAAGCCCTTAAGAGGTGTGACAAATAGGGTGTTTGACGCTGGTGGTTTTTCCATTTCCCTCATTTTGCTTCCCACCTCTGTCTGGATGGACCTCGGTTCCGTTCTCCCTCGTGGAATCCGGCTGTGCCTGTCTAGTTGTCGGTTTGGGACTTACGCAAGAACACTTTGCTTGTAACCTGCGTTCCTTGGACCTTAGGTGAGGTTCCGTCACTTTCTGGGAGGTCTCTTCGCTGCCTGTCCCTCCGTGGAGGCGGGTTCTGCGGGAGAGCAGCGGTTGCTAACACTTGACACCCTGGTGGGGTCGAGAGCCTAGGGGGAGCTCAAGCGGATTTTTCAGGCGGAGCTCCGGTAGCCTTCTCAGTAGGTCTGTTTCTAGGGCGTTCAGTGTGTTTGCGATGGCGAGTTTGTCTTTCTGAAGCACTAGCGCTGCTTGGGGCAGAGTTCTGTGCTGTTTTCACCAGTGAAGAGGATCCAAGTGGGCTCTCGGTCGTGTCTTCCTGGTTGGCTTACCGCCTGTTGACGTGAGGAGCGGGCTGGGGTCGGTGCCTGCTCTGTTTGTTTAGGGGCCGAGCCGACTGGATAGGTCCCTCCCAATGATTACTGCTCTGGTACATCCCAGTGGTGGAGGACTGAACTGTAGGACCGATAAGGAAATGGAAATTACACTTACCTGGTAATTGATGTTCCTTGAGGGAGTACAATTCAGTCCTCATTCCCGCCCGGGGATGGATGTTTCAGACGCGAGGCGTCAGTTCCGAGTATGCTTTCGGATCCTAGAGTCGGCAACGGGCTCTGATTGGCAGGTAATCGCGAGAGCAACCTTTTCTGCCTATACTCTTCCTTAGTTCTCCTTCCTTCTAGCTCTCTGTCTTCCGCTGTTTGGTGCGCAGGGGGACAGGGGCACGGAGGAGGGTGTTTTCGGCCTTTCTTTTTGGGGCCCTGTGATTTTAAAGTTGAAGTTTGAGCATAGCTTTGTATTTAGTACTTTAACTGGTTGTTTGTTTGCTCCTTTGAGTCTGCTTTGACAGTAGGTCACTGGGGGATCATGGGAGAAGACCAGCAGGATATACCCGGTGATGTCACAAGTTTGACTTGTCCAGTCTCCATGTTGCAGGAGGAGGTGCACTACCCAGTGGTGGAGGACTGAACTGTACTCCCTCAAGGAACATCAATTACCAGGTAAGTGTAATTTCCATTTGTTCACAGATGTTGCTGGGAAGAGGGATTTGGGGCTTATTTTTGAAGGGGAATGCATGGCAGAACAGTGGTGGCAATCATAGGTGGCGACCAAAAGCATTACTTCTCTGGAACCATTCTTTCCAGCTATGGTCCTTGAAGTCTGGGAAGAGAGACGCTGCAATTGATGTCTTGTTTCACTGCAACAGTTTTTAGGGGTGGTGGAGGTCACAAATAAAGTCGGCAACATGCTAGAGAGTAGCTAATTTGCAGCTGGAATTTGTCCTTTGCTGCTTGTAACTGGAAGTCACTGTGCATGCAAAACAAGTCCCTGGAGTGTGCTATTTAATTGCAGATGTTCTGTCTCATTTTGAAATGGCCCACATTCCAGAGGTTGTTGCCTGGCATGGAAGGGCATGGTATCACAGTGCTTTTGCACCTCTGGCAGCTGGTAACTGAAGCATAGGAGTTCCTATGAGAGTCGGTAACGCTTTGGATGAGAGGGGCTTACGTGGGTGGCCTTCGTGGGGTCACACGTTCTGGCCAGGAAAGAATAGAATGCAACATAGTGGAAGATGATTTATTATTAGCACTAATTCCTTAATAATCCACTTGCTGGCAAGTGAGCATAACTCGCATGTCTGGCGTGGTCTATTGTTCTGTACTCCTGCAGGAATTATTAAAAAAAAAAGAAATTCAAACTTCTGTGTCAAAAGGTCTGAATTATGCAAAATTCTGCATGCTGTGTTTTGTTAAAATAACAAAGCATTTTGGTTTTTAGTGATATTTTCTCTTTCTGTATTGTATTTTAAAGTAAGTTATCACAAAAAAGTGCAGCATTTTGAATTATGGTATGCAGAATTCCAGCAGGAGTAATTCTGCTATAGCACTCCAGACAAGTGGGTTATGCTCTCTTGCCAGAAAGTGGAGGCAGACTTGAACAGTTTCCAGTGATGTCATCACCAGGCATATATGCTGGTACAGCATGAGAGAAGCCAGTTTTTGTTTGCCTTCAGCAGGTTGCAAAGTGTTTGGATTGATGCAGCAGTACAGATAGGTCTGTCTCCCTGGCTCTCATCATGGTGCTGTGGGCTGTGTGACTGAGACTCGTAGGCCCAGTGTTGCTCGAGCTCAGGTATGCCCTTGTCTCCTTGAGCCAGTAGCCACCCTACATCCAACTCTGTTACCCATGGGTTCCAGCACTGGTGGGCCAGAGAGGAGCAGGAGTCGGGGCCAAACCAAGGGCTGTGCAAGCAATGCGGCCGCACAGGGCACAAGCACAGAAAGGGGTGCTGATATCATCACTGGGCTTCCAGGAAGCTCAAAAAGAGAGTTACTGAACATGATGGGTTGGAGGGGGCACCAGATTTATAAGTCACGAGGGGGTCATTTCTAGCTTGGTACAGTCCTGGGAGAAGGACGCTGTGGGGCCCCTGGGGGAGGTGGGTTAAGTTGGGTCCAGGCCTCCCCTTCCTTCTTGCTGTCTGTTATCTGCTCTTGCTAGCTTGATAAAGAAGTTTTGAAATTCACAAAATAAGTCATGCCTTCCTTAGGCAACAGGGCTTCCTAGGCCTTTGTAGGTAGTGGGACAAGCCCTGCTTGGGTTTCTCTAACTGGGCCTTCAGGTGCTGGGATTCCCTTTTCAGATATTCCTTTTTGCTGCGGCTGTGTCATTTTTATTTTTTGTTCTTTTTTTTTGTGGCCTGTGCCATGATTGGTTCCCCCCCCCCAGCGGTTCTTTTTGTTCTTGCCACATGGACCATTGCAAGCATGCCTGGTGCCACCCATCATTGTGCTTCATGTGGCTTTTGCCAGGTTAGCTCCGCGATGGGCTCTTTTTTTTGCTGCCCTGTGTGATGTTGATGCACAGGATTTTTTTTTTTTTTTTTTGCCATTGTTGGGACCCCCACACCGATGCTAAGGCCTCCTCTGGGTCTTTGGCACTTTCCATTTCTACTGGGCAAGCGGCCCTCTCGGGGGTCAGCCAGGAACAGGAGGCCTCCAGCTTGAGCCAGCAGCTTCTCTCAGACCCCGGGGTTCTCTTTCTGCAGGCTTTGAGCAGCAACTACTGAAACAGCTCACAGGCTATTTTTAATCTTTTTTTTTTTCCTCGTGCTACTTGGTAACGCCTGCAGATCCAAGGCTCACCTTTAGGTGTCTCAGCCATAACTGGTAAGGAGGTGAAGTATTCATGCTTTGCTCCTCCACTGGTGCATTCCTTTGGGAGCCCTGCCTTATCCTCTACGGAGGATGGTTGGGATGCTGACGAGGACTCTATCTCTCTGGAAGGTGAGACTGAGAAGGAAAGCTAGCTTCCTTTCGCCTTTTTCATAAAGAGGGTTTGCCTATGCTGATTCAGGATGCTATAGTGACCTTACACATTGTAGAACCTGCCCCGGTGCAAACATCACAGGTGAATCCTATTTTGCAGGGTATTGGGCATCCCTCTGGATTTCTTCATTTGCCTGAGCCCATGAAGCAGCTCCTGGTCTCATTGAGAGAATCCAGAGATGGGTCTTAAGGGCTTTGAGGTCCCCTCTCAATTATATCTCCTGCCCTAAGGCAAGCCGGATCAGTTGCTCAAGCTCTCTTGAGTGGTTGTCCTTGTCACAACCATAACAAAGTACACGACTTTTCCAGTTGAAGGTGGCGCTGCACTCAAAGAATCTCATGATAAGGAAGGTGGAGACTCTCCTTAAGAACACATGTATGGCCTCAGCCTTGGGTTTCCAGGCACCCTGTGTGCAGGCCTGGTAGCCAGAGTGCTACAGTGCTGGATTCAGCAGCACAGAGACAGCCTGGAGATGGCCAGATGCTATGTATGTGATGGAGGCCTTCTATGACTTAATCTCCTCTAACTCCTTGGCATTAGTGGTTGTGGCAAGGTGGTGGCTCTGGCTGCGGAATTGGTCTGCTGATGCAGCCTCCAAGCTGTGGTTGAACAAGCACAAGTTGTTCTTTGGGGAGGATCTTAAGAAGCTGGTGAAAAACTTGAGAGAGTCTCGCATTACAAGGATTCCCCAAAAGACCCAAAGGCACTAGATCTGCCCCTCAGTGTTGCATGGGGCTTGGAGGTGTGCTGGGGTTGCTAGGCGTCCAAGTAGGGTCTGTTCTTCCTCTGGTCCTATGCCCAAGAAGGAGCCATCCTTTCAGGTACTCAGAGCTCCCACCACTGGTACTACTAAGCCCTCACGATGACATCGGGAAGGTCCCTTCTGAGGTATAGCTGGTTGTGGGGCAGCTTGAGCTGTTTCTCTTGGAGTGGAACTAGAGTAATGCAGATCAGTGGGTTCTTGGGTTTCTGAGACAGGGTTACATGCTGGAGTTTGCGAGGCTTCTAAGGGATGCCTTTGTAGAGTTTTCCTACAGCTTCCCTACTCAAGCGAGTTGCAATTGAAGGAAACACTTCAATACCTCCTGCAGTTGCAGGCTTGTACCTGTGCCTTCCACAGAGCAAGGTCAAGACTGTTATTCCATTTGCTTTCTGGTTCCCAAGAAAGGAGATTGTTTATGGCCTGTTCTGGACCCGAAAGCAGTCAATGGCATTCTGTTCCCTATTTCTGCATGGAGATTATCGGGTCAATCATTGCATCCATTTGACAAGGGGAATTCCTTACCTCCCTGAATCTTGCTGAGGCATACTTCTCTATTCCCAACCAGGAGCAGCAGCAGCAGCAGCAGCAGCATTTTCTCTGTTTCTGCCTCCTAGGGTGCCACTTCTGGTTCTGGGTTCTGCCTTTTGGCCTGGTCATGTCTCCTCTCACCTTCTCAAAGGTAATGGTGCACATGCAAGGAGGCAGTGTTCACTTGTACCTGGATATTTGGCTGATCCAGACACTTGCTGGGTCTAGAGATGATATTGCTCTGGTAATTTACTGGCTGTGGGGTTGGTGATTAAATATCTCAAGAGCAGCCTGCTCCCATCCTTTGACTTGGAGTACCCTGAAACTTGGTTCATCATTCTCCTGGGGCGATTCTTCCACACAATGGAAAGGACCCTCAAGTTTCAGAGCCAATTCAGGGCATTTTGTGTTCTGTCAATTTCATAGGCCTGGGACCATTTCCAGATCCTCAGGTCCATGGCATTGTCCCTGAAGCTGGTTCCATGGGCCTGGGCACACATGCGTCCTCTGCAGAGGCACCTGCTGTCATTTTGATCCCCCTGTTCCCAGTTTTCAACCAGACACTTCTTCTCCCATGGAAGATCAAAGAGCAATTGCAGTGGTAACTGCAGTACTACCATATGATGGCCAGAATGCCATTGGAAAGACCAGAGCAGATGATTGTCATCTCAGAAACCAGCCTGAAGGGCTGAGGTATGCACTACCTGTGCCAATTGACCCAGGGACTCTGGTTCCCTCGAGGGCTCCTTTGTGATAAATTGCTTGGAGGTGAGAGTGATTCATTTAGTCCTGGAGAAATTTAAGTTCTCCTGATGGGCCAATTGTTCTCAGGCAATGCTACAACTGTGGTGATTGTCAGTCAAGCAGGGCAGAGCCCTGTGTCGGAGTGGCTCTCAAGTTTGCAGAACTGTGTTGGGTGGAGAAGCATCCGATTGCCCTGTCCATAGCCCACAGTGCTGATATCGATAACATGCAGGCCGACTTTCTGAGTTGGAACATCGTGAATCTGGGCAAATGGGAACTCAGCCTTCAATTATTAATCTCATAGTGCAGAAGTGGGGTCTCCCAATCTTTGACTTGATGGCCACTCAGGAGAATGCCATAGTGGAGAATTTTTTTTCAGCTGCAGGAAGGATTTACAGGTAGCGGGCTTGGATGCTGTACTTCAGAAGAGGTCCCAGGAGGGATTACTGTATGTCTGTATTACTGTGGCGCTTGGTCAGCTATACATCTGGGCCTGGTGATTAGTGGTCCTGGGCTGGTCTCGCAGATCATGGTACATGGCTCCCTTGAACCTTTTGACAGAGCCCCTTCTTCTTGCCTCAGGAGAGGGGTCTCTTCAGCAAGGATCTCTATTAGTGGAGGATTTTGGACCCTTATTGCTTATGGCCTGGCCCGTCCAAGAAAGGCTAATCTAGAGCAATAGTAAACCTTGTGATTAAGGCCCAAAGGGCCTCTATAGCCTTTGCTTATGTTAGTCTGGAGGGTTTTCAAGAGGTGGTGCTCCTCTTGTTCCCTACAGGTCAGGATGGTGGGCTTAGCCATGATTTGTCTAGTTACAGTCTTGTCTGGACCAAGACTTAGCCATGAACTTTCTCAAGGTTTGGGTGGTGGTCTTGGCATGCTAGAGGGGTCGCATCCAAGGGATATCGGCAATGCATCCAGATGTCTGCTGGTTTGTCCAGTTGCTCCTCAATGGAGTCTGTCTGTGGTGTTGAAAGGGCCTCCGTTTGAGGCTGTTCTTGAGGCCTCTCTCAAGGGTTTGACTCTTAAGATACTCTTCCTGGTAGCCATAGCATCTCGTAGGCAGGTACCAGAGCTGCAGGATTTGTCCTACAGAGAACCATTTTGGTCATCTCGACGGCCTCCATTTCATCGTGGACCATGTCATCCTTTCTTCCAAAGGTGCTGTCCTCCTTCCATCTTAAGCAGATTGTAGTTCTGCTCTCCTTCTCGGAAGAGGACCTTCAGAAGGACCCCTCACTGTGTCTAGTTGACGTGCAGAGGGTGTGGATCAGGTACCTAGAAATTACCAATTCTTTCTGCCATTTGGATCATCTTATTTTGCCGTTTTTAGTGGCCTGAAAAAAAGGACTTGACTGCTGCCAGTCCCTATCACCTGCTGGATTAATGAGGTCATTGGGTTGGGATAACCTCTGGCTGGGAAGCAGATGCTCAAGGGAGTCAAAACTCGCCACACTATTCCTGGGTGAAGTCCACCTTTATGTCTCCAGAGGATATATGCAGGGTGGCCACCTAGTTGTCTTTGAACACATTTGTGAGGCATTACAGATTGCATCTGGGGGGCAAGAGCAGATGGTGCCTTTGTCAGGTAAGTCCTGTCCAGAGCATTGTCTTCCTCCCATTCTCGATCCTGACTGCTTGGGTACTACCCATCTTCTGGACTGGTCTAGCAAGATAAGGAAAGAGAAAATTTACATGCTTAATAAATTTTCTTTCCTGAATCCCGCTAGACCAATCCAGGATCCGCTCTGGAGGGCTTTTCCTATAGATCTGGGAGTCTTGTTACTGCTTGATTGCATGGTCAGGTTTCAGGGTCTGATGCAGTGTCAACTATGGTAAGAGAAACAAATAACATGCCCCTATTGATTTTTGAACAGTAATATCTGTAGTTTGAGTTTTTCAGTCTGTCTTACCACTTGGGAAGTGTCATACTCACTTTTCTCAGCATTTAAATGGAATGATTACATCACTGAAAGCTGCTCTAGTCTGCCTCCACCAGATGGGAAGTATGACCCATACATCTGGATTGGTCTAACAGGATTCAAGGAAAGAAAATTTAAGTATGGTACAATTTCTCCTTAAGAGTTTCATTCCTAAGACTGATACATTACATGTTTCCATATGTACATCATGTCCACCAGGAGCCTAGCCTGTTTTGTTTACTTGTGAACAACTTGTATATTCTTATGTCCAATCAAGAAATTCACTGATAATATTAAAACAAAATAGTTTCAGAGCAGGAAACTGAGAGTGATAGATTGAACAAGCTTTCAGACTTAAACTTTTTCCAGGCCTCCAGTAATTCTTCAGCTCTGAAGAAGAGTATGCACAGAATCCACCAACAATTCAAAAGTCAAAATTAATCACTAAAAAGAACTAAATTGGACCTTGTGGTGTTTCCACTGAGGTAACAGGAGCATTTTTAATTTGCTTATTATTAAAAAGAATTGTGGCATGCACTGTCCTTAATGCTTGATTGGATTTACATTCTTGTAATTACAAAACAAAATTAGACATGAGGAATTCTGGAAATTTTGTCCAGGCAGTGGTTTAAAAGCAGTTCTATGTGACTAGTGCCTTAATACTTTAACATTGAACAGCTGCTATCTGATCACATTAACAAATGATTGCTTCAAGCAGGGAGCTCACGTTTCCTTGGAAATACAATCCAACCAGCACCTCTCTAGTATCATTCATCCGTCTATTCTATTTTTATGTTTTGATCATTGGAATTTTCCTATCTTGAAAGGAGCCATTTTTTTTCATTCATGCACATACAAGGTGTCTAGGGTTAGAGTCTACTGCTACACACCTGCAAATAAATGCCCTACATTTGTACTTTGTTGATAGGGAATCAAAACAAGATTTACGTATGTACTCCAGTCGTGCTGTCTGTCGATGTATTCTGCATAAGCTGTTAACATAAGAACATAAGAAATGCTATACTGGGTCAGACCAAGGTCTATCAAGCCCAATATTCTGTTTCTAATGAGACCAATCCAGGTCACAAGTACCTGGCATGTTCCCAAAAAGGTTCATAGGTTCCACAATGCTTATCCTGGGGTAAGCAGTGGATTTTCCGGGTCCTCTTTAATAATGGTTTATGGACCTATCCTCCAGGAACTTGTCCAAACCTTTTTTAAAGCCAATTACACTAAGTTTTTATTACGAATTCCTGAGTTTGATTATGTGTTGAGTGAAAAAATATTTTCTCTTATTACTCTTAAATTGCGTGTCTTTTAATATTTTTTGATGGAGTAAATAACCTATCTACATTTACCCATTCTACTCCATTAATTTATAGACCTCTATCATATCTCCCCTCTGCCGTCTCTTTTCCAAGTTGAAGAGCTCTAACCTTTTAAGCTTCTTCTCATATGGGTATCCTTCCATCCCTTTTACCATTTTGGTGTCTCTTCTCTGTACCTAATCTAATTCTGCTATATCCTTTTTAAGATACGGTGACCAGAATTGCACACACTATTCAAGGTGCTGTCGCACCATGGAATGATACAGAGGCATTATAATAGCCTTGGTTTTATTCTCCATTCCTTTCCTTATGATTGCTAGCATTCTGTTTGCTTTCTTGGCTTTCACTGCACACTGGGTGGAGAGTTTCACCATATTATCTGAAGCAAAAAATTCAGTCTTTCCACTATGGCCTTGTCCTCCCTTAGTGTCCTTTTTACCCTTCTGTCATCTAATGTCCAACTGACTCGCTCACAGGTTTTTTTGCTACAAATTAAGGCACACATTGCATTTTTGTATGTGAAAAGTTTTCTTTTTTTATTATGCATTTTTGCTTTCACTGCAACCTTTTTTTCAAATTCTCTCTTTGTCTGCCTTTGAGTCTTCCTAAGTGCTGACAATACAAAATGATCCCCATTGAACTCATAACCTTGCTTGATTGCCACTTGTACTGCTAGTCTATAGCAATTTGTACTACTTTTACATTAATCATCCCCTTAAATCCATGCCATAAAGCCACACCCTATGCACAGTAGGTAGTGCTGTGAAACTGGCTGGAGGTGCAGCCATACCTAGCCTGTACTGGCTTTTCGCTGCAACCCTGGCTTTCTTATTTTTTTGTGCAAATCTTTATGTGGCCCTCTTCCTTTTGCTGCTGCATTTCTCAGCCACGTGTCTCGATGCAGTCTGTGACCCCCAATGTTTTTTACCCATGACTGCTATCTTTTTAATCTGATTGTGGTGGGAATGCCCAGGGCACTGTTTTGGTATTTCAGGACCCCTCACTGGGGGCCCAGTACAGTTTCTGTGGCCCCTGTCGCTTGTTTCTTTCCCCCACCCCAACTGTTGGGCACCTCAGCTATTTGAGATCTCCAGGAACAAGCAGGAATGGGTCTTCACATATGGGTACGTCGGTACTGATGGAGTCTGCGCGGGAACGCTCCCCAGCGTCCATTCAGAACGCTTTTGGAAGCATCCCAACACGCGTGCTGCCTTCCCACCTTTCCCAACCGCCTCTCCTCAGTTTTCGTTTTTCTGCGGAGCTGACAGGACGTCCTTCTGTCACCGCAGAAAATTATTTTTTTAAATTTTTCTTGTGGTCACGGCTGCCTTCCCCGACGCCACCGGTACCGCCGGTGTTTCTTTTCTTTTTTCTTCAACTTATTCCTGTTTAGGGAATATTTTTCCCTCTTAGTGCCTGACGGGGTTTTTTCCCGGCCTGCTAGGCCTACCCCTTTTTTCCTCATGGAAGCGCCAGCCACTTTTCCTAAGAAATGTTCAAACTATGGAGGTACAAAATTTATTTTAGACACTCATAATTGGTGTCTACCCTGCTTGGGTCCTGACCATTTTCCTCTGAAGTGTCCCTCCTGTAACAGTATAGTGGGAAGAAGTCTTCAGCATCGAGTTCCCCTCGATACGCGGTCCCCATTCAACTTCAGGGCACCGACCATCCCTTCTTCACAGGATCAGGTAACCCAAAAACAGTCTGTTAAGACTAGCCAGTCCTCGAGTGGTAGATCTCATGCACAGCATAGAGATGCCTCTGACCTTGCCCTCGAGAACACACTGGCTTTAAAACCCCGGTGGGAATCTTCGGCCTCCAAATCCTGTGTGGGGTTTCAGGTTGTTCCTGAGGTTCACCCCTCTCCGAACATACCTGAGCCATGCTCGGTGGTGGCATCCGCTTCGAGTGGTACCGATACCCCGGCATTGGCAATGGTGTTGGATGAAACATTCCTCACCAAGGATCGTAGTCTGGCGTCCTCGGTACCTACGGGGCCGTTGGATACACTGCAGACCGATCTTCCAGTATCGGTATCGATCCCGCTACCGGTACTGGTACCGACGTCGGTACCCTCCAGATGTGCATCGATAGACTCACTTCTTTCGATGCCGAGTCTGGAATCGATCTCCAGTCTGGAGGACTGGGTACCGACTCGCCTTGGTACCGACACAGGACGGTACTGAAGGCACGGTTCTGATGATCCATGGTCGGCACTCTCGGTTCTTTTGATACCATTAGAGCCGTCACCGGCTGGCCTTCTTCCACCGGTATTGGAAGCGGTACCGGAGTTGGTACCGGTATCCATTTTACCATCGCTGTCGGTACCTTCCATGCTTCTTTCATAAGGCTCGCTTCCCTCGGTACCGAGTTTGGAATCGATCCCTGGCATGGACGATGCGCTACCGACTGTTGCTGGTCCCGACCTCCTACGGTACCGGCAACCATCCTCTAAGGATCCCATACTCCACCCTTTAGGATCTTCTACTCCTCTAAAATTGGATAGATCCCTGGGTGCCAATGCTAGTTCTTCAACAGATCTAGCCTGTCCTCCTCTTTCAAGAGGATTTCCCTCTGGGGATTTTTCTTTTCAAGCTTTTCTGCTGGATATGGCAAAATTACTTGCCATTTCTATACCTGGACAGGATCCTACACAAGGGAATACAGAATCCCTGTACATTCCTGGGAGTGCAAAGGAGAACATCATGCTTCCTTTGCATCAGTCCTTGCAGGATCTCCTCTTACGAATGTGGGAAGCTCCTTTAACGGTACCCCCACCTTCTAGGGCAACTGATCTTCTATATCAGGTGCCCCCCTCTCCAGGTTTTCAAAGGACTCAACTTCCTCATCATGCCATTGTTGTAGAATCAGCAATGAGGCGTATTAAGAGTACTAAAAAGCACTCTTCTTATCCGCCAGTCGTGAGTCTAAGACTGTAGATGCCTTTGGACGCCAAACCTTCCAGGCATCCATGCTTTCAGCAAGAATTCTCTCATATATTTTCTATATGGGATTATCTCTTGAAGAGGTCACAAAGAAATTACTGTTTAGACTCCTTTTCTTCAAGAGCCCAAAAGAGCAGACTATTCCTTACTGGTTAGTCATGCTCAAAATATCTCTAGGTTCCTTACTCGTGCTTCCTTAGACTCCTTTGAGTCTGTTAGCAGAACTTCTGCTATAGCTATAGGGGCACGACGTAAAGCCTGGCTCCAAGTTTCAGACTTGGACAAATGGGCACAAAAAGACTGGGAAATACTCCATGCACTGGAGAAAATCTCTTTAACGAGGAGTCTTTACTCCAAGTTGCTCAGTTAACCACTGACATTCCTGTTTCCAGAGGCTGTTCTACGCCTTCCTCTTTCCCAGTTGGTAGGAAATGTCCTACCAAACTTTCTTCCCCTAGGGGAAAATGTTTTATCCATCTTCTGCCCATCATACAGATGTTCCCAAACAGGGAAACATTGCCCTGGTCTAAAGAAACCACAACCTCAATAGGTTCAGCAAACCTAGCAGTCGCAGGGTTTCAGATAGATCATCATTACCTCTCCTGGTTGGTGGTTAGAGTTGCAGTCTGCTTATTTTCAATTGAAGCATCTGCACTAATTTCATCCTAACCTTTCCTGGATCTCTCTTCACGAGACATCCTTTCTTTTACTCTAAGAGTCTTTATGATGATCATGCCCATAGTTAACAGGTTTCTCTTCCTTTTCTGGGAAAAGAGAAGTGACAACTATCAATAAGACAGTTTTTCCCTGTACTAGCATGTATCATCTTATCTTTCAGAGACTTACTGCATAGTCGGTCTCCTTCAACTCTGTCTTACAAACAGAATGTTGTAGTAAGAGGGAGGTAAGAGTGGCTCTATTACACTGGTAAGCCCCTATGGTCCTCTACCTATTCCACAGGGGGATTCTCCCTTCCAGAGTTGTCTCCCCCTTTTATTACTTTAGGGCAGCTCATCAGACAATAGGAAGTCTTACCAATCCTACTATGTCTGTTGTTTCTTTTTCCCAATCTAAAAAAAAAAAAAAGGGAAAAGAAATTTTTTCCCGCTGCACTGGTAGTTGCTGCAGATGCAGCAATTCCTAGTGGTTAAGCCACTGGTTCTGTTCACCACACAACCAGGGTTTCTCCTCCACTAGCAATCCTTCTAGCCTCAGTGCTAAACCCCAAACAGGTATCAACCTTGTTTGAAAACCCTATTATCACAGTCTGGTTGGTTAACTTCTATTCTTCGCCCCCTTGTCCTGGGCAGAATAGTTTGTTACCCACTGGCTTTAAACAGCCAGTTTTTTTCTTCTAACCAACCTGTAGCATGCTCTCTGCAACTCTACAGAGTAGCTTTGCACTATGGGCCCTTGCTAGAGAGCATTAGTATCTTGCCTAGCAGATAACCCCATCTCATCTAAAATCTCTTTTGAGACATAAGACACAGGCCTTTCATCACGTGAAAACCTAAAGAATGGCCAATTCCCTGGCTTGGCCCATATCTCCTTTGGACTTCTCGCCAGAGATAGTTTTCTTTCAGTGGCAGCTCAAGGACGCCTGATACCCATCTTGCCCTTATAGGCGGGTCGCTATGGTATCTTATTCCACTGGCGCCCTCTATCCATTCACCATACTGCAGTTCTGGAGAGATCTGGACTTGCTGCCTGTAGACTGAAGTTATCCTCTGCATTTTTCACGTAGGCCATCCTGGTTATTCAAGAGCTCGAATTCTGAAAGGAATCTAGACTCCTTCTTGTCAAGGAGACCATCCCTCTGACTCTGTCAGTCATAGCCAGGAAAAGAAGATTCTCTATGCATCTATTCAAGCAGGTATCACCCTTCTTGCTATTAGATGACTCTTTCTCTCTCCCCATATTCCTAGGGAAATCTAGTTATATAGGCATCTCTCCATCCACATACCTGGAGACATGTGTCTATATGCCTACATATTTATACACATATTTATATATATAATATGTGTATCTTCTGCCCATGTATATCTCTCTCTATATATATGCATATATACCCTATATGTGTATATATTTATGAATATATATATATATCTACATACATGTATATATATCTGTTGAGATATATCTTTTAGGTAGATATGTATCTCCAGGAACAAGCAGGAATGAGTCTTCACATAGGGGTATCGTCGGTACCGACGGAGCCTGTGCGGGAACGCTCCCCAGCGTCCAGTAAGAAAGCTTTTGGGAGCATCCCACAGCGCCTGCGCGCTGCCTTCCCGCCTTTCCCAACCGCCTCTCTCCAGTTCTTCTTTTCCGCGGAGCCAGCAGGTCGTGTTCCTGTCACCGCAGAAGAAGTTCTTAATTTTTTTCTTTATTTTTCTGTGTTGCGTCTGCCTTCGACGTCAGACCAGTACCGCCGGTCTTTTCTTTTCTTTCTTCAAAAAAACAAAAAAAAAACAAAACCTTTTCTTTATTCAGCTATGCATTTTCATTTTGGGCCTTAGGCCTAAATATTTTCTCCTCATGGAGAAGCCCGCTTCCGGGTTCAAAAAGTGCACAAAATGTGGCGGTACTATTTCTGTCACCGACACCCATGATTGGTGTTTGAAATGTTTGGGTCCTGACCATTCCATCACGGATTGTGTGTCCTGCACCATGATGTCTAAAAGAGGTCGGCAGAACCGAGCAGCCAAGCTCAGTACCCTGTTTCCCTCTGATGCAGCCTCGGTGGCATCGACGTCTTCCAGGGCTGCTTCTTCCTCCCATGGATCTCAGGTAACCAAACATAAATCTAGCTGATCCTTGAAGGGCAAATCTACATCTAAGCATCGAGATGCCTCCGGGCTTGTCCTCGAGGATTCCGCTTCGGCAAAATTACCCCGGCGGGAAGTTCCGGCTTCCAAAGCATTCTCTATGGGGTCACAGGTTGACATCGATGGCTCGGCCTCGACCGATCACCTGTTGCCGTGTTCTGGGGTACCGGTGGCCTCCACTGGTACCGACATCCAGACTTTGGTGGCGTCGATGGATCAGAAAATTCTGTCCATGCAGCGCACCCTCACGGCGTTTATGCAGGCTTCGACAATCAACGTTGCTGGTACCCTGTCCTATGATGCCCATCGGTACCGAACCGGTACCGCTTACTCCCGATGTCGATCCCACTCGGTACGCGTATCGGGCTTTACAGGAGCATCCAGACAGGTGATACTTCGATTCCTCCGAAGACTCTGATGAGTCGGAGGCTTCTATCGATGCACCGGTACTTCTTCCTCAGGAGTCTGCTTCTCCAAAACGAAGAATGTCTCCTCCAGAGGACTTGTCTTTTCAAGACTTCATTAGGGAAGTGACTAGAGGCCTCTCCATCACAGTGGCCTCTGAGTCAGAGCCTAGAGCCAAGCAATTAGATATTTTGCAATATCCTAAGGCTCCTAAGGAAGCAGCTACCTTACCTATTCATGAGATTCTTTATGATCTCATGTTGGGCATGTGGGAGACTCCTCTCACCACCTCTCCTCATTCTCGTAGGTTAGACACAATGTACCGTGTCCCTCCCTGTCCTGGTTTTCATAAGACTCAGCTTCCTCACCACTCTATTGTGGTTGAGTCTGCTATGAAGAAAATAAAGAGTGCAAAGAGACACTCATCTAACCCTCCAGGACGTGAATGTAGGACTCTAGATGCTTTTGGCCGAAGGATTTTCCAGGCCAATATGCTTGCTGCCAGAATCAACTCCTATAGTCTCTATATGGGGATGTTTCTAAAAGAAGTCACAGATCATCTGCAGACTTTAGCTCCTTTTATTTCAGAAGATAAAAGGCAGGAATTTCTCACTTGGCTCAAACATGCCCAGGATGTTTCCAAATTCTCCAACCATGCAGCCTTTGACTCTTTTGAGTGTGTAAGCAGAGCCACGGCTATTGCCATAGGTGCACGCAGAATTGCTTGGTTACAAGCCTCTGATTTGGAACTCTGGGTCCAAGATGAGTTGGGAAACCTTCCTTGTACAGGTGAAAACCTGTTTGGCAGGGATTGGCAAGCAAAGGCCACTCAGATGGATGCTGAGAACTCTGCTTTGGATCGACTTTCAAAGTCTACCTCCGTCCCTGTTAAGAAACGATTGCTCAAAAAGACATCTTTTTCTAAAAACTGTGCCTAACTATGGGATTTAGGAGTTGAGTATCAGATCCTTTACTACTCCTCCATATTATTCTTTCCAATCCCTCACCCCCTATCAGCTCTTTCTCCATTTGGACCCACTGTTTCTGTGTTCCTCTTTGCCACTCATAGATCATTTTCAGTTGCGCTGCCTCATAATATTTTCTAAAATTTGGTACTCCTAACCCCCCCTCTCCTTTGGCTCTTTGCATTACAGTCAGCGCTACTCTGGGATGCCTCTTTACCCATATAAATCTATTAACGAGTCTTTGTATCTGTTGTAATTTATTTTGCGGTACCCTTTTTGGGAGCGTCTGGAACAGGAACAGTAATCGTGGTAATAGCAGCATCTTTACGGTAGCTATGCGCCCAAACCATGAAAGATATCCCCTCCCTCACCCATCTAGCCAGCTCTCTATCTGCCCAAACAACTTCAAATAATTTAGTTTATATAAGGCTTACAGCCTACGCTTATTTGGATGCCGAGATATTGGATGCTCTCCCTAGCCCATTTAAATGGGTATTTCTTTTGCAGTAGTTCCTTTACATCCCTTGGCACAGCTAGGTTTAAAATTTCTGATTTTGTCCGATTTATTGTAAATCCCGACATCCTACCATATTCTTCCAACTCCCACATTACTATTGGGATACTTACATGGGGTCTAGCCACGCTTAATATAATATCAGCGAACATGGATATTTTGTATGCACTCCGCCCAACTTTTATTCATGTTATATCAGCCCGTTCTCTCACCCTCTGTGCAAATGGTTCCAGTGCTATTGCAAATAATAGCGGCGATACGGGACATCCCTGTCTCGTTCCCCTCCCCTGCTCAAAAAATCCAGAGTAGACTGATTCACCCTCATACAAGCTTTCGGCTGATGGTACATTGCTTTCACCCAATTTGTGAATTCCTTCCCCAGCCCCATTCTCTCCAACACCTGAAAGAGAAAAGGCCACGACACCTGGTCGAAAGCTTTTTCCGCGTCCAGTGACAGAAACAACGCCTCTTCCCGCTTTGTTCAATGGACCCTATCATATTTAATATCTTTCTAATATTGTCCGCTACTTGTCTACCGCTTGATCTTGGTGTATCAGCTTCCCTATTATCTTATTTAAGCGCGATGTAAGTATTTTAGCTAACAATTTAGCATCTAAGTTAAGCAGCGAGATAGGTCTGTAGGATGAACATTCTTGCGGGTCTTTCCCCTCTTTATGTATTACTGTAATTCCCACCCACCCCATGTGCCCGCTAACACCCCTCCCTCCCTCGGTAGATTAAATAACCTCACTAATGGTTCTGTTAAGATCTTTCCAAAACTTCGATAGAATCTCGCTGTAAGCCCATCCAATCCTGGTGCCTTATCTAGTTTCAACTGTTTTATTGCCCTCTGCACCTCATCCCCTCGTATGGGCTTACTAAGTTCTTCTTGCTCCCCCTCCTCTAGTTTAGGCAGTTTTATGGAGTCAAGATAACTTTGTACACTCTCTCCCTCTGTGGGGGTTCCTTGCTTTATACGGCCCCTGGTAATATTCCTTAAAAGCATCTCTGATCTCCCCATCCTTAGTTACCCACTCCCCTCCCCGCTTTCGGATTCTCATTATATGAGAGCGCAGTTTCCTCTGTTTCAATTTCTGCGCCATATATCTCCCCGCTTTATTACCTCCCTCAAAAACCTCTTGTCTCAACAGCTGCATCTGATGCCGTATCTTTTCTGCCTGCATAGCAGTTATCTGCGCTCTTATTGCCAATACCTGACCTCTATATGTTCCAGTCTGTCCCTGCACATCTAATTCTTCCAGTTCCATCAATTGTTCTCTCAAAGCCTTCTCTCTTTCCTTCCTTTTTCTTGCCCCCCATTTAACTAGGATTCCTCTCACCACTGCCTTGTACCCATCCCACACTCCTCCCCAAGCGACCTCCCCATTATCATTCCACTTAAAATATTCCCTCATTTCTCTCTCAATGTCTGTTCTAGCCCTCCCATCTTCTAGTAATGATTCATTAAGCCTCCAGAACTGTATGCCTTTCCCCTCGCCCTCCATTGTCAATCTTGCCTCAACTGGTGCATGATCAGACCATGTAATTGAGTCCATCTCTGCCCCCGTAATCCTACCCACAACTTCCTTTTGAGACCCAAATAGCATTTGTTCTTGAGTAGGAGCCATGTACTGGCGAAAAGTAAGAAAATTGTCTCCTCCCTGGGTGTTGTAATCTTCAAGCAATATTGCACTACAAAGTTAACGATATCTATTCCTATCCGCCCTTTTACCCTCTCTTTTCCCTGTGGTGTCCCTAGCCGGGTTCCATGTTAAATTGAAATCGCCTCCACATATTAGAATACCCTCCTCCAATTTCCCCACCTCCTCATTCAGTTTTGTCCAGAATTCACTTTGTGCTCCTGTTGGTGCGTATACATTCATTATACAATACCATTCATTCCCCACCTTCAAACGCAATAACACATATCTCCCCGCTTTGTCCCGCACAATAGTTTGCAATTGCATCTTTAATCTTGTATCAATCAGTATGGCAACACCCTCCCCCCCCCTTTTTTTCTTTTCTACTGTGTTAGATGCATGTATACATACTCCATATCCCCTGGGCTTAACCAGGTACACTGTTGCTCTTGTCAGGTGCGTTTCCTGTATCATCACTATCGCTGCTTTCTGGTGTGCTATTTCTGTATACAATTTTTGACGTTTAAATGGGGAATTAAGCCCATTTACATTTAATGAGACTATTTTTAACTCACCTTTTGTTTCCTGTTTTCCCCCTACTCTCTTAGCCCTGCCGGTTATAACCCTTACCCTCTTCTCTGTCTCCCCCTCCCCCTCCCCCCCCCCGTCCACCCAACCTCCCTTCCCCTCCCCCCTCTCCTGAAGAGAGATTTGTCGTCCATTATGGTGACTGATTATTAGGCCGTTACCTGTCCCTACCCCTTCATTCCACTTCCCCCTTATTTCTCTAACCCCCCCTTAAAATCCCCATCTAGCCCTACCTGTTCCTCCCTCTCCCTTACTCCTAACCCCTGCCTCCTTCCCACTCTTCTCACCCATGCCTCCCTCCTAATTACCTTAACTAATCCATGTCCAAATCTATACCTTCCACCCCTTCCCCATCACCCCCCTTACCATTAGATTATCAACTACTGACATCCCCCCCCCCTGTCTAACTTCTACTTCATAGCCAGTAAAATACAAAGTCCTCTTTTTCAGCCAGCTCCTTTCTCCGCCGCTTGCACTCCTTGGCTCTCTCTGTTCAGCCTCGCCAGCCTTCTGCCTGCCATAGGTACTCTGTGCCATCGTAGGTTGTTCCTCTTGGAGGTGAGTGATGCTGTGGTGGTGGTTGTTCCGGCCGGCATTCTCTCCCCCTCTGGAAGATTGGGTAGTCCCAGTTCTTTAAGTGCTTTCCAGGCTTCCTCACATGTCTGCATTCGTCTCAACCTTCCCTCTACTGTTATCAGTAAATCAAAGGGAAACAACCATTTATATCTCATGTCCTCCCTTCTCAGGTATGCCGTCACCTCCTTAAGATTTCTTCTGCGCTGTAACATTCCCAAGGAAAGATCTTGGAAGAGTTCCAGTTTTTGCTCGTCCCAGGTAAACTGTCTCGTTTTCCTCGCCACACTCAAAAGCCTTTCTTTAGTTTTAAACGAGCTTAAACACACAACTATATCTCGTGTCTTGTTTTCTCTTGCGGGGCCCAGGCCTCTGTGTGCTCTCTCTATTTGCAGAGGCTCTACTTCACCACCTTCCTCCGAGTCTGCAGTTACTAATAGTGACCCGAATATTTTAGCAATCACTTCTTCACAGTTCTTATATTTAGGTTGTTCTGGGAGGCCTCATACTCTTACATTACATCTCCTGGATCGAGCCTCCAAATCTTCTACTTTCACCTGCTGCTTTTCTTGAGCGCGCTTTAATTCCTCCCATCCTTTTTGTAATTCCTCTATTTCTTTCCCTTGCTGCTTCACCTGAATCTCCGTTTCTTCAACTCTGTTTCCCATGTCCACAATGTCTTGTCTCGGAGATTGTATTGTCTCTCTTAGTTCATATTTCACTCCATTTATTTCCATCCTGCTCTCTTCTTTCAGCTCTGTTAGCCTTACCTTTAGCATAGCTGCCACTCCTGGGCTACAACCCCGCTTCATCTCCTGCTTCTGATCAGTTGGGCCTTCAGGCTGGGGGCTGCATTCCTTCTCCCCCTCTTTTCCTCCTCTGGACTTAACGTATGAAGATCTGAATTCAGCCAGTTTCTTCCTTGCTGACTGTCCGCCTTTGTTTTTATCCATAATCTCTCTTGATCCCCCCCGGATATCAGGTCTTCTGGGGATTTTCTGAGGGTACTCCCCCCAACTGAATCCTCTTGCACTCTCTTTCTAGTACTCCCTCTTGGGATGCTATCTTGTCCCTCTGTCTTTTTATTATTGTCTGTCTGGTTCTGGGCAGGGCACTGTGCTCTGGTCCTGTAGTATAGCTAATAGGCTGCTTTCTACTTGGCTCACTTGCTCTGTTGTGGTGTTTTCTGTGGCCCTATAGCAGCTCTCTCTCTGTGTTCCCACTGCTATCCAATCCTCCTCTTCTATCCCGCAATGGCTGTACCTTCAATATTCCGTCTCCACGTTCTCTCTCAAAGTCACCATTTAACACTGCCAACTCGCCCCGGACCTCTTGAGCTCCCTCAGATTCCCCACAGCCTTTCACCTCAGCCGCTCCGCACTGCCACGTGGTTCCTCAGTCTCTCCTCTTCGGGTTCGAATTGTGCTCCATCGCAAACTCTCCTGCCTCTCCAGCCGCTGCCTCTTCTGCCTTCCCTGCTCTGTTTGTCCTGCTCTGTGACTCACCACCCTGTAGCTGTTTGCTAGCCGCCACCGCTCTTCTTATCCCTGTTCCGGCCCACCATGCGGTCCTCCGATCAGATGGCTCTCAATTCTTCTCCGCTTACTGCGGCGTGCTTGCAGGGATATTTTTGCTCTTTTTCGTGTCTCCCCCTTTCGGGGTGTCACGTTACTGCCTCCCCTCCTGTGCTTCTCTTGAGTTGCTCATTTAGGGGTATTTTTCCCCTTATTACAGGCTTTGACGATGGAGCTGGAACGCTATACCGCTATTTGTCCCGATGACGTCACCGGAAGCCCCACAGCTGACCCTTTAAGGTTGGATTGCTTATTGAAGAGGGCATGGAGAGAGGTTGGTTAAGACCTTTTGAGAGGCTCACCTAGAAGCTCCTGGAAGTTAAGCCTAGGGGTGTTAGTACTGCCTCTCGCAGGGACTTGCATGGAGTATGGAAATGCCTTCAGACTGCTAGGAGTCTAGGTAGGGCATATACCTATAGGTTGTAGCCCAAGCAAGACCCAGCCGTTTTGACGCTTTTGGCAGTCACAAAACTACTGTGGCTTCTATCGGAGTAAGTAAGGCTTCACAATGAGATCAAGCAGATCACAGCAGCTGGTGGGGGTGACTCTGGCTGTTTCTCTGATTGGACCCAGATCATGTCAGACCAATGAGGCCCTTGGGCAGGGTTACATGTTGGAGTTTTCAGAAGCTCTACAGGATTCTTTTGTGGAGTCTCCCTGTGGCTCTCTGCTCAAGCGGGTGACAATTGAGGAAACCTTACAGCACCTCCTGCAGTTGCATGCTATTCTACATGTGCCCTTCATAGGGCTGGGGCAGGGGCGCTATTCCAACTATATCATGGTGTCCAAGATGGGAAGTTCCTCCCGGCCTCCTTTTGGACCTGGAGGGGGTCAATTCCACTCCAGGTTCCTTACTATTGATTTGAGACTATCAGATCAGTCATTGTGTCAGTTGGCAGGGCGAGTTCCTAACATCCTTGGATTTAGTCAAGGTGTACTTACACATTCCCATCTGGGAGCAACACCAGTGATTTCTTTGCTCCTTGTCCTGGACCACTATTTTCAGTTCCAGGCTCTACCTTTCGGCTTGGCCACAGCTTTTCATATCTTCCTGAAGGTCATGGTCATGGTGGTGGTGGTTGCTTCTCTGTGCTGCACCAGTAGTTATACTGATTGATGACCTTGCTGAAAGTTGCTCAAGTCTGTCTCCACCTTCTGGGTGGGGACTTTCCTGGACTGGTCTAGCAGGATTGAAGGAAAGAAAATGATCAGGTATGTCAAATTTCATTTTTATTGTTTTTGCTTTTGTTTGATGGTCTACTTCTCCAGGAACAAGCAGGAAGTCGGTCCTCACTTATGGGTGACGTTGGCACCGACGGAGCCCGTGCGAAGCAATTCCCCAGCTTTCAAAGAAAGTCTTTGGGATTGCTGCCACGCATGCGTGGTCCTCTTCCCGCCCAAAGGTGCCATCTTGCTCAGTCTTTCTTTCCGCAGAGCCCTTCGGCACACTTCCTTGTCCCTTGGAAAACGTTTTTGTGACTTCGGCCTTTTGGCCTTTTTTCCATTTGGACCAGTCCTCTTCCGTCCTCCCCTTCGCCCCTGCTCCGGCTGTGGCCTAGGGGATCCCTTTTTTATACTCCTTTTTAGTGTTTTTTCTTTCGGGGCGTTTTTGCGCCCTTTTTTTCTCCAACCGCTGACCTAGAGGGTTTTCAGCCTCGCATTGTTCCGTGCGGGCTCCGTCGGTGCCGACGTCACCCATAAGTGAGGACTGATTCCTGTTGTCCCTGGAGAACACCTGTTACAGGTGAGTAACTATGCTTTTTTGCCCTCCTATCCTTTACTTTTCTTTGGACCCCTAGAAGGTAACATGTCTGAAATATGGTTCAAACATTAGTATCAATTATATTGAGTATACCTCTAAACTGTCCCTTTTAGCCTTTTGTTCCACTCACTGATTAATTTTCATAATGTTTTTACCATTTTTGTTTTCTTCACATTATCTTCTATTTCTGCAATGACTTTTATAAAATAAGCATATCTTTCTAGTGACTCTCTGTTTATCTACTGCTCACTCTGGTGTGTAAGAAGATACTCTAGATCAGGGGTCTGCAACCTTTAAGACATAAAGAGCCACTTGGACCCGTTTCCGAAGGGAAAAAAAAAACTGGGAGCCGCAAAACCATTGCGACATTTAAAACAAATCTAACACTGCATATATTGTTTCTTACCTTAATGCTATATACGACCCCCTACTTTTCCTGTTAAAATATAGGTGTTTGGCCTATACTCGCCGTATAAGACTACCCCTCTTCCTTCGCACACCAAAAAAAATACGCCAGAAAATATCACAACAACAAGTAACAATATTTGATTTCAAAATTATGATGATTTTGTAGCCAAATCACTAATATGAAATAAAATTATTTTTTCTACCTTTGTTGTCTGACCAATTTATTCTTTGATCATGCTGGTCCGATCTGAGGCTTCTGCTTTCCTGTCTTCTCTTAGCTCTCTTTCTGTGGTCTATGGTCCATCTGCCATTTCTTATCTCTTCTTTCGTTTTCTTCACTTCTTTCCATCAGCCTATTTCCAGTCCCAGTAACCCTCCCCAATATCAGCCCCTTTCCAGTCCTCACTCCCAGTACCTTCCAATGTCAACTTGCATTCCCATGATTGCCACTGGTGTCCATTTCCTTCCAGTCCCCCTCCTTCCCCACTGACCAGTCCCTTCTAGTACAAATACCATGGCAGCCCCTCTCAGATCCAGTTCCATTTTCCCATCCCCTCATATCAGCCCATTTGTAGCCTTAGCCCCCAGTTATCTTCCAGGGCCAGCAGCTCTATCCTTCCCTCCCCACAATCAGCCCATTCCCAGTCAAAGCCCCCCAATCAGCTCGCTTCCAGTGCTAATCCCCCCTCAACCCCATTACCAGTGCTAGCCTCCCCTAATCAGCCCAATACCAGTCCTACCCCCCATCAGCTCATTACCAGTCCTAGCCTCCCCTAATCAGCTCATTTCCAGTGCTAGTCCCCTCAACCCCATTACCAGTGCTCCATCCCTCCATGTCAGCTCCCTCCCTCCATGTCAGCCCGCCTCCCCAATCCCTCCATGTCAGCCCCCTCCATCCCTCCATGTCAGCCCCCCTCCCTCCATCCATATCAGCTCCCTCCATCCATGTCAGCCCCCTCCCTCCATGTCAGCCCCCTCCATCCCTCCATGTCAGCCCCCTCCATCCCTCCATGTCAGCCGCCTCCGTCCATTCATATGAGCTCCAGCCCTCCATGTCAGCCCCCTCCATCCCTCCATGTCAGCCCCCCTCCCTCCAGCCATATCAGCTCCCTCCCTCCATGTCAGCCCCCTCCCTCCATCCATATCAGCTCCCTCCCTCCCTCCATGTCAGCCCCCCTCCCTCCATCCATATCAGCTCCCTCCCTCCATGTCAGCTCCCTCCCTCCATCTATGTCAGCCTCCCTCCATCCATATCAGCTCCCTCCCTCCATGTCAGCCCCCTCCATCCCTCCATGTCAGCCCCCCTCCCTCCATCCATATCAGCTCCCTCCCTCCATGTCAGCCCCCTCCATCCCTCCATGTCAGCCCCCCTCCCTCCATCCATATCAGCTCCCTCCCTCCATGTCAGCCCCCACCCACCATCCATCCATCCATCCATATCAGCTCCCTCCCTCCATGTCCGCCCCCGCCCTCCATGTCAGCCCCCCTCCATCCCTCCATGTCAGCCCCCCTCCCTCCATCCATATCAGCTCCCTCCCTCCATGTCAGCCCCCTCCATCCCTCCATGTCAGCCCCCTCCATCCCTCCATGTCAGCCCCCCTCCCTCCATCCATATCAGCTCCCTCCCTCCATGTCAGCCCCCTCCCTCCCTCCATCCATCCATATCAGCCCCCTCCCTCCATGTTAGCCCCCTCCATCCCTCAATGTCAGCCCCCTCCCTCCATCCATATCAGCTCCCTCCCTCCATGTCAGCCCCCCTCCCTCCATCCATCCATATCAGCTCCCTCCCTCCATGTCAGCCCCCTCCATCCCTCCATGTCAGCCCCCTCCATCCCTCCATGTCAGCCCCCCTCCCTCCATCCATATCAGCTCCCTCCCTCCATGTCAGCCCCCCTCCCTCCATCCATCCACATCAGCTACCCACCACCACGTCAGCCTCCCTCCCTCCATGTCAGCCCCCCTCCCTCCATGTCAGCTCCCTCCCTTCTTCTGCAGCCGCGGCTCCCTGCCTCTTAGGGAACCGCGGCGGGACTTTTAAAATCAACGAGGAGCCCATCCGAACTTGACGGGCCCCGTCCCGCTGGGACCCGCCTCCAACCCTACCTTTATCGGCGGGACAATGCTGCACGGAGCCCATCAAGACAGGAAGGGCTCCGAGATGATTTTAAAAGCACAGCCGCGGTTCCCTAAGAGGCAGGGAGCCGCGGCTGCAGAAGAAGAAGGGAGGGAGCTGACATGGAGGGAGCCCATAACGCCACGTTTAAATACATCTTTACAACACTATTGCCTGTCACCGGGCGGGCAGTGTGCTCCGGAGCCGCGGCAAAGGTGAGAAAGAGCCGCATGCAGCTCCGGAGCCGCGGGTTGCCGACCCCTGCTCTAGATAATAAAATGAGACTTATTTTTTCTCACTTGTGCTTGGCTCTTGGGTTTGGAGGGTTTGGAACGTTTTGAGCTTTGTAATCCGCTTTTTTGGTTTGCTATGACAAAGTTTACCTTGCTTGCACAGTCTGCATAAGTATTCATTTATGGAGCATATTCTTTGGGAAGAATCTAAAGATGTTCTTTTCACAGATGTAGTGGTGGTCAGATGATTAAATGGTTATGGGGTGTAAGGTAAGGATAAGAAAACTAAATTGTATCTGAATATTATCTACGAAGAGGCTTAATTTTAGTCATGATACACAAAATTAGTTTTATATTATTCTTATATCTCAAATTATTTTAAAGTGTGTGACTTACAAACATAACATATTCGCGGCTTTGTAGGCTTGGGCTTCATGGACCCCATGTAGTAATTAGGGATGTGCATGGTCACAAAAAGGTTTGATAGGTGCTTGTTTTCAAACAAATTATTTTTCTGATTTTCAGGCATTTTTGGTGTTTGATCTATTGGTTCTTTGGGCGTGCACAAGAGTGATAGTGCCTGAGGATCTCAAGGTGGCAAAGCATTGTGACAAGGTGGTGGCCAAAGCCAGAAGGATGCTGGGCTACATACAGAGAGGAAGAACCAACAGGAAAGAAGAGGTATTAGTGCCTCTGTACAGATCATTGGTGAGGCCTCACTTGGAGCATTGTGTTCAGTTTTACAAAGGATATAAAAAGACTTGAAATAGTTCAGAGGATGGCGGCCAAGAAGATATGGGGGCTGTTCCAGAAGGCATATAAAAAAAGAATTGAAGATCTCAAGATGTATACCCTAGAGGAGAGGAGAGACCGTGGGGATATGATACAGACATTTAAATACTTAAAGGGTATTAATGAACATACAAACCTTTTTCAAAGACAGGAAGCTGTAAAACTACAGACCTCACCACATTCAGAAAGACCCTGAAACATCACCTCTTCCTGCAACACTATGGCTCCACTCAACGACCAGTCATCTCCAATCAACTAAACAGCCACCCCACGCCACTCACTATACAGGACTCTAGCACAACATGTTAGCTCTACCAGAACCTGAGCACGACCATGTATATAGTATCTAAGAACGTCTATAATATCCTAGAATGTAAATACCCAGCCTATCCCTGTATATAGTTTATCCAGTTAAACCCAAGTTTACCATCCCTGTTCTCTGTAAGTCCAGTACGGGCTTCCACGACTGGACAAAGTTAATGTTTCTTGTAAACCGAGCTGAATTTGAAAAAGCGCGGTATAGAAAAGACTTTAAATAAATAAATAAATAAAAACTAGAGGACATGAAATGAAGCTGCAAGGAAGCAAACTTAAAAGCAACATCATGAAATGCTTTTTAATGGAAAGGGTGGTGGATGCCTGGCATGCCCTCCTGAAGGAGGTGGTGGAAGCAAAAACAGTGCCCGAATTAAAAAAGGCATGGGAGAGAGTATCACTACATAGCAAGAGGGTAGCATCAAAGCAAATGTAAATAGCTTCATAAATAGAGCAGGGTAACCCGTCTGGAGTGGAAGGTATAATAACCTTAAGCAAAGGCATAGAGGGGAGGTAACCTGCCCAGAGCGGCAGGCACACCTCTACAACTCTAGCCACCTTACTGGCTAGACGAGATGGACCATGCTGGTCTTTAGCTGCCATCATTTGCTATGTTACTTTGTACACGTGTAAATTTTGTAGGTATATGCGCATACAAGCAATTTGCATGCACTATACTCTTTTGACTCCCAAACAAACCAAATCGGCACTCGCCTGTAATAGTTAGTTATTTTATGGACTTGCCTAAGTGACTTCCTTTTTATGCAAACATCACGATGCTCCCTGTTTGTGCCCGTTCCTGAAAGTTCCTTGTTTTTCCTCTTAATAAATACAAGTTGCATAAGACGGGAGCTTATGGATCGCCAGGAGTCAGGACTGACTTGAAGGCACACATTGCATTGCATTTGCAAGACGTCCAAATCTAGAGTTCATGACATGTGCCTCCCCCCATCCTCCCTCCCCCTCTGCCTTCTATCTTATTCCTTTTCTGTTCAGGCATAATAAATATTCACAGGTGGGCACTGTGGTGTGCTTCTCAGTTGACTACGCTCATCCGCTCTGAGAGGGACTCAAAAGCACCTGTGGTTAGCAACAATGACTACAGAAGAGCAGAACCAAGCCTGGTTCACATCCTGCAGTTTATTATTTTTTTTTTATAACTTTTATTTAAGCTTTTCTTGAGTATACAAACAGTGAAAAGGAAAATAAATATAATAAACATACCAAATCTTCAAGAAAACAAAATACCACTCATCATAAGAATACACATCATGGAGAAAGAAACTCTTAAATAGAAATAAATAATAAGAAGAAATAAGGAGTAAAATAACATATACTCCACATAAGAGAGCTATTTAAGCAAAATCATTCCTCCCCCTTTTGCTCTCCGCTAGCCTCCTGTTCAGACAACCATTGACGCAGCGAAGCCACGTCAGTATATACATAATTCTGACCCTCAAGTGTAATTAAACATCGACATGGAAACTTGAGGAAAAAAGAAGCACCCAACGCTACAACCCGAGTTCTAAACTCCAAAAACTGCTTACGCCGAGCCTGAGTTGTCCGGCCCACATCTGGAAACACCTGCATTTTGAATCCACAAAATAGAACATCTTTGTATTTAAAGTAAGCACGAAGAACCCGAAGTTTGAGAGATTCCGTACTGAAGGTCACCACCAACGTGCAACGTTTAGAGATGAGATCCAGTGAATCTTCCAGAAAAGCGGTAAGGTCCTGTTCTACTGAAACATCAACTGGAGGGGGGGGAACCCCTTCCTTTGACAGTAGAGCAGGAACAAGTGTAGGAATACAATACAACTGTACCACATCCATTGTCTCACTAATATGTAACACTTCAGTGAAATATTTCTTCAACAAAATTTCAAACGAGAGCAGATGGGTATGAGGAAAATTTAGGAAACGTAAGTTCCTTGCCCTTTGCTGATTCTCAAGAGCTTCCAGTCTACATGATAGTGAGGCAACATCCCTGATAAGAGAGACATTGACGTCTCTACCAGACTGGAGCAAGTTATCAACACGGGCAAGAGACTGAGAAAAACCAACCAACTGAGAGTCAATAACTTGTACTTTATCTACAACAGAATGAGTAAATGTACATAGTGAAGAGACTGTTTTAGAAAATCTGGAGTCAATCTGCTGGAGTGCTAACCAAATGTCAGACAAAGTCACCTCATGGGTGGGGGAAGATGGAAGTTCCCCTATATCAGCTGGATCCACCGGGAGTAGAGTCGGGACAACAACAGGAGGGACAGAATCCACAGGCGTAGAAGATTGAGGAGGTTGAGGAGGAGGGGGAGGCGTCCGGAGTACAGGGCTAAGAGACGCCCCTTCCGAAGACAGATTAGCAGGCGGCAGGGGTAAAAGATGCCAGTCCATGGGGCCGCTCAGCTTACCTCGCTGACTCTCCTTTGCGACGGCTCTGTTCTCCATTTTCGCTTTGCGTTTCCCCATCGAACCCGGCACATTCAACTCCAGCGCTCAGAGAAAACCCTCAGAAGCACCGAAGGAGCACATAAGGAGCGTGTCAGGCCCCTTGCGACACGCCCCTTCGGACATGCCCCCGCAGGCCGCGCACACGCAGCCGCGTGTGAAGCAAGCGGATCTTATGGGGCTCAGTGGGGTCCTCAGCCCCAAGGGCGACCAACCAGCACCTGCTGCTGACCGAGCAGGGACCCGGCTCCCACCTGCAACGCCGCTCCGCGGAACAAGAACACCCGCGGCAGCTCTCAGGTACAAGAAGATCTTTCTCCCACATCCTGCAGTTTATTTTTTATTACTGGAAGTAGTGAGGATTGTGTGTCTGAAATATTCACGCATGAGTGCAGCTATATCGTGCAAAGCTACACATCTTTCAGGGGAAAAAAAAAATAATTTTGTCCTCAACAGAAGCACTTTATGCTTCTGTTACACCCTGGGGAATGATAAACCAAAAAATTGAAAATTTTGCAAAAGTAATTGTAAAATTACATCTTCCTGGTTTATCGAGATTTGTATCAATTTCTCCAATACATCGCCTTCTAAATATCATTTCTGGGAGGGACGTGACATCACCAGGCTGCATGGTCAGGTAAGAGAGGAGCTCCAAGCCCCAAAACCCATATAAAAGGTGGAAAAGAGGGTGAAACCCTGATGCTAAAGCCAACCAACGGATAAAAGTGCAGCGGAAGATGTTTGAGAAACGGAGATGGTTGTGATGCGGATCAAAAACGCAGATTTAAAAGAGTACATCTATTGGAAAATAAGGGGCCAGAGTCGGAGGGCGAAAAGATGGCAGACCCCAAAGAACAGCAGAGTGACCATGGCGAAATCGACTGACATGGAGGGAGTGAGCAGAGTTGAGATGCTCGGGCAAATTATGAAAAAATAAATGCAGCGGTGGTTTGCAGAGGTGAGGAGAGACATTACCGGGATAAAGAGGGAGGTGGCTGGAATTGTGGCAGGCCTAAGAACGGAGGTGGTGGAAGTGGGGAAACACGAGGAGCTGGATGGCAGGGTGGAAGAGACCTCTGTGGCCGTAGAATCTCTGAATCAAAGGGGTTCGGAGGGAGAAGAATTTTTGGACTGTGCAAAGATTGTAAATGAAATATTTGGTCAACTACTGAGAGCAGAGCCAATAGGGAAAGAGGTGGTCAGTATAAATGTGGACAGGGCACATAGGACCCTAGGCCCGTCAAGAAACCGGATGTCTAGAGATGGTGGTTTGCCTGCATGATTATGGAGTCAACGCATAGCTGCCCAAATTCATATGCAAAGGACATACCATAGCAGTGTTTGCAGACCTGGCATCAGCGACTCTGACAAAGAGGGCATTGAGTAGGTATGCAACAATTTTTAGACAGGAAAATGTGTGCTATAGATAGCTCTTTCCACAGGGCATTGTCTTTACAAAAAATGGAATTACTAAGCATTTGATGACAGAAGAGGAATTAAGAGCAGCAGTGACTGAGATGGGGTGTAAGAACTTGCTAGGGTATACAAACAACCCGAAAGGGTTCAGGAGTTGGAGGGACCTTCAAAGCAAATGGGAAGTAGCAGAAAGCAAAAGAAAACAGAAGGGACCCCGTGAGGTTAATAGAGACCGAAAGAGAACTGAGACTTTTTTTGAGACAATTTCCGAGATAACAAAATGGCACATTTGTCTGTGTGTGAAGAGACTTTCCATAGAAGTAGATAAGTGTGAGATCTGCTTAGAATAATTGGAAGGGAATGTTAATGTGGATATGGGGGGGGGGGGGGGTGCAGGGGATATGTGGAGCATGAATGAGTGAATGATTGGTGGTTGGAGACTGGGAGGGGGAGTTTTTTATGAATGTATGTATGGAGAGTAATGATGCGAAGGGAAAAGAAGGAATAAAAGAAACGGGAAGGATGGGCACCAGGGTAAAAAAGGGGAGGGGCTGGACATAGGGCCGGATGAGTCATTCCTTGAAGTTGGCGATCGCCGAGAGGGCGAAGGGAGGGTCTGGGAGGGGAGGAAAAGGGGGAGGAGGAGAGGGTCTGGGAGGGGGAGGAAGAGGAGTGACCTGATGGGAAAGGGGTGGGGTCCAAGGGTACAGATTATATACCTAAATGTGAAAGTTTTATCTTGGCAGAAGTGGCACAGTCTTTAAAGAGAGGGGGGAGAAATAAAGGGGATATATTACTTATACAGGAGACTCGTCTGAAGTCAAATTAGGAGGGTCTGCTGAGAATGAAAGTTTCCATGAGTATACCCAGCTGTCAATAAAAACAAAGCGAAGAAGGGGGGGAGTATATTATTTTCCAGATATTTTCGACAGCAGAGGAGCAAAAAATCCAAAGAGATGCGGAAGGGCAGTGGATAATATGGGAGGGTAAGGTAAATACTAAGCCGGTGATAGTGTGTGTGTTTGCATCCAATGAAGGGCAAAGGCAATTTTCTGACTACGCAGAAGAGTGGCAGAGGAAGCTGAGGCCCCTGCCATATTAGGGGGAGACTTCAGTATATCGCTGAATCCCTGTCTGGACAACACAGGGGGAGGGAGGATAGGGAAGGGGATCCATAAAGCCATACTGAAAAGACTAATGACATCCTTGGGGCTAGTAGTTGTTTGGAGGCAGAAAGTGGGTAACAAACGGGATTATGCCTTCTATTCCCAAGTGCACCACACGTATAGCCGCATAGACATAATCTTGATGGATTGGACCTTTGTCCCCCAGGTGCAGGAAGTAGAAGACCACGCCCCACTAGGGGGCAGGGTGGCTTGGAGGCAGAGGGAGGAGGGCCTTCCGTTTTGGAGGCTAAATGAATCTCTTCTAGAGGATAAAGAGACCATAGGAAAACTATGAACAGCAACTACAAGGTTTTTTTTTGTGTGTTTTTTTTTTTAAAGATAACTGTACCCCAGGTATGGGATTGAATGTGGTGTGAGATAGCTACAAGGCTTTTATGAGGCGAGAACTCATTAAGATAGGACAAGAACAAAGAAAGAAAGAGGAAGGATGGAAGCACAGTTGTGAGAGGAGTTGGTATTTTGGTCTGAGAAGCACGACAGAACATGGTGAATGAGAGCGCTGAGAGAAATAGAAAGAGTAAGAACTGCACTGAAAGACCTGCAAATGGAGAATGGGCTTTTTTTATAGAAAAATTACAGCAACATAATTATGAGCACAAAAATAAATTAGGGAGGTGGCTGGCCCGCAAAATGCAAGCCTGGAAGGTTCAGCAGAGTATATAGAGGATACGGAAAAAGCAAGGAGATATGGAGTTACATAAGAACATAAGAAATGCCATACTGGGTCAGACCGAGGTCCATCAAGCCCAGTATCCTGTTTCCAACAGTGGCCAATCTAGGTCATACGTACCTAGCAGTTTCCCCAAAAGACACAGGTTCTGCAGTGCTTGTACTAGGCCAAGCATTGATATCCTGGGTCCCTTTTTAATAGTGGTTTATGGACCTTTCCTCCAGGAACTTGTCCAAACCTTTTTTAAACCCAGCTATACTAACAGCCCTTACTACATCCTCCGGTAACAGATTCCAGAGTTTGATTACACGTTGAGAGAAGAAATATTTTCTCCTATTTGTCTTAAATAGTTTACCCTGTAGCTTCATTACATGCCCCCTAGTCCTTCTATATTCTGATAGCGTAAACAATATCTCCAGGAACAAGCAGGAATAAGTCCTCACATATGGGTACGTCGGTACCGACGGAGCCCGTGCGGGAAAGCTCCCCAGCTTCTTAGAATAGAAGCTTTTGGGACCTCCCACTGCACATGCGCACTGCCTTCCCGCCTTCCTGAACAGCTCTCCTCAGTTTCTCTTTTTCCGCGGAGCCAGCAGGTCGTGTTCCTGTCACCGCTGAAGAAATTGTTATTTTATTTGTTTCTTTAGACCGCGTACCTGCCTTCCCCATACCGATACCGGTATCGCCGGTCTTTTCTTTCTTTCTTTAAAAAATTATAATTCTTTTTTCTTATTTTTTAGCTTTTTGGTCACTTCAGAGAGGCCTCTCGGCCTACTCAATTTCTCCTCATGGAGAAGCCAGCCCCTGGATTTAAGAAGTGTACCAAATGTAATGCTGTTATTTCAGTCACAGACACCCATGAATGGTGTCTGAAATGTTTGGGGCCTGACCATTCCATACCGGACTGCCCATCTTGCTCCCACATGTCTAAACGTGGGCTGCAGAACCGGGCCAACAAATTCCATGTGCTGTTTGCTTCAGAGAATACAGCATCACAGTCATCCAGGTCTTCTTCTCCGGATGGATCTCAGGTAACCAAACCTTCTGTGGGCAAGTCCTCAAAGAGCAAATCTCCTTCAAAGCATCGAGAGGCTCTTAGCTTAGAACTTGAGGACCCTGCCCCAGCCAAACAACCCCGGCGGGAAGTCCAACTTCCAAAAACGCCAATTCAGGGGTCTCAGGTTGATATCGATGCTACGGCCTCGACAGATCACCTGTTAGCCTGCTCTGGGGTACCGGGTCACTCCGGTACCGACATCCAGGCAGCTATGGCGTCCATGGGCGATACTGTACAGTCCATGCAGCAGGCCGTCATGGCTTTCATTAAAGCTGCAACGCCATCGGTTCCGCTTTCAGCGGTTCCGGGCCCGATACCGGTATCGTCCGCCATGCCGGTATCGAGGCCGTCCACCTCTAAACGCAAGTCGGTACCGTATGGGCTTTCGCTCCATACCGGTTCCATACCCGATACGCCCGATATCGATACCGATCGGTACGCGTATCGTGCGTTAGAGGAAAGCACCGATTCCTCTGAGGATTTTCACTCCTCTGATGATTCTGCTGAGTTTTCACTCAACTTACCTGAGGAGCCCTCTTCTCCTAAAAGGAGAATGTCCCCTCCAGAGGATTTGTCCTTCCAGGACTTTGTTTTAGATATGGCTACAGCCCTTTCTATTACCACATCCTCTGAAAAGGAACCCAGATCCAAAAAACTGGATATTTTGGGATACTCAAAGGCCCCTAAGGAGGCAGTTACCCTGCCTATCCATGAAATCCTTCAAGAACAACTGATGGATTTCTGGGAAAATCCTTTGACTTTGTCTCCTTATTCCCGTAGGTTGGACACCATGTATAGGGTCCCTCCTTCTCCTGGTTTCCAAAAGACTCAATTGCCCCACCACTCTATTGTGGTGAAGTCTGCAATGAAGAAGATTAGGAGTACCAAAAGGCACTCTTCCACCCCTCCAGGACGGGAATGTAAGACTTTGGACTCTTTTGGTAGGAAAATTTTCCAGGCTAGTATGCTTATAGCCAGGATTAATTCCTACAGTCTCTATATGGGCATGTTCCTGGAGGAACTTGCCAAAAAGGTGCGGCATTTTGCCCCCTTTATCCCTGAGGATAAAAGTAGGGATTCCTTTCCCTAGTGAAACAACTCTTAGAGGTTTCTAAGTTCTCTAATAGGGCAGCATATGATTCCTTTGAGGGAGCCAGTAGGGCTTCGGGCATTGCTATTGCAGCCCGACGTCTTGCTTGGCTCCAGGCCTCTGATCTGGAACCTTGGGTTCTAGATGGCTTACGGAATCTGCCCTGTACAGGTGAGAACTTATTTGGGGAAGAGTGGCAAATCAAAGCCACCCAGATGGATGCTGAAAATGCCACCTTGGAAAGACTTTCAAAGTCCACTTCAATTCCTACTAAGAAAAAGTCTTTTAAAAGGCCTTACTATAAGAAGGCCAGAGTTGCTTCAAATACTGGCCAGCAGTCTTCTCAACCTCGCTATACTGCTAAGCGTCAGCAATCCAAACAAGCACGAGCTAAGCCTGCAGCAGCTACTGTAGCTCAGCAGGCTCCAACCCCTCAGGGGTTTTGACTTGCTCCTAGGGAACTTGCCACTTCTGGTTCTAACACAACCAGAACCTCTCACCATACCCGGAAGGTTGGTTCACTTTGCTCCCAGATGGGAACAAATCACAACAGAACAATGGACCCTCTCTATCATTCGAGAGGGTTACAAACTTCATTTCTCCAGCCTTCCTCCCCATCATATGGTGAGACCATTCAATTCTCCCCCATCTCTCCTAACCCTGTTGGGTCAAGAGGTTTCCTCTCTTCTTGCCCAAGGGGCCATAGAAGAGGTTCCTCTTCCTCAACAAGGGTCCGGTTTCTACTCCCCTTATTTTCTCATTCCAAAGAAGACAGGGGGATTCAGACCAATCCTAGATCTGAGAGAATTGAACAAATTTCTCTTCAAGGAGAAATTCAAAATGCTGTCTCTCGGCATTCTCCTTCCTTACCTCCAGGGTCAGGACTGGCTTTGTTCTCTAGACCTACAGGATGCGTATACACATATACTCATCCATCCATCCCACAGAAAGTATCTTCGCTTTCTGTTTCAGGGAAAACATTTCCAATACAGAGTACTCCCCTTCGGTCTAGCCTCTGCTCCAAGAGTATTCACAAAATGCATGGCAGTCGTAGCCGCATTTCTAAGAGGCATGGGAATCTTTGTCTTCCCATATCTGGACGACTGGCTCATCCGAGCTCCAACTCAGTCACAGGCCCAGATTTCCCTGGACCACACAAGGAGCCTTTTGCAGTATCTGGGACTGGTAGTAAACCTTCCCAAGTCCCAACTCATCCCTACTCAATCTCTAGAATTCATAGGGGCCCAGTTGGACACCATCACTGCAAGGGCCTACCTTCCACATGTTCGAGGCCAGCGCCTCCTGAGTTTGGCCTCCCAAGCTCAGTCCAGCACTCACTTGACAGCCAGGGAAATGCTACGCCTACTGGGTCATATGGCCTCCACAGTGCATGTGGTGCCCTATGCTCGTCTTCATATGAGAGCAGCTCAATGGACCCTGGCCACTCAGTGGACTCAGGCGTCAGGAGCGCTCTCAGACCAAATACAAACCTCCGATCGTCTGTTTTGGTCCCTCCACTGGTGGACTTCCACCAAGAATCTGTTGTTGGGGGCTCCATTTCAACCATTGCTACCCCAAGCAACCCTCACAACAGATGCCTCCCAAACAGGGTGGGGAGCCCATCTGCAAACTCTCTCCACTCAGGGCACTTGGTCTCTACAGGAGACCACCCTTCATATCAATCTTCTGGAACTGCGAGCAATTTACCTTGCCCTCAAGGTCTTCCACTCCCTCCTAGCCAACCTCACTGTCCTAGTTCAGACGGACAATCAGGTGGCCATGTTTTACATAAACAAACAAGGAGGGACGGGCTCTCTGTCGCTTTGCAACGAAGCTCTAAGACTATGGGCCTTCGCCAGAGAGCATCAGATTCACCTGCTAGCAGTGTATCTCCCAGGAGTTCAAAACTCTCGGGCAGACAGGCTCAGTCGAGTTCTGCTGCCACACGAATGGTCCCTACATTTGGACCAAATAAACCGAATCTTTCAGGAATGGGGGACCCCGGACATAGACCTCTTTGCAAGTCCGTGGAATGCCAAACTTCCCCGGTTCTGTTCCAGAACTCCGTGTCAGGGAGCTCAGGCTACGGACGCCTTTCTCCTGAATTGGAGTCAGGCATTCCTATATGCCTTTCCACCCATTCCTTTGATTCCCAAGACTCTGTTCAAACTCCAGAGGGATCATGGAACTATGATCCTCATAGCTCCACGCTGGCCACGCCAAGTGTGGTTCCCTCTACTTCTACAGCTCTCCCGGGGATCCTACTTGGATCTGGGAGCTGCGCCAGACCTCCTGTCTCAGGAGGAGGGGACTTTGTGGCACCCAAACCCCAAATCCCTTCACCTCAGTGCTTGGTTACTGAAGGCTTAAGCCTTCAAGACTTTCATCTTTCCCAACCAGTGAAAGATATCCTTTCTGCCTCTAGGAAACCCTCTACCAGGCGTTCCTATGCTTTCAAATGGAAACGTTTTTCCATTTGGTGTGCTCAGCAGGGTCTTGACCCTCTGGCACTTCCTTTGAATTCTCTTCTTGATTATCTCCTGCATCTATCCAATGCAGGCCTCAAGACGAATTCGGTAAGAGTCCATTTAAGTGCTATTGCAGCATCCTTGCAACATATAAATGGACAACCTATCTCCTCTCATCCTCTTGTTGCAAGATTCATGAGAGGCCTGACTCTCACTAAACCTCCCATCAGACCACCCCCGGTCGCATGGGATTTGAATCTAGTGCTCGGTCAACTTATGAAGCCACCTTTTGAGCCAATGTTTTCCACCTCCTTGAAATTTCTTTCCTGGAAGGTCATCTTCCTCATTGCAGTCACTTCGGCTCGCCGCATCAGTGAGCTGCAGGCTTTAGTGGCTAATCCACCTTACACAAGATTTCATCATGATAAGGTGGTCCTTAGGACGAATCCCCACTTTATGCCTAAAGTGGTCTCGCCTTTTCATCTTAATCAAGAGGTATATCTACCTGTCTTTTTTCCAGCTCCTCATGCATCCAATGCAGAGAGGAACCTTCATACTCTGGATTGTAAAAGAGCTCTCGCTTTTTACCTTAATAGGACTCAGCCACATCGAAAGTCTTCTCAACTTTTTGTGGCCTTTGATCCTTCCCATTTGGGACTTCCAGTCTCCAAGCGTACACTTTCCAATTGGATTGCTCAGTGTATTTCTTTTGCTTACCAGAGCAAAAACATTTCTCTGGAAGGCCATGTCACTGCTCACAATGTGAGGGCCATGGCAACTTCTATGGCTCATCTGCACTCTGTTTCCATAGATCAGATCTGTCGAGCCGCTACCTGGGCCTCGGTTCATACCTTCACAGCCCATTACTGTTTGGACAAGGACTCCCGCCGGGATGCCTTGTTTGGCCAGGCTGTCCTCAAGCACCTGTTCCATTCCTAAACAACTCCTGCCCACCTTCCCAGAATGGATGCCTGAGATCCATACGAAGATGGCGAACCTTTACAGGGGATCCCATGCATCTAAGCTAGGGAGTCCCCATATGTGAGGACTTATTCCTGCTTGTTCCTGGAGATAGCACAGTTACTTACCTGTAACAGGTGATCTCTGGGAACAGCAGGAATTAGTCCTCACAACCCACCCACCTCCCCTAGGAGTTGTATCTTTTATCTATCTATCTTCCTGTCCTCTCTCTGTTGACTCAGCTATAAACTCGAAACTGAGGAGAGCTGTTCAGGAAGGCGGGAAGGCAGTGCGCATGTGCAGTGGGAGGTCCCAAAAGCTTCTATTCTAAGAAGCTGGGGAGCTTTCCCGCACGGGCTCCGTCGGTACCGACGTACCCATATGTGAGGACTAATTCCTGCTGTTCCCAGAGATCACCTGTTACAGGTAAGTAACTGTGCTTTATCCACGTTTATCCGTTCCACTCCATTCATTAATTTATACACCTCTATCATATCTCCCCTCAGCCGCCTCTTTTCTAGGTTAAAGAGCCCTAACCTTTTTAGCCTCTCTTCATAGGAGTAGCCTTCCATCCCCTTCACCAATTTGGTGGCTCTTCTCTGTACTTTTTCTAATAACTCTATGTCCTTTTTAAGATACGGTGACCAGAATTGCACACAATATTCAAGGTGCGGTCGTACCATGGAGCGATACAGAGGCATTATAATATCCTTTGTTTTATTCTCCATCCCTTTCCTTAGGATACCTAGCATTCTATTTGCTTTCTTGGCCGCCGCTGCACACTGGGCGGAGGGTTTTAACATGTTATCCACGATGACTCCTAAATCTTTTTCCTGGGTGGTGGTTTCTAATGTGGAGCCTTGCATCTTGTAACTATAGTGTGGGTTGTTCTTTCCTAGGTGCATAACTTTGCACTTGTCCACATTAAATTTCATCTGCCATTTGGATGCCCAGTCTTCCAATTTATCCAGATCCTCCTGCAGTTTTCCACAATCCTCTTGGGTTTTAACAACTTTAAACAGTTTTGTGTCATCTGCAAATTTGATTACCTCACTAGTTATTCCCTTTTCCAGGTCATTTATGAATATGTCAAAAAGTAGCGGACCCAGTACAGATCCCTGGGGTACTCCACTATTCACCTTTTTTCCATTGGGAATATTGGCCATTTAGCCCTACCCTCTGCTTTCTATCTTTTAACCAGTTCCCGATCCACAATAGTACACTGCCTCCTATCCCATGACTTTTTAGCTTCGCCAAAAGTCTCTGATGGGGGACCTTGTCAAAAGCTTTCTGAAAGTCCAGATACACTATATCAACCGACTCACCTTTGTCTACCTGTTTATGCACACCTTCAAAAAAACAGATCAGATTAGTAAGACAAGATCTGCCTTGTCTAAAGCCATGTTGGCTGTCTCCCATTAGGCCATGACTATCTACATGCTGTGTAATTTTGTTCTTTATGATGGCTTCTACCATTTTCCCTGGTACTGACGTCAGGCTCACCGGTCTGTAATTTCCGGGTCACCCCTGGAACCCTTTTTAAAAATTGGTGTTACGTTGGCGACCCTCCAATCTTCAGGTATTACAGATGATTTTAATGAAAGTTCACAGATTACCAATAACAGGTCTGCAATCTCATATTTCAGTTCTTTCAACACTCTGGGATGTATACCATCCGGTCCAGGTGATTTGCTACTATTCAGTTTATCAAATAGTTGTAATATATCTTCCCGGTGTAGCGATATTTCTCTCAATTCCTCTGCAGTATCACCTTTAAATACCACTTCAGTCTTGGGTAACACCCCTACATCTTCCTCAGTAAAGACCGAAGCAAAGAATTCATTCAGTCTCTCTGCTATAGCCTTGTCTCCTCTTACTGCCCCTTTTACCCCTCTATCATCTAATGGTCCAATTGACTCTCTCACAGGCCTTTTGCTACGAATGTACTTGAAAAAGTCTTTATTTCGTGTTTTTGCTTCCGTAGCAAGTTTCTTCTCAAATTCCCGCTTTGCCTGCCTTATCAATGCTTTGCATTTAACTTGCCAGTGCTTGTGCTGTTTCCAGTTTTCATCATTTGGCTCTTTTTTCCATTTTTCTGAAGGTTGCTCTTTTGGCAGCAACAGCCTCTCTGACCTCACCTTTAAACCATGCTGGCAGTTTTTTGGACTTTCTTCCACTTTTCTTAATGCGTGGAATACAGCTGGTCTGGGCTTCGAGGATAGTATTTTTAAATAACACCCAAGCTTGCTGTAAGTCTTTAACCTTTGGAACCGCTCCTTTTAGTTTTTTCCGAACTATATTCCTCATTCTATCATAGTCACCCTTTTGAAAGTTAAAAGGTAGTACTGTGGATTCCTTTACTATCTGTCCTCCACTGATTAAATCAAACATGATCATACTATGATCACTATTGCCAAGTGGTCCCAACACCCTTATTTCTTGCACCAGATCTGGCGTTCCACTAAGGACTAGGTCCAGTATGGCTTCCCCTCTGGTCGGTTCATGAACCAGCTGCTCCAAGAAGCAGTCATTTATTTCATCTAGAAACTTTATCTCTTTAGCTTGTCCTGCTGTGACACTGTCCCAGTCGATACCGGGGTAATTGAAATCACCCATTATTACTACTCTGTTGTGGCTTTTGTTAGCTTCCTTGATTTCTTTGAGCATTTCATCATCCATTTGTTCATTCTGGCCAGGTGGTCGATAGTATACTCCCACTGCCATCACCTTCCCCTTCATAAATGGAATTTCAATCCATAGAGATTCTACAGCATATTTTGTTCCCTGCAAAACTTTAATCCTTTCTGACTCAATGCCCTCTCTAACATAGAGCGCAACCCCTCCACCAATTTGTTCAGCTCTATCATTACGATATAGTTTGTATCCAGGTATCACAGTGTCCCACTGGTTATCCTCCTTCCACCATGTCTCTGAGAGTGCAATCATATCTAACCTCTCATTTAATGCTATATATTCTAATTCTCCCATCTTATTGTTTAGACTTCTAGCATTGGCATACAAGCATTTTAGAGACTGCATTTTATTAATATTAATCTGGCTATTGGTAGGCATGGGTAATTGGGAATCTTTATGCTCTGTCTGCTCCTTACTCAAGGGCATTTGGGCTACTATACTCCCTTTTGGAACCTCACTGCTTTTGGTAGTATCCTTCAAGGATACCTTTGTCCGAACCGTGCGCTCCTGGGTGACTGTCGGCTTTCCCCTATTTTCTAGTTTAAAAGCTTCTCTATCTCTTTTTTAAAGGTTAATGCCAGCAGTCTGGTCCCATCCTGATTAAGGTGAAGCCCATCCCTTCGGAAGAGCCCCCCCTTTCCCCAGAATGTTCCCCAGTTCCTAACAAATCCAAAACCCTCATCCTTGCACCATTGTCTCATCCACGCATTGAGACTCCGGAGCTCTGCCTGTCTTTTGGGTCCTGCACGTGGAACAGGAAGCATTTCGGAGAACGCTATCCTGGAAGTTCTGGATTTCAACTTCCTACCTAAAAGCTTAAATTTAGCCTCCAGAACTTCCCTACCACATTTTCCTATGTCATTGGTACCAACATGTACCAAGACAGCAGACTCCCCCCAGCACTATCTATGATCCTATCTAGGCGGTGCGTGAGATCTGCTACCTTCGCACCAGGCAGGCATGTTACCAGGCGATCCTCACGTCCACCAGCCACCCAGCTATCTACATTCCTAATGATTGAATCACCAACTATAACAGCTGTCCTGACCCTCCCCTCATGGGGACATGGCCCTGGAGAAACGTCCTCGGTGCGAGAGGGTTTTACATCACCTGGAGGACAGGTCCTAGTTACAGGATCACTTCCTGCCACACCAGGGTGATGCTCTCCTGTCACGTGACCTCTCTCCTCCATGGCAACAGGGATGCTGCCAGACTGGAGGTGGGACTTCAGGACTATATCCCTGTAGGTCTCGTCCATGTACTTCTCTGTCTTTCTTATGTCTTCCAGGTCTGCTACTCTAGCCTCTAGAGAACGGACTCGTTCCCTGAGAGCAAAGAGCTCCCTGCACTTAGTGCATATGTAGGACCTCTCACCAACTGGGAGATAATCATACATGTGACACTCGATGCAAAAGACTGTTCACAGCTAATAAGATACTGCAGGCCTTTGTTGACTTCTATCAGAAGTTATATTCATCAGAAATAGAAGGTGGGGTAGAAAAAGGGATGAACTTTCTCCAAAATCTTCCACTGGAAGAGTTGCAGGAAGGTGAGCGAAAAGAGTTGGGGAAAGCTATTGTAGTGGACGAAATTCTGCTAGCCGTTAGAGGGCTAAAGGAAGGGTAAGCCCCTGGCTTAGATGGCCTGACGGCATGCTTCTAAAAAGTATTTGGAGAAATAGCAGAAATATTAAGAGACATTCAATATAGTGACCCAAGGCCAGGGGCAGCTCTATGATGAGGCTGAGTGAGACGGTAGGATCAGGCAGCAACTTTTTGGGGGCGGCAAAATTGCCCCCAAAAAGACCACCTCACTCGGCCTTCAAAATAAAAAAAAAACACTTGGGCTGAAGAAGCAGCTGCTGCTGCTGCAGTGGCGGCAGCAGCAAAATGAAGAGCCCAGCGGTCGCGGCCGCCGCTTCCCCAGAGAGTCGTACCTGTTTCCCCTCCGCACTGGCTCAGCTTTTGCAGAGCCGCGCAAAGGGAGTGTTTCCCTTTCGCGCGGCTCTGTTAAAGCTGTTAAATCCTGTTTCCCATCAGTGCCACGGGCTCAGCTTTAACAGAGCCGTGCGAAAGGGAAACACTCTCCCTTCGCGTTGCTCTGCAAAGCTGTGCCGGCGCGGAGGGGAAATGCTGCCTGGCACGGCTCTCCGGGTAGGCAGCGGCCGCGACCGTGAGGCTCTTCATTCTGCCACTGTCGCCGCTGCAGCAGCAGCTGCTTCTTCAGCCCGAGGGTGGGTTTTTTTTTTTTTCAATTTCCCTGGGCTGGGGGGTCTAGGACTGGAAATGGGCTGATGGGGGGGGGGTGGTTAGGACTGGTAATGGGCTATGGGGAGGGGTTAGGACTGGTAATGGGCTACGGGGGGGCTAGGACTGGAAATGGGCTGATGGTGGAGGTAGAACTGGAAATGGACTGATGGGGGTTTAGAACGGGAGGGGGGCTAGGACTGGACATGGGCTGATGGGAGTGTTAGGACTGGTAATGGGCTATGGGAGGGGGCTAGGACTGGAAATGGGCTGATGGGGGGGTTAGACCTGGAAATGGACTGATCGGGAGGGGGGGCTAGGACAGGAAATGAACTGATTGGTGGGGGCTAGGACTGAAAATGGACTTATTGGGGGGTTACGACTGGTAATGGGCAGATGGGCTAGGACTGGAGTGGGCTGATAAGGGGTATAGGACTGGAAATGAGCTGGGAGAGGAAATGGGTTAATGCGGGAGGGGAGGGGAGTGCTGCTGGCCCTGGAAGCAAACTAGGGGCTAGGGCTACAAATGGGCTGATACAAAGGGATGGGAGAATAGGACTGGAAGAGAGCAGTTACTGAGAGGGTCTGCCAGGGGAAGGAGGGGGAAGGAAGGGAGCTGACATGGGGGAAGGAGGGGGCTGGAAAGGAGCTGACACCTGGGATGTACTGAAGGGAGCTGGAAGGGAGCTGACACTTGGGGATATGAGTGGTAGGTGGCTGGGTAATGGGGAGGAGGCTGGAAGGGAGCTGACTGGGGGGTGGCACTGAGAGTGGATCTGAGCTGATACCTGGGATGGTATTTGGACTAGAAGGGGCTCGACAGTGGGGAAGGAGGGGGACTGGAAGGGAATGCACACCAGTGGCAGTTGTGGGAATGCAAGGCGGTTGACATTGGAAGGTACTGGGAGGGGAGGACTGGAAAGGGGGCTGATACTGGGGAGGGTTACTGGAGCTGGAAATAAACTGATGGAATGAAGTGAAGAAAACAAAAGAAGAGATAAGAAATGGCAGATGGACCATGGACCATAGACCACAGAAAGAAAGTTAAGAGAAGACAGAAAAGCAGAAGCCTCAGATCGGGATCAGCATGATCAGAGAATAAAATGGTCAGACAAAGGTAGAAAAAATAATTTTATTTAATTTTAGTGATTGGACTTTGTGCTTATTTTTATATTTTACACAGTATTGGGGAACTGCATCTCTTATTTATCTGATGTTGCACTGCATGTGGACTCTGGCTTCTTGGGGTTTCAGTTTAAATTTTGTCTACATATTTTTACTTTAGATTATGGTTTTTCATTCTGTACTTGGTGAGGGTCGATGTTGTGAGTGTGTGACTGAGGTCAGGTGTTCTGTTAACATGGAGTTTGTACATAAAGATCTATACTGTACTGTAGTAATTTGACTTGTTCAGCTTTTCAAATAGGTTTATGGATGTTCCAGGGCCCACTGTAGTATTTACAGTGATGCTTTTTTTGGATGGGCTCCTTATGTGAATTTTGGAAATTTGTGCTGATATGATATGGTAGGTTTGCTCTTTGTTGTAGGGTTTTGTATTGGTTCACAATATGCCTGGTACTGAAGAATAGTGGTGGTGGTTGTTAGTGAGAGATCAGAATCAGATTTTTAACATTTTTTAAATATTGAGTTCTGTGGGTGACTGTCCTGGTTCTGCTCTGCATCTACTGTGGATGCAAAATATATATTGAAAAAGAAAAAGCAAGAACCATAACGCAGTTTATAACAACAAAATAAAAATTAGTTATAATTTAGTTTTATAAACTGTGCTGTTGGTTCTTGCTGTCTTTTGGTTCCTTGGTGTGCAAACAGGACCGTACCTAGCCCTGTGCAAGCGGTGCAGCCGCACAGGGCGCAAAGGCTTGGGGGGTGCATTTCAGCTGTCTGCTGTTGCCCTGCCACCGCTGGCAGGATAATAGCAGGCAGCCAAAATGCACCCCAAGCCTTTTCGCAGCACTTTAAGCAGGTCTGGTCCCTCCTTCCTCTGATGCGATGTCAGAGCAGGGAGAGACAGAGCTGCTTAAAATGCCGGTGCCTTTCAGATCAGGCGCATGCCCCCTCCTCCTCCCAATACCTCTGTCCAGCGCTGCCTGCTCTTTTCCTGCTGCTGGCACCTCTGTGAAAAAAACAGAGGGCGGCGACAGCAGCAGGGAAAGAACAGGCAGCACTGGACAGAGGTATGGGGGGAGAGGGGGGGGGGGCGTGCGCCCAAGCTGCAAGTCGCACAGGGCGCGATTGCAGCTCGATATGGCCCTGTGTGCAAACATCTTGCATTTCTTCCATATAATCTAATCGGCTTTTTGGTTTGGTTCAGTCTTTGATTGGATTTCTGAAAAGGGGGGGGGGGCCGCCATCTCATTCTTCGCCTCAGGCAGTAGATTGCCTTGAGCTGCCCCGCCTCTTTGCCTTGGTAATAGAGCCCCTGGCAGTGGCAGTACGGGCTTCTGGAGATACAAGAGGAGTGGAAGTAGGGGGCAGAGAATACAAAATGGTGTGTTATGCAGATGACATAATCTACGGTATATCGTAAGTAAGCCACTGTTGACATTACCCAATCTGCTGAAGCTGATAGAGAACTATAATAGGGTCTCTGGATACAAGATAAACTTGACAAAAACGGAAATAATGAAAATTGTATTAGAACAACAGCTAGAAGATAGACTGAAAGCAGCTTTTGCGTTTAAATGGAGGAAAGAAGCAATTAGATATTTAGGGATACAGTTAGGAAATAAAATAAAGGGGTTGTTCAAGCTTTACTATACCCCAATGTGGCGGCAGATAATGCAAGATTTGGACATATGGGATAAACCCTACTTTTCATGGGAGAGGGGAGGATTGCAATCATAAAAATGAAAATTCTACCGTGCCTGCTGTTCTTGTTTCAAATATTGCCCATCTCAGTGCCTGAGCTCTTCATGAGAAGGTGTTAGTACAGTATATTTGGGTATATATGGAAAAAGAAACCACCCAGGGTTAAATAGGCAAGTGATGTGCTGGAGAAAACAGGAAGGGGGAATGGGAGTCCTGGATTTGCGGGGCTATTATCAGGCCACCAACTCCAAGAATTGATTGAATGAGGGGACAGGTGGGGCAATATACATTGGGTAGACATGGAGTGGGGGCTTATGCAAGGGGGGACCCCAGGAGAGCAGTATGGGAAGGAGGAGAGGGAGTAGACCAGGGTGGTGCAGACCATCCATTTGTACAGATGGTCAGCGGAATTTGGAAGGGGTAAACAAACATTTGGCAAGGGGGGGGGGGCGACTATCTCCAGGAACAAGCAGGAATGAGTCTTCACATATGGGTATGTCGGTACCGACGGAGCCTGCGCGGGAACGCTCCCCAGCGTCCAATCAGAAAGCTTTTGGGAGCATCCCTCAGCGCCTGCGTGCTGCCTTCCCGCCTTTCCAACTGTCCCTCCTCAGTTTTTGTTTTTCCGCAGAGCCGGCAGGACGTCTTCCTGTCACTGCAGAAACTTTTTTCTTTAGTTTTTTAATTCTTGTTTTCTTGTGGTCGCGGCTGTTTTCCCGCCGCCACCGGTACCGCCGGTGGGGTTTTTTCTTTTCTTTTTCTCAAACTGAGGGACAGTTTTCCCTCAGTTTCTGTCTTACAATTTTTTGGGCCTATAAGGCCTCTCCATCATGGAGTCGTCTTCTCCTAAGAAGTGCCTTCACTGTGGAAATACAGTTTTCTTTTTAGACTCCAATGACTGGGTCGTGACCCTTTTTCCCCTGAATCGTCAGGCTACAATACTGTGAGGAGAGATTCTCTCTTTCGAGTTTCCCTCGATACCGTTTTCCCTCCCTTTGGCAGGGCACCGGCCATTTCTTCTCTACAGGATCAGGTAACCCACAAACAGTCTGTTAAGACTAGCCAATCCTTGAGTGGTAAGTCTCATGCTAAGCATGCTGACGGCCCCGGCCTTGCCCTCAAGACCCCATTGGCATTAAAACCCCGGCGGGAGTCTTCGGGCTCCAAAGCATTTCAGGGGTTTCAGGTTGTTCCTGGGGCTCACCCCTCACAGAACATACCTGAGCCATGCTTGGTGGTGGCATCCGCTTCGAGCGGTACCGATGCATCGGCACCGGTGTTGAGTGTTCCGCTCTTCACCAGGGATCGTCATCTGGCGTTCTCGGTACCTTCGGGACCGACCGAAACGTCCCAGATTGACTTTCCAGTATCGGCAGTACCGCCGATACCACCACCGACGTCGGTACCCTCTAGGCATGCATCGATAGACTCGCTTCCTTCGATGCTGAGTCTAGAATCGATTTCTAGTCTAGAGGACTGGGTACTGATGCGTCTCGGAACCGATGTTTACCGATTCCGCATGCACGGTACCGAGGATAATCGCCAAGGGTTTTTAGTTACCTCGGTACCGCTTGAGCAGCCTCCAATGACTGCTTCGGTGTTGGTTTCGCCTTCGATTCCGGCACAACTACCGGTATCGGTATCGATGCTGGTACCTGCAGTATCATCGGAACCAGCTCCTTCCACGCTTTTTTCACCTGGATCGCTCCTCTCTATACCTAGTTTGGAGTCGATACCTGGCATGGATGATGCACTACTGACTGTCTCAACTCATAACTGCCAGTTCCAGTGTCCATCCATTACAAATCCTGTTCTGCACCGGACAGGTACATCCTCCGGTGCCCAGGCTACCTTTTCAAATTTAGCCTGTCCAGGGATGGTTCCCATCGGAGATCCTTCTTTTCAGAAATTTCTCCTTGACATGGCAACCTTCCTTAATATTCCTATCCCTGGCTATGAGTCTTCTCAGGGTTTTTCTGCAGGAAAGGAAAATATAATGCTTCCTTTACATCACTCTTTGCAGAATCTTCTTCTGGGGATATGGGAAAAACCTTTAAAGGTTTCTTCACCTCCTACAGCAACTGATCTTCTGTATCAGGTGCCCCCCTCTCCAGGATTTCAAAAGCCTCAACTTCCCCATCATTCCATTGTAGTGGAATCAGCAATGAGGAAGGTAAAAAGCAAGAAAAAACATTCTTCTTTCCCGCCAGGGCGTGCATCCAGAACACTGGATGCCTTTGGACGTCAAACCTTCCAAACATCTATGCTGGCAACAAGGATTCTCTCATATATTTTCTATATGAGTCTATCCCTTCAGGAGATCACAAAGAAATTATCTCTTTTGACTCCTTTTCTATCAGAGCCCAAGGCTACAGACTATCCCTTACTTCTTAGTCATAGCCAAAATATCTCTTGGTTTCTTTCTCGTGCTTCCCTAGACTCTTTTGAGTCTGTTAGCAGAACTTCTGCTATAGCCATAGGAGCACGTCGTAAAGCCTGGCTCCAAGCATCAGACTTGAGTAGATGGGCACAACAAAGACTGAGTAATACTCCTTGTAGTGGAGAAAATCTCTTCAATAAGGAGTCCTTACGTCAGGTTGCTCATTGCTCCACTGACTTTCCTGTTTCTGAGGGCCATCCTAAGCCCTCTCCTTCCTCAGCAGGTAGGAAATGCCCTACCAAACCTTCTTTCCCTAAAAGAAAGAGGTTTTCCTCTTCTCCTGCCCATCATTCGGATGTTCCCAAGCAGGGGAAGTCTCGCCCTGGTCTGAAGAATCCAAACTCTAGCCAGGTTGAATAAACACAGTAACCATAGGTTTCTGATTTATCTTTTTATAACTACAGTTAATTTCTTTTCAGCAGAAGTTTTTCACGGTTTTTCCATTCAAAACTCTGCTCAGGGATTCCTATTCTCAGGAAATCCATTTACTCTTCAGTATGCTGAACTGTCAGGATATTCATGTCTATAAGTTACAGGGTTTTCCACCTCTTCCTGACTAGAAGAGAGGTTTAGCAACTATCACATGATAGTTTCTCTGTACCAGCATGAATTTTTTCCTTCCAGGGACTTACCATGTGGTAAGTCCTTCTTCAGCTTCTATTTCTACCCTCTTCGCTAGGGTTTCCCCTGTAAGAGAAGTACCATACAATTGAAAGACTTTTCTTGTCTTTCTTTTCACTGTAGAGTTTCTTCTCCTGAGTAAACTCCCTTCTTTATCTGGGCAGCTCTGCAGACAGAGACAGCTTGCTCTCTTTGTTCAGTCTGTTCTCTCTGTTTGTCGCAGACCGACTCTCTCTGTTGTCCTATTCAGTAGCTGCCCATGCAGGAGTTCCAGTAATTGACTACTGGTACTTTTCCACAAGTCCCAGTCTTGTCTTCCACCACTCCTGTCTGGCCTTAGTAGTGATTCCAAGACAGTTTTCTACATCTTTCTTGGATAATCCTTTTCACTACAGGCTTCTTACACTATCTTCTACCCTTGCCATCTCCAATCTCTGGGTTTGGCAACGTAGTGGACGTGGCTGTCAGTTTTCTCCATCAGCCTGTTCTACATCCCAGTTCTCCTGCATAATGCTCTCTGCAATCCTACTGAGAAGCTTTCCACTATGGGTCCTTGCTAGAGAGCATAGAGTTTCTCTAATGGCTATCCATCATGGTTGAAAAAGGCTTCCTCAGTCATCCCCTATGACTGTGAGGGTTCTTCACACCCTACTATCTTCTTTTTTAAAAAAAAAAAAAAAAAAAAGAGGGAAAAGGACATAAGCCTTCTCCACGTGAAAGTCTAAGAGTTATCCCATTCCTATAGGGAATATACTCATTTTTTTTTTCTTGCAGCTTGTCCTCATGGTATCCTAATACTTCAAGGACAGCACATATTAATCTGGAAAACGCCTGATACCTCCTTTGTCCCTCACGTAGGTCAACCTGGTATCTCATTTTGTGCGTTTCTGTCCTTTTACCATGCTGGAGTTCCACAGGATTCCGGACTTGCTGTTTACAGACTGATATTATCCTCTGTTTTTTCACGTAACCATCCTGGTTATTCACTGGATAGCATTCCTTTACCATCATCTCTGGGGGAATAGATTCTCTATATATCTTCTCAAGTAGGTTTCACCTCCTTGTTCTTAGATGAATCTTTTCCCTTCACATCTCCATGTGAATGTCCTGATATGCATAGCTCTGTCTGCTTAGTTGCAGGCATCTATCTTTAGACCTATATATTCAGGTATATATATATATCTATGTATATATATACCTATATACATCTCTGTAGATGTATCTGTCAGCTAAGTGTGCATATGCTATGCCCTTTAGATCTCATTATATATCTATATCTATATCTATCTATCTATCTATCTATCTATCTATCTATCTACACACACATATATCTACATATGTGTGTATCTGTCCAGATACTTATTATAGGTAGATATGTATTTCCATACTTATCTCTCTGACTGTCTATACTCATAAAGGTTTTTACCTTCCTGTATGTTTCTGACAGTGGGCTTGCACAGCTTCATACTGTTCCACAGTATGTTTTGGATATTATGCACACAACCACTGCTGTGGTACTGACAGCCCTACCGTATCCTAGGTTTACGTATCCCTGAAGCTCCATGCCCCAATGTCTTCCTACCTCTCACCAGTTAGGAAAGACATGGTGGATTTTCAGTGGATTTCAGATTCAATTCCTCAAACATCTGTCCTTTCTTGTGAGTATGGGGTTCTTCTCATACCCTTTCCTCCCTCAAGGACTAGGTCTGTTTGTCCAGATCGGTCAGTCTTCCTCTTTTGCTCCTACCTCTGAATACTTTTGTAGCCAAAAGAGTTTTCGGCTTTCCATGAAGCTTCCCACTGAAGACCTGACGTGTTTGTGCTACCCCAATTGAATCCTGGGGTCACCTCTCACTTCCAGATGTTGACCTCCACCTTCACTCCAGTGAGGTCACCTTGAACATTATTCTACTGGATCCCCAGTAGACTCCATCAGCCTCTCTACTTCCTGCAATCCAGTAGGTGAGTGTCATATGGTGATTGTTTATTTCAATATTATGGTGGTTGTTCATTTCAATATATCTTTTGATAATGATCATACATACAAGGACTCCTTGTGGATAGTCCTTTCTTAGGTTAGCTGTTTCTTCTGCAGCTCCTCTCTTTTCAACTCCTGCCCTCCATCCTCAGGATGCCTGGCCATATGAGGTGTAGCATGTTTTCAATCTTCAACATGTTGGTGATTTTAATGTTCATGTGGATTCCCCTTCCTCTCAACGTGACCTCTCCTTTCTCTCCCTGCTTTCTGATCTTTCCCTCTCCCAGCATGTCCAACTCCCTACTCATGTAGCTGGCCACACTTTAGACTTAGTTATCTCCCGTCACCCCTCTTCCTTTGTTCCCTCCTCTTTCTCCTCCCAGCCCCTTCCTTGGTCAGACCATTATTGTTTGTTTTGTCCTTCCCTGTCCTCTCTCTCCCTCTCCCCCTTCTTCCCCTCTACTACCCTCCGCTCGCTCAGCTCGTCATCTCACCCCTGACTCCATCCAGCTCTTTCCACCCTCGGACACTCTTTTCCCTAAGGACTTCTCTCTGCTTTCTGTTGACGTTCAAGCCCAGTACTGGGACTCCTCTCTCTCCACTGCTTTGGATAGGATTGCTCCCCTGCGCCCTTCTTCTGTAGTCTGCCACCGCCCCAATTCCCCCTGGTATCTTCCAGGTTTTCGTCTTCACCGCTCTCACCTACGTCGGGCTCTCTGTCACTGGCGTAAGTCCCCCTCACCTGCTACTCTTTCTCATTTCCGTTACTGTCACTCTCACTACCGCTCCCTTCTGCACTCCGCTAAGCGGGATTATTTTTCTAGGCTTATCTCTTCTTCGGCAAATTCCACTCGTCAGCTATACCGTATCCTCCATACTCTTTCTGCACCCTCCTCGTCCCCTGCCGTTTCTCTTCCTGCTATATCCTCCTCTAATAACCCCACACCTGATGCTTTGGCTTCATTTTTTGCTGGCAAGGTCCTTTCCATCCGGCAGCTTTTCCCCTCCTGTCCCCCCCCTCTCTCTCCCCCTCCTCCTCTTTCCCCAGTTCCCTCCTCTGCATCAGTTTCCCCTACTGTCCCTCCTCTCTGTTGGTCTGTATTCCAGCCCATCACACTCTCTGAGCTTTCTACTGTTCTTTCTTCCACTCGGAAAACCACTTGTCCGTCCGATCCCATACCTTTTCACTGGCTTGCTGAGCCCTCTCTGGCTCTCCTCCCTTTTGTTCTTTCCATCTTTAACACCAGTCTCTCTTCCGGTACTTTCCCCTCCCACTGGAAGCATGCTCTTATCCGTCCCCTCCTGAAGAAACCTTCTCTGTATCCTGCCTCTGCCTCTAACTGGCGTCCCATCTCTAATCTTTCATTTCTCTCTAAACTTCTTGAACGGGTGGTTTTCTCTCAGTTATCTTCACACTTGGAGGATTCTTTGGTTCTTCACCCCCGTCAATCTGGTTTTCGTCCTGGGCACAGCACTGAATCTATTCTCATCTCTTTTCTTAATGAGTTGCACGTTGCTCATGATCGCGGTTCTATCTCTTTGGCTGTCTCACTTGATCTCTCTGCTGCTTTCGATGTCGTTGATCACCGTACTCTCCTCTCAAGGCTTCGCTCTATTGGTCTTTCTGGTTCAGTCCTTCGCTGGTTTCACTCTTTTCTTTTTGATCGGTCTTTCTCAGTCCTATCAGGTACTACTTCATCCTCTCCTTCACCTCTGCCCTGTGGTGTCCCTCAGGGTTCTGTGTTGGCCCCTCTGTTGTTTAACATTTTTCTGGCCCCTCTTGCTTTACTTATCCAACAGCACGGTATCTCTGCGTATTATTACGCAGATGATATCATTCTTCTCTATCACACTTGCCCTCTCTCTCTCCCGATATTGGTCCCCTCAATGTCTGTCTTTCCGCTGTTTCTTCCTGGTTTTCTGAGAACTTTTTGCATGTCAATTTGTCTAAGACCTCTGCCATCTGGTTCACTGCTGGTGCTCCTCTTCCCTCTCTTGCTCCCTCTCTGTCCGTTGGGCCTATCCCCCTTGTTTCCTCTATGCGTTATCTTGGTGTTACCCTGGACTCGGCTTTAACTTTCCAAGAGCACGTTTCCTCTGTTGTCCAGCGTTCCTTCTATCCACGGCGTCGACTTCGTGCTATCTGGCCTTTTCTTTCCTTCTCTTCCTTGACCACACTTCTTCTTTCTCTTGTGGTTTCTCGCTTAGACTATTGTAACGCTTCCCTGGCTGGCCTTCCTCTTTCACAGCTTCGTCGTCTTCAACTGATCCACCATACTGCTGCTCGTCTTTTGACCAACTCTTCCCGTTCTGCTCATATCACTCCTCTTCTTATCCGCTTACACTGGCTGCCTATCCCTTTCTGTATTCAATATAAGGTTCTGATTTTTGTTCACAGGGCTTTGTACACCGGTGTTCCTCTTTATCTTTCTGATTTGGTGCACTTCCACTGTCCCTCCAGAGCACTTCGGTCGATTCACACTAACCGTCTTTTTCTTCCACCCCCTTCCAGGGCTCATCTTGAATCAACGCGTTCTTCTGCCTTTTTCTTCCTCGGCCCCCGCCTTTGGAATTCTCTCCCCCTTGCTCTACGTTTGGAGTCATCCTTTAGTACTTTCAAGGCTTCCCTCAAAACTCACCTTTTTTGATCTCCCTTCCCTCCTTGCCCATAGCTGATCGGTCTATATCTCTGATTTCCTTATTCTATCCTTTGCTGTCTCTTTTATGAATAATTGGCGTTCCTTTCTGTTTTCTCAGTAGCCTGTTTTTATTGTGCACCGCTGTATGCCTTTTGGTTCAGGCGGTATATCTCTTTTTCCTTTCCTCTTTCTCTCTCTTTGTCTCAGCTATGAAACTCAACTGAGGAGAGACAGTTGGAAAGGCGGGAAGGCAGCACGCAGGCGCTGAGGGATGCTCCCAAAAGCTTTCTGATTGGACGCTGGGGAGCGTTCCCGCGCAGGCTCCGTCGGTACTGACGTACCCATATGTGAAGACTTATTCCTGCTGTTCCCAGAGATCACCTGTTTACAGGTAAGTAACTGTGCTTTACATGCAGACCATTTGTGGAACGAGAGGTTTTATTGTTTATTGTTTACCAGATTCTTGATATACCGCCCTCCATTACATCGGGGCGGTTTACAATATAAAATCTTCACATTAGGAAAAAGGAAAAAGAACTACAATAACATACAGGAAAGAAAAGGAAAGGTAGAAATAGTGGAGGGACAAAGGAGAAAATAGGGGAGGTCAAAGGGAGGTGTCAAAGGCAGAGGAAAAGAAGTGGATCTTGAGAAGGGAGCGAAATTTAGGGTAGGATTCTTCGAGACGGAGGGCAAGGGGGAGGGAATTCCAGAGGGAAGGGCCTAGGTAAAATAAGGCTGATTTCCGGGTGGACTGAAGGTGAGCTTGAGAGGGGGCCGGGAGGTGCAGGCGGTTAATGTGAACGGACCTGAGGCTACGTGAAGGTGTATGAAAAACCCGTAAATTTGACAGATACTGTGGTTTGCGGAGATAGAGTGCTCGATGCACTAACGTAAGGATTTTGAAAGGGATCCGGAACCTAAAGGGCAACCAATGGAGCTGACGTAGTAGTGGGGTGATGTGATCCCGAGGGGAGGCGTGGAGAATCATGCGTGCAGCTGTGTTCTGTATTAACTGTAAGCGCCATTGTTGATATTGTGGGATGCCAGTGTAGATGGAATTGCAAAAATCCAGACGGGTTATGACCAAAGAAAGGAGGAGGGTGGTGAGAGCCTGAGAGGAAAGAAATGGCTGAATAGAACGAATTTGCCGTAGGCAGAAAAATGAGCGCTGAGAGATGTGAGATATATGGTCGCTAAAGGATAAGGTATTATCAAAGATGACACCCAGGTAACGAAGTTTGGAGACTAGGGAGATGGGAGCACCCGAAAAGGAAGGAGCGAGAGAAGGGACAGTAGAACCATGGGAGAACCAAATAGCTGCAGTCTTAGCAATATTGAGCACCAAGCAATTGGATGAGAGCCAAGAAGAGACCATAGATAGGCACGTGTCCAGGGGAGTGATATCAGGGTGAGAGGAAGAAGTGTGGTGCAGCAGAAAAATGTCATCAGCATAATAGTAACCTGATATCCCCAATTCTTGGACAATTAACGCTAAAGGGGCAAGAAAAACAGGAAAGTCCACAAAGGGGTTTAAAGAGTGGAAGGATAAAGGGTTGGCTAGATGGGGGCAATTGGTAACTGATAGTGTCCGGATTAATGATTTTGAGACCCTTAAGTGAGGGTATGGGGTGGAACAGGGAAGCTTTTACTTATATTTGCAAGCAGTGCATTTCTTAAGGGGGAAGGAACGGGTAGGGGGGGGGGGGTGGGGGGTCGAACAGTTTGAACAGATGGTGCATAAGGGGCAATATAATAAGGTTCAATTGAGCAAAATACATGGCCTGTTGATGCAACCCAAAGGGAAAGGGGCCTTTATGGTAGCATGGGAAGGGGATTTGGGAATGGAGTGGGATAAGGACATCTGTGAACAAATATTTCAAGAAATGTAAAGGTAGGGAGGTGGGCAGCAATGCTGGAGCACTGCTGGAAGGTCGTGTACAGAGCTTATCTAACGCCACAGCAGATGGGGTGGTGCAGGCAGCACAGCATGTTGGAAGGGATGTGGGAAAAGTGGGGATTATATTCACATGTGGTGGGGATGCCGCAAGATTCAGGAGTACTGGGGAATTTAGGGAGCATACACAAAGGAGTAACGGGAAGGGAACTGGTGAATACCCCTGAATGTTTGCTGCTGTTCAAGGGAGGATGGTGGTGGGAGGAACCCAGCATGAAATTTACAGTACAGATAGTGCTGGCAGCGCGGATGGCGCTGGCAGGAGTATGGTGAAGCCCTCAGCTGCCTTCCAAAGGGCAAATCTTAAAAAGGCTGAACCATGGATATGAGTTGCTTGATGTCTCTTTCAAAAAAATGATGAGAAAAGGTACAGCAGGGATGGGCACTGTATGAGGCGTGGCTACAGCAGTCTATGGGAAATAGAAGGAGGGTAGATAGGAATGTTTGAAAGAAGAATACATGAATGCTGGCTGAGAAAGGAAAGGGTCCAGGGGATAATGAGATAATTAAGAAGATGGTAAAAGGGTGAAAAATAAAGAATGATCAGCCCTAGTACAAAAAGTACAAATGAAGATGGGTTGAATGGAATCTACAGTGGGCAAACAGTGTGGTTAAGAGTTGCCCTCGGGATACTATGAATAATATTATATATTATATTAAGATGATATATTAAGAAGTAAGGAATTGTAAACTGTAGTTATGTAATGTTTACATCTTTGAATTAAGGATGGGGGATAATATTTTGAGATGAAAATGACTTATGGAGGGGAGAGAGAGGGCGTAGATTATTATAAGTAAGGTGGTGCTGTAAATGTAAATATGGAGGTAAATATTTTGGTCTTGGGGCTGTTATGGATGAGATGGACTGAGGGTATTTTTGGCCGGTGGCTGATATGCAGACCTGAAGGCAAACCCTGGACTTTGAGAAGCCTTAAGGATGGCGATCTGCAGCAGCAGGAAATATTGAACTGGGGTAGGGATGAAACATGATGTATTTATAGGGGACTTTCTTGGGATTTTGTATTATTGGAAAATTAGAAATAAAGTTCAAGTTCATAAAAAGAATAAAATAGAAATAAAATTAAATATCCTTCCTGGCATGGGTAGCTTCCATACCTCGTCATCAGTGAAGACCGAAGCAAAGAATTCATTCATTCTCTCCGCTGTGGCCTTGTCCTCCCCTGGTGCCCCTTTTACCTCTGTCATCTAATGATCCAGCTGACTGTCTTTCACAGGTTTCTTGCTATAAATGTACTTGAAAATGTTTTTTATAGTATGAGCTTTTCCTTCCGTGGCAAGCTTCTTTTAAAATTCTCTCTTTGCCTGCCTTATCAATGCCTTGCATCTAACTTGCCAGTGCTTATGTTTGTTTCCTGTTTTTGTCGTTTGGCTCCTTTTTCCATTTTCTGAAAGATGCTTTTTTGGTTAACAGCCTCTCTGGCCTCACCTTTATAGTCAACTCTGTTTTTTTCTTTTTTTAAATTGTGCTTAATAAATAATGTACAGAGAAAAATGTCAGCATGTGGGTACCCTGATACATACCAGCTTTATCAAGTATTAGTGATTCCCCCCTCCCCCCCCCAAAAAAAAACTACCCCTCCTCCCAACACCATCCTTGTTGAAAACAGTATCCAAGTAATAAAAGAGAAAAAGATGAGTAAGTAAAACTCTACAAACCAAATTCTCCCTCCAGCTGGAGGTAAATCTAACAACCCTACCCCATACTAAACCCTATCCCATACTACACCCTCCCCTCTCCCTTGTGGGCTGTTTTTGTCCACCACCAAGTGCATAGTTTAAAAATAAATAAATAAAACTGATCAGAAAGTAGAAAATATCCCAGCCTTTCTCACCTGCTTAACATGTAAAATATCAAACAAATCTACGTGTCTATAGTTTGTACAGAACCATGTCATTGAGGATAAGGAGTCAAAATATGCATGTCAAATGCTCAAAATGATTTCTGGCCCTAGTAATAAAAAAATTAAAAACCTAGGTGATCTCTATTGTACTAACATAATACACTTTTGACTAGCTCTCAAGAGCTACACTCCCTTCATCAGTATAAAGCAAAATAAAATGAATGTAGATATTGAACATTTCAGGTCTATTTTGAACCTAATACAACAGATTACAGGAATATTCCATGGGGACTATTTATTAAAGGTTTTCTTCTCTTTTGTGCCTATGGGGGAAGAATGTTTAGTAAACAGAGTGAGGCCCCACAGCTGCTGTTCTTGGACTATCTATAGATGAGGTTTGCTGCTGTAATGGTACATTGATTTCCTAGTATCTAGTAACAGTATGCTGTGAAATCACAGTAACTTGGAAGATATCCAAGTCTCCAGAGATGGAGCAGTGGGATACTGGATTATGGAAGGTTCATTTGATGGCGAAGATTACTACATTAAGAAATAAATTTGGAAAAAATGTTTTAAGGGTATGGGAACTTTTTAGGGAGTTCATGCACACTGTAGGTCCTTCTGTATTATAGGATAAAGATGATTGCATTAAAAAAATGAGTTGCAATTTGCCTCCCTTCTGCCTGGGTTTTGGTTTTGACTTTGACTCGGATATCCTAAACTTCAGTCTTTGTAAGAATGATGCAATGAAGCAGTTAATTGCAAGCTGGGGGAAAGGGTGAGGGGATGGAGATGGGAGAACAAGAAAGTAGAAGGGAGAGGAAATGCGGACGGGATGGAAAAAGGAGACAAAGAAGTAAAGGCAGGAAAAGGGCAGTTTGTTTATTTAAACTGTTGTGATAACTGAAGTGTAGGTGATTTCTAACTAATAAGTTGATAGTTTTATATGGCTAAGGGGTATGCCTACAAAAGGACATTAGCTGCTACCGCTGGGTTAATGCAGAATTAACACCTCACTGTAGCAGCTAGCTCGTAAAACAATCGGCACAGAAAATAGCCTGCAGTATCTGATTTTCGCATGGTGCAGGGATTGGGGTAGGGAGTGGGGGTGGTGATGGTTGGCAGTCACCGTGTGAAAATATTTTCGCATGGTGGCTGCCAAAATCGGGCCTGAGCGCAGGCAGATAACGCCATCTCAAGAGGCCCAATAACATGGCAGTGTGGCTACTGCCAGTTTGGCAGCAGTTGTCTGTGATGGAGGCAATCAGGTTTCCAACAGCCACAGTTGGGCCTCCCCCCCCCGACAGTATTGTCTGTGCCGCGGTGCTGTGATCCACAGCACCAACAATATTAAAGGAAAACGTGCTGCCACCCCTGCAGCACCAATTTCTCCCTCCCCTCTGGACAGCTCCTGATTCTCAGAATTAAACATTTATAAAGTGCTACAAGGCACACACAGCTCTGTACAAACATAGATAGAGACAGTCCTACTGTCAGAGCTTACAGTCTAATCGAGACAGATAAAACAAAAGATAAGGATAGAATAGGGAAGAGTAAGAGGAAACAAGGGATCAGGATCCCAAAGCAGCCTCTAAGAGGTGAGCCTTTAGCATAGATTTGAAAAGGGGCAGAGATAAAGCCTGACCTACAGACTCAGGACGTTTGTTCCAGGCATAAGGAGTAGCAAGGTGAAAGGACCGAAGTCTGGAGTTAGCGGTGGAAGAAAAGGGCAAAGAGCAGTGTTCATGAGGAGAGGTGTAGGAAGAGAGTAGAGAGGAAAGGTAGTGAAGAGCAGAAGAATGAATGCATTTAAAGGTCAAAAGAGGAGTTTGAATTGGATATGGAAACGGAAGGAAAGCCAATGAAGTGAATTTTTTTTTTTGAATATTACTTTTTATTCAATTTTATTTATTTATTTAGACAGTTTTGTATACCGCCTTATCCTTCAATCAAAGCGGTTAATGCAGAATTAACACCTTGAACAAACATCATCAAACTTACATGTTGACACCAACTTATCCAAAGTCCATAATTCCAAACTTTCTTTTATACACGCTAATGCAAGAGATCCCCCCTCCCCCCTTCCCCTCTCCCTCCCTTAAGGCATTTCAACTTTTGAGGTGCTCCAATAATGGTAGCCATAATTTATTAAATTTCTCCTGCTTCTGATGACGCACAGCAGTTAACTGTTCCATCAAAACAATTCTTCGCAGACGACTCACCCACTGATCTAATCCCGGGAGCCGAATTTGCTTCCACTCCCGAGCTATTTCACTGCAGGCTGCCTGGATACAGGTACGTATGGGCCGTTCGTTCTTCCTAGGACTCTCATTAGGCCAAATTCCCAACAAACAAAACCTCAAGTCCAATCCCATTCCTTCTCCAAAGATCTCAGATATCTGCTTTCCCACCTCCCTCCAATATATAGTAACCATGGGACACCCCCACCAAACATGCAAAAACGTCCCCTCTTCCCCACATTGCCTCCAACACCGATCAGGCACCCTTGGGAACATCTTATGCAACCTAACCGGTGTGTAATACCACCGGTAAAGTAACTTATAGGATGTCTCCCTTACCGCCACCGACAAAGCTTGCCGACCAGTATTTACATGCACCCTCCTCCACTCATGATCGTCCATCTCCCTTCCCAAATCCCTTTCCCACTCCTCCTGATGAGGGAAATACGGAGTAGGGGCTCCCCCTAATCCTCTATAGAGAAGAGTAATCAACCCCCACGACTTCTCCCAACCCAACCACAATGTCTCTCGTTCATCTCCACCCTTCTCCCAGCTCGCTCAGATATCCTTTTGATTTAAGAAGTGTGTAATTTGCATATGGGGGAAAAATCCCCACTATGCAGATGATATTTCACCCGGAGGTCTGGAAAGGAGATCATTTCCCCATTCTCTATAAATTTATCAAATGTATCCAAACCCTCTTTCCCAGCGCTTGAATACACCCTCCCTACCTGGATGGAAACCAGATGTCGCCCGCACCAGAGCCAGCTTTGAGAAAACCAGTTTTGGAGCAAACTTCCTCCGAGCCTTACGCCAATGCATTAGCAGATGCCACATGAAGGGGTTCTCCCTCCATCGCCCTCCCGGGGGTGGGCCCATCATCCAGGATAAGTGCTTCAAGAGTATCTCCGCCGCCCAGTATTGTTCCACCTCCTGAAAACCTTTGGGACGGACTCCCTGATCCCTCCACTCAAACACCATACGTAACTGCGCCGCCTCATAATATCTCCCCAAGTCTGGAACTCCCATTCCCCCTTCTTGCCTAGTAGCATACATTACCCGTCTACTCTGGGTCGACTGTTCCCCCATACAAAAGCAAACACCTGGCTCTGCAACTGACGCAAATCCTTCTGCCTAACCTGAAACGGCAGCGTTTGAAACAAATAAAAGTAAATGCGGCAGTACATTCATCTTCAAGGTTGCAATTCTCCCCATCCACGACAACAACTGCCCTTTCCACCTAGCCATGTCTTTCCTCAACTGGCCAAATAAAGGCGAGTAATTCGCCCCATACAACCCTCCTGGAACGGTCGTAACCTGAACTGCCAAATACTTAATAGAGCCTTTGGCCCAGCGAAATGGAAAGGAGGCCTGAAAACTCCCCACCACCTGGGGCTGCAGCGTAAGCCCTCCATATATCCGTAACTCCCTCATTAGTATGGCAGAGAGACAAGCGGCTGTGTCAAGGTGAAAAGTAAGTCATCAGCAAACAGGACAATATTATGCTGCAGGGACCCCACCTCTATCCCCTTAATATCTGGCACCGACCGAATTCTAGCAGACAATGGCTCCATAAGTAACGCAAAAAGGAGTGGGGACAACGGACAGCCCTGCCGCGTCCCTTGCCCCAAGGAAAAGAAGTCAAGAGTACCCACCATTAACATGGACCGCTGCCTCTGGTGCTGCATATAAAGCTTTAATCCAAGCCCTAAAATTAGGGCTCAAGCCTATATGTTCTAGCACTGCCATTAGAAAATCAAAGTTGACCCTATCAAGGGCCTTTTCCGTGTCGATGGATAGGAACATGACTCTTTGCTGCTCCTTTTTGGCCAGCCAACCCAATTGAAGGACTCTCCTAATCCCATCTGCTGGTTGTCTACCCTCAATAAACCCAGATTGGTCCGGGTGAACGAAGCCTGGCATACATGGCCACAAACGCAAGGCTAGCACTTTGGCCAAGATTTTTACATCAATATTCAATAAGGAGATGGGTCTATATGATCCACAACGCCGGATCCCTCCCTGGTTTCGGGATGACCACTATGGCCGCCTGATTCATCGACGCCAGCAAGGCCCCTCCCTGCAGTATCGCATTAAAGACTCTCGTCAGAATAGGCCCCAGCACCTCGGAGAGGTTTTTTTGTAGAACACACTCGAGAAACCATCAATTCCCGGTGCCTTACCTGACACCAGCCCCTTAATGACTCCCATCACCTCCTCAAGGCCAATTTCCCCTTCTAACCCCTCCCCCTCCGACTCCTCCAACCTCCCACTTCCTTTCCCCTCATTCTGCAAATACTGTTTAATAGCCTCTACTCCTCCCCCAGGTTCCGCTGCATATAGTCCCTTATAATACTCCCAAATATCACTCCCTTTAAACAGCATTTTGTCTTGAGGCCCCTTTATTTTCGCCACCGCCTGCCTCCGCCTTTGAGCCTTTAATTTAATGCTCAGGAGCCGACCCGTTTTATTACTGAATTTCATAATATCTATGATGAACTCTCTCCAACTGATACGCCACCCGCTCCAACTGTAGGGCATTTAACTGTCTACGCGTCTCCTCCACTTGGCCTCTCAGCCCCTTTCCACGTCTCTGCTTATGATCCCTCTCCAGCTCCTCCAGTTGCCTGGTAAGCCGCTGAACTTCCTCCTCCCTCTTTCTATTCCTCAGCGCCCCCTCTTGCACTAGGTGACCCCTCACCACCGCCTTCAAGCCATCCCATAGTACCCCCATACTCACTTCACCGTTATCATTCAGATCTATATAGTCACCAATCACCTTCTTCATCCGTTGACCCACTGCGTCTCCCTGAAACAGATATTCATTCAATTTCCAAAAGGAGCGCCTTCCAGCCTCCCATGAGGGGCCAAACCACGCCTCCAGCGGCGCGTGATCAGACCAGGTAGTTGTTCCTATCTGAACTTTATCTAATGTCTCCCTCCAATGAGCATCACCAAACAGATAACACAGGTACACTAAAAAAATTTTTTTTTAAACGGCCTCTAATGTTTCGATTGATTTTTACGTTTTTTGGTGCGCTGAATCCAAATCTGGTAACCAATTTGCTCCATCACGTACAGATTTTTTGCTACATTGGGTTAGCAGTTTGAGGTGAACGTTTCAGATTGAGTGCGATCGAGATAAAAGTTTCTTGGATGAATTCTTTATACTAATTGTTTAGTAGTTATTCAAATAAGAATAAAGAAAATTGTAACAAGGCAGCACATAAGAATAGAGTAATGTCAACAAAACACACTGTGATGGTAGCAAAATTGTCTGCACTTAAAACAGCCACATACATGTGCACAAACATTGAGCATATAAGAGCGAGGTTAGACACAAAGCAAAGCAAAGAAATGTGCAAAAAATGTTGTACAGGTATGTAGGTAAGAATAGAAAACGCAAACCGCACCATTGCAATACATGAAGACAAACACCCGATGGTGTGAAAATAAAATTCTAATAAATGAGATCCGACACTGTGGTAATAACTAGCAAATTTTTATTTCAAAGTTTAGTAAAAACACGATATTTGTCAACACAGTTTAGATTTTAAAGTCATTCTTGGGTCAATCAATCTCCTGGTGGGCCCGTTTCTTCTTCCCCCGAATGCTTCTCTTGGTGCGCTGCTTGGCGTATTTTTCATCTGGGGTTTCCCGCAGCAGCAACCAGCTGAAATAAGCCATCATAGTGGTGTTCCATCTTCCTTGGTACCTTCTCTCTGCGTCCTTGATGTCCTGGTGAAACCTTTCACCTTGTTCTTCACTGTACGCCCCCAAGTTTTCGGGAAAGTAGTTCACATGGGAGTGCAAGAAATGGACTTTCAGGCTCATGTTACAGCCTTGTTCTTTGAAGGCATTGAGCATCCTGGCAACAATATCCTTATAGTTCTCATCCCGCCTGTTCCCCAAGAATTTGAGAACAACATCCTTGAAGGAATCCCAGGCTTCTTTTTCCTTCTCAGACATCGTTTCAGCGAATGCTCCATCTGAAATGAGTTTCCTTATATCAGGGCCAACAAACACTCCTTCCTTTTAGCTTTGCTTCAGAAGGTTGGGGGAACTTTGAGCAAAGGTACCGAAAGCACTCACCATCTTTTGGAAGGGACTTGATGAATTGCTTAATGAGACCCAACTTAATGTGGAGAGGTGGTAATAGAATTTTATCACGAGGTACCAAGCTCTCATGAAGAACATTTTTCTCACCGGGTCTCAAATACTCCCGAATTGGCCAGTCTTTTTTCCCCCAGTGTAGGTCGCGGGCCCGGCTATCCCACAAGCAAAGGAAGCAGGGATATTTGGTGAAACCGGATTCCTGCCCTAATAGCATGGATAGAATTTTAAAGTCTCCACAAATCATCCACTTATGCTCATCATAACGAATCTTCTGAAGAATCAGGGCCAAATTCTCATATTTTTCTTGGAGAATAACAGAGTGAGCAATAGGAACTGAAGCGAATGTGTTGCCATTATGAAGAAGAACACCTTTTATGCTGTCTTTTGACGAATCAATGAACAGCCGCCATTCAGCAGGATCATACTTGAGTTTAAACTTTTCCATCACTCCGTATATATCGTTGCAAAATACCAAATCTTCCTCTTTGCTGAAATACTTCAAAAATTGTGTCTCGCGGTTGCGGTACCAATAAAAAGTTGTTCCTGGTGACAATAGATTTTTCTGTTTAAGCCGAGAACCTAGCAGTTGGGCAGCATCTTTTGAGAGTCCTAAATCCCGGACTAAATCATTCAATTCAGCTTGAGAGAAAAGTTCAGGTTTCGGATCTGGTTCAGTTTCAAACTCGGAAGTACTGGACTCATCGGGAAAAGCCATCTGATGAGTCTCATCATGATCAGAACCGTCCACACAAATATGATCCAAAGATTTTGGTGGTTCAGGCACAGGTACTTCGTTGCTATGAGGCATAGGCCTAATTGCTGAGGGAAGGTTGGGGTAACTTATTACGTTCTTATTTTTTAAGTTGTATCCCTTCACAATGCAAGAGCAAAAATAGCAGTCACTGCTGTGGTCTCTTTGTTCACGCCACATCATAGGTATTCCGAAACGAAATGCTTGTTTTTTACCTTTCATCCATAAGCGTAGATCTTCCTCACATGTCTTGCACACTTTGTGAGGAGCCCACGGTTTGTCTTGATCGCCTAACTTCAAACCGAAATAGGCGAAATATACTTTTTAATAAATGCAGAAATGTTCCTCTGCCGCTTTTTCACGGTATATTCCCCACAAATAAAACAAAAACTGTCCGGAGAGTTGACGCAACCTCTGGCTCTGTGAGCCATCACAAATACACAGCACTGCAAACTACAACTGTAGTGAACCACTTCGGAATAAAGCTGGATTACGACTGAGCAAACAAAAGGTGGTAATGAACTTGCAAGAAACTGAAATTTGACAGGAACGTTCATGTCGCAACCACCGTGTTTGAGCGAGCGAACGAGGCGAGGCGAACAGGAAAGAACATGCGCCAGCGCGAGTACTGGATTTAGCCCCCCGCCTCCCAATTGTCCTGTTAATGTATAAAATGAATACAAAACACTCTAAAATATCATGAGGGAGTGTTTCTAGTTAGTTAACCATTACAACCTCTATTTTGGGCCAAGAAAATAAACTGCAGTCGGCTAAAAAGATATTATATGAACATTCCTTATATGGGTAAGAAATCTAATTTTGCAAGAAAACGTGATGTGATGGAACATTTTGGCTATTTTTCCTGGATTCAGCACCCCAAAATCTATAGGAATCAGTTGCAAAACTGGAGGCAGTTTTTTGGTAGTGTACCTGTGTAATCAATCTGGCTATATGTGGCATGAACCGCTGAGTAGAAAGTATAATCTCTGGCCAGTGGATGGGCCAACCTCCACAGGTCTTCCAATCCAAAGTCTTGCAGACATTTCTGGAATTTTCTCAGACCCGGGTCTCTCCCCCCTCGACTCCCGGCTCTGCCATCCAGCGCTATGTTACAATCCCCCCCATCAAACGTTTCCCCTGAATCTTCCCTTCCATCCAGTCTCCCATTCCCTCCCAAAACTCCCCCTGGGCTCCATTTGGTCCATAGACAGAGACCAATGTGACCCTCTCTCCCGCTATCTCCCCCACAGCCCTACCATCCAGTTTCCTAAATATCTGATCCCCCGTAAAGGGAACATTGTTCCTAATTAAAATAGTAACTCCACCCTTCCTGTGATCCCCCCTCTCCTGCAGCAAAAAACACTGAAATTTACCTGAGCCCAACGATCACTCATCCCGTCGGTGCAGATGAGTCTCCTGGAGAAATGCCACTTGCCACTGCCGCTCCCTCAACTCCCACCACAACAGTTTTCCTTTTCTGTGGGGAGTTTAGTCCCCGCACATTCAAACACCCCACTTTCAATCCAGAACCAATTCCCTAAGTCCATCCACCCCCATACACACTAATATGCCTCCCCCTCCTCCCCCCACCTCCCACCCCCCTTCTCCCTCCCATCACACGGAGCTCCTCTCCGCCTACCACCGAGGAAGGGACCCCCCCCCCGAGGACGCTATATCAACCCCCCTTCCCGCACTATTAACTTTTGGTAGATTAACTTTAAACACACAACCGATAACTTATATTTTATACTATATATCTGTTCAACCCCCCACCCACTTAACCCCTCCCTTCCACCCCCCATATTTCCCCCTCTCTTCCCCCTTCTTGTTACATTCACCTCTTGTAAATTTAAACAGCACGTTTCATAGTCCCAAAGTTCATGTGGGCACTAATGTAGAATTCTCCTCCGCTTCTTCTCCTCGTCCCAGATTTCCAGCCTTCCGTCGTAGCCACTGCCCCTTCACCGGGACCCTCTCCCATCTTGGACAGTCTCCTGTGTTCTCTGGGCGGGCCCTGGAAGAGGCCTGTTCAGTCAAATTAGGCGCCCCCTCTTGTCGCAAGATTTTCCAGGCCTCCTCAATTGTACGTACCCTGAACCCCCTGCCGTTTATGTCCATCAGCAGAGCAAAGGGGAAAAGCCAACGATACTTTGCCTTCTCAGCCCGCAAATACTGAGTGACTGGCCGCATGTCCCTCCTACGCTGCAAAGTTGCGGCGGACAAATCATGGTATATCTCCACATTCTGGCCTTCCCACGAGAAGCACCTCCTGCTGCTTGCCACCCGCATCACCTTCTCCTTTTGGCCATATGAGGTTAAGCAGGCCACAATGTCCCGAGGCTTACCCTACCTCGATGGCTCCAGCGCCCTATGGGCCCTCTCCAACAAAACAGGCGCCTCCTCTCCCGCTCCCATCTCGTCGCGCAGTAGGAACTGACACACTTTCTGAACCACTGCCGCCGTATCTGCATAGGCCTCCGTCTCTGGCAAGCCCCGGATCCGTATATTATTATGTCGGGAGCGATTTTCAAGGTCCTCTAACTTATCTTTAAGTGAATCCTGTTCAGCTTGCATCCTCTGCATTTGGGTCTCTGCTTCCACATCTCTCTCTGTCAGCTGTTCGGCCTGCTCCTCCAACTTCTCAACTCTGTGGCCCAACTCTCTCACATCCTTTCTGATCCCCGCCAAAGTCTCTTTAAGCTCCCCTCGAGTGGCGATGATCTCCTGTTTCAACGACCTCATCCACCCCCAAATATCGCCGCGTGTGCATCTCTCATCAGCCCGGTCTGGTTCATCCTTGGACTCCTCTCCAGATGCCACGTGCTCGGGGGGATTGCGCCCCGCTCACTCTCCAACATTGCCGTAGGAAGATTTAAATCTGGCCAACTTCTTCCTCACAGACATCTCTACACCTTCGGGTCTCCGAGTCTACCCACTCTGCACTTTGGGAAGGAGGGTAATATCGCTAATTTCTCCTTTATATCAGCGTCCCGATGGGAGCTCAAGATTTAAGCTGCCATCTATCGGGTGACATCACTTCCTCCATGAAGTGAATTTTGTTGTTCCTAATCATCCCTCCAGGCCAGTCCAGGTACGTATGGGTAGTCACCATCTTCCAGCAGCTGAGAAGTGAGCATGACACGTTTCCAATGATGCAGTATAAGAGCTCCCCCTTCAGCTCCCCACACCAGTCTCTCCGTTCTCAGCAGCTGAGGAGGTGTCCTTAAGTAGTGGACTCAGTGACAGATAGCTTAGATTTTCTTACAGGGATTTCAAAAACAAAAGGAAAAAATGAATTCAGGAGAACCAAGGCCAGAGAGAGTAGAAACTTATTACTGGGGGATAGAGTGATTGGTGGGGCAGAGCCTGCCCGGTACCCAGATTCTCAAGTGCCCTCTGAAATCAGGAGTGACTTTGCACGCAGGGGCAAGTACTGGGAGCGCAGGTCCCCTTCCCCTTCCCCAGATAGAGGACGCAGACCTGTTAACTATAGGTCGTTGCTGCCTCAGGAGTTCTCTGGGGTGAGTGCTGTACTCCCATCCTGCCTGGGACCGTTCTGCCGTGAGCAGCAGTGGTCACGCAGTAAGCATCAGTGGGAGTTTTAGGATTCCAACTAATTGTGGCAGTTCCAGTCAGCGGGGGAGCAACGGTCTCTTCTTTGGTGGCTCAGGGTTTCAGTGGCGGTAGCGGCTTGCAATCATCGCATCGGGTTCACTGGTAGCAGCTTTCTTCCATCTCTTTCTGCCAGGCCTTTGTGGCATATTCAGGTGCGGCAGGAGTGAGTGAAGCGGGCATGCTCGAGTCGTCAGGGAGCCTGCAGTGTGCCGGAAGCTGCAGACTCGCAGCAGTAGGGTTTTGTTGCTTTTGTCTGCGGCAAGGGAGAGCTGTGCACAAGGAAACAGGAGGTTTTAAAATGGAACTAGATGGTAGACAGCACTCATCAGAATTGGCAGGCTCAGGGGGGCCCGCGATTCTGGCGGGAACGGTGACCATTTCAGAGTTGGCTGCCATTTCGCAGGCGAGCAAGGTGACGTGCGGGAAATACCACTTTGACAAATAATAAGGTAGAAGTGCCTTTAGGCAGCGTATCACCACTAGCAGGTCCTGATACTCACTCTGACTCCTTAGAAGCAGTATTTTCCCTGGATTTTATTCCATTACTCCATAGGGCCTGTTGTCTGACAAAGTAGCAGTTTGGAAATTCTGCAGGGCCTGCTCCGGTTCCCCCTCCCTTGGCTGGGGAGGGCGTACAGATTGGGGGGCGGGGAGCCCCCTCTACTGGATCCTCAGTGAAAAAGGGTCATGGGGAAACTGATCCCTGGCTGGGTCATGACACTCCATGATCACATGTGTCAGAGGAACCGGGGGAAGGGCCTTCGGACCTCTGGGGAAAAGCTTGCATCAGAGCTAGAAGAAGGGGAAATTACCTTGGGGGATGACCCGAATGTGTTTAGAGTGTTCTCTAGAGAAGAGCTGGCAGCTTATTAATCATTCTCTAGCGACCTTAAACATAACTCCCCCCTCCGACGCTAGCAGAGGAGCCCCTGGAGGATCCCTTGTTGCAGGGGTTTAAAGGGGCACAGGCATGTTTCCCTGTCTATCGGGTGATCAGGAAGATGATTGATTCGGAATGGGAATTCCCAGAGGTGACCTTAAGAGGTATTGGTTTGATGACACAGCTCTGCCCTATTCCACAGGATGACCGTGACCTCTTGAAGATGCCCAAAGTGGGATGCCCTGGTGTTTGTAGTGACCAAGAAAACTAGTCCAAAGAAAGGTGGGGGGCAGCACTCCAGGACCTCCAAGATCCTAAGTTGGAGCTGTTGCTCAAGCAAGTCTTATACACTACTGCCTTGTTCCTGCTGTGTCCTGGGCTTCCATCAGGTGGATCCAGGGCTTCCTTTCTCTAGGGCGAGAGGGCCAGGAATCGTCAGAGGTCTAGCGACTGAAGCCAGTGGCAGCATATCTGGCAGACACTTTCTATGATCTGGTTCGCCTTTCTTCGAAGACAATGGCATCGTGCCGGTTCCTGTGGCTACGGAACTGGGTGGCAGATGTTTCATCCAAGGCTCAGTTCGGCAAACTCCCCTACAAGGGCATGAGGTTGTTTAGAGACACACTTGAAGATTGTGAAAGACTTAAGGGATTCTAAAGATAGCCGCTTGCTGGAAGACAAGCCCAAGGGTCCTAAGATGCTGGCATCCCAGTGGGAACAGCCTAAAAACTTTTGGAGGATGTGGGTGGCATGCTTTACCCCTTAACAGAGAGGGTGTTTACGGGGCACGAGGCTAGCTCTTTTGGGGTTTCTGGGGTGCGAGCCGGGGTTATTACTCGACCTCATTGAGGGCCGAGCAAGAAGCCCCAATGAAGCCAGAGAGACCCAGGTGGAGTTAGTGATAGGGGGTCGGCTACAACAGTTTTACTCTGCCTGGGTCTGTATTACTACTGACCAGTGGGTTTTGGAGATAATTCGGGAAGGATATGTGCTAGAATTTCATGTTCCCTTTCTGAGGCCTTCATCCTTTTCCCATGCAAAGCCCAGGTCAAAGTGTAGGTGGTCCGGGAGAGATTGCAGCGTTTGATTCAGCTGGGAGCCATTGCCCTGGTACCACTGGACACGTGCGGCAGGGGTAGATTAATGGGCCTCAAAAAAAGAGGGGTCGTTTCGGCCCATCCTGGTCCTCAAGCAAGTCAATCGAGCCCTGTGTGTGCCACACTGCCAGATGGAAACCTTGAGGAGGGCGGTCATTCTCGCTGTAAGGGCGAGTTCTTGGCTGCCCTGGACCTCACAGAGAAGTATCTGTATATTCCAATCCGGCTGGACCGTCTGCGGTTTCTCTGTTTCGCGGTGCCCATGGGTCACTTTCAGTTCACGGTGCTGCTGTTTGGCCTAGCCACGGCTCATCGTACCTTTGCCAAGATCATGGTGGTGGTTGCAGCAGTGTTTCGAAGCAAAGGTATACTGGTTCATCCATATCTGGACAGTTGGTTCATTCGGGCAAAGTCAAAGGACGAGGTCCTCAGTGCCACGTGCTGAGTGATGGAACTCCTGCAGAATCTGGGATGGGTACTTAATCGGGACAAGAGCCAGCTTCAACCCACCCAGCGGTTGGTCTACCTTGGGGTGCAGTTCAACGCCAAAACGGAAGTCGTCTCGTTGCCGGCCGAGTGTGTGCGCAAGATTCAGGATCAGGTACGGGGTTTTCTATAGAAGGCAGCATGGCTTTACCTGCAGCTACTAAGATCCATGGCAGCAGTACTGGATTTAGTGCCATGGGCACAAGCTCATACGTGGCCTCTTCAGCAGGTGCTTCTGACGCTTTGGTTCCCCCAATGCCCTCCATGTCCAAGCAGCTTCTGTGTCCGGAGACCGCATGGTGGAGTCTCGACAGGTGGCTGCAGACTCTGCACCTCGCAGCGGGAGTGCCGTTGGAACAACTACAATGGGTTCTGGTCACAATGGACACCAAACCTCGTGGACTGGGGGCCACATTGTTTGTCACAAGTGATGCAGGGGCAGTGGACTCGGAAAGAGAGCACCTGGTCTATCAACAGGCTGGAAATGAGGGCGGTGTTTTTCCATCCCTGCATAGTGCAGAAGGTGGTCTGGGTGTGTTCTGACAGTGCGACCACAGTGGCATACATAAATAGGCAGGGTGGCACAGGCAGTGCAGTCGGACTCTGCTTCACTGGGCAAAGGAGAAGCTCATGGCACTGTCGCAACGCATGTAGCAGGAAAGGACAATGTTCAGGCGGACTTTCTCAGTCAAAACTGGTTGGATCTGGGCAAGCGGGAGTGCAGTGGTGTTTCACGACCTCACCCTGCGGTGGAGACAGCTGGTCATGGATCTGATGACCACTCTCGACAATGCCAAGGCAGGTCATTTTTACAGTCTGTGCAGGGAGCATATGCCAGAAGGCATCGATGCTCTGTCTCAGGTCTGGCCGACCAAGGGGCTCTTGTATGTCTTCCTGCCATGGGTGAAGATTTGGGTGCCTATTGCAGAGGATTGAGAGGCACAGAGGACCAATGATCCTTATAGCGCCAGATTGGCCTCGCAGAGCATGGTATGCAGATTTCACATGATTACTGATAGCTCAGCCAGTCTGTCTTCCGAACAGGGTCAATCTGCTGTCCCAAGGGCCAGTCCTGATGCCACAGATGGAGAGATTTTTGCTTATGGCTTGGCTGTTGAAGACGCGGAAAAGGTCCACCATAGTGGCTTATGTCAGGATTTGGCGGATATTTGAAGACTGGTGTGTGTCCCAGGACATTCGTCCTTTTTCATCATCATTGCCAGCTCTTTTGCTCTTCCTGCAGGAAGGTCTGGATAAAGGGCTAGTGCTTAACTCCATAAAAGTGCAGCTCTCTCTTGTTCAGTGGAGTGTTCAAGCATGGTCCTTAGTGGTGCACCCAGAGGTATTGTGGTTTCTCCAGGCGGTCAAGCAGGTGCAGCCACCCAGGCCAGCAGTCTATTCCCCCGTGAGATCTGAACTTGGTGTTTGCGTGCTTTGACAGGAGCGTCATTTGAAACCCTTGCCACGACTTCCTTGCGGGATCTCATGTTGAAGATAGTCTTTTTGGTGGTGATCTGTTCTGCGCATTGCATTTTGGAACTTCAGGCGCTTTTCCGCAGGCAGCCCTTTCTGGTCTTGTCTAAGGAGAACGTTGTCTTAAGGATGGTTCCGTCCTTTCTTCCGAAGATAGTCTAAAGGTTTCACTTGAATAAAGTTGTTTCATTGTCCATGTTTCTCGCATGGTGTACTTCGGAGGAAGACAGATTGTTGCACCTGTTGGATTTGCGCAGGGTGCTAAGGAGGTATCTGAAGGAGACTGCTTCCTTGAGATGATTGGATCGCTTATTTGTGCTGTTTGGTGGACCTAGTAAGGGGGAGGCGGCCTCCAAAGCTTCCATCGGTACAGCCTATGTGCTTTTTCACTGTCCAGTTTTCACATACATGTGATGTTATTGAAACTACCATGACTTGGACAAGTTGAATCTCTGCATTTGAGAATCTTGTCTAGGTCCTTCTTAGCTATTCTGCCAAGAGCAGGGCATCATCTGATTCTTGACATTTGTCATTTCTTTATTGAATATTGATCCAAGCAGGTTAAAGTTGTTTATTTCTATTTCTTCTCCATCAAGGATGAAATGATTTTTTGCCAGTGATTAGGATCTTGTCATCTTTATGTTAGGACTATGTTCCTTGATCTTTAGAAGCACATGTTTGTACTTTTAAGTAGCCAAAAAACACACATGCAAACTCCCTAGTGAGGCCGCTTGTATGTTTTCCTATAATGTCTGTTCTGTTGTGTGTGTCAACATCGATATATGTCTCTTTGCAATGCTATATATGTTTTAGAAAAGTCTGTTTGCTAAAGCTTTATCTATATATTTGTTGTTAACATCATCAAAAAAACCTTCTAGATTGGTAGGGCAAAACTTCTTTTTGCTGTATTCTTGTTGGTTCTGTCCTGTTAAGCCATGTGAATTTATATAGTCAGTAACTTTGTTTTTCAGAATAGCTTTTACCATTTTGCATGGCACCAGTGTCGAGCTCACTGGTATATCGTTTCCTGGATCACCTCTGGGGCCCCTTTTAAAATACTGGCCTTGGCCACCCTCCAGTTTTCAGAAACTGGCTGACTCTAATAGGTCTGCAATTTCGTATTTTGAGGTTTTCAAAACTCCTGGGGTGAATATTATGTTCTGGTGATCTGGTGCTCTTTGCCAAATTTCTCTCAGTTTCACAGAGATTTGTTTCAGTTCCTCTGAAATATCATCATAAAAGAATGATTGTGGCATGCGGATTTTTTCCAATGTCTTTCTTGGTAAGGCTTAAGCAAAGAATTTGTGTAGTCTTTCTGCTAATGGTCTTGTCTTCTTTGAGTGTCCCTTTTACCACTTAGTCATCTAGTGGTGCAACTGACTCCCTTACATAGTAACATAGTAAATGATGGCAGATAAAGACCAGTGTGGTCCATCTAGTCTGCCCAGCAATATGGCAGGAGTAGGTGCATCCCTTCCCATGTCTTTTAGGGAGTAGGTGTACCCCCTACCCATGTCTTTGCTTAGTGGTGCACCCACCAGGAACAGGTGCACCCCTCCCCATATCTTTGTTTCTTAGTTTAGGGGTGAACCCACCGCTCCTCCCTCCATTGCTCCATGTAGGACACCCCTATTTGTTGAGAAATTAGATGGTTCAGTTTATTTTGATTTAATCTTGTTGTTGTAAAGTGATCCACTGTGTCTGTCCCAGGCCACTTTGAACTCTGTCACTGTGTTTGCCCCCACCACCTCCATCGGGAGGGCATTCCAAGCATCCACTACCCTTTCAGTAAAAAAATATTTCCTGACATTGCCTTTCAATTTATCACCTTGCAGCTTCATGTCATGCCCTCTAGTTTTACAGCTTCCCCGTCTCTGGAAGAGGTTTGTTTGTTCATTATTTCTCTAAGTATTTAAAGGTCTGAATCATATCTCCCCTATCCCTCCTCTCCTCCAAAGTGTACATATTTAGGTCTTCAAGTCTCTCCTCATAAGGCTTCTGACGCAGGCTCCAAATCATTTTGGTTGCCTTCCTCTGAACAGCTTCCATTCTTTTTACATCCTTTGCAACTTCTTCCAATTGTACTTGAAAAATAAGATTATTTTTTGCCTCTATGACAAACATTTTTTCAAAACTTTATTTTGATCTGCTTTACATTGAATTTGCCATTCCTGGTCATCCTGCTGGACTAGTTTGAACATAAGATATGCCATACTGGGTCAGACCAAAAGTCCATGAAGCCCAGTATCCTGTTTCCAACAGTGGTCAATCCAGATTACAATTTCTCCAGGAACAAGCAGGAAGTCAGTCCTCACATATGGGTGACGTCGGTGCCAATAGAGCCCTCGTGCGGAGCAATTCCCCAGCTTTCAAAGAAAGCCTTTGGGATTGCATCGCGCATGCACGGTCCCCTTCCCGCCCAAGGGTGCCATCTTGCTCAGTCTTCTTTTTTCCATGGAGCCCAACGGACGTGGTCCCGTTTTCACCGTGGAAAAAGTAGAAAAGTTGAATTATTTCTTTCAGCTTCCCAGTTCGACCGTTTCCCCTTCCTGCCTTTGGCTTGGTACACCGGTATTGAGTCCGGTCATATTTTTCGTTTTTGTCCTAAGTGACTAGCGTTCACGCTCTTTTTATTTTTTACTGGCAGCCCGGTTGTTTGACCACGCAGGGGCCCTTTTTCCCCCGATGACTGCCAGCGGGTTTAAAAAGTGTGATCGGTGTAAGAAGCTGATGTCTCTCACCGACACACACGACTGCTGCCTCCGATGCTTCAGCCCTGACCATGACCCGGTGGTCTATGGGCCATGTGGTAAGATGGCTTCGAAATCTTTGAAGAACAGGCAGCATCAACGTGGCAGGATTTTTCCTGAGTCCGCATCCACCTGGGCCCAGACCTTGTCAGAAGCCTCAACATCTCGGGATTCGGAGCCCGAGCACTATCGTGTGTCTTCTGAGCGGGGGTCTCCCTCCAGAGAACACCGGAGGAAGAAAAAACTCGTGAGGGCGGCGTCGCTGGATGCCTCTGATAGGCTTGGGCCCTCGGGTTCCAGGCTGCGGAGCCTGGACCGCCGCCCTGGGTCCTCGGAGCGGCCGGCTAAACAACCTCGCAAGGAGCCAGAGACGTCAGATAAGGTAACTTCTGTTGTCCTCGTGGACTCTCCTCCGGTAGAGCTGACGTTGGGACCGGAGCCGGGAGCTGCGGAGCCTTCTGAGCTCTGTCTCAGGTTGGCGGCCCTGGAGAGCAGCATGGCTGCCTTCATGGAGCAGCAGCGAGTGCTGATGGCCAGTCTCATCGGTCCATCTGCCCCGACCACCGTGACTTCGATGTCGAAGTTGACACCAGAGGCCGAGCCGATCCTCAAGTCAATCAGGTCTTGAGTCGATCCTCGGCCAAGGTCCCCCTTGACCTCCCATTCGGGACCGAGGTCGTCGATGCCAGTGCCATCGGGCTCGAAGCCCTCGAGGCTGGAGTCCATAGAGTCCTCAGAGGACTCGGCATGGGAGACAGAGGAGGAAGACTCCCCAGACACCTACCGAACCCAGTGTATCCCATTGGACTCTCCGGGTTCGGAGCCTCAGAATAGGTCCCCTCCAGAGGACACTCAGTTCTCGGACTTCGTTAGGGACATGGCCAAGGCTTTGGTATTCCCTGCGGACGCCGAGGAGGAGCTCGATGCCCTCCAGTATGACTCTCCCCCGAAGGAGGCCCTTACTGTACCAGTGCCTCGGAACAGCTGATGCTCTGCATGTGGGAGTCCCCGGCCTCGATGCCGATGCTCAGCAAGCGGGTCGATTCCATTTATCGAGTCCGCAAGAGTCCTGGGTTTCAGAAAGCGCAGCTGCCGCACAACTCCATGGTTGTGGAATCGGCCATGCAACGGCTGAAAAGCCAAAAGACGCACTCCTTGGTGCTTCCCGGCCGGGAGGCCCGGAACCTGGATGCCCTTGGCAGAAAGTGCTACCAGGGCTCGATGCTGTCATGCCGTGTCCAAACCTACCAGCTGTACATGGGCATGTACTTGCGGGACCTGGCAAAGGAGATTGCCGGGTTCTCAGCTGGTCTCTCTGAGGAACCCTTGCAGCGCTTCAAAGCCTTGTCCACGGGGATCAGAGATTGCTCGAAGTTCATGTCTCGAGCAGCTTACAACGGCTTCGAGGCTTCAGCCCGAGTAGCCGCGGCTGGCATCGATGCACACCGTCAGGCCTGGCTCATGTTGTCGGACCTAGAGCCATGAGTTCAGGACAAGTTGGTCGATGTCCCGTGCTGAGGAGACAACCTCTTCGGCAAACCCATGACTGAAAAAGCTGCAGAAATCGAGTCCGAGTACTTGACCCGGACAAGGTTGTCGAAGAAATTTGCACCTTCTCACAAGAAGAAGGCCTCGGGGGGGGGGGGGGGGCGATAAAGCCCTTTTTCCCGAGGAAAGGTGCGGCTTACAGAAACTACCCCACTTACCAGGCCACCCCAGCTCCCCAACAGGGGCAGCAGGCCAGGGTTCAGGGCCATGGCCCACGTAAGCCGAAAACCCCCAAGCCTCCAGCTCCGGCTCCTACCCATCCGCCTAGGTCTTCAAGCCTTCTGTCATCTTCTTTCACATCAGTCGGTGCTGATACAGACAGACAATCAGGTAGCAATGTTCTACATCAACAAACAGGGGGGCACAGGATCTCGCTTCCTCTGCCAGGAAACTTTGGACCTCTGCTATTTTGCAGTGGCGCATTACATGTCCCTAAAGACAGTTTATCTGCCAGGTCAGGAGAACCCCCTGGCCGACAGGTTGAGCAGGATTCTTCAGCCTCACAAATGGCAACTGAACCGGGATGTAGCCCAATAGATCTTCAACCGCTGGGGTCTCCCATCCATGGATCTCTTTGCCAGTTCACAAAGCCATCAGTTGCCCCGGTTCTGCTCGAGGCAGCCACATCTGCTGAGCGTGGCAGCAGATGCGTTCCTGATTTCGTGGGCACAGGGCCTTCTCTATGCGTTCCTGCCCACGTCTCTGGTGGCACACACTCTGTTCAAGATTCTTCGGGACAAGGCCTCTGCCATCCCGGTAGCCCCCAGGTGGCCCCGACAGTCTTGGTTCCCTTTTCTCCTTCAACTGGTGGTCGAGACTCCACTTCCACTGGGGTGTCAGCCCGAACTCTTGACCCAGGAACAGAGTTCCTTGCTACACCCCAATCTCAGGTCCCTCAGCTTAATGGCCTGGCTGCTGAGAGGGTAGTACTTGCAGAAAAAAGGAGGTGAAAATGCCTCTGTATAAGTCTTTGGTGCGACCTCATTTGGAGTATAGTGTGCAATTCTGGAGACCACACCTTCAAAAGGATGTGAACAGGATGGAGTCGGTGCAGAGGGTGGCTACTAAAATGATTAGTGGGCTTCATTATAAAGCATATGAGGACAGACTTAAGGATCTTAATATGTACACCTTAGAGGAAAGGCGGGATAGAGGTGATATGATTGAGATGTTTAAATACCTCCGTGGCATAAATGTTCAGGGAAGAGAGCCTCTTTCAATTGAAAGCAAGTTCTGCTACGAGGGGACATGGGATGAGGGTGAAGGGAGATAGATTCAGGAGTGATATGCGGAAATACTCTCACTTGGTTTGCAGCTTGTCGTACTGTGAGGGCTTGCGTGCATCAGTGATGCTGAGAGCTAAACTATCGGTAGTTTAACTACTGGCAGGGTCTCCCAAGATGGACTGGTCTCAGCTGAGGTGCCAGACCAAGACAAACCACCCATCTGGGCAGCAGCAGAATGGGACAGTGTTGACGGTGGAGGATCACATTTTTGTGACAACGGCAACAACACCAAACTTAAACTGCACGGAAGAAAGGCCCGGCAATCTACTTCTGTATCTTGCCATGAAAACCCAATGGATAGTTACAACAAAACAAATCGTGCTATGGTGCTGGAAGATGAGACCCCCAGGTCAGAAGGCACTCAACTAGCTACTGGGGAAGAGCTGAAGACTTTTCAGAGTAAAGCCAGCATTTATGATGTGGTTGGATCAAAGCCCTCGGGAAGTCTGACTGCTGATGTAGCTGCGCATGAAATGAGTCAGAAGCTGTAAAGATGTCTTACACATTGGAACATGGAACGTATGAAGCATGAACCAAGGGAAGTTGGAGGTGGTCAAGAATGAAATGGAACGTGTACAACTTGATCTGTTGGGTGTCAGCGAACTGAAATGGACTGGCATCAGATGATCACATGGTCTACTATGCTGGAAATGAAAGACAAAGAAGAAATGGTGTTGCATTTATAATAAAGAAGAAACTTGCAAGAACTGTAATGAAATACAATGCAGTCAGCGAACGCTTAATCTCTATTCGTCTACGAGGATTGCCTATCAACACAACTATAATTCAAGTATATGCCCCAACAACAGCTGCAGAAGAGAATGAAATTGAAGAGTTCTATGAACAAGTACAAGCTGAAATTGACAGAACATGCAAACAGGATATTCTGATAGTCATGGGTGACTGGAACGCAAAAGTTGGCAACAAAGAAGGCGGCAAAGTAGTTGGAAAATATGGACTTGGCAACAGAAATGAAGCTGGAGAAAGACTGATAGAATTCTGCAAGACCAATGATCTATTCATCTCAAACACCTTCTTCCAGCAACACAAGCGGCGACTGTACACATGGACTTCACCGAATGGATTATATAAAAATCAAATTGACTACATATGTGGAAGTCAACGATGGAAAAGCTCTGTAACATCAACAAAGACAAAACCTGGAGCTGACTGTGGTACAGATCATCAACTACTAGTATGCAAACTCAAGCTAAAGTTGAAAAACAGCAAACCACTCATGAATGCAGCAAAATATGACCTTGAGAATATACCACTGGAATTTAAAGACTGCCTGCAAAATCGATTTGCTGCTTTAGATACAAATGACAGAGCTCCAGAAGAGTTATGGAATGACATCAAGAAGGTTGTGTTGGAAGAAAGTGAGAAGTCCTCTACAAAAGGTGAAAAAGCAAAAACGGCCAAAATGGATGACGGAAGAAACTCTGAAAATTGCCCAGAAACACAGAGAAGCTAAAGCCAGAGGAGAAAGAAAGACAATCGCAGAACTCAACAGAGATTTCCAACGTGCAGCAAGACAGGACAAGGAAAAGTACTACAATGACACTTGCAAGGAAATAGAAGCAGAAACTATTAGAGGAAGAACAAGATCGGCTTTCCTAAAGCTACGAGAGTTAAAGAAAAAGTTCCAGCCTCGAATTGGAATGTTACAAGATGCTCAAGGTTCTATGTTGAATGATGCTGAGAAGATCAAGAAAAGGTGGAAGGAATATACAGAGTTTTTATATGATAAAGATCAAGTGGACCAACAGCCGTTTCAACCTGTACCTTATGATCAGGAACCATAGGGGATGAAAGAAGAAGTTGAAGCAGCATTGAAAGCCTTATCAAAGAACAAAGCACCAGGCATTGATAGCATTCCCATAGAAGTATTGCAGCAATCTGATGCAGCTGTTACCGTATTCACAAGGCTCTGCCAAGAAATATGGAAGACAACATCATGGCCAACTAACTGGAAAAGATCTGTGTTTATACCAATACTAAAGAAAGGTGATCCAACTGACTGGAAATTATCGCACAATCGCTCTGATCCCACATGCCAGCAAGATTCTACTGAAGATTATTCAAAAGAGACTACAACCATACCTGGAACAAGAACTACCTGAAGTGCAAGCAGGGTTCAGGAAAGGGCGAGGAACGAGAGACATCATTGCGGATGTGAGATGGATCCTTGAAAAGACTAAAGAATACCAAAAGGATATCTATTTGTGTTTTGTCGACTATAGCAAGGCTTTTGACTGTGTAAACCATGAGAAACTCTGGGCCACATTAAGAAGCATGGGTATACCAGAACACCTGATCGTTCTCTTGCGCAATCTGTACATTGATCAAGAAGCAACAGTTCGAACGGAACAAGGAGAAACAGAATGGTTTAAAATAAGCAAAGGTCTAAGGCAAGGCTGCATACTTTCCCCCTACCTGTTTAATTTATATGCAGAACAAATCATCAGAGAAGCAGGATTGTATGAAGACAACAGAGGTGTGAAGATTGGTGGAAGACTCATCAACAACCTTCGCTATGCTGATGATGATACATTACTGGCTGAAAATGAAGATGATCTGAAACATTTGCTTCTCACAATCAAAGAACATAGTCTCAAAATGGGCCTGCACCTTAATGTAAAGGAGACAAAGATCATGACAACTGGCATAATCAACAGGTTCATCGTTGAAGGAGAAGAAATTGAAATTGTGAACAACTTTAACCTACTTGGATCAACTATCAATAAAGAAGCAACAAGCAGTCAAGAAATCAGACGACGCATTGCTCTTGGCAGAATGGCTATGAAAGACCTAGATAAGATTCTCAAGAGCAGAGATGTCTCTCTCCATACAAAGATTCGACTTGTTCAAGCCATGGTATTTTCAATAACATCATATGGATGTGAAAGCTGGACAGTGAAAAAGATAGACAGGAAGAAAATTGATGCCTTTGAATTATGGTGCTGGCGGCGAATACTGTGTATACCATGGACTGCCCGAAGAACAAACCAGTCGGTACTAGAGGAGATCAAACCTAAGCTTTCTTTAGAAGCTCAGATGACAAGACTTCGACTTTCATACTTTGGACACATCATGCGAAGAGAGAGATCATTAGAGAAAGACATTATGCTTGGCAAGATAGGTCAACGCAAAAGAGGAAGGCCAGCAATGAGATGGATCAATACAATAACAGCAGCCACGGGTACCAGTCTGTCAACAATGAGCCGCCTGACTGAAGACCGAACACAATTTAGGATAGCTATCCAGAGGGTCGCCATGAGTCGACTCCGACTCGACGGCACTTAACAACAACAACAACATGCGGAAATATTTCTTTACGGAAAGAGTAGTGGATCCGTGGAATAGTCTCCCAGTGGAGGTGGTAGAGATGAGGACAGTAACTGAATTCAAAAAAGCATGGGACTAACACAGAGAATCTCTAAAGGTAAAAAGTGGACTGTTGTAGTTGTTGATATGGAAGGACAGACTAGATAGGCCATGTGGTCTTTTTCTGTTATCATGTTTCTGTTTCCTCTACTCCTTCCCAAGGAGGTTGAGGAGCAATGTTCCCTCTAATTTTCTGTAGGCTGTGTGCGCATAAAATATCTGCTGTGCAGCTTTTGAAGGAAGGTTAAATTTTTGTGCGCTACTTAACGACACTCGGAGTTATATACTTTAAAATTTGACTACACGTCAGAATACAGTATGTACACCACATTGATTTTAATCAAATTAAATGAAAACAGACAATTACTAAATGAAGCGGAAAATTTCTAGCAATTACAATCACAACTTTTAAATTTTAAGACATCTGTGTTTTTTTCTATCAGAATCAGAACCGTAATTTTTGTGCGCTCTGTTGTAAATTATGTGCGCTCGCTCGGTGAGGTGTGTGCGCGCGCACAGGCGCACAGCTTAGAGGGAACAGTGTTGAGGAGGTGCTGCTGGCCTCTAGGAGGCAATCCACTAGAAAATCCTACGCTTTCAAGTGGCATAGATTTTGAAGGGTGGTGTGCCCAAAATGAGGAGAACCCATTCACTTGTCAAGTACCTCAGGTATTGCAGTACTTGCTCCACCTCTCAGACTTAGGCCTCAAGTATAACTCTGTTAGGGTCCATCTGAGTGCGCTATCAGCTAATCACTCTCCAGTGGATGGGCAGCCTCTTTCAGCTCACCCTTTGGTATCCCGATTTCTCAGAGGCCTCCTACTCTTGAAGCCTCCGGTTCGCCCACCAGCTACAGAGTGGGACTTAAATGTGGTCTTGCAGCGGCTTACTTGCCCATCTTTTGAACCAATGTCCACCTGTCATCTCCGCTTCCTTTCCTGGAAAGCACTCTTTTTGGTGGCACTCATGGCTGCTCGACGTGTGAGCGAGCTGCAGGCTTTAGTATCGGATAGGCTGTATACACGGTTTTATAAAAACAGGGTGGTCCTACATACTCGCCCCAAGTTCCTCCCAAAAGTGTCCGCTTTTCGTATTTTGATGGCATCAGGGGCTTTGCCCTATACCTGGATCATCTGAGGATAAGATGATCCAGTCATCAGGGAAAGCACCCGATGCCATCAAAATATTGTCAGGGGCACGCGCTAGAGGTTTAAGCCACCTCAAACCCAGGCGTAGAGATATTGGCATCAAAGTTGGTTGTGAAGTCCTCTATGCCTGTCTCTGCATCGGGCACAGCCAATATTTGCATACCAGTTTAGTGTATGCAGCTCATTTGCCTATATTTAAATACTCTTGGCGTTAATTGTACACTAGTTTGTCTGTTGCTGTTTATGCATATGTCCGTCTCTTTTCTGCATTTGATGTTAGCTTAAATTTTTGAAGTGTACTTAAACGTGCCGTTTTCTGTGTTTTAAGGCCACGCTAATTTTCTGCATCAGCCTGAAAGGTACTTAAAGCTTTTATTATTTTTTTTTGCTTTCATGGCAAGCTTCCTTTCAAATTCTCTCTTGGCCTGCCTTAGTAATGCCTTGCATTTAACTTTCCAGTGCTTTTGTTTCCTGTTTTCATCATTTGGTCCGTTTAAACCAGGGATTTCTAAACCTGCCTCTCAGCCAGTCAGGTTTTTAGAATATTCACAATGAATATGCATAAAAGATTTGCATGCACTGCCTCAATTGTATGCAAATCTCTTTCGTATATTCATTGTGGATATCCAGAAGACCCAACTGGCTGGGGAGGTCCCAGGATAGGTTTGGGAATCCCTGCTTTAAACCATGCCAACAGTCATTTAGTCTTCCTTCCACCTTTTTTAAAGCGTGGAATACATCTGCTCTGGGCTTCCAAAATAGTCTTTTTTTAAAATAACGCCCAGGCTTGATGTAAACTCTTAACTTTTTTGCATTTGCTCCTTTTAGTTCTTTCTTAACCATTTTTCTCATTTTCTCATAGTCTCCCTTTTGAAATTAAATGCTAGTGCCTTGCTGTCTCCATTTATTAAATCAAATGTGATCATGTTTTGATCACTATTGCCAAGTGGTCCCAAAACCATTACCTCTTGCACCTAATCCTCTATTCTACTAAGGGCTAGTTCTTAAATAGCTTCCTCTTATGTCAGTTCCTGAACAAGCTGCTCCACGAAGCAGTCATTTTATTTCATCTAGAAACTTTATCTCCCTAGCATATCCAGATGCAACATTGACCCACAATACTGGGATTATTGAAATCAACCATTATTACTGTGTTGTAAATTTTGTTAGCTTCCCTAATTTCTGTTAACATTTCATCATCCATCTATTCATTCTGGACAGGCAGGTGCCAGTACACACCCACTGTCATTACTTTCCCTTTATCACAGTGGAATTTGTCAATAGATATTCTACAGTAGATTTTGTTTTTTGCAAAACTTTATTCTATTTTACTTAATACAGCAAATCCATAAGACTACCAGGGTATGAGAGAAACCTGAAACAGAGCTCTTTGCAGCACCAGTCCTCTACAAGGGAAAAAGTTAAAAAACAGTCATGGAGGTTAACTGGGCTGTTTCAAATTATCAGAAATAAAGAAGGGAAACATAATCTGCAAGGAAAAATGGACAAAAGCATAGTGTCAGATCTCAGTCATTAGATTTTTTGTCAGTCTCACCTGAATCTTTAATAAACTGTTCTGCAGATTTTTATTTGGCTAATCCCTGTAATCTGTAACGTCACAGGAGATAACATTGCATGAAGTGCTTGCGCCTTAAAAGTTCCTTTTCTGTGTTGCAGGAGGTCTGTCAAAAAGTTTAAATATAGTGTTGAGGGACCTGATAGTATATCTCAAATTTTCTGTCTGCCAACATAACACACTCTTTGCCTCTGAAATTGATTTGCTTCCGTTCGGAGCTGGCTTTAATGAATGGCGGGCCCAATTGGTTGTCGTTTTGAAAAGTTTAGGCATGTTATTTAAGATGTGAGGAAATTAGAGAGAACCCCTCATTGAGTTATTTTAGAAGCCCTATTCATGCTTTGGACATCTGAAAGTGGGCATAGAGATGTTCAAACCACGGAGATGTCTCCAGAGGCATTTTAGAAGCCAGGTCTGTGGACATTCCCCGCATGAGGACATCCAAGCCTGAATGGGGTCATGGCCAGGGCGTTCCTATGAACCGTAATGTCATTGCCTGATCTCCAGGAACAAGCAGGAATGAGTCTTCACATATGGGTACGTCGGTACCGACGGAGTCTGCGCGGGAACGCTCCCTAGCATCCAATCAAAGCGCTTTTGGGAGCATCCCACCACGCCTGCATGCTGCCTTCTGCCTTTCCCAACTGCCTCTCCTCAGTTTTCGTTTTTCTGCGGAGCCGGCAGGACGTATTCCTGTCACCGCAGAAAATTCTTCCTTTATTTTTGGTTTTTCTTGTGGTCGCGTCTGCCTTCCCTCAACGCACCGGTACCGCCGGTGTTTCTTTCTTTCTTTCTCCTACAAATTTTTTTCTTTGTAGGGAACTTTTTCCCTGTTTTAGTGCCTGACGGTTTTTTCGGCCTGCTAGGCCTCTCCACTTTCCTTCATGGAAACGCCAACCACTATCCCTAAAACATGTTTCAACTGTGGCGGTACCAAATTAGTTTTAGACACCCATAACTGGTGCCTACCATGTTTGGTTCCTGACCACTATCCGCTGGAGTGTCCCTCCTGCAGTAGTATCTCCAGAAGAAGTCTTCAGCATCGAGCTCAACTCGATACGCGGTTCCCATCAGTTCTGAGGGTACCAGCTACAACTTCTTTTTCACAGGATCAGGTAACCAAACAAAGGTCTGTAAGGACTAGCCAGTCCTCAGGTGGTAGATCTCATGCTCTGCATCGAGATGCCTCTGGCCTTGCCCCTGAGGACAAATTGGCTTTAAAACCCCGGCGGGAGTCTTCGGCCTCCAAAGCATTAACGGGGTTTCAGGTTGTTCCCGGGGTTTTTACCTCTACGAACATACCTGAGCCATGCTCGGTGGTGGTATCCGCTTTGAGCGGTGCCGGTACCCCGGCATCGGCAATGGTGTTGGATGAAATATTCCACACCAATGATCGCAGTCTAGCGCTCTTGGTATCTTCGGTGCCGTTAGAGTCGCTACAGACCGATCTTCCAGCATCGGTATCGATCCCGGTACCGGTTCTGGTATCCACGTCGGTACCATCCAGGTGTGCTTCGATAGACTCGCTGCTTTCGATGCCGAGTCTGGAATCGATCTCCAGCCTGCATGATTGGATACCGACTCGTCTCGGTACCGACCTCGGACAGTGCCGAAGACATTGTCCCGGGGATCAAAGTCTGGCGCTCTCGATACCTTTAGTACCGTTAGAGTCTCCTCAGACTGATATTCCAGTATCGGTACCGGCTGCGATACCACTGCCGGTACCGGTTTCTACGTTTGCATCGGTATCGGTGCCTTACATGCTTACTTCCACAAGCTCGCTTCCTTCGGTACCGAGTTTGGAATCCATCGCTGGCATGGATAGTATTCTACCGATTTGTTGCGGCACCGGCCTCAAGCGGTACCGATGACTATCCTTTCAGGACAATCCGATGCTCCACCCTTTCAGGTCTTGTACTCCAATGGATCGGGATCAATCCATTAGTGCTAAGACTAGATCTTCAACAGATCTAACCTTTACTCCTCATGGTAGAGGATCCCCCTCTGGGGAAATTTCTTTTCAAGCATTCCTGCTTGATATGGCAAGGTTACTTGCCATTTCTATACATGATCAAGATCTTGCACCAGGGGATTCAGAACTTCTGCATATCCCTGAGGATTCAAAGGAGGTCATCATGCTTCCTTTGCATCAAACCTTACAGGATCTCTTACTTAGAATGTGGGAAACTCCTTTAAAGGTATCCCCCACCTTCAAGGGCCACTGACTCTCTGTACAAGGTGCCCCCTTCTCCAGGTTTTCAAAAGACTCAACTTCCTCATCATTCTATTGTTGTAGAATAAGCAATGAGGCGTGTTAAGAATACTAAAAGGCACTCTTCTTTTCCACCAGGTCGTGAGTCTAGAACCTTAGATGCCTTTGGACGTAAAACCTTCCAGGCATCCATGTTTTCAACAAGAATTCTCTCATATATTTTCTATGTGGGATTATCTCTTGAAGAGGTCACCAACAGTTTGCTGTTTTTGGCCCCTTTTCTTCAAGATCTCAAAAGATCAGACTATTCTTTACTGGTTAGTCATGTTCAAAATATCTCTAGGTTCCTTACTCGTGCTACCCTAGAATGTTTTGAGTCTGTTAGCAAAACGTCTGCTATAGCCATAGGAGCACGACACATGGCCTGGCTCCAAGCTTCGGACTTGGACAAATGGGTACAGGAAAGGCTGGGAAATACTCCTTGTACTGGAGAGAATCTCTTTAACAAAGAGACTTTACCCCAAGCTGCTCAGTTAACCACTGACACTATTGCTTTCAAAGGATTGTCAACACCTTCCTCTATCCCAGGTGGTAGGAAATCTCCTACCAAACTTTTTATTTCCCCAAGGGGAAAAAGTTTTTTATTCTTTCTCTACCCATCATACAGCTGTTTCCAAACAAGGGAAACATCAAACCAGGCTAAAGAAACCACAACCTCAACCGTTTCAGCAAACCCAGCAGCCGCAGTGTTGCTGATAGATTCTTCACTGAATCCTTCTTTCCTGTTTTGAGGTTTAGAACCTGTAGTCTGTTTCTTCTCATTATAAGCATCTACACCGGTTCCATCCTAAATCTTACACATGTATCTCTTTTAAAGAGACATCCTTCCTTTAGCTTATAGAGCTTCTCAGGATGATTATGCTTTATAGGTAGTAAAGTTACTCCTCTTCCTCCTAAGTAGACAGAGGAGTAACAGCTATCAATAAGGTTGCCTATGCCTTTACCTTGACAGTTTCTCCTGTCTCAGCATGTCTCATATTACCTTTTCAGAGATTTACTCCATCGTAAGTCTTTTTCAACTCTGTCCCTCTTACTAAGACATTTGGTCTGTAAGAGTGATACCACTTAACTGGAGGGCTTATCCCTAAGCCCCTGGGTTTTCTACCTATTCCAGTAAGGGTTTTTTTTTCTTTTCAGAGTTGTCTCCCCCTTGCAATCTTGTTTTGTGGCAGCTTCTCAGACAATGAGGGAGTCTTACCACTCCTACTTATGTCTGTAGGTCCTTTTTCCAATCTTGGGACCTAAGATTTGTTCTGCTGCCCTAACAATAGCTAGAAGTGCAGGGGCTCCTAGTGGTCAGACCACTGTCTTGCTGACCAAGCAACCAGGGTTTGATCTCCAATATCAATCCTTTCTGGCCTTAGTACTAAGTCCCAGACAGGTTAAGAACTTTTTCTGGCTTTATTGTTGCAGGCACATCAGCGTACCTTCTATCCTTAGCCATCTCCAATCCTTGGGCTTGGCGGAATAGTTCAGGTTACATACTGGCACTTAAACAGCCAGTTTTTTCTTCTAACCAACCTGCAACATGCTCTCTGCATTTCTACAGAGCAGCTCTGCACTATGAGCCCTTGCTAGAGAGCAAATAATTCCAGATGGTTAGGAAGGGCTTTACCTAGTCATGACTACTGGGTTCTTCCCTACCCTTACCATTTCCATTAAAGTCTCCTTCTAGAATAAAGGGCACAGGCCTTTAATTCCGTGAATACCTAAAGAATTCCCTGGGTTGGTTCACATCTCCAGTGGACCACTCCACCAGGGATGGTTTTCTTTTCGTAACAGCCAGTCCTTGTCTCGTATTTTCCTTCCACCCTCAATTCTTCATGGGGAAATTCATATTGAGCGCAAGAATGCATGATACTCTTTTTGCCCTAATAGAAGGGAAAATATGGTATCTCATTTCATTGCGTCTTCTTCTCCAGCTGCCATACTGGAGTTATGGAAGGATCCAGACTTTCTGCCTGTGGATTAAAAACATCCTCTGCACTTTTTTCACGTAGGCCTCCATTCCTGGTTATTCAAGGTCTAGAATTCTTAAAGGAATCTAGACTTCTCCTTGTCATTGAGAGCCCTCCCATAGCTCTCCCACTCATAACCAGGGAGAACGGATTCTCTAAACATTTATTTATTTATTTATTTAGACAGTTTTGTATACCGCCTTATCCTTCAATCAAAGCGGTCACAACACAATTGGGGGATACATTTAACACGCGGGGATATGAGACACATACACTAATACTTACAGGGAACATGGGCAATGGAGGGTTAAGTGGCTTGCCCAAGACCACAAGGAGCATCTGTGGGACTAGAAACCCCAGTCCTTCCGACCCAAGGTTGCTGTCCTCTAGTGGGATTTGAACCCCCGACCTTCCGGCCTGAAGTACCTTGCCCCAACCACTAGGCTACTCCTCCCAAACATCTCCTCAAGCAGGTATTTCCCTTCTTGTTATTAGATGAATCTTTCTCTCTCCACATATCCCTATGTGGGGACATGGGTATGTGTGTATATGTATGTATGTATGTATATATATATATATCGGAATATATACTAGTAGGTAGATATGTATCTATATACTTTTTTCTATCTGTCTGCCTAGGTTCATATATACATATATTTCCTATAGGGCTCCGACAGATGGTCACTATCCCTATCAATGCTGCTCCAGCATGCTTAGGGTTCAACATAAACAACCACTTCTCTGTGGTAGTTAAAAGGTTTTTTCACCATAACCTTCAGGTTAGGTACATCTGAAGTCCTCCATGTACCATTTTTTTTCCTAAGTGACTTCAATTAGGAAGGACATTCTGAATCTTCAGAAAATAGGAGGCTTCAATGACTCGTACTTCTGTCCTTCTTTGTCATTGGATATAGGGGTCTTCAATACCCCTCTTCTCCTATAAGAACTATGTCTCTTTAGGGTCCAACAGCTTTAGGCTTATCTAATAGGGACTTCCGTGTTTCCCGCAAAAGTCCTGCCTCATTGAACCACCCCAGTTTCCGCTGGGACTTTTTCTCATCCTAAAGGTTCTGACCTCAACCTGTCTTTTGCACAGTTTATTTACCTCTGCTGTTCATTGAGGTACTCTTTGAGGATATTCTGCTGGTTCATATTAGCAGATCCATATGAACCTCCATAAACTTTTAAAATATCACCAGGTGAGGTCCATATTGGTATATTGCAGTTCAATATTTACTACTAGATATTATCTGCACAAGGACTCCTATCTAGGCGTCCTGTTCGGTCCAGCTGTTCCACAGCACATCTTTTTTAGTTCAACGCCTACCCTCCATCCCCAGGATGCCTGAGGTTCTGTCGAACAGCATGGCCTTCTCAGATTCGCAACATGCTGGGACTCCTCCAGGCATCTTAGCTTGGGAGTCCCCATATGTGAAGACTCATTCCTGCTTGTTCCTGAAGATAGCACAGTTACTTACCTGTAACAGGTGATCTCTGGGAACAGCAGGAATAAGTCTTCACAACCCACCCGCCTCCCCTAGGAGTTGTATCTCTCTATCTCTATCTTTCCCCTCTCTCTCTCTCTCTCTCTCTCTTTGTCTCAGCTTTAAAACTTAACTGAGGAGAGGCAGTTGGGAAAGGCAGGAAGGCAGCATGCAGGCGTGGTGGGATGCTCCCAAAAGCGTTCTGATTGGACGCTGGGGAGCGTTCCCGCGCAGACTCCGTTGGTACCGACGTACCCATATGTGAAGACTTATTCCTGCTGTTCCCAGAGATCACCTGTTAGAGGTAAGTAACTGTGCTATCTCTGAGTTATCCTGGACATTGAGTCTCATCTAAGGTTATATCTGCCCCAGTTACTGGAAGGGGCTCCTTTTGGCCATAAAACATCCAGAGGGTGTAGAGAAGATGGCACTCCACCATTCCACAATCACAGTGATAGCAGCAGCGGGATTTGAATCCTGGCTTCCCTGGTCCTCACTCACTACTCTAACCATTAGGTAATTCCTACGTATCCATGGTCTGGAATACTATTCTGGGCATATCTATGTAGATGCCCTTGCAGATGTTCATATCAGGCAAGTTCATGTTTGTGAAATGGTGCCTGAACTTGTACTTGTTCTTTATTTTTACACATTCTGGCTTGGACATCCCAGATTGCATTGGACGTCATTTGTAAAATTCTACTTCTTATATGTTGCAGTTCCCCAACATTTTTGATAAGGCAACAAAGTAAGTGGTGGTGCACCAGATTTTATTTTCCATGTTTTATTTTTTTTGTCTTAACTTTGATACTTGTTTTCATTTTGACTTGATGCAAGTCATTCTAGCTTTTCAGTTTTCTGTTTGGCTATTTAGTGAATCCTTCGCTTTCCCCATCTTTTCTTCTACTACTTTGACATGGGCACACATCACAAGCATTGACAGTGGAAATTAGTTTCACTTAGAAATAGTGATGGACAAAGGAACTGGAGTTAAGACAGGTGTGAATTTTTTGCGGACAGTTGATCCAGTGCTTCTTATATTGTTGCAGTAATTCCTGGGGAGAGGGGGAGAGAGATGATCCCACTGTCCTCTTCCACTATTTTTATTTCTGATTTGCAGCTAGTTCTTATAGATTTCCTGGCTATTCAAGCTGGGATAGACTTATTGGAACAGGCCTTAGATGTATTTTAAGACCTTTTTAATAAGGTCCATCTAAAAAAGAAATCATCATGATCTTTCCCAGAAACTCAGCACACATGATGCTTCCTGCATGGAGGCATCATATTGACCTTATTATATTGCTTTGATATCATGGAGAGAAGGTTCTGATTTTAGTTAAATGAGTATTGCCTGTCTGTCTTCTCTGGTAAGAATAGGGATTGGAGCAAGACTGTACTTGAGATTTATTTTATTATGCTTGTTTTAATTTTTATGGCTCATTTAGTGTGATATATTGAAGCAAGGTGTCCTGGTGCACTCATATCGGGATGACTGGTTGATTTTGGGTGAAATCCTTGCAGGAGAGTTGGAAGGCAATGGCCTGCATGATACACCAGTTGCAGGAACTAGACTGGGTCCTTGGAGTACCTGGGAACCTGCTTTGACATGTAGCAGGGGATCATGTTTCTGCCGGAGGGCAGGATAATGAAGCTACAAGGGCAGGGGCAGAGGTTGCAGACTATTCTCCACCCAAGGGTTTGGGATTATCTACAGGTGCTCAGCTCAATGGTGGCCTCCTTGGAGTTAGTGTCTTGGGCTCAATTCCATATGTGGCTTATCCAGGTGGTGCTTTTGGCACAGTGGTCCCTGCAGGAGCAGTTGATGGATATTTGCTTTGCTTTCCCTTGACAGGTCTGGGTAAGTTTTTACTGGAGTCTCGACTATGTGAATCTTGCAGTTGGGATGCCCCTCGAGACCCCGGACTGGGTGGTAGTGATGACGGATGCCAGCTTCTTTGGTTGGAAGGCTCACTGTCAGGGCTGCATGGCCCAGGGGCCGTGGTTTCTAGAGAAGAGTCAATGGTCTATCAATCACCTGGAGACTAGGGCAGTGCATCTTGCCCTGGAGCTTTTCCTTCCCGTGGACCATCAGGGTGCTAATTGACTGTCATAACTCTGGCTTACATCAACCAGCAGGGTAGCACTCTGAGCTCGTTGATGGTGGCAGAGGTGATGCCACTCCTGCAGTGGGCAGAAGCCCATCTGCTTTCGCTGTCAGCGGCAAATGTGGCTGGGAAAGAAAATGTGCAGATGGATTACCTGAGCCATCATTTCATAGACCACGGGGAGTGATCCCTATCTGACACAGCATTCCAGCTATGGAGCACTGGGGTGTTTCCATGGTGGACTTAGTGACAACATTAGCGAATGCCAAGGTCCCCAGGTTCTTCAGAAGGCGCAGGAAACGCATAGTGAAGGGGCTTAATGCACTGGTCCAACCCTGGCCCAATGGCAGGCTTCTCTACGTGTTTCCTCCATGGCTGCTGATCGGGCGCATCCTGCAGAGGGTTGAGGCCCAAGCGGGGCATGTGGTATTGGTGGCCCAAAGATTGGCCAAGATGGCCATGGTATGCAGACCTGGTGGCAGGGCCTCTTCCCCCTTCCTTGGGAGGTGGAGCTTTTGATGCAGGATCCTCTCCAGATAACTAGACATGGATTGGTTCTCGCTTATGGCTTCGCTTTTGAGAGGGTGCGTTTAAAGTGCTGGGGCTAGTCTTTTAAGGTGGTCGATACCTTATTGCAGGCACAGAAGCATTCTACATCCTTGGCCTTTGTGCGGGTTTGGCACATCTTTGAAGGTTTGGTGCCAAGAGAGAGAGATGCAGCCCCTAGGGGTTGCTCTCCCAGATATTTTGGCTTTCTTACAGGATGGTCTCAATAAGGTTTTGGCCTTAAGTTCCTTGAATGTACAGGTTGTGGCCCTGGTTTGCTTCTGGGACCGGGTAAAGGGCAATTCTCCAGGAACAAGCAGGAAGTCAGTCCTCACTTATGGGTGACGTCGGCACTGGCGGAGCCTGTGTGGAGCAATTCCCCGGCTTTCAAAGAAAGCCTTTGGGATTGCTGCCACGCATGCGTAGTCCTCTTCCCACCCAGAGGTGCCATCTTGCTCAGTCTTCCTTTTTCCGCGGAGCCCTTCGGACGCATGTCCTTGTCCCTTGGAAAAAGTGTTTCGTTTTTGGCCTCTGGCCTGCGTTTTTTCCGGTATCACCAGTCCTTTACCCGTCCTCCCCGCTCTGCTTTTTCCCTTGAGCGAGGGGACATCCTTTTCTGTGTAAGGTTTTTTTTTTTTTTTTTCCTTTTGCGGACTTCGTGCCCTTTTTCCCCTCAACCACTGGCTGCAAAGGTCTTTGACCTAGTGGGGGCCCTTTTTGCCTCAATGGCCACGGGGTTTAAGAAATGTGACATGCTTCAAAAACATTGCTCACAGACACCCACGACTGCTGTCTTCGGTGTCTTGGGGCCGACCATGACACGGAGCTCTGCTCTCTTTACAAGAAAATGTCCTCCAAAGCCCTGCTAAGTCGTAAGCAGAAATCTGATGACATTTTCCGGAAGGTAGCCCCAGAATCCCCGGTGGCACCCTCGGTCATCCCTCTGCCGGTGGGATCCCCCCCAACTTCAGTCCCGCGCTCTTGGCGGCACTCCGACCAGGGATCCCCTGAAGTGGAGAGGCATAAGAAGACCTCAAAGTTGCTGTTGGGGGCCCCAGACAAGGGCGAGTGTTTCTGCGCTCGATCGCTCAGCCCCTCCCCCTGCGTTCCTGAGAATTGGACAAGGAACGGCCTCGAAAGGTACCTCGTATGGATACGGAGGTCTCGGGTCTCCTGAGGGCTGTCACGATGAGGACCACCTCTCCTCCACGCCATACCCGGTAATCCCGATGTCTGTCTCGCAGGGACCCATGTCCACGTGGGCGTCCCGTACACTGTCTCTAGAGCTCAGCATTTCTGCCTTCTTAGCTGTCCAGCAAGTGCTCATGCCCAGCACGGCTGGCCCACACCTCGAGACCGAGGTTCCCTCAAGAGGGACACCGAAACCCGCTCTTGAAACCCCCAAGAGTCATGGGCTGAAGAGGAGCCACGTGCTGAAGAGCTTGATACTCTGCAGTATGAGTCCCCGCCCTGGGAGTCTTACTGTTCCATTTCCTCCCATTTTGTCAAGGCTGCTCCTCTGCAAGTGGGAGACACCTGCTTCAGTCCCCATAGTGAGCAAACGCCTCAACGCCATTTACAGGGTCCAACACGGCCCGGGGTTCTGGAAGACCCAGCTTCCACACACCTCCATGGTAGTGGAGTTGGCGATGCGGAAACAAAAGAGCCCGAAGTCATACTCTTCGGCCCCCCCCTCCCCCCGGGCAGGGAGTTGAGAGCTCTCGACGCCCTTGGGCGCAAAGCCTATCAGGGGTCCTTGCTTACATGTCGCATTCAGGCATACCAACTGTATAGGGGCATGTTCCTGCGTGACCTTGCCAAAGAGCTTGGCGAGTTCTCCGCAGGCCTCGAGGGCGAACCCCTTCTCAGGTTCCAAGCCCTCCTGAGATCCGTTGCGGAGTGCTCGAAGTACCTCTCCCGCACTGCAAATGATGGGTTTGAATACTCAGCCCGAGTGGCAGCAGCTGGCATCAGGCCCGATGCCAGGCATGACTACAATCCTCGGACCTGGAGTAGTGGGTCCAGGAGAAGCTCCTGGACATCCCCTGCCTCCGCGAGCAGCAGTTTGGTAAACCTATGGAGGATAAGGCCGTTGAGATAGAAACTGAGTTTGTCACTCGAAATCGTCTCTCGCGTAAGACCTCCTCCCTCCCTCGGAAGAAGCAGCAAACAAAGAAGCTGTTCTTCCAAAGAAAGGGGCCCCCCTACCGGGAAGTTTGTGCGTTTCTGTTGCTATTTTCAATTTATTGTTGGAAAATATATATTTCAGGTCTTCTGTTTATGCAGCATGCTTCAGCTTGATGTCTTGGATCTTTCTCAGTATCTTTGATTTTAATTCTTTTAGATACTCATCAGGGATACCTCCACATGCAGTAACTGTATTTTTCCTTCAATGCGCTTTTTCCAAGGAGGTACTGTTGTTCGCTTTTTCTTCTGGCTCTGCACTTTAGTTGCTAGTATTCTTGCAGTTCTAATTTTAACTGCACAATATTGTATTTGATTTATTTTGGTGATGTCAATAAATTATCCCTTTATATGGGATATGGTCTTGTTCATCTTAATTATCATTCTTTTAACCTTAGGTGCTAAATTTAACTTGGGTCATCTTTCCCTTGCCTAGAATCCAGCTTATTCATCTTTTTCCATGTGGACTAGGAGGTCAATCTTGAATTCCTCCACCTCTGGGTCTTTCTCATCCCCTTCTTCCTCCTCTTTAGTTGATTTGTCTACCTGTCCTTTATTCATCTCGCTCTCCTGCAATTCCAGATCTCTAAGCTCCATCTCCTCCTCAACTGTTTTTTCTTTTTCTTTGTATTCCTTTCTTCTGGTATGCTAACCTAGGTCTACTCCTCCTCCCTGTATTTCTCTTTCCACAGAAGCCCTTAGTTGATTCAAGATGTTATCATTCACACACTTATTTACTTTGATCTGCGAAATTAGAGAACTTAAATTTGCATCCACTGCTTTATGTAGTTTTTCTTGTGGCAATTTTCTTCTTTTCAACAAGTACCTCATAGAGCCCAACGACACCCCATAGAGTCCAACGATACAATTCGCTAAGCAAATATTTGGAATCTCAACAACACGCCAAGACAGATACTCTAACCCTTAGTGGTGCATATGTTTCTATGAAACTCTCCTGTTCATATGACTCTATGTAGCAAGTTTTGTAAATAGTTTACCCCTGTTATCCAAGTTTTTTGCCCTGTTATCTGTAAACTCATACGTGTTAACTGTACTGAGCATTTTTGTTCCATGTAAACCGCGCTGATGCTGAATAGTGCGGTATATAAGAGACTGTAAATAAATAAATATTCTAGTTTTTGGCTGATTCTCTTTGTATACTCTCTTGATTCAAATATAGGGTTTGTAGCATAAAAGTAGCAGCACATTACCTCCTCTTTATCTGTAGATGCCCACTAAAACCATAGTTGATCTTAAACCACAGAAATTAATGAAAAAGTTAATCATGTGCCACTATGGGCCCATGAACATGCTCACCATGGCCTTTATCCATGGCAGACATGTTACCCGCATCTGCAGTGTCTGCACTATCGCTGACACCATTGTTAACCGTAGTGCGAAGGCGGGCACCTATTTATCCTGGGCAACATGCAGCCAGTATGTATTTTTCTTTTTCTTTCTTACAATACTTCAGTTGTAGTGTCGCCCAGCTGGGATTTAGTATAAGTTTGGTACAACACGGTAACCACATGAAGGTACCCCCTAGCAAGACCTGGGAAGGTAACTAAATTCTTTCCCTCTAAGAGATGTGCAGCAATTCACCAACCACAGTTAGTGCATTTTATGCTGCATTGCCCTTGATCCTGATCTTTGCCTCATGGATATCCGGAGAGTGCTTCTCTGGTACTTGGAGGTTACGAATTCATCTCCAGGAACAAGTAGGAATGTAGTCTTCACATATGGGTATCGTCGGTACCGACGGAGCCTGCGCGGGAACGCTCCCCAGCGTCCAATTAGGAAGCTTTTGGGAGCATCCCACAGCGCCTGCGTGCTGCCTTCCCGCCTTTCCCAACTGACTCTCTCCAGTTCTTCGTTTTCCGCGGAGCCAGCAGGTCGTTGTTCCTGTCACCGCAGAAAATTCTTCCTTATTACTTTCTTTTTTTGTGGTCACGTCTGCCTTCCTCGACGCTTTACCGGTACCGCTGTTTTTTCTTTCTTTATTTCTGTTCTTTAAAAAAAAACAAAAAAAACTTTTTCCCATTTTTCCCAGGTGCACACGCCAGTTTGGGCCTTAGGCCCAAAAGGTTTTCCTCCAATGGAGAAAGCTGCTTCGGGTTTCAAAAAGTGCACCAAGTGTGGCGGTACCATCTCTATCACCGACACCCATGAATGGTGTCTAAAATGTTTAGGTCCTGACCACTCCATCACGGATTGTATGTCCTGTGCCATGATGTATAAAAGAGGTCGGCAGAACCGAGCTGCTAAGCGCAGTACCCTGTTTCCCTCTGATGCAACTTCGGTGGCATCGACATCTTCCAGGGCTTCCTCTTCCTCCTGTGGATCTCGGTTAACTAAACATAAGTCCAGCCGGTCCTCAAAGGGTAGATCTCCTTCTAAGCATCGAGATGCCTCTGGCGTTGCCCTTAGAGGATTCTGCACCGGCAAAATTGCCCCGGCGGGAGGCTTCGGCTTCCAAAGCATTATCGGGGCTCCAGGATGTTCTTGAGGCCTCGACCTCGGCAGAACTATTGGTGCCATGCTCTGGGGTACCGGCTGTCGTCTTTGGTACCGACATCCAGGCATCGACAGCGTCGATAGACCAGAGATTCCTGGCTATTGAAAGCAGTCTGGCGGCTCTCCTTGCGGCATCGACACCCTCGGAACCACGTCAGACAGTTCAGCCGGTACCGGTACCGATAACATCGACATCAGTGTCCGCATTTCCAGCACCCAGTTACCTGATGCCCTCCGGTACGATACACCGGTACCGATTCCTCCCGGTACCGACTTTGGTCGGTACGGGTATCGGGCTCTACATGAGCATCCGGACAAGGTACTTTGAGTCCTCAGAGGAATCTGAGGATTCTGATAGTTCTGTCGATACCGGAGCACTTCTTCCAGAGGAGCCCTCCTCCCCTAAACGCAGGATGTCTCCTCCAGAGGATATCTCCTTCCAAGATTTTATCAGGGAGGTGGCTCGGGGTCTCTCTATTACTGTGGCTCCTGAAACAGAGCCCAGAGCAAAGGAGTTGGAAATTTTACAATATCCCAAAGCTCCTAAGGAGGCAGCTACTTTGCCCATCCATGAGATCTTGCATGATCTCATGCTAAGAATGTGGGAGACCCCTCTTACCACCTCTCCTCATTCTCGTAGACTAGGCACTATGTATCGAGTCCCTCCTTGTCCTGGTTTCCAGAAAACTCAGCTCCCTCACCACTCTATTGTAGTGGAATCGGCTATGAGAAGGATCAGGAGTGCAAAGAGGCATGCCTCTAATCCCCCAGAACGTGAGTGCAGAACTTTGGATGCTTTTGGACATCCAAGCTTCCATGCTTTCTGCCAGAATCAGTTCCTATATTTTATATATGGGGATGTTCCTGAAGGAAATCACAGGAGATTTAGAGATTTTGAATCCTCTTCTTCCTGAGGATAGAAGACAGGATTTTCTCACATTGGTCAAATATGCCCAGGATGTTACCAAATTTGTCAACCGTGCAGCTTTTGACTGTTTTGAGTGCATAAGCAGAACCTCTGCCATTGCCATAGGTGCACGAAGAATTGCCTGGCTCCAGGCATCTGATTTGGAGCTCTGGGTACAAGACAAACTGGGCAATATTCCTTGTACTAGTGAGAACCTGTTTGGCAAGGATTGGCAAGAAAATGCCAATGAGCTGGATGCTGACAACTCCACCTTGGACAGATTATCTAAGGCCACAGCTGATCCTGCAAGAAAAAAATCTTTCAAAAAAACTTTCTTTTCCAAAAAGCCCCAAGCACTCTCTTGTCAGTCCTGAAGCTACCTACATCCTTTCAGATCAAGTATCAACTATTATGCCATATCTTTATGTACTTAGTTTCATACATTCCTCAACCATCCTGATACATGTCAATATGTAAATAGTTTCCCATGTTCTCCAAGTTTCATTCCCTGTTATAATGTAAATTCAATCAGTCTTCTCTGATCCGAAAAATCTTTGTTAAAAGTAAACCGCACTGATAACAAATAGTGCGGTATATAAGAATTGTTAAATAAATAAATAAAAAATAAATAAATAAAAAGAAGAGGTTTTATCCTGCTTATTCCCAGCAGGGACGTTCTGCAGGTCAGCTTGTCCGGAAGGGTCAGCAACCACCCAAACAAAGAAAGGCAAAGACTACTAAGCCTCAACCGTCCCAGCAGTCTCAGCCTCCACAAGGCCATTGACTTTCAGCTAGAGAACTTAGCTTTCCTGGCTCTCATTGGACCAGAGCCTTCTACCATTCCAGGAAGGTTGTGTCACTTTGCTCCCAGATGGGGGCAGATAACAGCAGAGCATTAGACACACTCCATCATAAAAGAGGGGGTACAAGCTTTATTTTTTGAGCATGCCCCGTCCCACAATGATAAGGCAGTTCAATTCTCAGACCTCTCTCACCAACCTGTTAGATCAAGAGGTCACCATGCTTCTTGCCCAAGGGGCAATAGAAGTAGTACCCATTCATCAACAGGGTACAGGGTTTTACTCCCCCTATTTCCTTATCCCAAAGAGAACAGGGGGATACAGACCTATCTTAGACCTCAGAGAATTGAACAAATTCCTGTTCAAAGAGAAATTCAAGATGATTTCTCTGGGAACTCTGCTGCCATACCTTCAGAGTCAGGATTGGCTTTGTTCTCTAGATCTCAAGGATGCGTACACCCATGTTCTCATCCATCCAACTCACAGAAAGTTCCTTCGGTTCCTTTTTCAAGGAAAGCACTACCAATACAGGGTGCTTCCTTTTGGCCTGGCCTCAGCACCAAGAGTGTTCACGAAATGCATGGCTGTGGTAGCAGCATTTCTCTGCACTCTAGGAATATTCGTCTTCCCCTACTTAGACGACTGGCTCATTCGAGCCCCAACAGAGTCAGAAGCCAGGACTTCTCTATCCTGCACAATGCGTAATCTCCAGGAACAAGCAGGAATGAGTCTAGACATGTGGGTACGTCGGTACCGACGGAGGAAAGCTTTTGGGAGCATCCCACAGCGCCTGCGTGCTGCCTTCCCGCCTTTCCTAACCATCTCTCCTCAGTTCTTCTTTGCCGCGGAGCCAGCAGGTCGAGCCCTGTCACCGCTGAAGAAGTTCTTTATTTTATTTTATTTCTTTGGTCGCGTGTCTGCCTTCCCCGACTCCGGACCGGTACTGCCGGTCTTTTTTTCTCTCTCAAAAAAAAAAAAAAATAAAATCTATTTTTCTTCACTTAGTGTATTTTTCCTCTTGGGCCTCAGGGCCTACAAGAAAATTTCCCTCATGGAAAAACCAGCCTCCGGGTTCAAAAAATGCACTAAGTGTAGCGGTACTATTTCTGTTACAGATACCCATGAATGGTGTCTTAAATGTTTGGGTCCTGAACACTCCATTCCGGATTGTCCGTCCTGCTCTCTAATGTCTAAACGGGGTTTACAGAACCGAGCAGCTAAGCTCCATGTGCTGTTTCCCGCTGATGCAGCGTCGGTAGCATCGACATCTTCCAGGTCTTCTTCTCCTGATGGATCTCAGGTAACCAAACATGTACCTAGCAGGTCCTCAAAGGGTAGATCTCCCTCTAAGCATCGAGATGCCTCCGGGCTTGCCCTTGAGGATCCTGCACCAGCAAAACAACCCCGGCGGGAAGCTCCGGCTTCCAAAGCTCCTCCTATGGGGTTACAGGTTGACTTTCAAAGTCAACCTCCATTCCTGCCAAGAAAAAGCCTTTTAAAAAGTCTTTCTTTAAAAAGGGCAGATTTCATTCTACTTCTGGCCAACAATCTTCTACAGGTCGCTTTTCCACTAAGCGTCAGCAACCTAAACAGGCCAGGCCTAAGCCTACAGGGGCTGCTGCAACTCAGCAAGCCCAACCTCCTCAGGGTTTTTGACTTGATGCTAGAGAACCTAGCCTTTCTGGCTCTAAAGCAGCCAGAGCCTCTCGCCATTCCAGGAAGGTTGGCTCATTTTGCTCCCAGATGGGAGCAGATAACATCAGAGCAGTGGACCCTCTCCATCATAAGAGAGGGCTACAAGCTTCATTTCTCAGACCTTCCTCCCCACACCCTGGTGAGACATTTCAATTCTCCCACATCTCTTCTCGACCTTCTAGGTCAAGAGGTAGCTACCCTTCTTGCCCAAGGTGCAATAGAAGAAGTTCCTCTTCTTCATCAAGGGTTAGGGTTCTACTCTCCCTATTTTCTCATTCCAAAGAAGAAAGGGGGATACAGACCCATCTTAGATCTCAGGGAATTGAACAAATTTCTGTGCAAGGAGAAGTTCAAGATGCTCTCTCTGGGTACTCTCCTTCCATACCTTCAAAGTCAGGATTGGCTTTGTTCTCTAGATCTCAAGGATGCGTACACACATGTCCTCATCCATCCATCTCACAGAAGATTCCTACGTTTTCTTTTCCAAGGAAAACATTACCAATACAGAGTGCTTCCTTTCGGTCTAGCCTTTGCTCCAAGAGTGTTCACCAAATGCATGGCAGTAGTTGCTGCATTTCTACGCACTCTGGGAATATTTGTCTTCGCATACCTGGACGACTGGCTCATCCGAGCTCCCTCTCAGTCAGAGGCCCAGATTTCCCTGGACCACACAAGGCGCATTCTGCACTATCTGGGACTTGTGGTAAACCTCCCAAAGTCTCAGCTCACCCCTACTCAGTCCCTAGAATTCATAGGGGCCTGGTTGGATACCACTACTGCAAGGGCCTACCTTCCTCAGGCCCGTTGCCAACATCTAGTACAGTTAGCCTCCCAGATTCAGTCAAAGAGCCACTTACCTGCCCGGGAGATGCTACAACTGCTAGGCCACATGGCTTCCACAGTGCATGTGGTACCCTATGCTCGCCTACACATGAGAGCAGCTCAATGTACTTTGTCCACCCAGTGGACTCAAGCTTCAGGAGCTCTCTCAGACCAAATTGCAACCTCCAAACGTCTCTTTTGGTCTCTCCAATGGTGGATGTCCACTCAAAATTTGTTGCTGGGGTCCCCCTTCCAACAGTTGTTGCCCCAAGCAACCCTCACAACAGATGCCTCCCAAACAGGTTGGGGAGCCCATCTACAGGACCTCTCCACTCAAGGCACTTGGTCCCCACAGGAGACCTCTCTTCATATCAACCTCTTGGAGCTTCGAGCAGTTTATCTTGCTCTCAAGGTCTTTCATACCCTCCTCAGCTACACGACAGTCCTCATTCATACGGACAATCAAGTAGCCATGTTTTACATAAACAAGCAAGGAGGAACTGGCTCTCTGTCGCTTTGCAACGAAGCTTTAAGATTGTGGGCCTTCGCCAGAGAGCATCAAATCCATCTCCTGGGAGGTATACTGCAGGGACCATTCGTGTGGAAGCAGAACTCGACTGAGTCTGTCTGCCCAGGAGTCCAAAACTCTTGGGCAGACAGACTCAGTCGAGTTCTGCTTCCACACGAATGGTCCCTGCACATGGATCAGGTACTCAGAATCTTCCAAGAATGGGGAACCCCGGACATAGACCTCTTTGCAAGTCCGTGGAATGCCAAACTTCCCCGGTTCTGTTCCAGAATTCCGTGTCAGGGAGTTCAGGCCAAGGATGCCTTCCTCCTTCATTGGGGTCAGGGCTTCTTCTATGCATTTCCACCCATTCCCTTGATTCCCAAGACTCTGTTCAAACTCCAGAGGGATCAAGGATCTATGATCCTCATAGCTCCACGCTGGCCACGCCAAGTGTGGTACCCTCTACTTCTGCATCTCTCCCAAGCCCCCTCCCTGGACTTGGGAGCTGCTCCAGACCTTCTGTCCCAGGAGGAAGGGACTTTGTGGCACCCAAACCCCAAATCCCTATACCTCAGAGCTTGGTTACTGAAGGCCTAGACCTTCAAGACTGGAATCTTTCTCAACAAGTTTTCCATTTGGTGTGCTGAAAAGGGTCTTGACCCTCTAGCACTACCTTTGAATTCTCTATTGGAATATCTCCTGCATCTCTCCAATGCAGGCCTTAAAACAAATTCAGTAAGAGTCCATTTGAGTGCTATTGCAGCATCCCTTAAGCCTCTCAATGGACAACCTATCTCCTCTCATGCCCTCATTGCAAGATTCGTGAGAGGCCTAACTTTAACTAAACCTCCCATTAGGCCTCCTCCGGTGGCATGGGACTTAAATTTGGTTCTTGGTCAGCTTATGAAGCCACCTTTTGAACCCTTAGCCACTACCTCCTTGAAGTTTCTTTCCTGGAAGGTTATTTTCCTCATTGCAGTCACTTCAGCTCGCCGCATCAGTGAACTGCAGGCATTAGTGGCTAATCCACCTTATACAAGGTTCCATCATGATAAGGTAGTCCTTAGGACAAATCCACACTTTATGCCTAAAGTGGTCTCACCTTTTCATCTTAATCAAGAGGTATATTTACCTGTCTTTTTTCCAGCTCCTCATGCATCCAATGCAGAGAGGAATCTTCATACTCTGGATTGTAAAAGAGCTCTTGCTTTTTACTTACACAGGACACAGCAACATAGAAAGTCTTCCCAGCTTTTTGTTGCTTTTGATCCTTCTCATTTGGGACTTCCAGTCTCCAAGAGAACACTGTCCAATTGGATTGCTCAGTGTATTTCTTTCGCCTACCAGAGTAAGAACCTTTCTCTGGAGAGCCATGTCACAGCTCATAATGTGAGGGCCATGGCCACCTCTATGGCTCATCTAAATTCTGTGTCCATCGACCAGATCTGTCGAGCAGCCACCTGGGCCTCGATTCATACCTTCACAGCCCGTTACTGCTTGGACAAGGACTCCCGCCGGGATGCCTTGTTTGGTCAGGCTGTCCTCAAGCACATGTTCCATTCTTAAACAACTCCTACCCTCCTTCCCTGGATGGATGCCTGAGATCCATAGGACTAAGTAAACCCCTTCCCAGGGTCTCATATCGTTAGGGATCTCCCAGGCATCTTAGCTAGGGAGTCCCCATATGTGAAGACTCATTCCTGCTTGTTCCTGGAGATAGCACAGTTACTTACCTGTAACAGGTGATCTCTGGGAACAGCAGGAATAAGTCTTCACAACCCACCCACCTCCCCTAGGAGTTGTATCTCTTTTTCTATCTTTCCTTTCCTCTCTCTCTCTATTGTCTCAGCTTTAAACTCGAACTGAGGAGAGATGGTTAGGAAAGGCGGGAAGGCAGCGCGCAGGCGCTGTGGGATGCTCCCAAAATCTTTCCTTTTTGGGAAGCCGGGGAGCGTTCCCGTGCAGGCTCCGTCGGTACCGACGTACCCATATGTGAAGACTTATTCCTGCTGTTCCCAGAGATCACCTGTTACAGGTAAGTAACTGTGCTTTCTTCAGTATTTGAATCTGGTAATAAACATCCCAAAACCCAGTCTAAGTCCCACTCAGTCTTTAGAGTTCATAGGAGCTTTGCTGGATACCAGAAAGGCAAGGGCCTGTCTTCCCCAGGCCCGTTGCCTTCGCTTGGTGTAGTTAGCTTCTCAAGCAGTGCTAAAGCCTCATCTCACTGCCCGAGAGATGCTACAACTACTAGGCCACGTGGCATCTACCGTGCATGTGGTTCCCTATGCTCGCCTCCATATGAGGGCAGCCCAGTGGACTTTATCCACTCAATGGTCCCAGGCATCAGGATGCCTGTCAGACAAAATAGCAAACACAAGTCGCCTTATTTTGTCCCTCCAGTGGTGGAAGTCCACTCAAAACCTGTTGCTGTGGTCTCCTTTTCAACAACCCTTACCCCAGGCAACTCTCACAACAGATGCTTCTCCGATGGGTTGGGGAGCTCATCTGCAAGACCTCTCCACTCAAGGCACCTGGACTCCACAGGAGACTCATCTACATATCAATCTCCTGGAGTCTTCACATATGGGTACGTCTGTACCGACGGAGCCTGCGCGGGAACGCTCCCCAGCTTCCAATCAGAAAGCTTTTGGGAGCGTCCCACAGTGCCTGCGTGCTGCCTTCCTGCCTTTACCAACTGTCTCTCCTCAGTTGTTCTTTTTCTGGGGAGCCAGCAGGTCGTGTTCCTGTCACCGCAGAAGAATTTCCTTATTTTTTTCTTTATTCTTTTCTGTCGCGTCTGCCTTCTTCGATGCTGTACTGGTACCGCTGGTCCTTGTTCTTTTCTTCTTTAAAAAAAAAAATATATATATACCTTTTTTCCACTTCAGGTGCACTTCAGTTTTGGGCCTTAGGCCCAGAACCTTTTTTCCTTAACTATGGAAAAGCCTGCCTCAGGTTTTAAGAAATGCACAAAATGTGGCGGTACTATCTCCGTCACCGACACCCATGACTGGTGTCTAAAATGTTTAGGTCCTGACTATTCCATAACAGATTGTGTGTCCTGTTCCATGATGTCTAAGAGGGGTCATCAGAACCGAGCTGCCAAGCTCAGTACCCTGTTTCCCTCTGATGCAGCTTCGTGGCATCGACGTCTTCCAGGGCTGCTTCTTCCTCACATGGATCTCAGGTAACTAAACATAAATCCAGCCGGTTCTCGAAGGGTAGATCTCCTTCTAAGCATCGAGATGCCTCTGGCCTTGCCCTCGAGGATTCTGCACCGGCAAAATTACCCCGGCGGGAGGCTTCGGCCTCTAAAACATCATCATCGAGGTTCCAAGATGATCTCGATGGTGTGGCCTCGACAGATCTCTTGGTGCCATGCTCTGGGGTACCGGTGGCTTCCACCAGTACCGACTTCCAGGCATTGGCGGCGTCGATGGATCAGAGAATTCTGGCGGCTTTCCTTGTGGCATCGACGCCTGTGGTACCGCAACAGACTACTCCGCTGGTACCGGCACTAGCATCGCCATCGGTACAGATCCTGGTACCGGTGGCATCAACATCGGCATCAGTGTCCGCTATACCAGTACTTTGTCCTCTGAAGCCCTCCGGTACCGATACCCTGGTACTGGTGAATCCCGGTCTGTACTGGTATATCGGGCATTGCAAGAGCATCCAGACAGACGATACTTCGATTCCTCTGATGATTCTGAGGTTTCTGAGGAGTCTGTCGATGCAGTGATGCTTCTTCCACAGGAGGAGTCCTCTCCTAAACGTAGGATGTCTCCTCCAGAGGATTTGTCTTTTCAAGACTTTATCAGAGAGGTGGCTCGGGGTCTGTCTATTACAGTGGCACCTGAATCAGAGCCAAGGAGTTAGATATTTTACAATATCCTAGAACTCCTAAAGAGGCAGCTGCCTTACCTATTCATGAGATTCTGTATGATCTCATGTTGATGTGGGAAGCACCTCTGACTACCTCTCCTCATTCTCGCAGGTTGGACACCATGTATCGTGTCCCTCCTTGTCCTGGTTTCCATAAAACTCAACTTCCTCACCACTCTATTGTGGTTGAGTCTGCAATGAGAAAGATTAGAAGTGCCAAAAGACATGCCTCTAATCCTCCAGGACTTGAATGTAGAACCCTGGATGCTTTTGGAAGAAGAGTCTTCCAAGCTTCCATGCTTGCTGCGAGAATTAATTCCTATAGTCGTTACATGGGAATGTTCTTAAAAGAAGTCACTAACCATTTGCAGAGTTTAAGTCCTTTTATGTCTGAGGATAAAAGGCAGGAATTTCTCACTGGGCTCAAACATGCCCAGGATATCTCCAAATTCTCCAACCGTGCAGCTTTCGACTCTTTGAATGCGTAAGCAGAGCCTCAGCTATTGCCATAGGTGCACGTAGGATTGCTTGGCTTCAAGCATCTGATTTGGAAATCTGGGTTCAGGATGAATTGGGAAATATCCCTTGTACAGGTGAGAACCTGTTTGGTAAGGATTGGCAAGCAAAAGCCAATCAGATGGATGCTGAAATTCTGCTTTGGATAGACTATCCAAATCTACAGCTGCTCCTGCTAAGAAAAGGTTGTTCAAGAAAACACCTTTTTCTAAAAAGGGAAGATTCTACCCTGCTTATGGTCAGCGGGCATCTTCTGCAGCTCAGTTCCCTTCCAAACGTCAGCAATCCTCCAAACAGAGCAAAGCAAAGGCTGCGAGGCCTGCTCCAGCCCAGCAACCTCGGCCCACTAAGGGCCTTTGACTTTCTGCTAGAGAACTTAGCCTTCCTGGCTCTAGAAGGACCAGAACCCTCCACCATTCCAGGAAGGTTATGTCACTTTGCTCCCAGGTGGGGGCAAATTACAGCAGAGCATTGGACACACTCCATCATAAGAGAGGAGTACAAGCTTCATTTTTCAAGCTTGCCCCCTCTCTCAAGAGTGCACCAGTTCAATTCTCCAACATCCCTCCTCAGCCTGTTGGAGCAGGAGTTTGCCACTCTTCTTGCCCAAGGGGCCATAGAGGAAGTACCCTTTCAACAACAGGGCACGGGGTTCTACTTCCCCTATTTTCTTATTCCAAAGAAAACAGTTGGCTTCAGACCCATCTTAGATCTCAGAGAGTTGAACAGATTCCTAGTTAAAGAAAAATTCAAGATGGTTTCTCTAGGAACTCTGCTGCCATACCTTCAGAGTCAGGATTGGCTTTGTTCTCTAGATCTCAAGGATGCATACACTCATGTTCTCATCCATCCATCTCACAGAAGGTTCCTTCGGTTCCTTTTTCAGGAAGAGCATTATCAATACAAAGTGCTCCCTTTTTGGTCTGGCTTCTGCACCAAGGGTGTTCACGAAATGCATGGCAGTGGTTGCTGCTTTTCTGCGCAACCTGGGAATATTCGTCTTCCCTTACCTGGACGACTGGCTCATTCGAGCTCCCACTCAATCAGAGGCCAAGACTTCTCTCACCTGCACAATGCGTATCCTTCAGTATTTAGGGCTGATAATAAACATCCCAAAATCCAATTTAGTCCCTACTCAGTCCCTGGAGTTTATAGGGGCGTTGCTGGATACCACAAGGGCAAGGGCCTATCTTCCCCAGGCCCGTTGCCTTCGCTTGGTGCAGTTAGCTTCTCAAGCAGAGTTGAAACCCCTAACTGCTCGAGAGATGTTACAGTTACTAGGCCACATGGCATCCACCGTACATGTGGTACCTTCACATGAGAGCAGCTCAGTGGACTTTATCCACCCAATGGACCCAGGCAGTAGGCTGCCTGTCAGACAAAATAGCAAACACAAGTCGCCTCATTTTGTCTCTCGAGTGGTGGAAGTCCCCTCAAAACTTGTTGCTGGGGTCCCCCTTTCAGCAACCTCTACCCCAAGCAACTCTTACAACAGATAATTCTCCAATGGGCTGGGGAACTCATGTTCAGGACCTCTCCACCCAGGGCATCTGGTCCCCACAGGACACTTGTCTACATATCAATCTCTTGGAACTCGGAGCAATCTTCCTTGCTCTGCGAGTTTTCCACACCCTGCTCAGCCACAAGACAGTCCTTATCCACACGGACAATCAGGTAGCCATGTTCTATGTAAACAAGCAGGGAGGAACTGGCTCTCTGTCGCTTTGCAATGAAGCTCTGCGACTGTGGGCCCTCGCCAGAGAGCATCACATTCATCTTCTGGCAGTTTATCTTCCAGGTATTCAGAACTCTCTTGGGCAGACAGACTCAGTCGAGTTCTGCTTCCACACGAGTGGTCCCGACATATGGACCAGGTATCCAAGATTTTTCGAATTGGGGGAACCCCATACATAGACCTCTTTGCAAGTCCGTGGAATGCCGAACTTCCCCGGTTCTGTTCCAGAACTCCGGCTCAGGGGGCTCAGGCAAGGGATGCTTTCCTCCTTCACTGGGGTCAAGACTTCCTGTATGCCTTTCCACCCCTAATTTCCAAAACCCTGTTCAAGCTTCAGAGAGACAGAGGCCACATGATTCTCATAGCTCCACATTAGCCACGACAAGTGTGGTACCCTCTGCTTCTACATCTCTCTCAAGCTCCCTCCCTAGAGTTAGGTTCTGCTCCAGACCTCCTCTCTCAGGAAGACAGAAGGTTATGACATCCCAATCCCCAGTCTCTTTATCTCAGGGCTTGGTTGCTGAAGGCCTAGATCTCCAAGATCTTCATCTTTCTCAACAAGTGAAAGATGTTCTTTATGCTTCAAGAAAACCTTCCACTAGACGTTCGTACGCTTTCAAGTGGAGGAGGTTTACCATCTGGTGTTTTGAGAAGGGTCTTAACCCCCGTGCCATACCTCTGGAATCGTTGCTGGAGTATGTCTAATGCAGGCCTTAAGACAAATTCAGTAAGAGTCCATTTGAGTGCTATTGCAGCTTCCCTTAGGCCTCTAAATGGACAACCTATTTCCTCTCATCCTCTTGTAGCAAGATTCATGAGAGGCCTCCTTTTAACAAAGCCTCCCATTAGACCACCCCTGGTGGCATGGGACTTAAATTTGGTTCTTGGTCAGCTTATGAAGCCGCCTTTCGAACCTTTAGCTACCACCTCCTTGAAATACCTTTCTTGGAAAGTTATCTTTCTCATTGCTATCACATCTGCACGCCGCATCAGTGAATTGCAAGCACTAGTAGCTAATCCACCTTATACAAGGTTCCATCATGACAAGGTGGTCCTTAGGACTAATCCACCCTTTATGCCTAAGGTGGTCTCGCCTTTTCACCTCAACCAGGAGGTCTACCTACCTGTCTTTTTTCCAGGACCTCATGCATCAAGTGCAGAGAGGAACCTTCATACTCTGGACTGTAAAAGAGCTTTGGCCTTTTACTTACAAAGGACACAGCAACATATAAAGTCTTCCCAACTCTTTGTTGCCTTTGATCCTTCTCATCTGGGACAAGCAGTCTCCAAGAGAACACTTTCTAACTGGATTGCCCAGTGTATTTCTTTCGCTTATCAGAGCAAGAACCTTTCTGTGGAGGGCCATGTCACAGCTCGCAATGTGAGAGCCATGGCAACCTCAATGGCTCATCTGAACTCTATATCTATCGATGATATCTGTCGAGAAGCCACTTGGGCCTCGGTTCATACCTTCACAGCCCATTACTGCTTGGACAAGGACTCCCGCCGGGATGCCTTGTTTGGTCAGGCTGTTCTTAAACACCTGTTCCATACTTAATCAACTCCTACCCACCATCCCTCATGGGATGCCAGAGATCCAGGTGGGGAAGTGCAGCCCTGTTCCAGGGACACACAACTTATGGGCTCTCTCCCTGGCATCTAAAGCTAGGGAGACCCCATATGTGAAGACTCATTCCTGCTTGTTCCTGGAGATAGCACAGTTACTTACCTGTAACAGATGATCTCTGGGAACAGCAGGAATAAGTCTTCACAACCCACCCACCTCCCCTAGGAGTTGTCTCTCTTTCCTTTCCCTCTCTCTCTCTCTTTGTCTCAGCTCTAAAACCTAACTGAGGAGAGACAGTTGGAAAGGCGGGAAGGCAGCATGCAGGCGCTGTGGGATGCTCCCAAAAGCTTTCTGATTGGACGCTGGGGAGCGTTCGCACGCAGGCTCCGTCGGTACCGATGATACCCATATGTGAAGACTTATTCCTGCTGTTCCCAGAGATCACCTGTTACAGGTAAGTAACTGTGCTTTCTTTGATTCCTGCTCTACCAGTCCAGAATCCGCCCCTGAACCTGTATTTGCTCTTTTCTGTTGTGGTACCCTTGGTTCTGCTATGATTCTTATACTTGGTTCATTCTGCAGGTTCATCTTCTACAGACAGCCTTCTGTTTGTTTTCCTGTACATAGTTCTTTGCTGTTGATTACTCATTGTTGTCCATGAGGTTGTGTGAAGCTTCCCATATTTCTCCCATGTGCTTTGGGGCAAATACTGAAGAGATCTCTGGTGGCTGAGGTGACTAGAGATATGGGAGTGATGTCATTGAAACCTGGGCTTTTCATTGGTTCTTTGTCTCCACTAATCTGCTGATAGGGGAACACAACCCACTTGTCTGAACTGGTCTAGCATGACTCAAGGAAAGGACATTAACTGGTAAGTAAAATGTCACCTTTCACATCTTCTAATTTTATAGTTTGCTTCCCTGCTTTCTTTTTCCAGTTTTGCCTCTGTTACCCTAGCCCTATTCCCTCCATTCTCCTTTGGTTCTGTTATTCTTTCCCCCATTCTTTCTTCTGCAGCGCTTCCTTCTTTCCCCTTCCTCTGCTTTGTTTTTCAACCATAGCAAAGGGACCTAGTTAAGGCCAGTTTTCTGGTGAATGTAGCCCAGACATCCATGGGACTCAGGAATTCATGTGCCTTGTGATGTACAAAGATATAAGGGCATAGAACAGGTTTTTTTTCTTTCCAACCCATAGGAATGTTGGGAAGAAATTTATAAATAAGAGATCAAGAATGTCTGGGAGCAAAATAACTCCAAAATTTTAACAGAATGGGATGAAATTTGGCATGGGGAAAACCAGCGAAAGACACACTTTGAGTTTGAAAATGGATCATATTGCACCAGGGGTGGTTCTAGAGGAATAACGTCTCTCAAAAAAATGTCCTAGTGCATTTCTATGGAAGAAGCAGTTACAGCTCTGCAGCACAGAAACATTGATATACTGAAACATAGCAGTTAGGAATTGTTCCTTTCAAACTACCTCTCCCCATTTCTCTACTAGTTGTAAACACACGTGTGCATGCCTTCTCTTCTCCACCCCCAGGGAATGGGAATACATCCATGTGGCATGCTCTCTCCACCATACCCCTATCCTCCAAATGCTTCCATTCCCCTATCCCACTGGGCTGGCGCTTCAGACATGTATTTTGTTCTTTGTTGTAAATTCTAATCTCCAGGAACAAGCAGGAATGAGTCTTCACATATGGGTATCGTCGGTACCGATGGAGCCTGCGCGGGAACGCTCCCCAGCGTCCAGTAAGAAAGCTTTTGGGAGCATCCCACAGCGCCTGCGCGCTGCCTTCCCGCCTTTCCCAACCGCCTCTCTCCAGTTCTTCTTTTCCACGGAGCCAGCAGGTCGTGTTCCTGTCACCGCAGACGAAGTTCTTTATTTTTTCTTTATTCTTTTGTGTCGCGTCTGCCTTCTTCGACATCGGACCGGTACCGCCGGTCTTTTCTTTTCTTTCTTCCACCTTTTTTTTCTTTTCTTTTCTTTTCTTTCTACCACCTTCCTCTGCTCTCCCCAGCCCAGGGATCGAGCATCCAGCGACAGGAGGAGCAGCGGCAACATCCTTCCCAATCGGGGCTCAGCATCGGGACTTTAAAAGTTCGCGCCAGCCGGCGCGTGGTCCCTTGTCCTCCCACCACCTTCCTCTGCTCTCCCCATCCCGGGCATCGAGCATCCAGCGACAGGAGGAGCAGCGGCAACATCCTGCCCAATCGGGGCTCAGCATCGGGACTTTAAAAGTTCGCGCCAGCCGGCGCGTGGTCCCTTGTCCTCCCACCACCTTCCTCTGCTCTCCCCAGCCCGGGGATCGAGCATCCAGCGACAGGAGGAGCAGCGGCAACATCCTGCCCAATCGGGGCTCAGCATCGGGACTTTAAAAGTTCGCGCCAGGGGGCGGAAGACTACGCTAACTGAATTTAGCCCCAGAATACGAACCCATATCTCCAGAATGCAATCACTACAACACGGAAGCTCAGCACCACCTCAGAGAAATACTCCAACCTGGGACATGATCGTAATCTTCAGAGGTACTGAATGTAACAGCTGTACATGTCCTTACCAGTCTGTTCCCTCGTGGTAGCGTATACTCTGCATTTAAATTGTTTTAGCACGATCTCCTCAACACATCCCTTATGACTGTATCATTGTTGCATAGTCTACTGTTTGCACTGATAAGAGTACCAACACTTTCTGCCACTATTGATTTACCTATTGTGCATGTATGTACAATTCACTACCCCATTACAGCATGTAAGCATGTTTGCATATGCAATCGCATGACCTCATTAACGACTGCTTTATTCTCCTTATCAGCACTTTATTTCTGGTCCCACTATTGCTGTTTAAATTGCAGTGAGAACTTTTCTATAACGCAATCACACACCCCTAGCCACACAATATGGCCTCTCACTTCCTGGCCCTCTTTAGCCTGTATCTCCTTACACATTGGCTGGGAACTTCCAATGCACTTTCTCAAGCCCAGAACCACATCCCCATCTTAAGCAACCATGGAAATAGATGGTCTGGACCCCACCCAGGAGGAGACACTCACACACGCCGTTCTCACCTTATACACATTCCACTCCAACTATCCAGGCCACCCAACCTTGAGAAACTCAAGTACTGCCACAACCTAAAATGTGCTATGATAAATTCGCGTTCCATACGCAAGAAATGGCCTGTTGTCCTAGATATGATATCCCTTTATGACCTGGATCTATTTATGATCACAGAAACCTGGCTATCCTCGGAGGATAACGTCATCCTCAATCAACTCCTACCTCCCAACTTCTCTATTCATATAAGACACAGAGAAACCAAAAAAGGAGGTGGAGTACTAATAATCACTAAATCAGATCTTCATTTCCACATTACCGAATCATCCAGTACAAGTAACTTAGATTCTCTTTCCATCAAAAACCAGCAATGCACTATCAATCTAATATACAGAACACCGTCTTCATCTCCTGAGGACCTCCCCACAATTATTGACCTCGCAGCTAACGCCCACAACCCTAATTCACCTATCTGGATAATGGGAGATTTTAATCTCCCCTCACTTCATCAAAGTCACGCAACTGCATTCCTTGAAGCCATTAAAGACATGGGTTTTAAACAAATCATCGACAAACCCACACATAGAAAGGGTAATATCCTGGACATGGTGTTCGCACCGCTTACGGCCCTCGAGCAAAACCACAACCTGATGATGTCTGTTATTGACGTACCCTGGTCTGACCATAAACTTATCACCTTCCAGATACCCACTAGAGACAGCCAGTAGCATAGTAACCGGAGATGTAACAGCACAGCTCGAATCTCATCAAGAAACTTCCGCACATTTAACAGAGAGTTAATTCTCTCTCAAACCCTCTCACTCTTTAGCCAAACCACATCCGATCCTGAAGAACTAGTCTCTGCCTGGAATCTCAACCGCAAGACTATCTCACAACGCCCACAATCCAATAACGCATCCAGTAGAACAAGATATACGGCCCCATGGTTCTCCCAAGAGTTGAGAGCTTCTCTAACACAACTACGCAGACTTGAGAAAAAATGGCGCAGATCACTCTCCACAGAAGATTTGACAGCATACCAAGTTCACCTAACAAGGCACAGAGAAGCAATCTCAATGAAAATGAAACAACACCACACCGAAACTCTGAAGAGATCCCTGAACAAACCACGGGATCTTTTCAAATTGGTTCAAGCCCTTTCAAAGGAACCATCTCCGGAACAACACATTGATATCCAACCACAAAAATTCGCTGACTACCTCCAATCAAAGATCATACAGACCGACAAAATATCAACAGCCTCGTTCCAAGATCCTACCGGCTTAACCCCATTACTCAAGTTCTCCACACCATCCTGAAAAAGCATTGAAGTTACAGTAGCTTCTCTCAATACCTCCACAGCGCAAACCGACCCTTGCCCAGCGTTTTGGATCAAGGAACTACGTAAGGAATTCAGCCCATTCAGCGTAAAACTGATAAACCATTCCTTCTCTACTGGTTCCTTCCCCACAACCCTCAAACAAACCTCAATCAGGCCCTTATTGAAGAACCCCAAACTTGACCCCCATAAGGTCGATTCCTACAGGCCAATAGCTAGTATTCCCTTACTAGCAAAAATAATTGAGAAAGAGGTCCAAAGGCAAATTCAGGATCATATAGACTCCACAGCTTCCTTGGATGACTGCCAACACGGGTTCAGAGAGTATCACGGAGTCGAGACACTTCTCACCTTCTTATTCAATAACATAATTACAGGTACCGATAACATCCAACAAGGCTTTGTGCTCATTTTTTTAGACATTGCTGCGGCCTTTGACTCAGTACATCATGAGATTCTCCTCGGGCGACTGAAAGAAAAGGGAATATGCAATACCACGCTCGAATGGTGTAAGTCCTATCTAGCTGATCGGTGGCAGTATGTCAAATCCGGAGCAGAAGAATCGAAGCATTTCCATCAAACACAAGGTGTGCCTCAAGGATCCTCATTGTCATCTTTACTGTTTAACATATATATGCAGCCCATCTGCAATATCATTAGATCATTTAACGTGAACTGTTTGATATATGCGGATGACATCCTCTTATATATGCCTTTCTCGACTGTTCAAATGGACCTTACACCACTTGTAGAGTGTTTCAATACCATATCAGATTGGCTACAATCACAAAACCTCCGCATCCAGCACAAAAAAACGGAGGTACTGTTCATCTCCAGAGACCCTGACTTCACCCCACCACCCCACATAAGAGTCAAGGAAGCGGAATTACAAACCAAAGAAACAATAAAATACCTGGGGGGTCACCTTAGACCAACACCTGGACATGAAATGTCATATAAGCAGCATTGTCAAAGCTGTTTACTTCAAAATCCGTTCACTCAGACATCTACGCTCCCTGCTGAACCCGGATGATTTTCGTACCATATACCAAGCACTGATTCTACCGCATTTTGACTTTGCCAATTCCATTTTACAAGATCTCCCTCAAGCTACATTAAATCCGTTACAACTGGCCATGAATGCTGCAGCAAGGGTCCTCTATGGAGCCTCCAGAAGCGACCATGTGACACCTATATTAAAACAGCTTCATTGGCTACCAATACATGGAAGGATTATCTTCAAAACACTACTCCTTTCATTCAAAGCCATCAAATGCCTATCCTCTACTGCCCTTACTGAGCTTATCCACACAGTGCCCCCCAACAGATCCAGGAGGTCAACAGCACTAAATCTACTAATAACCCCGAAAACCATGACTAAATGCAATAGTACAACAGCAAACAGGGCTTTCAGTCTTTACGTTCCCAAACACTGGAATGCGCTCCCACCAGACATTCGACCTATTGCAGACCTAACCCAATTCAGGAAGGCAATCAAACTTCACCTTTTCCTACAATGCTACCCTGCCAGCAATGAATCTAAGTTACCCCTCCTAAAAAACATCCATTCTTAGTCTCATTATAGTCTCAACCCCCATCCTGCAGATCAGGCTCACACTGTCTTAAGTTCCCATGGTATTACATATAGCTCATCGGTCTCATTCTTATTGTATATAGTTCAACCCTGTTATAGGTTTATTATTTCATGTATATAGTTCAACCCTGTTATCCAAGTTTGTACCCCTGTTCGATGTAAAACCAAACAGAGTGTTGTCTTGGTCGTTTTGTTATACTGTAAACCGCGCTGATACCGAATAGTGCGGTATATAAGCAACTGTAATAAAATAAATAAAATAAATAAAGAACAAAACAAAAAAACTTATACTTTCTTCACTGTGCATTTTAGTTTTTGGGCCTTAGGCCTAAAAGGTTTCTCCTCATGGAGAAGCCCGCCTCCGGGTTTAAAAAGTGCACAAAATGTGGCGGTACTATTTCTGTCACCGACACCCATGATTGGTGTCTAAAATGTTTGGGTCCTGACCATTCCATCACGGATTGTGTGTCCTGTACCATGATGTCTAAAAGAGGTCGGCAGAACTGAGCAACCAAGCTCAGTAATCTGTTTCCCTCTGATGCAGCTTCGGTGGCATCGACGTCTTCCAGGGCTGCTTCTTCCTCCCATGGATCTCAGGTAACCAAGCATAAATCTGGCCGGTCCTCGAAGGGCAAATCTCCCTCTAAGCATTGAGATGCCTCCGGGCTTGTCCTCGAGGACTCTGCACCGGCAAAGTTACCCCGGCGGGAAGTTCCGGCTTCCAAAGCATTGTCTATGGGGTCACAGGTTGACATCGATGGCTCGGCCTCGACCGATCACCTGTTGCCGTGTTCTGGGGTACCGGTGGCTCCTACTGGTACCGACATCCAGACTTTGGTGGCGTCGATGGATCAGAGGATTCTGACCATGCAGCGCACCCTGACGGCATTCATGCAGGCTGCGACGCCTCCGGTACTGCAACAATCCCCGTTGCTGGTACCGGCACCGGCATCATTCCCGGTGCCGGTACCGATTGCATCGACATCGACATCGGCTTCGGTGTTGACTGCACCAGTACCCTGTCCTATGATGCCCATCGGTACCGAACTGGTACCGGTTACTCCCGATGTCGATCCCACTAGGTACGCCTATCGGGCTTTACAGGAGCATCCGGACAGGCGATACTTCGATTCCTCCGAAGACTCTGACGAGTCTGAAGGATCTGTCGAGGCATCGATACTTCTTCCTCAGGAGTCGTCTTCTCCTAAACGAAGAATGTCTCCTCCAGAAGACTTGTCTTTTCAAGACTTCATTAGGGAGGTGGCTAGGGGCCTCTCCATCACAGTGGCCCCTGAGTCAGAGCCTAGAGCCAAGCAGCTGGATATTCTACAATATCCTAAGGCTCCTAAAGAGGCAGCTATTTTACCTGTTCATGAGATTTTGTATGATCTCATGTTGAGCATGTGGGAGACACCTCTTACTACCTCTCCTCATTCTCGCAGGTTAGACACCATGTATCGTGTCCCTCCTTGTCCTGGCTTTCATAAGACTCAGCTTCCTCACCACTCTATTGTGGTAGAGTCTGCCATGAGAAAGATAAAGAGTGCAAAAAGACACTCATCTAATCCTCCAGGACGTGAATGCAGGACCCTAGATGCTTTTGGCCGTAGGGTTTTTCAAGCTTCTATGCTAGCTGCCAGAATCAACTCCTATAGTCTCTATATAGGGATGTTTCTAAAGGAAGTTACAGATCATCTGCAGACTTTAACCCCTTTTATTTTAGAAGATAAAAGGCAGGAGTTTCTCACTTGGCTCAAACATGCCCAGGATGTTTCCAAATTTTCCAACCGTGCAGTCTTTGACTCTTTTGAGTGTGTAAGCAGAGCCTCGGCTATTGCCATAGCTGCACGCAGAATTGCTTGGCTACAAGCTTCTGATTTGGAACTCTGGGTCCAAGATGAATTAGGAAATCTTCCTTGTACAGGTGAAAACCTTTTTGGCAAGGATTGGCAAGCAAAGGCCACTCAAATGGATGCTGAGAACTCCGCTTTGGATCGGCTTTCAAAGTCCACCTCTGCTCCTGCTAAGAAAAGATTGTTCAAAAAGACATCTTTTTCTAAAAAGGGAAGATATTATCCTGCTTATGGTCAGCAGGCATCTTCTGCAGGTCGTTTTGCTGCAAAACGTCAGCAACCACCTAAACAGGCCAAGTCAAAGGCTGCTAGGCCTTCCACGGCCCAGCAGCCTCAGCCTCCTCAGGGCCTTTGACTTGCAACTAGAGAACTTAGCCTTTCTAGCTCTGGAAGAACCAGAGTCCCTCACCATTCCAGGAAGGTTGGCTTACTTTGCTCCCAGATGGGAACAAATCACAGCAGAGCAATGGACCCTCTCCATCATAAGGGAAGGGTACAAGCTTCATTTCTTAAGCCTTCCTCCTCGCACCATGGTGAAACAGTTCAATTCTCCAACATCTCTCCTCAACCTTCTTGGTCAGGAGATTGCCACCCTTCTTGCCCAAGGGGCAATAGAAGAAGTACCTCTTCTTCAACAGGGATCAGGGTTCTACTCCCCTTATTTTCTTATCCCAAAGAAAACGGGGGGCTACAGACCCATATTAGATCTCAGAGAATTGAACAAGTTTCTATTCAAAGAGAAATTCAAGATGATTTCTCTCGGTGCTCTGCTTCCATACCTTCAGAGTCCAGACTGGCTTTGTTCTCTAGATCTCAAGGATGCGTACACCCATGTCCTCATCCATCCAACACACAGAAGGTTCCTTCTGTAACTTTTTCAGGGAAAGCACTACCAATACAGGGTGCTTCCGTTCGGTCTGGCCTCTGCACCAAGGGTGTTCACGAAATGCATGGCAGTAGTAGCTGCATTTCTACGCACTCTAGGAATATTTGTCTTCCCTTACCTGGACGACTGGCTCATTCGAGCTCCATCCCAGTCAGAGGCCCAGAATTGTCTAATCTGCACAATGCGTGTTCTCCAGTATTTGGGACTGGTAATAAACATCCCAGAATCAAATCTCACCCCTACTCAGTCTCTGGAGTTTATAGGGGCCTTGCTGGATACCACAACTGCAAGGGCCTATCTTCCTCAGGCCCGTTGCCTACGCTTAGTGCAGTTAGCCTCCCAGATACAGTTAAAGTCCCATTTAACTGCTCGAGAGATGTTACAACTATTAGACCACATGGCATCTACCGTACACGTGGTTCCATATGCTCGCCTTCACATGAGGGCAGCTCAATGGACTTTGTTCACCCAATGGACTCAGGCATCAGGTTGCCTGTCAGACAAAATAGCAAACTCCAGTCGCCTTTTTTGGTCTCTCCAGTGGTGGAAGTCCTCTCCAAATCTGTTGCTGGGGTCCCCTTTTCAGCAGTCACTACCCCAAGCAACTCTTACAACAGATGCTTCTCCAATGGGTTGGGGAGCTCATCTGCAGGATCTCTCCACCCAGGGCCTCTGGTCTCCACAGGAGATTTTTCTGCATATCAATCTCTTGGAACTCAGAGCAATATTCTTAGCTCTCAGAGTGTTCCATTTCTTGCTCAGCTACAGGACAGTCCTCATCCATACGGACAACCAAGTAGCCATGTTCTATGTAAACAAGCAGGGCGGGACAGGCTCTCTGTCGCTTTGCAACGAAGCTTTGCGACTGTGGGCTTTCGCCAGAGAGCATCACATTCATCTTCTGGCAGTATATCTTCCAGGCATTCAAAACTCTTGGGCAGTTCTGCTTCCACACGAGTGGTCCCTCCACATGGACCAGGTAGCCAGGATTTTTCGAATTTGGGGAACCCCGGACATAGACCTCTTTGCAAGTCCGTGGAATGCCAAACTTCCCCGGTTCTGTTCCAGAATTCCGTGTCAGGGAGTTCAGGCCAAGGATGCTTTCCTCCTTCACTGGGGTCAAGACTTCCTTTATACCTTTCCACCCATTCCCCTAATTCCCAAAACACTTTTCAAGCTTCAGAGAGATCGAGGAACCATGATCCTCATAGCACCACATTGGCCACGCCAAGTGTGGTATCCTCTACTTCTGCATCTCTCTCAAGCTCCTTCCCTGGACTTGGGCTCTGCACCAGACCTTCTATCCCAGGAGGAGGGAACGTTGTGGCACCCAAACCCCCAGTCTCTTCATCTCAGGGCTTAGTTGCTGAAGGCCTAGACCTTCAAGGTTTTCATCTCTCTCAGCAAGTCAGAGATATTATTCATGCCTCTAGAAAGCCTTCTACTAGATGTTCCTATGCTTTCAAATGGAAACGATTTACCATTTGGTGTTCAGAGAAGGGTCTTAACCCTCTTGCAATACCTTTGAATTCTTTACTAGAGTATCTCCTACATTTATCCCATGCAGGTCTTAAAACGAATTCAGTAAGAGTCCATTTGATTGCTATTGCAGCGTCCCTCAAGCCTCTCAATGGACAGCCTATTTCCTCTCATCCTCTTATAACAAGATTCATGAGAGGCCTTCTTTTAACTAAACCTCCCATTAGACCACCTCCAGTGGCATGGGACTTAAACTTGGTTCTTGGCCAGCTTATGAAGCCACCCTTTGAACCTTTAGCCACCACCTCCTTGAAATTTCTTTCTTGGAAGGTATCTTTCTCATTGCAGTCACCTCAGCATGCCGCATCAGTGAATTGCGAGCTTTGGTGGCTAATCCTCCTTATACAAGGTTCCCTCATGATAAGGTAGTCCTCAGGACCAATCCACACTTTATGCCCAAAGTGGTCTCGCCTTTTCATCTAAACCAAGAGGTATATTTACCTGTCTTTTTTCCAGGACCTCATGCATCAAGTGCAGAGAGGAATCTTCATACCTTGGATTGTAAGAGAGCTCTTGCTTTTTACTTACAAAGAACACAGCAACATAGAAAGTCTTCTCAACTCTTTGTTGCTTTTGATCCTTCTCATTTAGGACTTCCAGTTTCTAAGAGAACACTGTCCAACTGGATTGCTCAGTGTATTTCTTTCGCCTACCAGAGTAGGAACCTTTCTCTGGAGGGCCATGTCACAGCTCACAATGTGAGAGCCATGGCAGCCTCAATGGCTCATCTAAACTCTGTGTCCATCGACCAAATCTGTCGAGCGGCTACCTGGGCCTCGGTTCATACCTTCACAGCCCATTACTGTTTGGACAAGGACTCCCGCCGGGATGCCTCGTTTGGTCAGGCTGTTCTCAAACACCTGTTCCATTCCTAATCAACTCCTACCCACCTACCCTGGTTGGATGCCAGAGATCCATGTGGGGAGGTAGTCCTTTTCGAGGACACACAACCTGGGGTCTTCCCCTAGTATCTGCAGCTAGGGAGTCCCCATATGTAAAGACTCATTCCTGCTTGTTTCTGGAGATAGCACAGTTACTTACCTGTAACAGGTGATCTCTGGGAACAGCAGGAATAAGTCTTCACAACCCACCCACCTCTCCTAGGAGTTGTATCTCTCTATCTATCTTTCCTTTCCTCTCTCTCTCTCTTTGTCTCAGCTTTAAAACTCGAACTGGAGAGAGGCGGTTGGGAAAGGTGGGAAGGCAGCGCGCAGGCGCTGTGGGATGCTCCGAAAAGCTTTCTTACTGGACGCTGGGGAGCGTTCCCGCGCAGGCTCCGTCGGTACCGACGATACCCATATGTGAAGACTTATTCCTGCTGTTCCCAGAGATCACCTGTTACAGGTAAGTAACTGTGCTTTGTGGAACCCAATGACTGAACAGTATAGCTTTCTTAATGGTTGCTATGTAAGGTAACATCTAATGGTTGCAATATGTAATGGAATGTTTGGGTACCATGCCAGTCAAGGAGTCCCACCCCCTCCAGATCAGAGACAAAACAGACACATGCCCAATTTTCCCCGTTGCTTGTTATAAATATAGCTACTTGAGGGGCCTTTCTATTTCGACATGGTGCTCCATAGCACATTTCTTGACTTTGTCATTTGCATGACCTGTAACTGATTATTTTTTTTTTCAAAATCTGTTTATTCATTCCACATGATAATAAACAATACCATACAAAGAAAAAGAAACATATTTACAATTCTGGTGTTTACACACACAACACCCCAGGTGGGGTTGTTCCTTATCCACCACCTCCGGTGTTACAGAACCTGCCTGAGAGCAGGGATAACACCGTACTTAGTAAGAAATATTTACAACCTCCCCCCCACCCCCTCACCCACCCCTGCCACCATGACAATAACCTGTTCCAGGGGAGCAAACCACTCGGCAAACATAAAATAGAATGAGCACTACCCATCTTCCCATCGGGTCCCCCTACCCAACAGTCCAAGATCCTAACCCACCTTTAAAACCTCACTCCGGGCTTTAGGCCCCAGCATCTGAATGTAAGGCATCCAAGTCAACAAAAAGAAAGTCCATCGCTGGGCCTTCCCACCCGCCGCTCGTCGTTCTAAAAGCATAAGTTGGTGGAAACTATTCCGCCATTCCCAGAATGACGATGCCCGTTGTTCTTGCCACCGATGAAGGATAGGCCCCTTCCCTACCAAGCAGGCCTTCCGCACTAAAATTTTTTCCCATCTACCTTTCGGGTGGAGTGGTCCCAACTGATCCAACTCAACTAGCGATCCGGTACAACTGATCGGTTGCTGCAACAGTACACTTAGATAAGCCACAATTCGCCTCCAATACCGCCGAATATGCACACAGCCCCACCACATGTGACCTAAGTCTGCCAAGGAACACGAACATTTCGGGCAACCCCCATAATCAGTAAGATGGCTGCGCAATGCTCGCCACGGGGAAAAATGAGCCCGAATAATACATTTGAACTGCACCTCCCGCCACCTTGCCCCGGCAGTCAGACTCCCAAGCCGACCCAAGGCACTACCCACCAACCCCGGGGCCAACTCACAACTCAGCTCTCTCTCCCACGCAGTTTCTTCCCTCGAGTAATCAGGGGGGGGAGCCATATTGATCCAGTCGGCGTTTCAATTCAGCTATAGTAGGGGGTGCGTCCTGCCCCAAAGCAAAGAGTTCCAAAATCCGCGCCGAGTGCTCAACCGTCAATTCTCGTTGGGACAGGGCACCAACATAGTGGGAGAGTTGCATATGCGCAAAAAGGGACTGCCCTGGGGTTAAGCCATAGTCCCTACAAAGCACGGCCAAGGTCTTACAGCGCCCCTCTAGGGTAACCACATGCCCAAGATTCCGTATCCCCTGCGTTCTCCATTGCCGGTAGGGCACAGTGTCTGTACCCGGGGTAAAGCTAGCATTACCTTGAAGGGGCAGCCAGCATGAAACCCCCGGTGAAGTACCCCAGAATTTATTCAATTGTTTCCAAGTCCTTCGAAGGGGCACTATCAGAATACTATTTACCGTCCGGCTAGGTAGAAGTGAACTGTCCAGGTGCAGGACTGCAGTCAATGCATGTGGAGCTACAAACGCTTCTTCCAACGCCCGGGGGGTATAAGCCTCCGTGGCCCCCAACCAGTCCCCAAGGTGTCGAGACTGACAGGCCAAAGCATATTTCCACAGATCAGGAAGCCCAACCCCGCCTGACTTCTACCCCCCTCTCAGCCTGTGTAGTGGGATACGCGCTCTCGCACCCTTCCAAAGAAAAACCCGAATCTCCCGCTCTATACACTGCAGGTCCCTGCGCAGCAACCAAACCGCCAAAGTTTGCATCCAGTAGAGCAATCGTGGAAAAGCCACCATTCCCGAGGCTGCCACTCTACCCAAGAGAGACATGGGGAGAGGGGCCCAAGCCTGTAACTGCAACCTCAATTTAGAACAGACTCGGTCCAAATTTTGCCTATAAAGCGCAGCTGGATCTTTAGTTAACAGGATACCTAAATAGAGAAAGGACTCGCCCGCCCATCTCAGTGGGAAGGATCCCTGCCAGTTTCCCTGAAGCGTACCCGCCACATCCAAGGCTTCCGATTTGGCAGTATTAATACGCAACCCGGCAAAGCTACCATACAAAACCAGCTCTTCAAGTAGGTGGGGCAACGAACTTTGGGGAGCCAAAAGATGCACCAGCATATCTTCTGCAAAAGCAGCCATCTTAAACCCACAAGGCCCGATCCGTATCCCCTTAATGTAGACCGACTGCTCAATTCGACGCACCAAAGGGTCCAAAGTTAACACAAAAAGCAGGGGAGAAAGTGGACATCCCTGACGAGTTCCCCTCTCTAACTTAAAGGGGTCCGAGAGCACCCCATTGCAGAAGATCCCTGCCGTGGGGCCAGCATAGAGCAATGCCACCATCCTGCAAAAAGCTGCTCCTATACCATACTGGGGCAGAAGATAATGTAAATAATCCCAGTTAACCTGGTCGAAAGCTTTTTCCGCATCGAGACTAATCAACTGTGACTGTAAATCCAGCTCCCGAACCCACTCAAGTGATGCCAAAATTTTCCACAAATTACGTACCGCATACCGCCCCCGCACAAACCCCACTTGGGAATCATGCACCAGGTCCCCCAACATCGGAGCCAGTCGATCCGCCAGAATCTTGGCAAACACCTTCAGATCAAAGTTTGAGAGAAATGGGTCTATAGGAGGCAGCCTGTAAGGGATCCTTCCCCAGTTTAGGTATCAGGGTAATATGGGCATGGTTCGACCCCCGACTAAACGTCCCCTGTTCTATACGCCTTTGGTACAGGGCAACCAGAGTAGGAGACACCTGATCCACAAGGAGCTTATAGAATTCGGCTCCAAAGCCATCTGGGCCTGGCGCACGACACCCACTGGCCTTTACAATGACCCTGTGCACCTCCTCCCCAGCCACTGGGGCGTCCAATTGGGCCCGCTGATCCGCCGTTAGCCGGGGAAGATTGGCATCACAGATATATTGCGTCACCCGGTCGTCCCGCATACAACTTTTGAAAATATGCTCGGAACACTCGGGCTATCCCTCGGCTATCCTTATGTAATCGCCCTTGTTCATCCTGTAAAGCCGCAATAGATCGTGTGCCCCGACTACCACGAAGACAGCGTGCTAGAAGTTTCCCGGGCCGGTCTCCAAAGCGATATAATTGATATTGATAATACAAAAAAGATTTTTTAGCTCGCTGGTGGAGAAGTTCATTGAGAGACGTCTCGGTCTCCCATAGTCGTTTCCTATTGGTCCCCGTGGGATCGCTCGCATACCGCCGCCTATCCTTAACAGACTGCTTTTCCAGCTGGACAATCCGCGCCGCTAAGAGTTTACGCTTCCTCGCTGCGTAGGCAATAATGTCACCACGTAGGACCACCTTGGCCGTTTCCCAGAGCAACTCCGGGTCCCCCGTATGCCGCTCATTATGAAACATAAAATCCTCCCAGCGATGCCTAAGATATCTATGAAAGTCCGCGTCTCGATAAAGCCCCAAGGGGAATCGCCATACAAAATCCCGAGAGGCCCCTGCTCCCCAAGAAAAATCGACCCAGACAGGCGCGTGGTCGGATATCTCCGCAGGGCCAATCTGCACGTCCCCCACTTGCGCAAACAGCACTTCCGAAATTAGGATATAATCAATACGGGCACTAGAGCCCCGCGCTCTCGACCGGTGCGTAAAATCTTTCTCAGTCGGGTGCAGTAAACGCCAGGGGTCCACCAGCCCGAGCCGTCTTCGCAAGCTTTGCAACACCTTGGCAGTCTGAGCCCGATTACGCTCTCCTCCCCCTCCCGAGGTATCCAATGCAACATCGAGCACCCCGTTCAAATCACCAGCCAATATCAAGGGCACATCCGGCCACTGCTCAATCCTGGAGGCCAGCCGCGCGTAAAGCGCTCTGTCTAAGACATTTGTGCTATATATATTACCCAAGATGACAGGATGTCCCTCTAAATTCCCGTACAACAGCATATAACGACCATCCGGGTCAATAAATTCCTGTTCCCGGTCAAACCGGATCCGTTTGTGAATCAATATGACCACTCCACCCTTCTTCCCTGCGGCTGGGACACCCCAAACTTGGCCCACCCAGTCCCGCTGCAGTTTGGCATGTTCCTCCACCGACTGATCGGTTTCTTGCAACATGGCGACATCGGCATTTAGCCTAGCCAAGGCTTGCAGCACTTTATATCTCTTGATAGGGTTACCCACCCCACACACGTTCCATGAAACGACTTTCAGGCCGGGGAGTGAGAAATCGTCATGCCTCTCACGGTCAGTTCTTTCACATATGGACCGACCTCCCCAGCCTGAGGTCGCTCCCTATTCCCAGAAGTGCTCCCAACTGTTAGGTCCACCAATGTCATGTGGCTCGATACAATGTCCCTGATCTCCCTGCCCGGTGGCAAACTCCCACCCCTCCGCAACCCCCTTATCCCCGTCCAATTGCCTATCCCGCAATAATGATCCATTACCTACTCCCCACCCCTTATCATACCCCCTACCCCCCCAACCCCAACAACCCCCCCAACTCGCATCCCCTCCCCCCCTCACCCCATCTCCACAAATCAGGAGGGAAGTCTCCCAGCTCCTCTACCTAACCCTATTGAGGTCCCACTTGATGCGACCAGTGCCCCCAAAATCCAATCCCTTATCAAAAACTAAGCCCCACCACTCTCCCACTCATACCCAAACCTGGCCCTTCCCCAAAACGAGAGCTAACCCGCCCTGCAAACATTCCCCCCAAACTACCCGACAACCCGATTCAACAACACTCAATCACACAATAGACAGAATACCCTACCTGCCAAAAACGCAAAGGAGGGCCGCCCTACCCCAGCACAGCCCGGGAGGGGCGACCTCCCCAAAGCAAAATTGCCACAGCCCCAATCAGCACTCAAAAAACCGTCAGCCCGGCAAGGCCAAGGGCTACGCCATAAAACAACATCCCTCCCCCTGCCCACCCCCCCCTAGGGCACCGGGCCTGGCCAGGACCCCAGCCCTCATCAAAATCGGAGGCTAAGTCAGGACGTCAAGCGCCCAGACTCGGAGCAAAAACAAGTTAAGAAACATGAAGTCCAGTACAATCAAGTGGCTCCAGAGGGCGAGGATGGCGCCTTCCCTTGTCCGGTCAGTGCTGCAACATACTGGGCCGCCTCTGCCGCAGACTCAAAGATACAGCGCGTGCCTTCATGTAGCACATGGAGTCTCGCTGGGTATTGAACAGCAAACTTTATCTTGGCTCCAATCAATTTCTCACATAAGGGAGCATATGCCCGTCGCCTCTGACTAAGCGCAACAGAATAATCCTGGGCAAACCGAAGTTTAGCATTCTCATATACAATTTCTCCCTTGCTTCGGGCTGCCCGCAAAATCGCTTCCTTCTGAGGGAACTGCAAGAGTTTCACCAGCACTATGCGGGATCGGCGATCCTGGGCCTGCTTGCTGCCCACCCGATGAGCCCGTTCAATAAAGAGCTTGTCTCCCAGCTCTGCACTCCCCAATATATGTAGCAATAAAGATTCCAAGTAGCTGTTTAAATCTCTATCGCCGATCGACTCAGGGACACCCATAATTCGTAGGTTATTCCTACGAGAGCGGTTCTCGAGGTCATCGAGTTTGGAGGCCTGCAATTGTAGCTGTTGTTGCAGGCTAGCTACCTGGGTGACCAGCGCTTCCGCGGTATCCTCCACTTGTCCGATACGGCCTTCCGCCTCCTGAAGGCGATTCCCCATGCCCCCGAGTGAATTTTGCAGTCCATCAATCTTCTCATTCAGCGCTGCAAACTGAGAGGACAGGGCTGTCGCAACAGCGGCCGGCACTTCGTCCACAAAAGCAGGTGAAGCCACCGGACTCGGCGGGGAAGCAATGTCCACCATCTTGCCAGACCCGACCACGCGCTCGCGCTCTCTCCGGGCGGTTTTGGCCGCTGCTGCCATGCTTCACCCCACTCTCCGATAGCGCCCCCAGTCCAAAAAGCCTCTTTGTTCAGCAAGGGGGTCGGAGTGCCAGAATATCAAGTGCTAAGCAGGCTTAGTTTGCCGGTTCGATTCGGGGGCACCGGAGCACACACGAGATGCGACCGCTGTCCTCACCGCATCACGTGACCTCCCTGATTATTTTATAGTCATTTTTTTTTCTCCCCTTTAACCATAGCTTAACACTTTGCAATATTTCATTTATTTGCAGCGCTGCTGTGGTGGGTTGATTGGTTAACAGATAAAGTGAGCTCTGGTGGAAAGTGATTCTTGCTTTTCACATTGTGATTATGATACTTGAAATGAGGAATGTGCTAGCAATACATGGAAATTTGACATGTATTGTGTTTTTATTTTTTCCCTTAATCAAGGACCCTGCTTGCAATAATCCTATGGAGGAAGCTCTGGAAAGTAGACAACACCTGGAGGAAAATAAAGAAACGTAACCATTTTCGGCAGATCGGTAATTTTCATGTTTATTTTTACATCTTATTTTGGGGCATGCAATGAATGTATTTGTCAAAAGTGGCTCTCCAGGGATTAATTGTCTGCTAGCTCTGTTGCATTTAGTAGGTAGGGAATAGTTAGATGATCAGCTTATGGTAGCAGTCCTGTGGCTACGAAGGGTACCCATAAAGCCTAGAGGAAGAGGTGTGAGAATGAATTCAATCTTACATTCATAACAAGCACAAGAATGTTCTAGCAAACGTAAGGCAGGAAATGAGAGCGCTGTCATATTAACTGCAAATCATCTGCATGTATTTTATGTCTGTCAGACATCAGTTACTAATCACAGGGCCTTATTCAGAAAGAACGTTCCCCTCTCTATACCTGTGGACTATATTTAATAAAACCATGGAGGAACTAAATTTTCACAAATTTGAACAGAAACTAGATATATAACGTCTGCACTTAGACCAACATCACAAATTTTAGCAATTTCTCAAATCATCACACCTGGGCGTTCTGGTAAATTTTAGATCTATGGCATTAGGACAGACATCTCTGTAGCAAAACAAATGTCATGATTTTCCACTGGACTTTCAGGTGTAATTTTTAAACTATTGTGCTGTTTATTCTAATGCCATCCCCGGGTCTAATCCTGTACAGATAGGCCGATGCAGAAAAGACCAATGCGCTCTTTGCGTGAATTTAGCGCAGCTTATAAGCATGAGTTCCGATAGGCCAAATGCAGAAAAGAGACTGACGCGCGCATAAATAGCAAAGGAAAAACAAGCGCACGCAGTAATGCCAAGCGTATTTAAATTATAGGCAAATGAGCTGCACGTATTAAAATGGCATGCTAATATTGGCTGCGTCTGATGCAGAGAAACTCGTAGAGGATTTCATAACCAGCTGAAGCGCCAATTTCTCTATGCCTTGGTCTGAGTTGGCTTAAACGTCCTGTGCGTGCTCCTAACAGTATTTTGATGCCATCCCTCAAGATGATCCAGGCATCGGGGAAAGCCCCCAATGCCATCAGAATAATGTCTGGGGACATATGCAAATTAGCCACGTGGTGCCCCTGTGTTTAACACAGTTTAAAGCTGCCATTTGCGCCACAGTTTAATTTATGACTAATTTGCATATGCACCCCTTTCTGCAAACCAGTGCTGAAGTCATGCGCTATCCATGCACTGTATAGAGGCGTAGAGAATTAATAGCATGTGACTTCTGAGCCGGCTTTCTGCATTGGCCCAAGAGTGTTCAAGTATCCAGATAAGACCATGGTTTATCTGGGAGTATTTTCTAGAAACTGCACCTGCTTTAGATTAAAAACTGTGCAGTAGCTGATGGTAGCGGTTTTTAAAGGTGATTGGAATTTCTCAGAGATTTATTAAAGTGTCTTTCTTGGACAATGTGAAACGATAAAGATCTTAGTGAAGGTTTTCTTTATGATGAATAATGGTATCTATGTAGTTCAAAAGGGACATTTCACTACTGTTCTGCAACATCTCTGAACAGCTGCTGTGACACGGGCAGACTGATACCCACATCAGAATGTATAGGCTTTTCAAATGGTTAAAATACAAGTTAAAACACCACGTTGGTTGAAGCAAGTGTCAGCGAAGGGGACTTCTCGTAGTTTAATTTTCCATATTGTCCTGCTAGAATCAGTCCAGTCAAGTAGGTTGTGTTCCTCTACCAGCAGATTGGTGGAGACAAAGAACCAATAAAAAGCTCAGGTTTCAATGACATCACTCCCATTCCTCTATTTGCCTCAGTCACTAGAGGTCTCTTCAGTATTTCTTAGTTTCCAACAGATGGTGGATAGATTTTCTCCTCTCTGAAGAAAATCTGAAGAATTGAGAGGAAAAGATTGATTTAAATGTTTGTGAATGACCACCTTGACGGTGAGCACGATGTGGGAGACTCCATTAGACTGCGATCTTTTCAGTAGCCATAGGAGGAAGGAAAATTGGTTCAGCTCCATGCGCTTCTCATGATAAAAGCCTGTTGATCAGCCAGATTTTGGAAGGATCTGGAAGAATGCAGCAGCCTTGCACAACCTTGATGCACCCCTCCCTCCTCCTCTATCTCCCTTGCTCTCTCACAAAAATTGCAGAAGGCTCTCAGAGGGATCTGCCTGCCAGCCACCTTAAATGCAGTGCTGTAAAACCAGTAAAACACTTTCAAGGAAGTAGAGCTGAGCCTGGGGATGAATACCAAGGCTTGACTAAGCCATTGTCCTTGTTGGGGGCTCCTGATTCCGTCTTCCTGGAACGCAATTCGGGTGGACCACTGGCGACCATTGATGCTGTGTGTGGATTTCCTGCCATTTTCTGCACGCATTAGTAGTGTTTTTTTTTCTATTGTATGCCTAGCCGTCACAGGTTCATAGTGCATGTTTTGCCCAAGCGGCTCCAATGTGCGTTCCTACCCTAACGCCTGTAATGCACATTGCAGTAAAAGCGCAGTTAATGTGTGCCTTTTGGGATGACACGACCTTAGCGCGTGCTGTTGTGATGCTTGCCTTAACTCTATTGTCTTCCAAGAAATGTTATTTGGCCTGTGGCAAGCGGGGTGCCTTATCTCCAGTCTCTGGACTCTGCTCTCTCTGCATGGCAGCTTCTGAGTCATCCCTGGAGGACTTGCTCTTCCTCTCTCAGCCAGGGGATGCAGTTAGTTTTGCCTTGCTGCCTCAGAGTAGGAGTGACGGATGGTGCTATGGGTAAGGCTATCCAGTCAGCTGAAGGGTCCAAAGGCTGTGCTGTGAGCCGCTCCTTGCCCTCTAGGGGGTCTGCAGTGGTGTTTGAGGGGTCATTTCTGAGAGGAGATCTTCTGGACTTCGGATTATCCTCCCTGGAATTCTTTTCCTTTTTGGAGCAGGCCTGATACTTCTGGTGTGGAAATTCAGACCCTGTGGCCTTTGGGTCCTCCCGGGCGCAGATTTGTGAGGGGCAGGCTGAGAGTAGAAGCCCTGTTTGACTGCCTTTGGCTAAGCATCCCTGGCGAGGGGCATGCCCTAGAGATGGGGAACAATCTGAGATTTTGACTGTGACTTGGATTTAGATGGCTTGGTCCCGTGTATAAAGAAATACTCTCGCCTTCAGAGGATTGTGAGGAGGCCCATGTGATCTGCTTAATCTCCAGGAACAAGCAGGAATAAGTCCTCACATATGGGGTACGTCGGTACCGACGGAGCCCGTGCGGGAAAGCTCCCCAGCTTCTTAGAATAGAAGCTTTTGGGACCTCCCACTGCACATGCGCACTGCCTTCCCGCCTTCCTGAACAGCTCTCCTCAGTTTCTCTTTTTCCGCGGAGCCAGCAGGTCGTGTTCCTGTCACCGCTGAAGAAATTGTTATTTTATTTGTTTCTTTAGACCGCGTACCTGCCTTCCCCATACCGATACCGGTATCGCCGGTCTTTTCTTTCTTTCTTTAAAAAATTATAATTCTTTTTTCTTATTTTTTAGCTTTTTGGTCACTTCAGAGAGGCCTCTCGGCCTACTCAATTTCTCCTCATGGAGAAGCCAGCCCCTGGATTTAAGAAGTGTACCAAATGTAATGCTGTTATTTCAGTCACAGACACCCATGAATGGTGTCTGAAATGTTTGGGGCCTGACCATTCCATACCGGACTGCCCATCTTGCTCCCACATGTCTAAACGTGGGCTGCAGAACCGGGCCAACAAATTCCATGTGCTGTTTGCTTCAGAGAATACAGCATCACAGTCATCCAGGTCTTCTTCTCCGGATGGATCTCAGGTAACCAAACCTTCTGTGGGCAAGTCCTCAAAGAGCAAATCTCCTTCAAAGCATCGAGAGGCTCTTAGCTTAGAACTTGAGGACCCTGCCCCAGCCAAACAACCCCGGCGGGAAGTCCAACTTCCAAAAACGCCAATTCAGGGGTCTCAGGTTGATATCGATGCTACGGCCTCGACAGATCACCTGTTAGCCTGCTCTGGGGTACCGGGTCACTCCGGTACCGACATCCAGGCAGCTATGGCGTCCATGGGCGATACTGTACAGTCCATGCAGCAGGCCGTCATGGCTTTCATTAAAGCTGCAACGCCATCGGTTCCGCTTTCAGCGGTTCCGGGCCCGATACCGGTATCGTCCGCCATGCCGGTATCGAGGCCGTCCACCTCTAAACGCAAGTCGGTACCGTATGGGCTTTCGCTCCATACCGGTTCCATACCCGATACGCCCGATATCGATACCGATCGGTACGCGTATCGTGCGTTAGAGGAAAGCACCGATTCCTCTGAGGATTTTCACTCCTCTGATGATTCTGCTGAGTTTTCACTCAACTTACCTGAGGAGCCCTCTTCTCCTAAAAGGAGAATGTCCCCTCCAGAGGATTTGTCCTTCCAGGACTTTGTTTTAGATATGGCTACAGCCCTTTCTATTACCACATCCTCTGAAAAGGAACCCAGATCCAAAAAACTGGATATTTTGGGATACTCAAAGGCCCCTAAGGAGGCAGTTACCCTGCCTATCCATGAAATCCTTCAAGAACAACTGATGGATTTCTGGGAAAATCCTTTGACTTTGTCTCCTTATTCCCGTAGGTTGGACACCATGTATAGGGTCCCTCCTTCTCCTGGTTTCCAAAAGACTCAATTGCCCCACCACTCTATTGTGGTGAAGTCTGCAATGAAGAAGATTAGGAGTACCAAAAGGCACTCTTCCACCCCTCCAGGACGGGAATGTAAGACTTTGGACTCTTTTGGTAGGAAAATTTTCCAGGCTAGTATGCTTATAGCCAGGATTAATTCCTACAGTCTCTATATGGGCATGTTCCTGGAGGAACTTGCCAAAAAGGTGCGGCATTTTGCCCCCTTTATCCCTGAGGATAAAAAGCAGGGATTCCTTTCCCTAGTGAAACAACTCTTAGAGGTTTCTAAGTTCTCTAATAGGGCAGCATATGATTCCTTTGAGGGAGCCAGTAGGGCTTCGGGCATTGCTATTGCAGCCCGACGTCTTGCTTGGCTCCAGGCCTCTGATCTGGAACCTTGGGTTCTAGATGGCTTACGGAATCTGCCCTGTACAGGTGAGAACTTATTTGGGGAAGAGTGGCAAATCAAAGCCACCCAGATGGATGCTGAAAATGCCACCTTGGAAAGACTTTCAAAGTCCACTTCAATTCCTACTAAGAAAAAGTCTTTTAAAAGGCCTTACTATAAGAAGGCCAGAGTTGCTTCAAATACTGGCCAGCAGTCTTCTCAACCTCGCTATACTGCTAAGCGTCAGCAATCCAAACAAGCACGAGCTAAGCCTGCAGCAGCTACTGTAGCTCAGCAGGCTCCAACCCCTCAGGGGTTTTGACTTGCTCCTAGGGAACTTGCCACTTCTGGTTCTAACACAACCAGAACCTCTCACCATACCCGGAAGGTTGGTTCACTTTGCTCCCAGATGGGAACAAATCACAACAGAACAATGGACCCTCTCTATCATTCGAGAGGGTTACAAACTTCATTTCTCCAGCCTTCCTCCCCATCATATGGTGAGACCATTCAATTCTCCCCCATCTCTCCTAACCCTGTTGGGTCAAGAGGTTTCCTCTCTTCTTGCCCAAGGGGCCATAGAAGAGGTTCCTCTTCCTCAACAAGGGTCCGGTTTCTACTCCCCTTATTTTCTCATTCCAAAGAAGACAGGGGGATTCAGACCAATCCTAGATCTGAGAGAATTGAACAAATTTCTCTTCAAGGAGAAATTCAAAATGCTGTCTCTCGGCATTCTCCTTCCTTACCTCCAGGGTCAGGACTGGCTTTGTTCTCTAGACCTACAGGATGCGTATACACATATACTCATCCATCCATCCCACAGAAAGTATCTTCGCTTTCTGTTTCAGGGAAAACATTTCCAATACAGAGTACTCCCCTTCGGTCTAGCCTCTGCTCCAAGAGTATTCACAAAATGCATGGCAGTCGTAGCCGCATTTCTAAGAGGCATGGGAATCTTTGTCTTCCCATATCTGGACGACTGGCTCATCCGAGCTCCAACTCAGTCACAGGCCCAGATTTCCCTGGACCACACAAGGAGCCTTTTGCAGTATCTGGGACTGGTAGTAAACCTTCCCAAGTCCCAACTCATCCCTACTCAATCTCTAGAATTCATAGGGGCCCAGTTGGACACCATCACTGCAAGGGCCTACCTTCCACATGTTCGAGGCCAGCGCCTCCTGAGTTTGGCCTCCCAAGCTCAGTCCAGCACTCACTTGACAGCCAGGGAAATGCTACGCCTACTGGGTCATATGGCCTCCACAGTGCATGTGGTGCCCTATGCTCGTCTTCATATGAGAGCAGCTCAATGGACCCTGGCCACTCAGTGGACTCAGGCGTCAGGAGCGCTCTCAGACCAAATACAAACCTCCGATCGTCTGTTTTGGTCCCTCCACTGGTGGACTTCCACCAAGAATCTGTTGTTGGGGGCTCCATTTCAACCATTGCTACCCCAAGCAACCCTCACAACAGATGCCTCCCAAACAGGGTGGGGAGCCCATCTGCAAACTCTCTCCACTCAGGGCACTTGGTCTCTACAGGAGACCACCCTTCATATCAATCTTCTGGAACTGCGAGCAATTTACCTTGCCCTCAAGGTCTTCCACTCCCTCCTAGCCAACCTCACTGTCCTAGTTCAGACGGACAATCAGGTGGCCATGTTTTACATAAACAAACAAGGAGGGACGGGCTCTCTGTCGCTTTGCAACGAAGCTCTAAGACTATGGGCCTTCGCCAGAGAGCATCAGATTCACCTGCTAGCAGTGTATCTCCCAGGAGTTCAAAACTCTCGGGCAGACAGGCTCAGTCGAGTTCTGCTGCCACACGAATGGTCCCTACATTTGGACCAAATAAACCGAATCTTTCAGGAATGGGGGACCCCGGACATAGACCTCTTTGCAAGTCCGTGGAATGCCAAACTTCCCCGGTTCTGTTCCAGAACTCCGTGTCAGGGAGCTCAGGCTACGGACGCCTTTCTCCTGAATTGGAGTCAGGCATTCCTATATGCCTTTCCACCCATTCCTTTGATTCCCAAGACTCTGTTCAAACTCCAGAGGGATCATGGAACTATGATCCTCATAGCTCCACGCTGGCCACGCCAAGTGTGGTTCCCTCTACTTCTACAGCTCTCCCAGGGATCCTACTTGGATCTGGGAGCTGCGCCAGACCTCCTGTCTCAGGAGGAGGGGACTTTGTGGCACCCAAACCCCAAATCCCTTCACCTCAGTGCTTGGTTACTGAAGGCTTAAGCCTTCAAGACTTTCATCTTTCCCAACCAGTGAAAGATATCCTTTCTGCCTCTAGGAAACCCTCTACCAGGCGTTCCTATGCTTTCAAATGGAAACGTTTTTCCATTTGGTGTGCTCAGCAGGGTCTTGACCCTCTGGCACTTCCTTTGAATTCTCTTCTTGATTATCTCCTGCATCTATCCAATGCAGGCCTCAAGACGAATTCGGTAAGAGTCCATTTAAGTGCTATTGCAGCATCCTTGCAACATATAAATGGACAACCTATCTCCTCTCATCCTCTTGTTGCAAGATTCATGAGAGGCCTGACTCTCACTAAACCTCCCATCAGACCACCCCCGGTCGCATGGGATTTGAATCTAGTGCTCGGTCAACTTATGAAGCCACCTTTTGAGCCAATGTTTTCCACCTCCTTGAAATTTCTTTCCTGGAAGGTCATCTTCCTCATTGCAGTCACTTCGGCTCGCCGCATCAGTGAGCTGCAGGCTTTAGTGGCTAATCCACCTTACACAAGATTTCATCATGATAAGGTGGTCCTTAGGACGAATCCCCACTTTATGCCTAAAGTGGTCTCGCCTTTTCATCTTAATCAAGAGGTATATCTACCTGTCTTTTTTCCAGCTCCTCATGCATCCAATGCAGAGAGGAACCTTCATACTCTGGATTGTAAAAGAGCTCTCGCTTTTTACCTTAATAGGACTCAGCCACATCGAAAGTCTTCTCAACTTTTTGTGGCCTTTGATCCTTCCCATTTGGGACTTCCAGTCTCCAAGCGTACACTTTCCAATTGGATTGCTCAGTGTATTTCTTTTGCTTACCAGAGCAAAAACATTTCTCTGGAAGGCCATGTCACTGCTCACAATGTGAGGGCCATGGCAACTTCTATGGCTCATCTGCACTCTGTTTCCATAGATCAGATCTGTCGAGCCGCTACCTGGGCCTCGGTTCATACCTTCACAGCCCATTACTGTTTGGACAAGGACTCCCGCCGGGATGCCTTGTTTGGCCAGGCTGTCCTCAAGCACCTGTTCCATTCCTAAACAACTCCTGCCCACCTTCCCAGAATGGATGCCTGAGATCCATACGAAGATGGCGAACCTTTACAGGGGATCCCATGCATCTAAGCTAGGGAGTCCCCATATGTGAGGACTTATTCCTGCTTGTTCCTGGAGATAGCACAGTTACTTACCTGTAACAGGTGATCTCTGGGAACAGCAGGAATTAGTCCTCACAACCCACCCACCTCCCCTAGGAGTTGTATCTTTTATCTATCTATCTTCCTGTCCTCTCTCTGTTGACTCAGCTATAAACTCGAAACTGAGGAGAGCTGTTCAGGAAGGCGGGAAGGCAGTGCGCATGTGCAGTGGGAGGTCCCAAAAGCTTCTATTCTAAGAAGCTGGGGAGCTTTCCCGCACGGGCTCCGTCGGTACCGACGTACCCCATATGTGAGGACTAATTCCTGCTGTTCCCAGAGATCACCTGTTACAGGTAAGTAACTGTGCTTTCTGGAAGGAGGAGCTGTGGCATTGATTGCCAGGGTCTCATCCACCTTGAACGTGATGGGAGCTCCCGGTGTGGAGCAAGTGCTAAAGGTGCACCTGCTCCTTCCAGAGGTACAGAAATCCACTACTGTCTGCCTGTTCTCAGATGTGATCAAGGATATGATCCAGTCGGCGTGGGTTTTTCTTGACTCACCACCTAAAGATTAAGGGTGTGTAAGAAGATCTGTGCTGTCCTGGAGGAGGAGTGTGTTGGGTGGTTTGATATTCTCAAGGTGGATGTGCAGATCATGGTGGTTACCAGACAATCTATCATTCCTGTGGAAGGCGAATCAGCCTTAATGGACTTTTTGGACCGTAAAGTGGATTTGGTGTTAAGCCAGTTTGCCATGGCGTCTGCTATTCTTCAGCTGGCGGTATGTGCCAGCCCGATGTCTCAGCTCTGCTTCAGTGGATTCGGTTTCTTCCGCTGGATGATACTTTCCTCTTTTGGAATATGCTACGGCTGCCTTTTCTGATGCCACATGTGACCTATTACGTTTGGTGGCCAGGGATAGTGTCCTGGTGATGGTGTCACAATTTTGGATTTGGCTCCAACACTGGGCAATGGACTCATCTTCCAAGCCCGGTTGGTCCAACTGGCCTTTATGGGGAAGCTTCTTTTTGGAGCCAATTTGGAGAGGCTGGTGAAGAACCTGGGCGAGAGAAAATCTTTACCACCTTCCGGAAGACAGGTCCAGGTGACCTGTGAAGTGGGCTGATGTGCCCCTTCTCATCAGCCTCTGCCAGTTCACTGAGGGTGCGCTGGCTGGATCCCCCGGGATCTCAGGACTCTCGTCATTATCGACCTAGAAAACCTTTCTTCCTCTGTCCTTCGAGCTCGTTCTTGGTCCTTTTGTGGAGCACATGAGCCCAGAGACTTTGTTCCCTCCAGAGGAGGATCCTCCCGGGCTGCGCAGTGAAGGTTTGAGAGTTCATTCCCTGGTTCCTCCGGTCGGCGCTGGGTGCTAGACACCATTCAGTTTGACTATGTTCTGGAGTGCAAAGAGCAGATTCCAGATGCCTTCATCTCTTCTCCTTATGAGTTTGCGATCAAGAGAGCCGTGGTGCGGACTACCTTGGACAAGTTACTGTGCCTAAAGGTAGTAGTGCCTGTCCCTCTGGATGAGCAGAGCAAGGGCAGATACTCCATCTGTATCATAGTGCCAAAAAAGGATGGCAACTTCCAGCCCATTCTGGATCTCAAGGGTGTCGGTGTGCACGTGTGTGTCCTCCATTTCCTGATGGAAACCTTGCGCTCTGTGATTCAAGCAGTGCACTGAGGGGAGTTCTTGTTTTCTGGAGATCTGGCCGAGGCATATTTTAATTTCCCAATCTGGGTGGATCATCAAACGTATTTGCATTTTGCCATGCCTGGCTCTCCCTATCAGTTTGTTGCCTTCACGTTTAGGGCTGTCCACCGCCCAGAGGACTTTCCCTAAGGCACTTTTTGACACTCGAGTGGGTTACCTTCCAGAGGAGAAAGCGAATAAATTGTTGGATTGCCTGGTGCTGTAATGTGCGCAGCAGACTCCCAGAGCCTGGGATTATCATCAGCTCCTCAGATTGATAGCGGCGACCATATAGATGGTGCCATGGACACATGCTCACATGAGACAACTCTAGCGATCCTTGCTGGCTCTGTGGTCTCCAAGCTCTCAGGAGTTTGAGCGCAGGCTCCCACTCCTATTGATGGTGACGTGCAGCCTGCGATGGTGGCAGTAGCCTTGTCATCTGAGAAAGGGAGTGCTGCTGGATGATTTCTCCTGGATCCTCCTGATGGATGCCAGTCTCTCTTGCTGCAGAGCTCCTGCCAAGACCATATGGTCCAGGGCTATTGGAACTGCAGGGAAGCAGTGTGGTCAATCAACTGGCTCAAGGCGAGGGCCATCAGATTGACTCTTCTGCGTTTTTGGCCCCTTGTTGAGGGCCGGACGATTCACGTGTTTTTGGCAATGCCATGTCGGTGGCTTATGTTAATTGGTAAGGCGGCACAAGGAGTGCGGGGGTAGCTCTGGAGATGGCTCTCCCGTTCTCCTGGATGGAGAAGGACCTCTTAACCTTGTCGGCTCAGCACATTGCCTGGGTGGACAGTGTGGAAGCGGACTTCCTCAGCCGTCACGATCTTGATCCTGGAGAGTGGGAGTTGAGTCAGGAGGCGTTTCAGTTGATTCTGTGCCACTGGGGTCACTCCAAAATGGATAAGCATTTATACTCTTATTTATTGATATTTCGGCAGCATTCGATAGTGTTCACCACACTATAATGCTTAATAACCTGAAACAAATAGGAATAAAAGACACTGTACATAAATGGTTTACCTCTTACTTAAATAATAGAACACAAAATGTAAGAATTGGTAACCAAACATCAACTATATAATCAAGAAATTGGTCTCCCACAAGGCTCCGCACTATCAGCCCTCCTGTTTAACATTTACATAAAACCTGTCAGTGATATCTTTAAAAAATTCGGAGTATACTATCATCTATACGCAGATGATATTATGATGTACATCCCTTTCACGATTCCTAATTTACCAATAAAACTACTATCAGACTGCTTCAATGAAATTACTACATGGCTAAAAGCACAAAACCTTCATATTAATCATTCAAAAACAGAAGTCCTAATTGTAACAAAAAATCAATCATATATCCCCCCAACCCATATAACATTACAAAACCATGACATTAAAATAAAAAATGAAATAAGATACCTAGGTGTTATTTTAGATACTCATCTGACGATGAACACTCACATCAGAAACACCATAAAGAAAATATACTTTAAACTTAAAATTCTTAAACAATTACGCCCGTTAGTACACCAACTAGACTTCATTAATATAATCCAGGCTACGATAACACCGCACTTTGATTTTGCCAACCTAATTCTTTTAGGTATAACGAAACAAAACATAAAAAGAATCCAATTAGCACAAAACGCAGCAGCCAGAATTATAATGAAAGCACACTCTATCCAGCACATAACACCAATACTAGCCTCCCTACACTGGTTGCCAATTCAAAGTAGGATAATATATAAAACCATAATAACTACATATAAAGCTTTAAACAACACGGCCCCAATCCCATTAAGCAAACTAATTAGCATGGAATCTCAAAAAACCACGCACAGAAAAGGATACTCAAACTAAATACTCCTAATGATTTCATAAAAGCAAATAAATTAACTAACAAAAGAGCTTTTTCTCATGCTGCCCCATCTATGTGGAATTCCCTTCCGGAGGACCTACGAACCATAACTGAAATCATGGAACTCCGAAAAAACTAAAAACCTATTTATTCTCCATGCACTACGGCAACATAGATAACCCCTGGATGCACTCAGATAAAGGTTAAAAATTATGACAGAGTAATACTAATCCCAACAATTTAACAGACAATACACTATTATAAAAACACTATGATCCAATTCCAAAGTACCCACAACATGTATTTGTATATAGTTTTTTGTACATAGTTTACAAGCCAGTTTGCTATTTTACACTAGTTCATGCTGTTAACCATTACTTTTATTGTTACAAAATGTTCGATGTAAAACTAAGCTTATGCTTTGTAGATTGTTGTTTTATTGTGAACCGCAACTGAACTCTGGAAGTTGCGGGTTATAAATATATGTTAAAATAAATAAATAAATAAATCTGATAGTGACCCACTCCAATACCAAAGTTTGCTGCTGCTTCAGTCGCCGCATGGAGATGGGATTGAGGGCGTTGATGCCCATGGGATTGAGGGCGTTGATGCCCTGTCCCAGCCTTGGCCAAGTTCTCCGTGGCTCCTGGTGGGGCATGTGATTCAGCATATCAAACATTACCTGGGCAGGATTGTTCTGGTGGCACTGGATTGGCCAACGAGAGCGTGGTTCTGAGACCCAATGTGCTCCTTCAGGCACCTCTTCGGTTGCCTTGGTCTTGGGTCCTATTGCAGCAGGGACTGATGATCCTGGAGGACCCGGTTCCTTTTTTACTTGCAACTTGGGCTCTTGAAAGTAGATCCATAGCATGTAAGGGCTGCTCTCTAGTAGTGGTCTCCACTCTTGTAGGGAATCGGACCCGAGTTGGGACAGACGGGCTCGGAACCCGTAGGAGGTCTACCAAGCTAGCATATGTGCGGGTCTGGTGTTTCTTTGAGCGATGATGCGGTGCTCGGAAGTAGGCTTCTGAGGCGGCCAGGATGCCATCTCTGTTGGCTTTTCTGCAGGATGGCCTGGAGAAGGGTCTTTCCCTTAAATCCCTGAAAGTACAGGTGGCAGCTTTGGTTTGTTTCCAAGGTCCAGTGGCTGGTAAGTCTCTAACCTTGCCTTGCAGCTGTATGTCTCGTGTTTTCTCCAGGGGGTTCGGCATCTGCGTCCTCCCCTCCAGTCTATGGTCTCTTCCTGGAATCTGAGAGTGGTGCCCAGGGCTCTGATGTCTGCACCCTTTGAAGCGTGCTACTTTGGAGGATTTGATGCTCAAGACGGTCATCTTGGTTGCAGTTTGTTCCGCAAGGTGGATTTTCAAGCTGCAGGCTCTGTCTTGCCAAGATCCTTATCTGTCTTTTTTTTCAAAGCAGGCCGTTTCCGTTTGGTCTGTGCCTTCCTTCTTGCCAAAGGTAGTCTGCCTGCCCTTCTATCTTAAGAGCAGTGTCGGGGGAAGGATAACTCCTGTATTTGGAGGGCATGTATTCTTTTCTTAAGTTCAACCATTCTTTTGTGCTGTTTACTGGTCCTGCAGGGGTGATACAGCAGCACTGGATTAAGAAGGCCATTGCCTCGGCATATCTGGCAGGTTTCAGAGAGTTTGTGCACGTATTCTACCCAATCACACGCATCCTCATGGGCGGAGCAGACAGTTATTCTGACATTTGTTGTGTGGCAGCGCGGCCATCACTTTTCACTTTTGTCAAGCATTACTGCTTGGATTTCTGTGCCTGGTTGTACATGGCCTTTAGCTCAAGGGTTTTGCGAACTGCTGTGTCGTCTTCCCGCCCAGTGGAGTCATAGCTTTGGTACGTTTCACTTGTCTGGACTGGTCTAGCAGGTCGATATGGCAGGTGACATTTTACTTGCCAGTTAATGACCTTTCCTTGAGTCCTGCTAGACCAGTCCAGGAACTGCCTCTGAAATCGTGTTGCTTTGTTCTTCTGCTGTGGTACCCTTGGGTCGGCTATGATTTTTTTCTAATGGGCTCTGTAGGGTCATCTTCTACTGACAGCCTTCTGTTTATGCTTTCCTGTACATAGTTTTCTAGTGTTGATTTTCTCTTTGCTGCCCATGATTGGGGTTGTGTGGGACTTGTTATGTTCTCCCATGTGCTTTGGGGCGGATACTGAAGAGACCTCTGGTTGAGGTGAATAGAGGCATGGGAGTGAGATCATTGAAACCTAGGCTTTTCATTGGTTCTTTGTCTCCACCAATCAGCTGGTAGTGAAACACAACCCACTTGTCTAGACTGGACTAGCAGGACTTGAGGAAGAACATTATCTGGTAAGTAAAATGTCACCGTAAACAATTACATTAGCCAGCTTCTTGAGAGAACAACTTTTTTTTTTTTTTTTTTTTTTTTTTTTTGCGCATGCTTTGGAAGAAGAAACTGCATTGGAGTGCCCTTTAGTGCAAATTATAGTTTGAGGTATTTTTATTCTATATGAAATCTTCAGACCTGTTTGCCCATTTTGCCTTTTGACAATCTTAGATTCATAGCTTTCACATGAAATAGTATGGCATGTCAAAACATTTTGGGAAAATTTAGGCACCAGCCAAACTGTTTAGAAGCCAAGGAAATAATCTTATAACTTAAGGCATATAGCAGCAGCATTCGATTCAGTAAACCATGAGATCCTCCTCGGTCGACTAAAAGAAAAAGGCATCTGCAACTCAGCACTCGAATGGTGCAAATCATACCTCGACACCAGAATGCAATATGTGAAATCCGCAACAGGAGAATCCAAACTCTTCCATCAAAAACAAGGCGTTCCACAAGGGTCCTCTCTCTCTTCCCTCATGTTCAACATCTATATGCAGCCGATCTGCAATATCATCAGATCATTCAATGTGAGATGCATGGTATATGCGGATGATATCCTACTCTACATGCCATTTTCCACAAAGCAAATGGATTTACTGCCTATAACGAATTGCTTTAATGCTGTCTCTGAATGGCTCCTGTCACAGAACCTCCGCATTCAGCACAAGAAAACTGAGGTTCTCTTTATCTCCAGAGACCCCAACTTCACACCACCACCATATATAAACGTCAAGGGAGCTGAACTATACACCAAGGAAGCAATAAAATACCTCGGAGTAACACTTGACCATCGGCTCAACATGATACCACACATAAATAATATCGTAAAAGCTGTGTATTTCAAGATACGCACTCTCAAGCACCTACGTTCCCTTCTTGACCCAGAGGACTTCAGAACCATTTACCAAGCACTAATCCTACCTCATTTTGACTTCGCCAACTCAATTCTTCAAGGACTCCCACAATCCACCTTGAGCCCATTGCAGCTCGCTATGAATACTGCAGCAAGGGTTCTTCAAGGAGCATCCAAGAGTGAACATATCACACCTATCCTCAAACAGCTCCATTGGCTCCCCATACACGGAAGGCTGATGTTCAAAACCCTCATTCTTACATTCAAGGCTATCAAGGGTATATCTTCCAACTCACTCTCCGAGCTCATCCAATCCGTACCACCAAACAGAATTAGAAGACAGGCAGCATTAAGCTCCTTAGCATTACCAAAGGCCATAACAACATGCAATCTATCAACAGCGAACAGAGCTTTCTTGTTTTGCGCACCAAAGTGCTGGAACTCCCTCCCCTCTGACATCCGTACCATAACCGACTTAACCCAGTTTAGGAAGGCCCTTAAATTCATCCTATTCACCAAATACTACTCCATATGAAGTTAACATAATAGTCCCACTACATATCCAACCACTTGTTCTTTTTTCTTTTCTTCCTCGCTCCAGCACCCTTGCTAAGTCATGTACATAGTTCGAGTATGTTATCCATTTAACAGATTGCATATTCCATGTAAATAGTTCTCCCATGTTGCTCCAAGTTTATACTCCTGTTATATGTAATACCGAACAGCCTGTTGTTCTGGTTTTGTTTATGTTCTCTGTGAACCGCGCTGATGTCAAAGAGTGCGGTATATAAGAAATTAAAATAAATAAATAAGGCAAAAAAATAATTTTCTTATTTTGCCTTTTAACCTTTTTCACTTCCATTCCTGTTTTTCTCTTTCATTCCATGCATCCACTTGTGCCTTGGTCCATCTCCCATGCTTTCCTGCCACTCTTCTCCCACTTGGACCCAATTCCCCTCTTCGTTACCTGTGACATATGTGCTTTCATCCAGGCTTGGCCTTTTTCACCCCACCCTCCCCTAACCTGGCCACCAATAGTGGCTTCTGCTGTCTAGGTCTTTTCATCCTGGATGGCATGGAAGCCATTTTAAGCCTTGTTCTGCTCCTTTCTGGTTGCTAATGGAAGCTCATCTTCTGCGCTTGAACACAGTCACCTACAGTGTAGTGTTTCATGGCACACGGCACCATAAAGCAGCAGAAGCCTAGAGAAGAATCCCCAAATTAACTCCATTGCCTCTCCCACCCCAGTGTTCTGGCTCTTTGTCTATCCCCCAAGCTTCTTCCCAGTTCACTCTCTTTCCTCCCAGAGCCATCTTCCCCTCCTTAGATTGAACCTCATTGGCTCCATTGCCTTCCTCAGGCTTGATCCTCTTCCCAGCTCCCCCTCTGTTTCCTCCTGCTGGCACCTTAGCTTCCTCTCTTACAGCAGTGTCCCTGTCTCATTTGGTCCCCACAGTTCTCATTCCCTTCAGGCTTGATCCCACCACACTTAGGCTCTACCTGCTGGCATGCTCAACATGACTTCATCCCACAACATAGCATTCATGTTGTCCCCTCTCAGCAGGCTCGACACCCTTCCTAGCACTTGCAATCTTCCTCCTGGCTGGTTGGACTGCAGTGCACTAGCACCTATAAGCCAACCTACGCAGGCCCGCCTCTTACTTCCGGTGATGCTTTTGTTTCTTCTGGATCTGCATTAGTCGACTGCAGCAGCCTCTTGTTCCAGGCCTGCACAAATTACAACAGTGTATACTATCTTGGGCCGTAGAGACAAATTCCACGCAAAATATAGAAATTCTGTACAAATTCTGGGACCCTCAGGAGTAAAAGATAGCCATGGATAGGACCCTGTAGGGCAGTTGATCTTTAATGTAATTTGAAATGTATTTGGAGCCATTATCAAATAGTATCAAAATATACAGGAGTCTATTAGTAAACCTGAGGTGGCTTTAATACCTGACCAACTCCCATTCTTGTCAACTGTGAATATGAAAGCAGATGCAACTATAATGTTAGGAGATTTAAATTTACATTTAGTAAAGGAGGATGATCCCAAAGTAACAGACTTTTTCACTGCTATATCTAATTTAGGATTGCAACTTACAGAATTTGGATACACTCATACTAGATTTCATCATGTTTACATTGCACCACCAACTGGATTACATCATGTCTACGTTGGACAATTTAGGGAGAAATAATGGTATGAACTGTAATTTTAGTATGATTGGATCATTATTGGATTGAGTTTACTTTTAATGTGCAACAGACTATATTTAAATGTAAACTGAGAAGAGAAAAATTCTACTCTAGAGGAAACATTGATGAAGATGTGTTTTGGCCCATTAGTAGTTTCAGATTTGAAAGTTTTAGAGAATCCTGTTGGAGATGCGATTCTGTTGAATCAAGTGGTGTATGATATCTTAGAAAGGAAAGCTCTGCTGGTTCAACATAATTCATCTAGGGAAATTAGTAACCCATGGTATACTAAAAGATCATGCAGTAAAGATTGAACACATCTGGAGAGCTATGGATGATCCTATAATGAAGTAGCATTGGAAAGAGACAATTAAAAAATATAGAGAAAATTAAAGTCCAAAAGAACACATTTTTCTAAAATAGTTGATGAACATCCAATTAATGTTAAGAGTTTGTTTAAAAATATCAACCAAAAAATTGTGCACCCACTACCAAGTTAAAAACATCTAATAATAAAAGTGAACCTGGTATCAAAAAGACCCGTTTGTGCAAAAGACCATTGAAAGTAACTTATTATTTTTTGTCGGATTGGCCAACCAAGCTAAAGGAATTCAACCTTATGCCGTTGTGGCCCATCCATTTTTTTAGATAAGAACACAGTCTTAACACTTTAAAGACAGCAGCTATTGTTGGTTACTTAGCTGAAGGTGTAGAAAACGGCTGTAGAGAATTGCCACAGATAACGAAGGGACGACGTGACACGTTTCGGGGTATTTAACAGTAATCCCCTGCTTCAGGTTTAATCCTCTGTGTGCTTCCAGCCCGAATGCTGCTTGAACTCTGAAAAAATCGGCGTCTTTATAAGTATCAGCCATGCCAATGTTTGCTTGATCGCTTTCGAATACTCCAATCAGAGGTCAGAGGAAGAAAACAACCAATCTGGTAATCATGGGGAGGGATCACAAGATCATGCTCCGCCCCCAGCACCATCATTGGTAAAAAGTGTATTAGAAAACTGTATGCCAGTCAATTTGCATATTCATGCCATGAGTCCGCACTGAATTTAATCGAAAGATCCATCTTTGTTCAGAATTCTGAAGCGCTTGAAGATGATCTTCGCCTCTGGGATGTTCAGGTATAAAATTCAAAACCCGCCATCTCAAATCTTGAAACACATGTGATAACTGTAAGCAGTGTTCCACCATCGGAGCTGTTAAATTTTTCATACGTAGACGGGAGGCATGCTCTGCCAATCGGATTTTGATGGGTCTACACCTTCAGCTAAGTAACCAACAATAGCTGCTGTCTTTAAAGTGTTAAGACTGTGTTCTTATCTAAAAAAATGGATGGGCCACAACGGCATAAGGTTGAATTCCTTTAGCTTGGTTGGCCAATCCGACAAAAAATAATAAGTTACTTTCAATGGTCTTTTGCACAAACGGGTCTTTTTGATACCAGGTTCACTTTTATTATAAGAGTTTGTTTAAAACAATTAGAAATCAATTGGCTCTGCAAGATGAGGGCAGTGAGAGCAAGCTAACACCAACAGCAGAGGCCTTAGCAATTTATTTTAAAGAAAATATTTGGAAACCTAAGATCTGTAATCAGTAACTTGGATAGGAAGGGAAATTTATCGCAGATGCAATTGGAGACTAGGACTGTAAGGTACATACAGACTGCTATTACAATTTGTATATGGAATCAGTTTGCACCAGCTAAACTGATGACATTCAAGTAGTCCTTATTTATGCCCTTCTGTTTTATGGAGAAAACATCCATTAGAGAGAGAGTGTGTTGGACTACATTTTTTGTTTCACAGTCTCTTCCAAAATGAACGTTTCAGATCATGATTGTGGAAGTATTGTATTCACCCCTATTCCCAAATGCCAGGGTTTAGATTTAATTAAAACATCTAACCATGGACTAATAGCCAGTCTTCCAATTATGGCTAAATTATTTCAGGAGGATCATGATGCATTATATTTCACGTGATGAGGATTTCGCAGACATTTCGGCACAGAAAGATTCTTGGTGGCATTATTTCATGAGATGTGCTTTATATTGGATCAGGGCTGTAAGCAGTGCTGATGCACTTAGATCTGCATTTGACTTAATAGATCATCAGATTTTACTGAGTAAAATGGATGAGCTGGATATTTCTGAAGCAGTGTTGAATTCATTCCATGAATTTCTGACGCATCATACTTAAAGTAGAATGAAAAGCGTAGTTACTCACCTGTAACAGTGTTCTCCGGGGACAGCAGGAATCAGTCCTCACATATGGTTGATGCTGGCATCGATGGAGCCAGTGTGGTAATCACTCTCCAGCTTTCAAAGAAAGCCTTTGGTAGTCAGGCTGCGCATGCACGGTCACTTTCCCGTCCAAAGGTGCCACCTTACCTCAGTATGACGACATAACTTAATCAAGCATAAAAATATCTTCTCCTTGGGGAGGAGTGAGGGTTGTGAGGACTGATTCCTGCTGTCCCTCGAACACTTGTTACAAGTGAGTAACTACACTTTCTCTGGGAACAAGCAGGAAGTTGGTCCTCTCATATGGGACATCCAAGCTATAGGCTATCAAAAACACCTATAGGAGCCACGGGTGACCCAAAAGGCAAACCATGAAGGGCAGCAAGGAGTGTTGAATAGCTTGAAGTCCAGTGATGAAGCCCCAACATTGATGCTGGAATTCCCTCTCTTGTAGCCTGGACACAAAAGAGCTAGAGGGAAGGAATTACACTATTCCCCAAAGAGGTGATAGAGTACTGCCTGGCCAAAGATACTATTACGCCATGTGCTCTCCTCCAAGCAGTAGTGCACTGTGAAGGTATGGACCAAAGACCAGGTGGCGGCCCGGTAGATGTCCTGCATGGGGACTGAGTGCAGGTGAGCCACCGAAGCCACCATAGTATGCACATTATGTGTGGTGACATGACACTCCAGAGAGAGTCCAGCCTGCTCATAGGCGAAAGAGATGCAGTCTGCCACCCAGGTAGACAGGGTACTCTTAGAGAACGCAACCTCAAGCTGGTTAACATCACAGGAAAAGAACATCTGTGATTATCAGCGATGGGCCTTAGTCCTCTTGAGGTAGATCAATGCCCTTTTGCAATCCAAGGAGTGAAGCGAGGCCTCCACCCGCGATGCATGAAGCTTGGGGAAAGACAACCTCTTGGTTGATATTTAAAGCGGACACCACCTTAGGCAGGAATTTAGAGTGAGTCCAGAGAACAACCCTGTTTTTGTGGAAACTGGTTTAGGGGGTGTGGGCCACCAGTGCTTTCAGATCACTGACCCATCTGGCTGAAGTGAGTGCTACCAAGAACACCACTTTTCACAACAGGAACTTGAGATGGCACATAGCCAGCGCGCTGCTCAAAAGGTGGAGCCATTAGCTTCTTGAGGACAATGTTCAGATTCCACACCACTGTTGGTAGGCAGATGGGGGGGCCACGAGAGGAGAAGTCCCCTCATAAAATAGCCCACAAGGGGATGCACAGAGACAGACTGGCTGAGGTTTACACTGATGGAATTGGATTTTAGACCAGCCCAGGAGAGATGCAGCAGATACTGGAGGATGTCTTGCACCGAGCAGGAAAAAGGGTTGAAATTCCTGTCTGTGCACCAGACTGAGAATCTATGCCATTTGAAGGCATATGCATGCTGTGTTGAATCCTTGTTCTATGTAAATCCTTGTTCTATGTAAAACAAGCTCTGCATTGTTAATTGTTGTTAAATGTACACCGCAACTGATCGCTGGAAGATGCGGTATATAAATAAGTGTTAAATAAATAAAATAAATTGTGCGGTGCCAGTAGGACGTCCTCCGTGTCCTGAAAGAGGTGGAGGTGTGCTAGGGCTAACCATTGAGCAGCCATGCCATCAGGGTGAGGGATTGGAAGATGGGATGGAGAAGGATCCCATCCTCCTGTGAGAGCATGGCCCAGAGGTATTGAGGCTTCCCGTGATAGCTGCAGGAGTAAGGGGAACCATGGCTGCCAGGGCCACCGAGGAGCAATGAGAATTATTGAGGCCCAGTCCAACTGCACCTTGAGTTAAGGTTTCAGGGACCAGGGGAGTAGGCGGGTATGCATACAGTAGACTCCTGGACCAAGAGAGAAGAAAGGCTTCTGCTGCCACAAGCTTCGGGCTGGTGAAAAGGGCCAACATCAGGATCCCCCAATGTCAAAAGATTAAGATGGCCACTGCTAGGTTGAGGCACCACTCATGGGGATGAAGGTCTCTGCTGAGTCTATCTATAAGCAGATTGGCCTGGCCCAGCAGGTGGATCGTCTGGAGCATCATGTCGTTCTCTATGGCCGTGATCCAGAGGCGGACCGCATCCCAGCAGAGGAGGTACCAGCCAGTTCCCCTCTGCTTGTTGATGTAAAACATTGCTACTTGGTTGTTCGAACGAGGACAACCTAGTTTGCCAAGTGAGCCTGGAACATTTGAAGGGCATTAGTTACCACTCGGAGTTCCAGGAAATTGATCTGGAGGGCACATTCCTCCTGTGATTTGAGGACGGTTGCAACGGGCTCCCCAGTCGAGCTTGGAGGCGTTCATGGTAAGAACACGTTGGGCCGGAGGGACCTGGAAGGGTGGGTTGGCCATGAGATATTCTGCAGGCTCTGCCACTAGGCGAGGGAGGCCGTGAGAGGCTGAGTGACTCAGACCCAATCCTCCACTTGGCCCGTGGCCTGAGTCCATTGAGAGCTGAGGGTTTTACTGGGTCTGTCACGTGTGATTTTCTGAATAGGGTTTATTTAATTGTGGAATCCTGGATGCATTTCATTCGATTGAAACTGAGGGACATGTTTATTAACCTGCACTGGTTAGGGTGCAGTATTAGCGCCATGATGCGGAGTAGCATGGGGCCCCGTGCTGCACTATCCTTGTAGTGCGTGTCTGGGTGGGACAGGGGCATTCCTGCTGCACTGCAGCTAGCAAGAGCATTTGGAGCCTGAACTGCCTGCACTCAGGGCAGGTAGCACAGGTGCAATTAATGCTACCTCAGTGGATGACGTTAGTTTTACCTGTGACTGGTTTACTGCAGTAATGCACGGCAACTGCAGGGATGGATGTACCCGCTCCTTTGCGGTTGGCTCGCAGCCCCACGCTAGTAATGCTTCCCACATGTGCAATACTAGAATTGACATGCCTCTCTGTCAATAAAGCTAATTTATTATAGCTAGGATAATCGGTAGATAATCTACCAAAGAAGCCTTTAATTATAGCAGGAAATAGCCTCTCGTTTGCTACCTCTCTGAGGTAACTGGGAAATGTAATGGATTCTGCTTTAACGATGGAAGTACAGGTTTCAGCGTAAGTTAAGAAAATTTCTTAAACTGTGTCAATGGAGAGAGATTAGTTCTTGTTTTTATGAAAAGCAGTTTAGACTGATAGATCAGGATGAAGTTCCCTACAATAGACAATTGTAACATCTTTGTTTTTGGGATTACCAGCTAAACAAAAGCTGAGAATACAGCGATAACAGAACATCTCAGCCAGGTCGATGCTGAAGAATAATGCTATTATTGCACAGATTGCATTGGCTTCCTTTCCGAGCTAGGATTAGTTTTTAGTTATTATGCTTGGTTTTTAACATTTGTATGGATTAGCTCCAGTTTGCATGATTAACTATTGGAATTTCCAGCAAAGGAAAGGAATCTAAGGTCAAATAAATGTTAGCATATCCTTCCGTGAAAAAAGTGTGTGTGAAGTCAGCAGTGGACAGATTGGGCCTGATTATTCATTTGCAACAGCTATGCGCCTCTAAGGCGCATAGCCATTGCCACCGAACTTTAACCCCAGATATTCGATGCGGCTACTGGCTTGGAATATCCAAGGTTGCTGCACACGCCGCAGAAGCTAACCATGTAGTGGCGATATTCAGCCACTGCCCAGTTAGTTCTGGTGGCAAAAGTTAGGACAACTTTTGCTGCGCCTCACTTTCGTCACTGAGGGACAGCAGCTGAATATCGCCACTATTCCTAGGTACCGCCCCCAACACGCCCCAATGCTAAGTGCTTAGCATCGGTGCGTATAGCGGCATTTCCCAGGGATATACAGTGCCACTAACCGTGGCCACTGTAAACTATGTAAATACCTTTGAATATCAGGCCCATTGATTCCTTACCAGGCTGCAGTTCAATGGGATGCCTTTCCCAGTAGTAGTTGCAGTATTGATAAGATTGCCATTATTATTATTAATATTATTATTTTTTTTTTTTTTTATTGATATTTCAATCTTTTACAAAAAGAAAAAACAAAAGCAATAATAAGTAATAATACATTAAAACAAACAGTTTCTTAAACAATATTAACACCCAGCCCACAACATGGAGTGTGTGAAAGAAAGACAAATCAATGCTGAGAAAGAGAAGACTAATAAATATAAACCCCTATTTTCTAAGCAAGCCCACTAATTAACCAACATTCTGCAGAAAATTTTCCAATTGAGAGGCATCAAAAAATATATAGGACTTAGCCCGGTGTGTAACAACACACTTGCAAGGAAATTTAAGTAGGAAAGTAGCCCCTAATGCCACAACACGTGATCGAAATGAAAGGAAAGCCTTCCTTTTCAATTGCGTTGTGCGGGACACATCGGGAAAGACCTGTATCTGATGCCCAAAAAACTTTTCCTGCCGATGTTTAAAATACGAGCGCATAATCCTCTCTTTATCTTGTTCTAAAGAAAAAGCAACTAACAGAGTAGCCCGAGTGGATATCTCTTCCACTGAGGACTCCAAATAAGCGGATAAATCTAGACTCTGAGCAGATAAACACTCCATATCATCTGCAATTGCACCACCAGTTTCTGAATCCGAAACCACCTTCCCTCTGATAGCTGTAGGTAAATAATAAAGTTTTGATAGAGCTATGGATTCAGGTTCAGAAACCTTTAAAACATCTTTTAAATATTTAACGAATAGTATTGTTGGAGAAAGGTAATGCGTCCGAGGAAAATTCAATAATCTTAAATTTTTAACCCTTAAGGCATTTTCAATAATTTCATCACGAGTATGCAAATGTAGAGAATCCTGAACAAATGAAGTAACAGACCCTTGAATAGAAACAAGCTGATTATCTACTTTAGCCTTATGAGCTTCAAGAGAACATAATCGATCTTGATGATTAGACAAAAAACTAACAGTTTCTTTCGTAAACGTGGAAACTTTAGCCAACGAAGAATTCAAAGAACATTCAGTTCTAGAAACAATCTTCCATATATCCTGTAAAGAAACGTCCGCCGGAGGAGACAAATCATCTAAGGATGGCAGGGAAAAGTCAATAGAACAAGGCAGAGATACAATATCCCCTTCAAGTTTCAGAAACGACTCAGGCAATTTAGAAGATGGAAAAACATTACCACTTGAAGGAGAAGAGGATCCACTGTCCGATTCTTGTGGGCTTTTGCTGGGTGGGGTTACAACCCTTCGCGGATCAGGAGACGGAATAGAGGAAACAGAACTAACTGAAACTGAAGATTCAGGAGACAACGCCAAGGTGGATGGGGGAACCACGGACCGTACATGGCTGTCCATGGGCCCCACCACCTTTGCAGACTTTCCAGATGCCATTGAAACAGATAGCAACTTCTTCTTGCGTTTCCCCATATAATAAGAAGACTTGAAAAAGCACTCAAACAATGCACTCACTCCGCTCCGATGTGCTCCGAAGGGGCTCCAAAGGGGCGGGACTTGCCCCTTAGGACACGCCCCTTCGGAGCACGCACCCGGGAACGCGCCCGCGGTGCGCGTCCCGCGGTGAGGGCAGGTTAAATAGCCCAAGCTGCTCACGTGGTCCGCAGTGCTCTCCGGGACTGGGCAGCTCAACTCCTCTCAGCCAGCAGCAAAAAGAAACAATGTAGCAAGGCACACACACAGAGAAGCAGAGGGAGGGCTCGTTCTTAAACCCCAGGCTGCTCACGTGGTCCGCAGTGCTCTCCGGGACTGGGCAGCTCAACTCCTCTCAGCCAGCAGCAAAAAGAAACAATGTAGCAAGGCACACACACAGAGAAGCAGAGGGAGGGCTCGTTCTTAAACCCCAGGCTGCTCACGTGGTCCGCAGTGCTCTCCGGGACTGGGCAGCTCAACTCCTCTCAGCCAGCAGCAAAAAGAAACAATGTAGCAAGGCACACACACCCCATTATTATTTTTTAACTTATGTACCACATATCGTAAAAACAACTATGTAGTTTGCATAAGACATTTAGAATAATAAATACATCACAAAACACAAAATAAAACCAATCATTTCTAATTTCACAGCATGTCACAACATCTACTGCACAACAATCTACATACAATTAGATCTTCTCCATAAAATAAACACAAGAAGTAGGCTTTCAATGCCTTTCAAAAAAGCCTTTCATCTACAATCATATGAAATGAATCTGGTAGATTATTCTAAAAGCCCGTTTCCTGGTCAAGGTTTTCTTAATCTGTGATAAAAAAAAGGCAAAACCAAAAGATTAACAGAATATTTTACAAATTAGCTGATGAAATGAGAAAGGCTTGGAATAAGGGAGAATAGTGAGAGAGCTAGAATCTAGCTTGAAAAGGTCAGGAAAAGAAGTAACCAGAGGGGGATCAAAAATTGTAATAGAGAAGGAAAAGGTTGTAAAATAGTTTCTGTGCATTTGATTACTTCATTATTTTCAATGCTAATTTTTCTCATTTAAATTCCAAAAAGTCAGATCCAGGAAACCAGATTACCAAGAGCATTTTTAAATATATTTAGTTGATTTTTACGGCCTTTCAGTTATTGGTGAGAAATTAGTTGCTGTGCGTTTTGTAAAATATTCTGTTAATCTTTTGGTTTTGCCTTTGTTATCACAGATTTGGTGTCCACATCCTCAATGGGAGATGATTCCGTGTCTCTATCACCCTTTCTGTAAAGAAATATTTTCTGCTATCTACCCCCTTAAAGCCTATTCTCCAGGACCAAGCAGGAAATCAGTCCTCACATATGGGTGACGTTGGTGCCGACGGAGCCCTCGTGCGGAGCATTTCCCCAGCTTTCAAGGAAAGCCTTTGGGAATGCAGCGCGCATGCGCAGTCCCCTTTCTGCCCAAGGGTGCCATCTTGCTCAGTCTTTCTTTTTCCGCGGAGCCCAATGGACGTGAGTTCGTGTCACCTGGTAAAAGTAGATCTTTTTTCTGCGATTTTCACTTTTTCTGATCTGGTTCGACGCCGGTTCCCCTTTCCGCCTGGGCTCGGTACACCGGTATCGAGTCCGGTATTCTTTTTTCAGTTTTTGTCCTTCGTGACTAGCGTTCGCGCCTTTTTTGTTGTTTTCACTGGCAGCCCGGTCTTTTGACCTTGCAGGGGCCCTTTTTCCCCCAATGGCTGCCAGTGGGTTCAAAAAAGTGTGATCGGTGCAAGAAACTTATGTCTCTCACTGATACTGCTGCCTCCGATGCCTCGGGCCCGAACATGACCTGCTAGCCTGTGGCCCGTGCGGCAAAATGTCGTCAAAGGCGCTTCGGAGCCGTCAGCATCAACGTGAGAGAATTTTCTCAGAGTCCACGTCTGGCTGGGCCCGGACTGCATCAGAGGCCTCGACATATCGGGAGTCGGAACCCGAGCACCGTCGTGGTTCCTCTGAAAGGGGGTCTCCCACCCGGGAGCACAAAAGGAAGAAGAAGCTCGTGAGGGCGGCGTCGGTGGAAGCTCCTGGGTCCTTGAGGGCCAGGTCGCGTAGCCCCTGACAGCCGCCCCGGGCTCTCGGAATTGGAGAGGCCATCCAAGCTACCTCGTATGGAGCCGGAGTCCCTGAGTCACATGAGTTCTGCTGTCCTCGTGGACTCTCCTCCGGGAGAGCCAACGTCGGGGCCTGAGTCGTAGGCTGCTGGGTCTCCTGAGCTTGGACTCAGGTTGACGGCCTTGGAGAGCAGCTTGGCTGCCTTCATGGAACAGTAGTGGGTGCTGATCGCCGGTATGACCGGTGCATCTGCCCCGACCACCGGGACCTCGACGTCTAAGTCTACCCCGGAGACCGAGCCGATCCTAGAGTCCATCAAGTCTCAAGTTGATCCTCGGTCAAGGTCCCCCTCGACCTCCAGTGCGGGGCCGAGGTCGTCGACACCGGTGCCCTCGGTGTCGGGGCGGGTGGCACCGAAGCCCACACGGCTGGAGCCGCTCAACGACTCCTCAGAGGAGTCGGCGTGGGAGACGGAGGACGAGGAGTCTCCGGACACCTTCTGGACCCAGTGCGTCCCTTCGGACTCACTGGAGTCCGAGCCTCGGAGAAGGTCCCCCCCCCCCCCCCCCGGAGGGTACCCGGTTCTCAGACTTCGTAAGGGACATGGGCAAGGCTTTGGTATTCCCTGTGGATGCCGAGGAGGAGCCTCGAGCCGATGAGCTCGATGCCCTCCAGTATGACTTTCCTCCGAAGGAAGCCTTTACTGTACCGGTTCCTCCAATGCTGGAACGGCTGCTCTTCCGTATGTGGGAGGCACCGGCCTCGGCGGCAGTTCTTAGCAAACGGGTCGATTCCATTTATCGTGTCCGTAAGAGCCCTGGGTTCCAAAAGGCACAACTGCACAATTCCATGGTTGTGGAATCGGCCATGCACCGCCTGAAGAGTCAGAAGATGCACTCCTCGGTGCCCTCCGACCGGGAGGCCCGGAACCTGGATGCCCTCGGTAGAAAGTGCTTCCAGGGCTCTATGCTATCTTGCCGTGTCCAGACTTACCAGCTGTACATGGGTATGTACTTACGGGACCTGGCAAAGGAAATTGCCAGGTTCTCAGCTGGCCTCTCCGAGGAGCCCTTGCAGAGGTTCAAGGCCTTGTCTATAGGGATCCGAGAGTGCTCGAAGTTTATCTCTCGAGCAGCCTATGATGGCTTCGAGGCTTCGGCCCGGGTAGCCGCAGCTGGCATCGGTGCATGCCGTCAGACCTGGCTACAGTCATCAGACCTGGAGTCATGGGTGCAAGACATGTTGGTCGATGTCCCCTGCCGAGGTGACAACCTATTCGGTAAGCCCATGACTGAGAAGGCTGTAGAAATCGAGACTGAGACTCTCACCAGGACAAGGCTGTCCAGAAAGACTTCTGCCCCTTCTCAAAAAAAGAAGGGCTCAGGAAAGAAGCCCTTTTTCCCGAGGAAGGGTGCTGCCTACAAATCCTACCCTCACTATCAGACCTCTCCAGCTCCCCAACGGGGCCAGCAGGCGCAGGGGCAGGGGCATGGGCCCCGTAGGCAGAAGACCCCCAAGCCGCCAGCTCCGGCTCCTGCACAGCAGGGAGCGGGGTGTTGACTCCCACAGCATAGCCTCTTCTCCACCGCTGGCTTCACTCACACAGGAGGTTGGCTGACCCTGTACGCCTACAGTGGCCAGCCATCACAGGGGATACCTGGGTACTCAGCATAGTCCAAAAGGGCTACATGCTCCACCTCCACCAGCTACCCCCTCCCACTTTCCAGGGGAGCCTCCAAGACTCCCTCTACACAGAAATCTCCTCCTTCAGGAGTTGGCAAGTCTTCTTAAAGGAACAGGCGGTGGAACCGGTGCCTCACCACCTGGAAGGGCAAGGCTTCTACTCCAGGTACTTCCTGGTACCAAAAAGGACAGGAGGCCTCTGGCCTATCCTAGACTTGCGAAACCTAAACACGTTTCTGGAGAGGGAAAAGTTCAAGATGCTTACCCTTGGGATACTGCTGCCCTACCTCCAGCAGGGAGACTGGCTATGCTCCTTATACCTAAAGGATGCTTATGCTCGCATCCTCATTCATCCAGACCACAGAAAATATCTCAGGTTTGTAGTGGGAGGAAACCATTTTCAGTACAGGGTACTTCCCTTTGGCCTAACCTCTGCCCCCAGGGTTTTCACCAAATGCCTGGCGGTGGTGGCGGCCTATCTCAGAAATCAGGGAATCTTTGTCTTCCCATACCTGGACGACTGGCTCATCAGGGGTCAGTCTCTCCAGGAGGCCAGACAAGCCACTCTTCGCACTGTCTCTCTTCTTCAGCATTTGGGCTTTGTCATAAACTACGCAAAGTCCACTTTGCTCTCCTCTCAGAACCTACAGTTTATAGGGGCGAGACTAGACACCCTTCAGGCAAGAGCTTACTTGCTCGAGGACAGGGCCCACAGATTGATGGAGTTGGCAAACCAGTTCTAAAGCAATTCTCAGGTCTCCGCCAGGCACTACCTGCGACTTCTGGGCCACATGGCATCCGCAGTACATGTGACTCCGAATGCCTGTCTGCACATGCGGGCTGCTCAGTGGTGCCTTAGAGCTCAGTGGGCGCAGGCCACAGGCGACCTCCGAGACAGAGTAAAGGTGTCCAAACCACTTTTGGACTCCTTACAGTGGTGGCTACATCTCCCAAACCTTCTCATTGGGGGTACCTTTTCAGGCTCCAGTACACACACAAGGGTGCTGACGACCGATGCTTCCTTAAAGGGCTGGGGTGCACATTGCCATGGAACGTGCACGCAAGGCCTCTGGTCCCCTCGGGAGGCCACGCAGCAGATCAATCTTTTGGAGCTGCAAGCAATCCGCTTAGCTCTAAAGACTTTTTCTCATGCCCTCTCTCACCAGTCTGTTTTGGTTCAGATGGACAATCAGGTGGCAGTGGCAGTGGCAGTGTTCTATGTGAACAAACAAGGGGGCATGGGTCCAGGCTCCTATGTCAAGAGGCGCTGGCCCTTTGCTCCTTTGCAGTAAAACAAGGCATGTTTCTCAAAGCAGTTTATCTACCTGGACAGGAGAATTTCCTAGCAGACAAGCTAAGCAGGATTCTCCAGCCTCACGAATGGCAGTTGAATCCATTGGTGGTCCAGCAGATCTTCCTCCACTGCGGACTGCCGTCCATCAATCTCTTTGCCAGTCCACAAAACCGTCAGCTGCCCAGGTTTTGCTCCAGACAGCCGCATCCCCTGAGGATGGCAGCAGATGCGTTTCTGATCTCTTGGTCTACGGGCCTCCTGTATGCGTTTCCTCCCATGTCCCTGGTGGCCCGAACTCTGTTCAGGATTCTCCGGGACAAGGCCTCGGTGATTCTGGTAGCCCCCAGATGGCCGAGGCAACCGTGGTTTCCACTTCTGCTGCAGTTTGCGGTGGAAACTCGATTCCCTCTGGGGTTGCAGCCCGATCTCCTGTCTCAGGATCAGGGTTCCCTTCTGCACCCCAATCTCAGATCCCTCAATCTGATGGCCTTGCTGCTGAAAGGATAGTGCTAGCTCCCTTGCTTCTACCTAAGGAGGTTGAGGAGGTGGTCTTGGCCTTTAGGAGGCAGTCCACCAGAAAGTCCTATGCCCTCAACTGGCGTAGGTTTACGGTATGGTGTGCTCAGCGCAAGGAAGATCCTTTCTCTTGCCTTGTGCCAGTAGTACTGCAGTATCTACTTCACCTATCAGACCTAGGCCTTAAGTCTAACTCTGTTCGGGTCCACCTCAGTGGTCTTTCAGCACACCACTCCCCGGTGGAGGGACAGTCTGTCGGTTCATTCCTTGGTGTCCTGTTTTCTCAGAGGTCTGCTTCTTCTCAAGCCTCCGGTTCGTCCACCGGCGACTGAGTGGGATTTGAACGTGGTCTTGCAACAACTTACTCGCCCAACGTTTGAGCCGATGGCTACTTGCCATTTGTGCTTTCTTTCTTGGAAAGCGTTCTTCCTGGTAGCTCTTACCTCGGCCAGACATGCGAGTGAACTACAAGCTCTGGTTTCTGATAGACCGTATACACGGTTCGATAGGAACAGGGTGGTCCTACGGACCCATCCGAAGTTCCTTCCAAAAGTGGTCTCCTCTTTCCATCTCAACCAGGAGGTGGTTCTTCCTACCTTCTTTCCCAGGCCACATACCAGCCGGGCTGAAACAGTCTTGCATACCCTGGACTGTAAGAGGGCGTTGTCTTTTTACATAGAACGTACGCGGGTGCATCGAAGGGATACTCAGCTCTTTGTCTCCTTTGACTCTGATAAGATGGGGTTGCCTGTCTCCAAGTGTGCGTTGTCCACTTGGGTAGCAGATTGTATTGCCTGGGCGTACAAGGCAGTCGACCTCCCCTTGCAGGGTTGAGTCATGGCCCACCATGTCAGGGCGAAAGCTGCGTCAGTAGCTTATCTCCGCTCTGTTCCGTTGGCAGACATCTGCTGGGCCGCTGCTTGGTCTTCAAGCCAGACTTTTGCAGCTTATTACTGCCTCGAGAGAGAGTCCCGGAGGGACAGTGCTTTCGGACAGGCGGTACTCCGTAACCTCTTTGAGGTTTAGGCAACTCCTACCCTCCGGCCCTTGTGTTGGGCTACCGTACGGGGGTGTTCTCAGAGTATATTCTTATCACGGATGCTGAGGCTCTTGAGAGGGAGCCATTTTTTCAGCTTTGGGTTCCCGGTAGCCTAGAGCTGAAGAGTCCCATATGTGAGGACTGACTTCCTGCTTGGTCCTGGAGAAAGAGTAGTTATTCACCTGTAACAGGTGTTCTCCAGGAGCAGCAGGAATCCGTCCTCACGACCCTTCCTCCTCCCCCGGCGTTGCAGTCATATGCTTTATTGATTTTTTTGCTGTCTTTTAGCTATGTCATCAGACTGAGCAAGATGGCACCCTTGGGCGGGAAGGGAACCGCGCATGCGTGCTGCATTCCCAAAGGCTTTCCTTGAAAGCTGGGGAAATGCTCCGCACGAGGGCTCCGTCGGTGCCGACGTCACTCTTATGTGAAGACTGATTCCTGCTGCTCCTGGAGAACACCTGTTATAGGTGAGTAACTACTCTAACTTGACCCCTTATATTCAAAATTTTTCCACTGAAAAATGTTCCCTACTTATGCGTTATTTGAAATGAACTCTCAGGGATGGTAAAGTATTTAGAAAACTTGAATGGCATGCCAGTTACAATTTTTAGGATTCAGGGTAAAATTATTTTTTTTGTGAATTTTTTGTTTATCTACTTTTTGTCATTCCCCACTCCTTTCAATTTCCTTAGCCTCTTTCCTTTTCCTTATCCTCCAACCTTTTCCTTCTGTCCAGCCTCTCTTTTTCTGTTTGAACAAGTAATAAACCTCATAAGCAATGGCTGTCTTCCTGCTTAGCTACAGTGATTCCAGCTCCCTAAATATACAGCCCAGTAACAGCCCCAGAATCTCTTCCTGTCCAGGCCTTATACATCAATAGAGGCTGGTGCCTGACACCAGATTTTTGTTATCTTGGCACCTGGCAGTTTTCCACATCTGGTCTCTGTCATATTCTCTCTGCCTCTTTTTATCTTCTTTTAAAGCTCTGCCTGTGAACTGTCTGACCTAGTTTTCTGTTTCATCCATTTCAACTGTGAGATTTCCCCATTGTGCTAGTCATTCCTGTGTTACACTTGAAACGTTCCCATTTTTTACCTCTATTAATATCTTGTTGCATGAACGCACCTTTCAAAGCCTTTATTTGACTTAGTTTAAAAGAGGGACCTTTAGATGCCAAAATGGTTTCCAGTTATTGTCCAATTTAGGGCTGGTGCTATCTTTTTTGCTGTCTTGTGCAAGTGCTTATTGTTCTGTCCCTCCCCCCACTTAATTCCAGTGGGAGCCCTTCACAAGCCTCTGTTTTGCCCCAGCAATAACTTAATGAGGGTATGGGTGCCTACACGTCATTTACGTGTGCAGTGGAGTTAGAAAAAGGCTACCAGATTTCTATATGACTGCCCTTCAGTGCCACCTACCAGTTACATTAAGAAGTACTATAAACTCCTGTCAAGAGACCACTAAAAGTCTATAATAAACTTTCCATACCATAACAACACTACCAGGACTACCACAGCACCAACTCTGCCTATCAAAAGACCACACTACAGGAGACGTCTACGTATAGTTATTGAACGCTTGCTGTGCTAGGATAGAAGAGAGTAATCCCTTTACATGGATTCATCTCTTACTGCTGAATCCATGTAAAGAGAATTAATTGTGGATGGGAGGTTAGAATAACACCGTGTTTCAGATTTACATCCTAACTCTGCAGGTTTTTATATTCCTATTTTATCTTCTTTGAAGATTTTAGGTGTGGTTTTCAATTTGGCCCTGTTCTGCTTTTGGATCCTGATCCCCCTAGTCTCCTGTTCACCTCCTATGTGCTTCCTTACCATTCATTCCTCTAGATATACTAGAGTCCCTATACTGTAAGCTCTTAGGAGCAGGGACTGCCTCTTATATGTCTCTGAAGTGCACTATGTATGGATATAGCGCTACCAAATGATTAGTAGTAGGTTCATTTACCAAATAAGGTCTTTTTTTACTGAAGAAAGATTTGATTATGCTTATTTGAGCTAATGTAGGCTCTGTTTGATTATTGTATTCTTGTATATCTGGGGGGTTCTGGCAAATTGATACGAAGGTTACAAGTATTGCAAAACATTGCTGCTGTGTGCTGAAAAGCACTCGGGGGGGGGGGGGGGGGGAACATGCCACACCATTCCTTGTTGCATTTCATTGCCTCCCAATTTGTGGCAGAATAAGATCCAAATTGCTTTCCCTGGCCTTTAAGATTATATATGGTCAGGTACCTGGGTATCTGTCTTCTTTGAGAATTTTAAATCGTGTTGATAGACCCACGAGACTTTCCAGGCTTAATATGCTTCCGTTTCTTCACTTGAGGCAGCATTCTCAAAAACGGACTTGCACAAAAGCCACCCGCTACTGTGCGGTGCAAGCCCAGAATGCAATACCCGACAGGATTAGGGCTGAGTTGTATAATATGTTTTATTTCGCTCTCGGCTGAAAACCTATTTATTTGTACAGTGTCTAATGTCTCATTGATATCGCAGTGGATGTATCATTTTTATTCTGTTGTAGTTTTATGATTGTCCATTTTCCACCATGAGTTCTTGGTTGAAATCTGCAGAATATCAATGCGATTAAATTAGGTTTGATTAGATTAAATCAAATGTTTATTTAAAATGCTTATATACTGCCTACTTGTCTCAACTGAAACAATCTAAGGGGCTTGTTTACAAAGCCGCGGTAGCGGCTTCTGCCCGATATTGGAGCCGCGGCCCCATTGCTGCGGCTTTGTAAACAAGCCCCTAAGTGTTATACAACATTATCTCAGTGATCTCATACAATAAAAAACACATGAACTCACTCAAAGCCTCTCGCCCCTTTTTTCTTCTCCTGAAAAAACAATTTAGTTTGCTAAAATATAGCTTGGTGCTCTGTCAGGTTTATCATAGTAAAGTGGAAACAGTTGAGGCAGTGTCTTGGTGGTGGCAATCCGGACATCCCTCCAAACTCAGTACCTTCGGGTTAAGGAAACTGCTGAGAAAGGTTACCATAGTTCTTTTAAAGTAATCTTAGATCTCCAGGAACAAGCAGGAATGAGTCTTCACATATGGGTACGTCGGTACTGACGGAGTCTGCGCGGGAACGCTTCCCAGCGTCCAATCAAGAGCTTTTGGAAGCATCCCAGCATGCCTGCGTGCTGCCTTCCCGCCTTTCCCAAATGCCTCTCCTCAGTTTTCGTTTTTCCACGGAGCCGGCAGGACGTCCTCCTGTCACCGCAGAAAATTCTTGTTTTTATTTTTTAGTTTTCTTGTGGTCGCGGCTGTCTTCCCGACGCCACCGGTACCGCCGGTGTTTTCTTTTCTTTCCTTGAAAAATTTTCCTTTTCCACGGGATATTTTTTTCTTCATAGTGTCCACGGTCTCTTAGGCCTTTTAGGCCTCTTCTTTTTCCTTCATGGAACCGCCAAACACTTTCTCCAAGAAATGTTCATCCTGTGGCAGTACAACTTTATTTTTAGACCCTCGAAGTCGGTGTCTAACCTGCTTGGGTCCTGACAACAGTTTGGTAAGAAGACGTTTTCAACATCGAGGCTCCCTCGATACATGGTTGCCCTCCAACTTCGGGGCACCGTCCCCTTCTTTGTCCACACAGGATCAGGTAACCCACAAACAGTCTGTTAAGACTAGCCAGTCCTCGAGTGGTAGGTCTCATGCGCAGCATGTAGACGGCTCCGGCCTTGCCCTCGAGGGCCCACTGGCTTCAAAACCCCGGCGGGAGTCTTCGGTCTCCAAAGCCTATAAGGGGTTTCAGGTTGTTCCTGGGGTTCACCCCCCACAGAACATACTTAAGCTGTGTACAGTGGTGGCATCCGCTTCGAGCGGTACCGAGACCCCGGCATCGGCACTGGTGTTGGATGAAACACTCCTCACCAGGGATCGTCATCTTGCGTCCTCGGTACTTTCGGGACCGGTGGATACCCTCCAGATTGACTTTCCATTATCGGTACCAACACCGATACTCCAACCGACGTTGGTACCCTCCAAATGTGCATCGATAGCCTCGCTTCCTTCGATGCCGAGTCTGGAATCGATCTCCAGTCTGGAGGACTGGGTACCGACTCGCCTTGGTACCGCCTCGCGACGGTACCGAAGGCTCGGTTCTGATGATTCGGATCCACAACTCTCGGTTCCCCCGACGCCGATTGAGTTGCCACTGGTTACCCTTCCTTCACTGGTATCAGACACGGTACCGAAGTTGGTACCGATGTCCTCATTACCTTCACGGTCGGTGCCTTCCATGCTTCGCTTATCAGGCTCTTTGTCCTCGATGCCGAGTTTGGAATCGATCTCTAGTCTAGAAGACTGGGTACCAATAGATTTTGGTACCGACACCGATCGATACCGGTGCTTCGGTACCGAGGATAGCGGCCGGAGGTTTGCGGTTACCTCGGTACCGATTGAACTGTCACCGATGACTGCTCCAATGTCTGTCGGGTTCGACTCCGACATCCGTACCGGTATCAGCATCGGTACCGGTACCCTCAGTAGCATCGTCGCCAATTCCTGCCATGCTTTTTTCAACAGGATCACCCCATTCTATACCAAGCTTGGAGTCGATACCTGGCATGGACAATGTGGTAAGAATGGGGGCTGCTGACAGCCAGTACCAGCAACCATCTTTTAAGCATTCCACACTGCACTCTGCAGGATCTTCTATTCCTATATATTTGGATAACTCTGTGGATGCTCAGGCTAGTTCTTTAGATCTACCCTGTCCAGGGGAGATTCCTGTTTGGGATCCCTCTTTTCAGAGTTTTCTCCTGGATATAGCAAGATCTCTTGCCATTCCTATTCCAGGACATGATCCTGCACAAGGTTCTGTTTCTGCCAAAGCAAAGGACAACATAATGCTTCCTTTGCATCATTCCTTGCAGGATCTCCTTCTAGGAATGTGGGAAACACCTTTAAGGGTACCCCCACCTCCCAGGGCAACTGATCTTTTATATCAGGTGCCCCCCTCTCCAGGGTTTCAAAAGACTCAACTTCCTCATCATTCCATAGTAGTGGAATCAGCAATGAGGCGGGTAAAGAGTAAGAAAAAGCACTCTTCTTAACTGCCAGGTCGTGAGTCTAAGACACTAGATGCCTTTGGACGTCAAACCTTCCAGACATCTATGCTTTCTGCAAGAATTCTCTCATATATTTTCTATATGAGTCTTTCTCTTGAGGAGGCCACAAAGCAGTTACATCTTTTCACTCCTTTCCTTCCAGATTCTAGGAGTAAAGACTATTCTTCACTGCTTAAGCATATCCAGAATATTTCTTGGTTTCTTTCTCGTGCTTCCCTACACTCTTTTGAGTCTGTTAGCAGAACTTCTGTTATTGCTATAGGGGCACGACGTAGAACCTGGCTCCAATCTTCAGACTTGGACAAATGGGCACAACAACGTCTGGGACATACTCCTTGCACTGGAGAAAATCTTTTCAACAAGGAGTCTTTACGTCAGGTTACTCAGTTATCCACTGATTTACCTGTTCCCAAGGTTTGTTCTACACCTTCTTCTGTCCCACTAGGTAGGAAATCTCCTACCAAACTTTCTTCCCACAGGAGAAGAAGGTTTTATTCATCACTTGCCCATCATACAAATGTTCCCAACAGGGGAGGCAGCGTCCTGGTCTGAAGAATCCAACCTCTTACCAGGCTCAGCAAACCCAGCATCTGCAGGGTTTCTGATCAGTCATCATCAGATGCTTGTGACTCTTGGGGTTAGCATCTACAATTGCTTCTTCTCAATGGAAGCAATCCACCGCTTCATTCTAACCCCTACACATGGATCCCTTTCCAAAAGATATCCATTTTTTCTATATTTCTATGAGCTGTCAGGATATTCATGCCTATAGGTCACAGGTTTCTCCTCTTTTTCCTGCTAGGGAAAGAGGTCTAACCACTATCAAATGATAGTTCCTGTGCCAGCATGTATCTTTCCTTTCTATAGACTTCCTACTTCATAAGTCTTCTTCAGCTCCATTCTCTCCACCCTCTTACCAAGTTTTTCCCCTGTAAGAGGGAATTACTTACTGGGAGGCTTTTTCTTCAGCCTCTCTACTTTTCTCACTTTCCAGTGCGGAGTTACCTCCTCTGCTCAATCTTGCTTTGGGGCAGCTTATCAGACATGTCCAGAGTTTCCTACTTCTGTTCTGTCTGTTCTTTCTGTTTTTAAACAGTAAGATTCTTTCTGCTGTCTTGTTAACAGCTGCCTATGCAGGAGCTTTAATGTTTGGACCACTGGTTCTTGTCCACAAACAACCAGATTGTCCTCCACTAACATTCTGTCTAGTCTTAGTAGTGGCTCCAAGTCAGTGCTTCATCTCTCTTGGAGATCATCTCACTACAAGCTTTCTAGTTTGTCTTCTATTCTGCCATCTTCATTTTCCTGAATTTGGCAGCATAGTTGGCAGAGATACTGGCTCTCTAACAGCCAGTTCTATCTCCTCATTCTCCTGCATCATGCTCTCTGCAATCTACAGAGAAGCTTTCCACTATGGGCCCTTGCTAGAGAGCATGGGAGTTTTTTTCTCCAACAGCTATCCTAGTTGGTTAGAAAAGGCTTTTCAGTCATGTCTCCCATGACTAGAAGGTTCTCCCTTCTTTTACTATCTCCTTTTTTGATATAAAGGACATAGGCCTTCTCTTACGTGAAAGCTCAAGGAGTTGCCAGTTCCCTGCTTTGGTCCATAGTATTCCCAATCGGGGATATGCTCGTCCTCATGATAAGAACGCATGATACCTTTGCCCTTAAGCAGGTCAACATGGTATCTCATCTCTAGGCGTCTTCTGTCTACTTACCATGCTAGAGTCCTGGAAGACTCGGGACTTGCTGGCTGCACATTGACATTGTCCTTTGTTTTTCACGTAACAGTCCTGGTTATTTTTCACTAACTAGCATTCTTGCAGATCATGACCAGGAGGAATAGATTCTCTATATGTCTTCTCAAGTAGGTTCCACCTCCTTGTTATTAGATGAATCTTTCCTTTCCACATATCTTATGTGATCACTGTGCTGTAGGCATATCTCTGTCTGTTTAATTGCAGACACCCATATGTAGGCCTACATATCCATATTTATTTTTTGGTGTGTATTTTATGCCCTGCCATATCTCACTATAGATATATTCTTATATGTCTGTCTGTCTATATAGACAGACATATAGACATATATATATATGTTGAGATATTTTATTATAGATAGATATGTATCCACATACTTATCTATCTCACTGTCTATCCTCATATAGCTATATGATTCTGACAGAGGGGCTTTACCCATACCTATGCTATCTAGCAGGTTTGGGGTTCTACACACACAACCACTCCTGTGGTAGTCAACAATATTTATACCATAACCTAATGGTTTAGGTACCTCTGAAGCTCTCCGTGCCCAATATCTCTCCTAGCTTACCCCAGTTAAGAGAGACATTGTGGATCTTCAGTTAATCACAGGCTTAACGCCTCAGGCATTTGTCCTCTCTTTTTGGGATACAAGGAGTTCCCACACCCTTTCTCCCCACAAGGACTGTGCCTGTTTGTCCAAATCGGTTAGCCTTCTCTTTTTGCTCCTAAGAGTGACCACTCTGCCTCCAAAAGAGCTAGGGTTTTTCTCATAAAGCCTTCCGCTGAAGGCCCACCGTTTTTGGACTACCCCAGTTTCCATACTGGGGTTACCTGTTACCTTTCAAGATTCTGACCTCCACTGGTTTTCCTACAGGATTATTACCTCCACTTATAGTGAGGTCCTCTTCAAGGTTCTTCTACTAGGTTTCCCAGTAGATCCATGAACCTCCATACTTCTGTGAAATCCTGTTAGGGGAGGTCCATATTGCAATATCTTTTGCAATATTATTGATGACCATCATCATCCACACATGGACTCCATCTCTGCAGTCCTATGCTAGGTTAGCTGTTCCACAGCATCCTTCTTTCTTCAACTCCTACCCTCCATCCTCAGGATGCCTGGTGTTCTGGGAGATAGCATGTTCCAGCCTATGACATGCTGGGACTTCAGGCATCTCAGCTTGGGAGTCCCCATATGTGAAGACTCATTCCTGCTTGTTCCTGGAGATAGCACAGTTACTTACCTGTAACAGGTGATCTCTGGGAACAGCAGGAATAAGTCTTCACAACCTTCCCACCTCCCCAGGAGTTGTATCTCTATCTATCTTTCCTTTCCTCTCTCTCTCTCTTTGTCTCAGCTTTAAAACTTAACTGGGGAGAGGCAGTTGGGAAAGGCGGGAAGGCAGCATGCAGGTGTGCTGGGATGCTTCCAAAAGCTCTTGATTGGATGCTGGGAAGCGTTCCCGCGCAGACTCCGTCGGTACCGACGTACCCATATGTGAAGACTTATTCCTGCTGTTCCCAGAGATCACCTGTTACAGGTAAGTAACTGTGCTTTCCCCATCTGAGACTGGGAAGGGGGGAGAGGGGTGTGGAGAATGTTGACTGTTAACCAATTGCAAGATTACTCCACAAACATTACCTGTATGGGAGGGTAGCAATAAAGGAAACCTCTGTTGAAGAAAAGCCATATGATCTGCTGCATAACATTTGTTAAAAAAAAAAACAGCTTGGGGGACACTGCACACATGTGAGAGAAGGTTTTGTGGTCTGATGAGACCACAGTGGAACTTTCTGATCTTGATGCCAAGTGATACATGTGGTGTAAAACACAGCACATCACCCTGCTAACACCACCCCTACACTAAAACATGGCGGTGCATTTTCTGTTGTGGGAATGCTTTGCAGCAGTGGGGACTGGGAGGCTTGTGAAGATGAAGGGAAAGATGGATGGTGCAGGCAGTCCCTGGATGAAAACCTACCTGACCTAGAACTGGAGAGAAAATTAGTAATAGTAGTAGTAATAAAATTTATCTTTCTGCAGGACCAGGGGCAGCTCAAGAAAATCTGTCTCCTGAGGCGAGTGATGAGCTGGCACCCCGGCATCCAAAATGAGGGGAGAGGGGATTTCCCTCACTTGGAACACCGGTCAGGCGGTTGCTCACTGGCCTGGCATGGTGTTAAAATGTAAATATAGATTCTGCAAAAGATAAAGGTGATGCAAGGTGATCGCACACCAGGTAGCCAAAAGAAAAAGCATGAACCACAGTGCAGTTTGTAACGCCAAAATACAATTTATAATAATTCAATAATTTTGTTATAATTCAGGCTTTTTCTTGTTGATCATATATTCTGCATCCACAGAAGCCTTCCTCTTGCAACTGTGGGTGCAGAGCAGAACTAGGACATGTCCCCATAGACCTCAACATACAAAAAGTATTTTTGATTCTGGAGTCATCTCAGTAACAGCAATAAAAACCCTCTCCAGTACCAGGTGTTTTGTGAAGTAATATAAAACCCTACAAAATTCACTCAAAACCTATTGAGCAAACCTGCCATACTATAACAGCAGAAACTTCCAAAACTTATAGAAGGAGCTACCCAGAAAAGAGACCATCATAGATATTGCAGTGCACCTTAGAACATCTGTACACCTTTTGGGAAAACTGAACAAGCCAGGTTACTACAGTACAGATTCCTAAATAGGAACTCCATGTTAACAGAACACCTGAACTTAATCGCACTCACAGAACACAGACTGTCACCAAGTACACGATAAATGACCACAAACTATATATAGAAATATGTAGATTAAAAATTAAACTGAAACTCAAAATGCTAGATTTTTGATGCAATGCACCACTGAGCATAGTTGATTACTTGTAATGGGGGTTCTCAGGGGTATGCAGCCACACTCGCTGGGTGCAGTACCTACTGAGCCCAGTTGCTCAGGCTCTCCCCTCGCTCAGCAAGGATTTTGGACCTCTCTGAGCATGTGTATGCCCTTCTCGCCTGCTTGCCTCTGCAGCGGCAGTTCGTAACATAGCAAAAAACAATTGTAGTCCAAATTAGTTGTAGTCCATAACAGTTGCAGTCCATTTACAGACTGACTGACAGTTGGAGTTGCGTCTTGAAGTTAAGTTCGTTAGTTGGTGGTTGATGCAGTCTTTTTTTTTTTTTTTTTTAATTATTTTGTTAGTTTTGTGGGGATGGAGGGCAGTTGGGTGCGCCTGCATACCTCTGCTTTCTACGGAGAATCTCAATTACAGGTAAGCAACTATGCTTTCTCCAGAGACAAACGGGGATGCAGGCACACTCACTGGCGAGTCCAAAGCTCACGCTGATGATATACATTGCTGTTGTGGCCCAAGTATGGAGAAGGGTGGAGGAGAGGCTGGAGTTAAATTGCAAAAGCTGAAATTAAGTTGCATAGAGGTTGCAGAGGACTGCCTGTCAAATGGCAGAGTTGTGTGCCCCAGAACAGTCCAAACTGTAGTTTTTTTTATTTTATTTATTACAATTTCTTATATACCGCACTATTTGGCACCAGCGCGGTTTACATTATAACACAATGACCATAACAACATGCTGTTTGGTTTTACATTGAACAGGGGTCCAAACTTGGATAACAGGGGTAACTATATACATGAGATATTTACATGGTCAAGAGTAACTTGGATAACAGGGGTCAATTATATACATGAGATATTTACATGGCAATGAGTAAAAATATCATAATGTACGTGAGGGTTGTTTCTAAAGTGGGTCATCTCTTCAGAGGGGATGTCTAGGTGCCATTGGTGGTTGGGTAGCATTGGAGGAAAAGATGGTATTTGAGTGCCTTCCTGAACTGCGATAGGTCGGCAATAGCCCTAATGTCAGGGGGTAGAGCATTCCAGCATTTAGGTACATAGTAACTGAACGCCCTGTTTGTGGTTGATATGTTGCACTTTGACGATTCCTTTGGTGTTACTAGTAGGTTTATGGCTATTGCTCTTCTGGATCTGTTGGGGGGCAACATGTGAATAAGATCTGTGAGTGAAGGGGATGAAATACCTTTGATTGCCTTGAATGCTAGGAGTAGGGTTTTAAAGATGATTCTCCCATGGATAGGTAACCAGTGAAGTTGTTTGAGAATGGGGGTCACGTGGTCGGTTCTGGCGGCTCCGTGTAGGACCCTTGCTGCAGCATTCATGGCCAGCTGTAATGGGGCTAGTGTGGATTGAGGGAGCCCTTGTAAGATGGCGTTTGCAAAGTCGAAGTGAGGCAGGATTAGCGCTTGGTATATGGTCCGGAAGTCATCTGGGTCCAGCAGGGAGCGCAGATGCCTGAGTGTGCGGATTTTGAAGTATACAGCTTTGACAATGTTGTTTATGTGGTGTTTCATATCCAGGCGTTGGTCCAACATAACTCCAAGATATCTTATTGTTTCTTTGGTTAGTAAGTCCGCTTCCTTAACACTGACATGGGATGGAGGAGTAAAGTTGGGGTCTCTGGAGATGAAAAGAACCTCCGTCTTTTTATGTTGAAGGCGTAGATTCTGTGATTGAAGCCACGCTGAGACAGCATTGAAACAGTCTATTAGTGGTGCTAGGTCCATTTGGGCTGTGGAGAACGGCATGTATAAAAGAATGTCATCTGCATATATCAAACAGCTCACGTTAAATGATCTTATGATGTTGCAGATGGGCTGCATGTAAATATTGAATAGTAGGGAGGACAAGGAGGAGCCTTGAGGTACACCTTGTTTTTGATGGAAGTGTTTTGATTCCTCTGATCCAGACTTCACGTATTGCCATCTTGCTTCCAGATAGGATTTACACCACCCTAGTGCATTGTTGCAGATGCCCTTCTCTTTCAACCTTCCCAGGAGAATTTCGTGACTCACCGAGTCGAACGCAGCGGCGATGTCTAAGAAGATGAGTACAAAACCTTGATGGATGTTGTCTATGCCTGTGATTATAACGTTGAATAGGCTGGTAAGTAGGGTCTCGACTCCATGATATTCTCTAAACCCATGTTGGCAGTGATCTAGGGGAGCTACGGAGTCTATGTGATTTTGAATTTGCCGTTGTACCTCTTTCTCAGTTATCTTGGCTAGGAGGGGAATACTGGCTATTGGCCTATATGAATCGGCCTTTTACGGTTCAAGCTTGGGGTTTTTCAATAGTGGCCTAATGGATGTCTGCTTGAGTGTTGCGGGGAAGTATCCTGTTGTGAAGGAGAGGTTCATTAGGTTTGCGATGAATGGACTGAACACACCACGTAGTTCCTTGATCCCAAAGGCTGGGCATGGGTCAGTCTGTGCAGTGGAGGTGTTGAGGTATGCTATGGTATCTTCAATGCATTTAGTGGAAGGTGTAGAGAACTTGTCAAGTAGGGTTAGGCCTGTTGGTTCCTGAAACTGTACTGCTGAATCCTTTTTGGTTTGAATGATCTTGGATTGCAGGTAGTCAGCGTATTCTTGTGGGTGAATCACACTGTGCTGATCGGGAGATGGTTCTTTCGAGAGGGATTTAACCAAGTTGAAGAGGTCACGTGGTTTATTCAATGATCTCTTTAGGGTGTCGGTGTGATATTGTTTCATTTTGGTTGTGATTGCTTCACGATGAATTGAGAGGTGAGTTTGGTAGGCGGTCTGATCTTCAATAGAGAGCGATCGGCGCCATCGGCGCTCAAGTCTACGTAGTTGAGTAAGAGAAGATCGCAGCTCAGGAGAGAACCACGGGGCAGAGCTTTTCTTCATCTTTGCTGTGTTGTTGGCGTCCGGGCGTTGTGCGATGGCATTTAAGTTGGAGTTCCAGGATGATATCAGTTCTTCAAGGTCAGGTGTGGTTTTGTTGAGGAGGGATTGGGTCTCAGATAGAATGTGTTCCCTGTTAAATGGGCGAAAGCTTCTTGTGGATGCTCGTGATGTGATGTTGTGATTTCGGCTTCTGTGCAGCTGCTCATTGTTGGTGGGTATCTGGATAATAATCAATTTGTGATCTGACCAAGGTACATCAAGGTAGTGACAAGGTAGTGTTTGAAGGTATGGAGAGAAAAGGCCCAGGTAGCTGCTCTGCCGATGTCTTGGGTGGAGATGGAAGCCAAACTAGCTATGGTGATGAGCCTGGTTGTAGCAGAAAGAAATGCAGTCAGTTATCCAGGCGGCTGTGATTATTGGGATTGAAGAGTTGTGAACAGCAGCGGTGGAAAGCAGTCCGTTGGAGGTAATACAAGAGTACTCGTCTGCAGTCCAAGGAGTGGAGTGCTTCTTCAAGGGAACCTGCCGGTGGATTTGGGAAGAAGGTGGGCAGTGCGAGTGGTTGGTTGATAATGAAATCTGTTGTGAACTTTAGAAGAAACTTGGGATGGGTGCGGAGCACCACCTTGTCATGTAGAAACTGAGTGTAGGGTGAAACATGTGAAACATAGAAACATGACGTCAGAAAAAGACCACATGGCCTATCTAATCTGCCCTTTCATATCAACCACTGCAACAGTTCCCTTTTTCCCTTTAGAGATCCTCTGTGTTTGTCCCATGCTTTTTTGAATTCAGATACTGTCCTCATCTCAACCACCTCCACTGGGAGACTATTCCACGCATCTACCACTCTTTCCATAAAGAAATATTTCTGCATATTACTACTGAGTCTATCCCCTTTCACCCTTATCCTGGTCCCCTCGTAGCTGAGCTTGTCTTCAATTGAAAGAGACTCTCCTGTGCATTTATGCCACAGAGGTATTTATACGTCTGTCATATCATGTCTATCCCGCCTTTCCTCTAAAGTATACATGTTAAGATCCTTAAGTCTGTCCTCATATGCTTCATAACGAAGACCACTAACCATTTTAACAGCCACCCTCTGTACCGACTCCAACCTGTTTATATCCTTTTGAAGGTGTGGTCTCCAGAATTGCACACAATATTCCAAATGAGGTCACACCAAAGATTTACACAGAGAAACTATCACCTCCTTTCATCTGCTGGCCATTCCTCTCCCTATGCACCTAAGCATCCTTCTAACTTTCGCCGTCGCTTTTTCTACCTGTTCAGCTACTTTAAGATCATCACCCCCTTCAACATCACTATGCCAAACTTCACCAACATCAGCAACTGCTTCACCAAGTTAAGACAGTGGCTCCACCAACACAACCTTATAATTAACTAAATCAAAACAAAAGCCATCCACATCTTCTCCAACCCATCCCTTGTTCCCCCGACTTCCAATGTCCTCGGAGATTACACCATCACTGTAAAAACCAAAGTCAAATATCTAGGTTTAATAATAGACCAATATTTTACCTTTCAGGAGCAGATAAAAAGAATGACTAATGCTATTTACTTGAAAATACGAACCCTGAGGAATCTCCACCCCTTGCTAAACCCTGACTTATTCTGAACCGTCTGCCAAGCCTTGATGACCTCGACCCTTGACTATTGTAACCTCATATATCAGTCTTCCAAAACACAACATACACCCCCTCCAGATGGCGCAGAACACAATTGCGTGCCTAATAACCAACACATCCAGACAAGCTCACATCATCCCCATCCTCAAGGACCTCCACTGGCTCCCTATACAGGCCAGGATAAAATTCAAAACCATCACTTTAATACACAAAGTACTACACAATGAATCCACCCCTGTCTACTTTCACTCCTCTCTAAATTAAACTGCACCAGACCATGTAGATCAAACACAACAAACATCTTAAATAAACCCTCACAGAAGAAAAAGTGCACACAATCCACATGTAACCGAGCCTTCTCCCTCTATGCACCCTCTGTATGGAATGCCCTCCCTCCTGACCTAAGAGGATGCTCTGACCACTTGGAATTCTGCAAAAAGTGTAAAACTTTCCTCTTTAGGGAATACGTTACCTTGCACCCCTAAACCTCAGCTTTTCAAATCTAATCAAAATCAATTCCCATCCCCCTCCTCATTCCCACTCCCTTCCATTTTCCTCCTGTCTGCCCACCTCCCACTATAAATATGTAAATAGTTCTAATGAAAGTGTTCCACTGTTGTTCTTTGTAAAACTGCTGTGAAAACAATATTACCTCATGTTCCGTGAAAACAATGTTACCTCATGTTCCATGTAAACCGTTTTGAATCGTAGAAAGACGGTATATAAAAAATGTTAAATAAATAAATCAGACACAATCATCCCTAGGTTCCGCTCTTCTTTTGTGGACAGAAGTACTTCATCCCCTATTGTTCCCTTGGATTGCTGCAGCCCAAATCCATGACCTTGCATTTTTTAACATTAAATCTCATCTGCCAAATTCTAGACCATTCTTCAAGCTTAGCTAGATTCCCCTTCATGTTATCTACACCTTCCTGAATTTGGCATAGTCTTACCCGACAATCCTTCCACAATATCACTAACAAAGATGTTAAAAAGAATCAGACCAAGGACAGATTCCTGGGGCATACCACTGGTAACCTCCTTTTCCTCAGAATGAGCTCCATTTACCTGTACCCTTTGTTGCCTCCCACTGAACCAATTTCTAACCCACGCAGTAACTTTAGGGTCCATCCCTAGAGTGCTCAGTTTGTTTTTAAGTCGCCTGTGCGGAACGGCGTCAAAGGCTTTACTGAAATCTAAATACACCACATCTAGGGCTTTCCCTCAGTCCAATTCCCTGGTCACCCAGTCAAAGCAATCAATCAGATTTGTCTGCCAAGACCTGCCTCTGGTGAATCCATGCAGCCTCTGATCTGGTATCTGTTGGACCCCAGAAACCTCACTATTTTTTTTTCAGCAGTGTTTCCAATAATTTACGCACCACCGAGGTTAAACTAACCAGCCTGTAGTTTTCAACCACGTTCTTACTTCCGCTTTTGTGTAAAGGGACCACATTTGCCTCTCTCCAGTCCTCTGACACCACTCCTGACTCCGAAGCATTGAAAGGGTCAGTCAGGGGAGCTGCTAGAACATCACCAAGTTTCCTCAGTATTCTCGGGTGCATCATATCTGGTCCCATGACTTTGTCTACTTTAAGTTTAGCTAGTTTCTCATGGACACTGTCTTCTGAAAATTGTTCAAGATGCTCCTCGCTTCTCTTCCTTTATGTGGGTGTTTTCTGAGGTCCTGCTCCTGGTTCTTCATCTGTGAACACAGAACAGAAATATTTGTTAAGCAATTCCGCTTTATCCTCAGCTTCTATGTATTACTCCCCTTCACCCTTGAGTCTGACAATACCACTTTTGCTCTTCCTCTTCTCACTAACATATCTGAAAAATGTCTTATCCCCCCTTTTTATTGCATTGGTTATTTCCTCATTTTGAATCTTGGCTTTCTTGACTATTTTGCTAGGTTCTCTAAGTTTTTCAAAATATAGATGCCTGTCTTCCCCTCTCTATTTTCTGAAGGCCTCCCTCTTATTCTTTTCAGCTACTTTCAAAAACCATAGAGATTTTCTTTTCCTTTTACCTTTATTTACCATTTTAACAAAAAGGTTGGTCGCCCCTAAAATATCTTCTTTCAGTTTTGCCCACTGTTTTTCTCCATCCTCCAGCTGTTCCCATTCTGCTAATGACGCCCAGAGGTATTGGCCCATCTTTTCCTGAAGTCTAAGATCCTTACTTTTGAATGGATTTTATCAGCCTAGTCCTAATATTGACCAACACAATGTGATGATCACTGGATGCAAAATGATCTATAACATCAGAAACACTTTCACCATTGGTAAGCACCAGTATGGCCCCTTCACGTGTGGGTTCTGTTATCAGTTGCCTGAATAGTAGAGAATCCAGGATCTCCTTACTTCTAGATGATACTGCAGCAGGGATGTGCCAGTCAACATCTGGCATATTGAAATCCCCTATCGGTAGCACTTCCCCTTTCCTGGCAATGTTGCATATGTCTTCAATTAGCTCTCCATCCACCTTTTCTCCCTGTGAAGGAGGTCTGTATATAACGCCAATGCAAATAGATTTCTTTTTCCCTCTTTCTAGTTTCTAGGAGGGAGGAGTAGCCTAGTGGTTGGGGCAAGGTACTTCAGGCCGGAAGGTCGGGGGTTCAAATTCCACTAGAGGACAGCAACCTTGGGCCGGAAGGACTGGGGTTTCTAGTCCCACAGATGCTCCTTGTGGTCTTGGGCAAGCCACTTAACCCTCCATTGCCCATGTTCCCTGTATTAGTGTATGTGTCTCATATCCCTGCATGTTAAATGTATCCCCCAATTGTGTTGTGACCGCTTTGATTGAAGGATAAGGCGGTATACAAAACTGTCTAAATAAAATAAATAAAATAAAATAACCCACAGTGCCTCCTCTCTCCCTTTTAAGACCTGTATTTCCATAGCTTTAATATTATTTTTTACATTTCCTTAGCGTCTCTCCAGTCCAGTCCCGCTTGACTGGGTTGTGCCCCCCTTCCAGCAGCATGTAGACTGAGCACGTCATTTTTTTGACACTGGGGTATAAGTAGACATGGCACCTCCCACCAGCTCCAGTTTTGTGCTCGGTCTTTTAGCAGCTGGAAAGGGTGGCAGCAAGCCAGGGTTATGGCTTACTGGAGAGACTTAGTGAGTATAGGCTATTGGGTCTATTTAATTTACTATTTAATTTTTACTATTTCATTAATTGAGTTTAGTTTAGTCTAATTTTTCTCTTAGACTTCTTTGGAGACTTCCCCCCTCCTCCCTCCCCCCCTCCGGTGCTCGGGGGTGCAGTGAAGAAGACTTGCCTGCCGGCGTTCTCGGCGAAGCCAGAAGAGAGCGTGAGACAAACGTCTCTCTCTTCCCGCCGAGAACAGTGTGAGGGGACCCGGTGCCGTCCTTCCCGTCTCGCTGCCGAAGCCCTTAAGGTGGCTGAGCGCGCGCGTGCGGGAGGATGAGGAGTCGGCACGCCGCTTCATAGGCACTGCAGGAGGAGAGGACTGCATGTCCAATGTTCCCTCTAATTTTCTGTAGGCTGTGTGCGCATAAAATATCAGCTGTGTGCAGCTTTTGAAGGAAGGTTAAATTTTTGTGCGCCACATAACGACACTCGGAGTTATATACTTTAAAATTTGACTACAAGTCAGAATACAGTATGTACACCACATTGATTTTAATCAAATTAAATGAAAATAGACGATTACTAAATGAAGCGGAAAATTTCTAGTAATTACAATCATAACTTTTAAATTTTAAGACGTCTGTGTTGTTTTCTATCAGAATCAGAGCCATAATTTTTGTGCGCTCTGTTGTAAAGTATGTGCGCTCACTCGGCAAGGTGTGTGCGCGCGCACACGCACACAGCTTAGAGGGAACAGTGCGCATGTCCCACGGTGCCCTTCTCACTGCCGCAGTTTAAGGCAGTTGCAGAACAGGCCACGTTGTTTTCGCGTGCTTTGCAAGGAGGGGCTTGACCGCATGGTAAGGAAGGGAGGGGGCTCGGCTCAGGCCCTGGCTAGGGCTCATTGGGCTCTGAAAGATTAATTTAAGCTCCGGAGGACCAGAAAGGAGCCGGGTCATTTTTCAGAGAGTTAAAAAAAAAAAAAAAAACTTCTCTCCTCATTTTTTCTTGCAGGGCTATTCTGCCCCAGCCACAGTCATGCTGGCCAGACCACAGTGCTTGGTCTGTGGGATTCGGAGAGGAACAGTTTCAGAGCAGGGGTTTGCAGAGGCTGTGCCACAGAGGCAGCCTCTTTGGAAAGAGAGATCCAGGTGGAGGCGGTACAGGCCCTGCCACCCCACACTTCTCAGGCATTGGAGCCTTTGGAGGAGGTATCCCGACCTGTATCGCCCTCCTTGTCTCTAGGTCAGCCTTCCCTGACTCAGCCTCTGCCAGGCTCCTCTAGCAGCTTGCCTGGAATGGAGGGCAAGCCGGGGGGGGGGGGGAATTTTCCCCTGAGTTCGTGCTACTGCTTCACAAGGCCTTTTGCCTGCGCAGGCAGGGCCTACAGGGACAAGGTTCAGCACAAGGAGGGACTAAGATGCGGCTGCCTGACTCTGAGCAGGAGGAAGCTGGCCCTCCCTCGAAGCGGGCAACGGCTCTCACAGGAGGAGATTCTCCACTCTCCACGGTCTAAACCCTTGGAAGGAGAGCTGTCAGACAGGGATGTGGAGGATGAAGAAGAGCTCGAAGAAGGCGAGATCCCAGAGGATCAGGCAAAGATTGTTAATCTTCCGCCGAGAGGAGTTACCGGCGCTCATCGGGGAGGTGCTGAAGGTGCTCAACATGTCGGCGGCAGTTCCAGCGGAAGAAGAGGCGCTGTAGGACCCATTGATTCAAGAGGTCAGGAAGTCGCAGAGGGTCTTCCCAGTGCATCGAGTGGTGCGGCATATGATCCAGGAGGAGTGGGATCAGCCGGAGTCTGCCTTGAGGGGAGTACGGTCTGTCACGGCTGTATCCCTTACCAGAGGGAGAGAAGGAGCTGCTTCGCTTGCCCAGAGTGGACGCTGCGGTGTCGGCCGTTACAAAAAAGACCACGATTCCAGTCGAGGGCAGCGCCGCCCTTAAGGATTTTCAGGATAGAAAGTTGGACACCCTGTTAAAACAGGCATTTGATGTTAGCGCCTTAGCACTGCAGGCGTGGCGTGGCCAGAGCTTGCCTTCGCTGGTCTCAGCAGGTGCAGCTGGCTGGAGACTCCCTCGGTGAAGGTGCACAATCAAGAATTGAGTTGGGCGCTGCATACTTGGCTGATAGTCAGTACGATCTAATAAAAAGTTTGGCAAAGAACATGGCTTCGGTGGTGGCCGCCCGGCGTTATCTCTGGTTACGCAATTGGTCGGCAGACAGTTCTTCTAAAGCCCGACTCAGCAGGCTCCCCTTTAAGGGGACGTTGCTCTTCAGGGAAGACTTGGATAAGCTGGTAAAAGAACTGGGGGAGTCTAAGAGGGGCAGGCTTCCGGAAGACGGGCCTAAGCAGAATCGGGGCCCCACCCCCGGCTGGACTCAATCTCGTGAGGTTCGCTGATTCTGGAACTTCCAGTCGTCGTCCTTGCAGAGAGGGCGGTTCCCCTCTAGGGGCCAGGGTTTCTGAGGGTTTCGAGGTGCGGGGAAAGGTTTTGGTGCTGCCTTCTCCGCCGCAAACGCCAGGAAACCCCAATGAAGCCATGGGGGCCCAGGAAGGAGTCCTGCCGGTGGGAGGTTGACTCCGGCAGTTTCTCTCCGCCTGGGCCTGGATCACGACAGACCAGTGGGTTTTGGAAGTAGTACGAGAGGGTTATGCTCTTGAATTCGCAAAGCCCGTCTTTTCTTTCTTTGTTCAGTCCCCTTGCAGGTCTCCTTCCAAGCGGGCTGCGGTGGAAGCAACGCTCGAAAGGCTGAGGGTGCTGGGGGCGGTGGTTCCCGTTCCCTCAGGACAGCGCGGCAGCGGCCGTTACGCCATCTGTTTCGTAGTACCCAAAAAGGAGGGGTCCTTCTGTCCGATTCTAGACCTGAAAGGGGTCAATCGTTGTCTCCGGGTGCTTCATTTTTGAATGGAAACCCTGAGGTCAGTGCTAGTTAGCGGTGAGGCAAGGGGAGTTTTTGACTTCCCTCGATCTCACTGAAGCTTATTTGCATATTCCCATTCGCGAGTCCCATCAACAGTTCCTCCGGTTTGCTGTTCCTCAGGGACATTTTCAATTTCAGGCAATGCCGTTCGGCTTGGCGACGGCACCGCCCACCTTCACAAAGGTGATGGTGGTGGTAGCGGCGGCTCTTTGCAAGGAAGGAATCTTGGTCCATCCGTATCTCGACAATTGGCTGATTCGCGTGAAGTCCGAACGAGAGAGTCGAGAGGCGACGACCAGGGTGGTTGAATTTCTGAGGAGTCTGGGATGGGTGATCAACGTAGCAAAGAGCAAGTTGGTTCCCTCCCACGAGATTGAGTATCTAGGAGCTCGGTTTGATACGAGCAGAGGCAGGGTATTCTTGCCAGTTCGGAGGACAGAGATGCTTCAGGCCCTGCTGCGGCGGTTCCAGGGCATGAAGGCACCCTCAGCGTGGCACTATCTTCAGGTGCTGGGTACCATGGTGGCGACCATAGAACTGGTTCCATGAGCAAGGGCTCACATGCGACCTCTTCAGCGTTCCCTGCTTCGTCGTTTGTCTCATCAACGGCAGGACCTGTCAGTGACTCTTCCCTGTCCGGAGGCGGACAAGGAGTCCTTAGAGTGGTGGCTCCGCCCAGGCCCCCTGGAGCGCGGCATGCCCCTCGAGCTGCCGGATTGGTTACAGCTAACGACAGATGCCAGCTTCTCCGGTTGGGGAGCCCACTGCGAAGGACAGATTTCTCAAGGACTATGGAATGTACAGGAGGCACAGTGGTCTATCAACAGGTTGGAGCTGAGGGCTGTCTTTCTTGCCCTCAGAGCATTCAGAGACTGGATGGGTCGGAGAGCGGTCTGAGTGCTTTCCGACAACATGACTATGGTAGCTTATATCAATCGTCAGGGTGGAACGAGCAGCCCCTCCCTAGAAGCAGAGGCAGAGGCTCTGATGCTGTGGGCCGAAGACCATATAGTGGCCTTGTCTGCTTAACACGTGGCAGGAGTAGAAAATGTAACGGCAGATTACTTAAGTCGTCACAGAGTAGATCAGGGAGAGTGGCAGCTCTCTCAGGAGGTGTACCAGAGGATTGTGCACAGATGGGGGACTCCCATCATGGATCTGAAGGCGATGTGGGAGTCAGGTTCTTCAGGCAGGCAGGTTCTTCAGCCGAAGGAAGGAGAGGATGTCGGAAGGCTTGGACGCCCTAGTTCAACAGTGGCTGTCTAGCGGGCTCTTATATGTTTTTCCACCGTGGGCACTCATAGGATAGAGGCACATCCAGGGCTGGTGGTTCTGATTGCCCCGGACTGGCCTCGCTGCCCATGGTATGCCGACCTCATGTGCCTGCTGGTCGACAGCCTGTGGTGTCTGCCAGTGAGGGACGATCTCCTGGTCCAGGGTCCAGTACGAATGCCGCAGGTAGATCGGTTCTCGCTTACAGCCTGGCTATTGAGAGGGCTCGGCTGCGAAAGCGAGGTTACTCGGGAGCAGTGTTTTCCACCCTGCTAAGTTCCCGTAAGCGCTCGACCTGTCTTTCATATGTGCGTGTCTGGCGTATATTTGAGGGCTGGTGTCTTGAGAAAACGAAAAAGGCCCTTTCAGTGTTGGTCCCAGAAGTTCTAGAGTTTTTGCAGTCAGGGTTTGAGAAGGGCCTGGCAGCCAGCTCTTTGAAGGTTCAATTGGCGGCTATTTCCTGCTATAGAGGCAAGATCCAGGGAAGGTCTTTAGGAGAACATGCGAATGTAGGAAGGTTTATGAAGGCGGTACGGCAGCTGCGGCCTCAACAGAGATTGCTAGTTCCTCCTTGGGATCTCAACCTCGACTTAGATTCCCTGACCGCCGAGCCCTTTGAGCCAATGCAGTGGGCGTCTCTCAAGGACCTTACTCTTAAGACCGTTTTCCTGGTGGCCATTTGTTCGGCCAGGCGTATCTCGGAGTTGCAGGCTTTGTCCTGTCGCCCTCCAATTCTTACACTTTCCAAAGAAAGAGTGGTTCTCCGGACGGTGCCGTCTTTCTTACCCAAGGTAATCTCGTCCTTCCATTTAAATCAACCGGTTTCCCTTCTTTCCTTCTCTGGGGATCGGAGGGGCAAGGATGTCTGCCTGCGTGTCCTAGACGTGCGTAGGGTCCTGAAGCGTTATCTGGAGCGTACGGAGCCTTTTCGTAAGTCAGCGCAATTATTTGTTTTGTTCGGTGGGCCTCGTAAAGGTGAGGTGGCAGCTAAGGCCTCGATTTCCAGATGGATCAGGGAGGCCAGTGCTTCGGCTTATATCTTGAAGGGGAAGCAAGTTCCGGTTGGTCTTAGGGCTCATTCTACTCGGGCCCAGGCAGCCTTGTGGGTGGAGTTTGGTTTGGTTCCACTGCTAGACATTTGCAGAGCGGCGGCTTGGTTTTCCCTGCACACCTTTGCCAAGCATTATCGGTTGGATGTCCAGGCCGCAGAGGAAGCGAGGTTTGGAGGAGCGGTTCTTCGGTCCGGCCTTGCGGGACCCGCCCAAGGGTGAACTGCTACGGTACATCCCAGTAAAGAGGGACTGGACTGGAGAGATGCTAAGGAAAGAATAATTAGGCCTTGCCTGCTAATTAGTGTTCCTGAAGGATCTCTAGTCCAGTCCCTGATCCCGCCCAGGTGTGGTTTGTCCTTTCACAGGCACTGCCGGCCCGAAGTGTTAAAGCAAAGATAACGGTCGGAGGAATCTCTGCTCGGGCCTCGATGGGGAGGCGAGTTGGACGGTACAGGGGCCTTTATTGGACATTGTCGGTTTTCAGGTAAGCCTCTTCTTCTCCGGGCACGGTGGGAAGTTCTCCCGGGGGAGGGAGGGGTCGGTGGTTGAATGGTTAGTTATAGTTCAGTGTTATTTGCATTTACTTGTCTCTCCATTAAGTCTGCTTTGCCAATAGGTACTGGAGCTGATGGGAGGTGCCAGGTCTACTTATACCCCAGCGTCATCAAAGAAATGACGTGCTCAGTCTACATGCTGCTGGAAGGGAGGCACAACCCAGTAATGAGGGACTGGACTGGAGATCCTTCAGGAACGCTAATTAGCAGGTAAGGCCTAATGATTCTATAGTGCCACCACTCCTCTCCTTCTCCCTACCCTGTTCTTTCTGAATAAAGTATAGCCTGGTATAGTTACATTCCAGTCATGGTTGTCCGTGAACCATTTCTCTGTTACTTGCCACTAAATCCAAGTCAGCCTCTTCCATTAAAAACTCAACATCTGCAATCTTATTTTCCACGCAACAGGCATTTATACACATTTCTTTCCATATGTTGCCCCTTTTTACCCATTTCCATAAAGGTATTTAATGTTTCACTTACCTGGGGGCTTTCTTCACCCATCCCCAACTAATCTAGTTTAAAGCCCTCTTCAGTAGGTTAGCCAGTCTGCTACTGAAGACAAGTTGACCCTTCTTGGACAGATGGATGCCATCTCTACTCTGCAACCCTTGGAACAGCATCCCATGGTCCAGGAAACCAAAACGCTCTTGAGGACACCATCCACGCAGCCATGCATTTATCTCCAGGGTGTGAGCTTCTCTACCTTGGTCTTTACCCTCAACGGGGAGACTTGAAGAGAACACCATCTGCACCCCTGTCTGCATCACCCTCTGTCCCAGAGCCATGAAGTCACTTTTGATACACTCAGAGGGATATCTGGCAGTAACATTGGGTAATAGTCAGTGGGCTTGATGAGTCTCGGCAAACTCTCCATTACATCTCGATTTTGGCACCTGGCAGACAGCACACCTGTCTGGACATTAAGTTTAGTCGGCAGCTGGATGCCTCAGTACTCCTCAGAAGATAGTCACTAACCACCACTACCCTTCACGTCCTTGTGGTCACTGATTCTGCAACGTTGGGGTGCTCAAGCTCTGGTTCTTCCCTTTCCAGGGATGCTTTCACCACCTCCACTTCCAGGACTGCATAATGGTTCTTCAGTTCAATCTGCAGGCCCTGGTGACTCGTGTCCAACATTCATCATTCTGTAGGCTCCCATTTTCTCTGCTGGAGAGCTTGGATGTTTCAAGAAGCATCTCATCATTGTACTTCTCACTGTCTTGAATGCTCCTCAGCCTCGCCACCTCTTCTCTGAGCTCCTCCACTTGTTTCCTGAGAGCTTCAGTAGACAGGCATCCTGCACATGGAACCGGTCCTTCAACTGGCATTGGGATCTCTGTCTGGACAGAGGCAGAAGCTGTAATGAGGGCAACAGCTTTGGTGATACAATTTATCTCCAGGAACAAGCAGGAATGAGTCTTCACACGTGGGAGACGTCGCCGACGGAGCCCGCCCGGGAATGCTCCCCAGCATCCAATCAGAAGGCCTTTGGGAGCATACCCCGCGCCTGCGCGGTGGCTTCCCGCCCTTCCTACTGCCTCTCCCCAGTTTTTCGTTTTCCGCGGAGCAGGCAGAACGTCCCTCCTGCCACCGCAGACATTTTTTTCCGTTTTTCTGTAGTCGCGGCTTTCCCGCCGACGGTGGCACCTCCGTGCCCCCCCCCCCTTTCTTTATTTTCCTTTAATTTTCGTCGCCCCCTCCGGGCGCTGAGGACCGGGGCATGGAGCCTTCTTCCCTCCAGCCTCATGGCGGGGACTCCATTTTCCACGTGGACTCCAATGCCTGGTGCCTCTCCTGTGTGGGGCCTGACCCCTCTTTCCCGGATTCTCCGGGCTGCAGTGTCGGCAGAAGACCCTCCCTCTTTCGGGTATCCCTCGACGACGCCTTCGCACCCAGGGCGCGGTCGTCGGGTGGTTGTTCTCTCCAGGATCAGGTAACCACACAACAGTCTGTTAAGACTAGCCGAGTCTTGAGGGGCAAGTCTCATGCGAGGCATGGCGACGGCTCCGGCCAATCCCTCAAGTCCTCCTTGGCTGATATACCCCGGCGGGAGTCCTCGGGCTCCAAAGCATTTATGGGGTTTCGGGATGTTCCTGAGGTTCGTTCCTCACAGAACATTCCCGAGCCATGCCCGAGGGTGGTACCCGCCTCGAGCGGTGCCGATTCCCCGGCGTCGGCGTCTAGTGTTCCACTCTTCGCCAGGGATCGTCAGCCGGTGTCCTCGGCGCCTTCGGGGCCGACTGGCTCGACCGGGTCTGACATCCCTACATCCAAGCCATGCTCGGGCGTGGTAGCCACTTCGGGCGGTACTGAGCCCCCGGCATCGGCGTCGGTGTCGAGCGCTCCGCTCCTCACCGAGGATCGTCGGCTGCTGTCCTCGGCGCCTCCGGGGCCGATCGACTCGGTCCAGTCTGGCGTTCCTCCATCCCTGCCATGCGCGTGGGCGGTGCCCGCTTCGGGCGGTACCGACCCCTCGGCGTCGAGCGTTCCGCTCCTCACCGGGGATTGGCGGCTGAGGTCCTTGGCGCCTCCGGGGCCGACCGACTCGCGCCGGAATGGCCTTCCTAGGGGGCCAGTATCCGCCTTGGGCGGTGCCGACCCGTCGGCGTCGAGTGACCTGCTCCCCACCGGGGATCGCCGGCCGCTGTCCTCCCTACCTCGGGGGCCGATCGACTCGACACGGTCTGACGGCCCTACGTTCAGGTCATGCGCGGGGGTAGTACCCGCTTCGAGCGCACGCGCGTCAGTGGTTCCGCCCCGCGCCGGGGATGGTCATTGGGCCTCCTTCCCCTCGGGGCCGCTCGCTTCAACCTGCGCCGGGTCGCCGTTTTCCCAGCCCTGCGCAAGGGTGGTACCGGGTTCAAGCGGCGCCGCTCCGCCGGCGATGGCAGGGGCGTCGAGCACGAGGGGCCGTCATCGACCTTCCTCGGGGACCTTGGGGTGTGTCGGCCAGCGCTCGGACGACTCCCCGGCATCGACGCGGCCGTCGAGGGCCCCGTTTTTTCCTAGAGATGGGGCCTCGGGGCCTTCGACCGCTTCGATCCGATCTGGATCTGCGCCGCCCCGCAACGGTACACCGACGTCAGCGCAGGGGCTTTGCACTCCCGCAGGGACTCGTCGTCGGGTGACCGGGGTCCCCTCGGGGACGGGCCGTATGCCCCGGGAGGGTTTCTCTCCGGGTCGAATGGGTGCGAGAGGGAGCCCGGCTTCGGGCAGTGCCCGCCGATCGACATCGGCGCCGGCGTCGGATGACCCCCTCTCCACCGAGCTCCGCCCTCGGGGACCCGTGATGCTCGCAGCACCGATCGGCGCGGTTCCGATCCGCGCTCCGGGTTTTCCACCACCGGCGCGGTCGCCCCAGCCGGGGCCCTCTGGAAGGGAGTCGATCTCCTCGCTCGGTTGGATGCCCAGCCTGGAGTCTGTATCCAGCCTTGAAAGCTTGGACACTACATGTCTCGGGATCGGTCCCTGTCCCCTCCCGCGACGCAGAGCGGAGACCGCTGGCCCCTGCCCTCCGGCGGCCGCGGAACCGCTTCGATCGCAGGGAGCAGCGCCACCCCTGGGTTCGGGGCCGAGGCCGATTCCTGTGGCGCTGTCGGTGCCATCGACCCCTTCGATGCCTAGTTTGGAATCAATCCCAGGAGCCGACGACGCCATGGGGACTTCCCCGATCCGGGGCGGTTGGTCCCCTCCTATGCCTAGCGGGCATCGGGCCGAGCGGCCTCTGTGTGCCCTGGCAGCCTCCCCCGCCATAACTCCTCCGGCAGAGCCACCTTTTCAGGATTTCCTCCTTGACATGGCGGACTTGCTGGCCATCCCTACCCCGGGCCCGGGCCCGAGCCCGGGCCCTGAGGAACAGGCAGCCGTGATGCTTCCTCTGCATCCCTCCCTGCAGGATCTCCTGCTGGGGGCTTGGCGGTCGCCTTTGAGGGTTCCGGCACCGTCGACTGCGATGCAGGCTCTATACCGGGTGCCTCCGTCCCCGGGTTTTCGGCAGCACCAGCTTCCACATCGGTCCATTGTGGTGGAATCGGCGCTGAGGAAGGCCGGAAGCAAGGAGAAGCATGCTTCTCGCCCCCCAGGCCGCGCCTCAAAGACGCTAGATACTCTAGGACGTCAAGCTTTCCAGACGTCTATGCTGACGGCCAGAATTATCTCATATATATTTTATGAGTCTGTCGCTGCAGGAGGTCACCGAGAGGTTGTCTCGGTTATCCCTCTTCGTATCGGCGACCAAGGCCTTTGAATATTCCCTGCTCCTTTATCACTGCAGGAATATCTCCGGGTTCCTTTCTCGTGCTTCGCTGGACTCCTTCCAGTCGGTCAGCAGAGCTTCTACTGTTGCCATTAGAGCACGCCGTACAGCATGGCTGCAGGCGTCCGAGTTGTGTAGACGGGCATAGCACAACCTGGGTAATTCTCCCTGCGACGGAGATCACCTCTTCAACAGCGAAGCCTTGCGTCAGGTCGCACAGTGCTTCGCTAACCTTCCCAGGGTTAGCAGCCAGCCTAGGGCCCGGCCCGGCCCCACGGCGGCGGTAAACGCCTCTCTAGGAAGAGGAAATATCAGACCTCCGCCCACCCTCCAGGCGCGCCCAGGCAAGGGGCCTCTCACCCCGGGTTGATGCCCCCGGGCCCGTGCCAGGACTCTCCTTCTAAGCATTTTTAGGCTCAGGCAGGCGGCTGCCTGCGCTTAACCCTCTTATCGGACGTTTAAAAATTGAGCTCTGCTCGGGGGCTCGTTCAGTTGCAAATGGTTCGGAGGCTTATCTAGGGGTTCGAGTATTCTCCTTCCGTTGGTAGGGAGACCACCTCTATTCCGTGATAGCTATGGCCAACGGCCAACTTATTACTCTTTGGTACGTCTCCGAACCTTTCTCAACCGGTATCCCCCTGCTGATTGCTTCCGTACCGGAATTACCTTCCTGTCCCCCGCCTGTGTGGGGGGGGGGGGGCGAGTTTCTGCGTGCAGGTCCTGGGAACACAAATAGGGCCTCCAGCCCCTGTGGCGTTCTACCAGACTGATGCTATCCCCTGTCCCCCACGCTACCGCGCTGTTGGTTCTCCGATCTGCCCTTGTCCTCTGGAATAGATCCCTCTACTGACGGATCTTGCTGCCACCTTCCAGGTGGACGCTCTGTGGATCGATGGCAGATCCGCCTTACCATTAGTACCGGAATGGGCGCCCTCATGCCCACCGGCTTAGATATATTAGATATCTCCTGCGCGATAGGCGCATATTGGGGGGATGCCCGCAGTACCTGTGCTATACCGCCTTTTTCCCTATGGCCGGTACTCACGCCCCCCCCCCCCCCCGGGGTCCGGCCAGTCCGCCTGCCTATTCCTCGATCGGGCCGCGGACTGGTGGTACTCTACCGCTGTGGAGTCTACAGCTCCTTTTCAGTTAGGTCCTCCTCCCAGGGGTTCGGACCCTTGTCTCCCTATCTCTCGCTAGGGTAGCCTGTGCACTCCTTCTGCTCCGGGGTGCACCCCTACTCTTCTCCGGAATGGGCTCTCTGGTTCGGCCAGTCTTCTACTGTTAGTCCTCTGAGTTCTGGACTACTCCTAAGGGAGTGCTCAGCTTGCACTAAGCCTCCTGGAAGACCTGCCGTCTTTCTCCTGACCCAGCTGATGCCTGAATCTCCTAGCCTTCCGGATTTGGAGCTTCCTCCCCGCTGCGGCGAAGTTTCCTGGACGACTTCGCTACTGCGTCTACGGTGCCTTCACCACAGGTCTGCTTCCGGCAACCCGGTAGGTAAGCCCTACGGGGTTCCACACCATTACTTCATTAAAACTTAGTGGCCGGTAAGCTCTACATGGTACTAGGGCATTTACTCATTAAATGCTTACTGATACTATTTGTGCATCCCTCTGGCTACTCTTCCCGTAGCCTGGGTTTTTTTTTTGCTGTATCTTGATGTTACCTGTTCTGCACTCTAAAGACTCCCTCTGTAGTCTGTAGATTCGCTGTTCCTCTATTCAACTCCTGCCCTCCATCCCTCAGGGGATGCCGGGGATTTAGGCTGGGCGAATGCCATCCCGTCCTGGGCTGCGCTTATGGGACCTCCCCGGGCATCCTAAGCTAGGGAGTCCCCACATGTGAAGACTCATTCCTGCTTGTTCCTGGAGATAGCACAGTTACTTACCTGTAACAGGTGATCTCCGGAACAGCAGGAATTAGTCTTCACAACCCGCCCACCTCCCCTAGGAGTTGTATCTCTTTTTTGTCTCTATTCCTTCCTCTCCTCTCCTTCTGGCTCAGCTATGAAACTCAACTGGGGAGAGGCAGTAGGAAGGGCGGGAAGCCACCGCGCAGGCGCGGGGTATGCTCCCAAAGGCCTTCTGATTGGATGCTGGGGAGCATTCCCGTTCGGGCTCCGTCGGCGACGTCTCCCACGTGTGAAGACTAATTCCTGCTGTTCCGGAGATCACCTGTTACAGGTAAGTAACTGTGCTTTCTCAGCCTTTGTTCAGTTGGTGGAGCATAGGTACTTGTTGAAGCAAAAGAGAGAGAAACCTACCAAAGTACCATTCTGTTTCCCAGCTGTAATCAACCTGAGTTTGTAATTCCCCAGTTCTTCTGGTGGACATTATGGCTACAACAAATACTACTTTCCAAGATAAGTGCTTGAGGGAAGCTGTCACCAGAGGTTCAAAGGGCACCTTCATGAGTAGAGGGAGAACAACATTAAAATCTCAAGCTGGTATCGGAGGGTGCACTGGAGGTTAAAGGCTCATGAGTCTCTTCATGAATCTGGTCAATAACGGGTGCGTGGAGACAGGATGCCTCTCCACAGATGCATGGGAAGCTGCAATGGCTGAGAGGTGGTAGTGGACCAAGTTGATCTGGAGTACTGTATGTGAGAGGAAGAGAAGATAGGCCATCACCTGCCGCGGGGGGGGGGGGGGGGGGCAGGCAGGCAGGCAGGCAATGAATGGGGTCTAGACTGAGCGACTGCCCAGCTGGAAAAATGTGGCCATTTGCACTGGTAAGAGCATTGAATCTATGGTCTTCTCGAAGCTGTGATGTTCCAGACATCGTCCGATAGCAGAATGTCCTTTGTTAGGTGCCCTGAAGCTTCCAAGCCATGAGGGGATAGGCTCCTGAGATGGGGTGTAGAAGACCGCTGTTCTGTGTAAGAAGTCCCAGTTGGAGTCACAGAAGGATCAGTGGCTGTCTGAGGAGGGCTAGGAGATATTTAAACCAGCTTTATCAAGATCAGTGAGGTGTTATGCAGATGATGGAGGCCTTGTCTTGCTTGATCTTGAGCAATGCAAGTGCGATGAGTGGGAAAGGAGGGGAAGCATAGAGGAGTCACTGCAATCAGCTCATAGCAAATGTGTCATGTGCCCAGCGAGTTCAGCTGGGTCAGATGGAGCAGAAAAGAGGAAACTTAGTATTCTCCGGTGATGCAAAGAGATGTATGCTCAGCATGCCCCATGTCGCAAATAGGCTGGCCAGCGTCGCTGAGTCGAGAGACCATTCGTGCAGCTGATGACTTAGTGAGTCTGCTAGTTGGTTTAGAGACCCTGGGAGGTAGATCACCCAGAGGGTCATACCGATGGACAGGGCAAAGGTCCAGAGACATACTGCCTCCCGGCATAGGTGAGGGACCCAATTCCTCCCTGTTAGTTGATATAGAACATGGTGATTTCGTTGGTGGTGCATACTAGCATGACCTTGTCCCTGGTCCAGTTTTGGAAGGCAGCTAGGGCGTAGAACACTGCCTGGAGTTCAAGGACATTGATGTGGAAATGTCGCTCCAGCGGTGACTATTCCACCTGTGTAGACATTGTTCAGAGGTGTGCTCCCCAGCCATGGGTGGAGGCATCTGTCATGAGGACAAGGTAATGTGGAGGAATTTGGAAGAGAGAGCCGATGAAGAGATGTGACAGAGTGGCCCACCACCGGAGACTTTGCTGAAGTGATGAGGTGGGAGATATAGATATGGTAATCTTGCTCTTTAGGGACTACAAGCATTTATTCCATTGGAGGTGGAGATGCCACTGTAGTGGATGCATATGTAGGCATGACAGTGGACAATGTGGAGAGCCACTGCCATGTGCCCAAGCAATCTTAACACAGCGTGGGCAGGTGCCGACTATCGTTGTGCCATCTGGGTGCTGAGGGTGTGGAGGGCCTGTCCCCTGGCCTTGGGGAGGAAGGCCTGGGCCAGGGGGGTGTCTGTGCAGGCTCCGATGAAATCTAGGTGCTGCTGGGGCACTGGTTCAGACTTTTCGATGATGTTCATGAAGCCCAGTATCTGTAGTAGGTGGGCTGTGGCATGTACTGAGTAGACCACTGCATCTCTTGAGGCAACCAAAATAAGCCAGTTGTGCAGATAAGGGTAAGCACAGTGCATGTGTTTTCTGAGATAAGCAGCTACAACTATCAGACACTTGGTGAAAACTTGGGGCAGAGGGGGGTGCCAAGGATAGGCCAAACTGAAGAACCTTGTATTGGTAGTGCTGGTTGAGGAACTTGAAGCAAAGGTATTTCGAGTGTTTGGGGATATATAGGGATCTGCGTGTAGGCATCCTTTAGATCCAGAGAGGCCAGCCAATCGTTATGGTTGAGAAGTGGCAGGATTGTTGCGAGAGAGTGCATCTTGAACGTTTCACATTTGATGAGCAAGTTGAGTTGAAGATCAAGGGTTGGCCGAAGACGGCTAGATTTTTTTGGGAATGAGGGAACACCTTGAATAGAACCCTTGTCTAATTTTGTCCTGGGAGACTGGTTATATGGCATCTTTGAACAGCAGCTGATGAATTTCTAGGGTTAGCTGGCTGACGTGATGGCCTGGGAGCTATTAGGCGTCCAGTGGAGTCTTGGGGGGGGGGGGGGGGGGTTAGGAAGTTGAGTCAATTATCCTGTGTGATTGATGTTCAGGAACCCAGTGGTTGGTGGTTATGGATTGCCAAGCCTCTCTGAAGTAATGGAACTGGCCCCCCACTGGCAGGTGATAGTCAAAAGCTAGGGGTAGGCTTGGGGGTGGCAACTTAAGGCAGGGATGTTTGTTTCCTCTCATGCTGTCGAGAGCGTTGCGTGTAGGGCTGATTTGAGAGGCGCTGCATAGATGGGTGAGAGTAAGGTTGGTATCTGCGACATGGGTAAAATTGTTGGAAATATGTTAGTAATATGGCGGCTGTTATTGCTGAGGTTGTGAAAGTCGTGTGGTGGCTTCTGCAGGCTGAGCTGCGAGTTCCTTAACTGTGGACCAGTACACACAAAGTTCAAGATGCACTCTCTCGCAGCAATCTTGCTGCTACTCAACCGCAACGATTGGCTGGCCTCTCTTGCTCTAAAGGATGCCTACACGCTCATCCCTATGCATTCCCAACACTCAAAATACCTTCTCTAAAAATTCCTCAACCAGCACTACCAGTACAAGGTACTTCCATTTGGCCTATCTTCGCTGCCGCCCCCCCCCCCCCCCCGAGTTTTTAGCAAGTGTCTGATCACATCTGCCAGCTAACCCAAGAAAGTCTTATCTTATTTTTCCTCCTAAAATCTCCTCTCTCCTTCCTCCTTTCTCAGTCTCTGTGGATAACTCGCTACTTCTTCCTGTTTTCTCGGCTCGCAACCTTGGGGTTGTTGACTCCTCTCTCTCCTCCACACACATCCCTGTGATAGCTAAGACCTGCTATTTTTTCCTCTATAACATCAACAAAACCAGCCCATTCGTTTCTGAACACACTACTAAGACACACATCCACTCTTTAGTCACCTCCCATCTTGACTGTTGTAACTACTCCTTGCTGGTCTCCCTCTGAATCATCTTTCTCCCCTTCAATCTGTTCAACACTTGGCTGCACAGCTAATCTTCCACCAGCCTAGTCATGCTCATATGACTCCGGCGGCAGGGAACAGCACCATCTCTCATCGGGACTTCCTGCACGGCTTTAAAAGTTCGCGCCATCGGGCGCGTGGTCCAGTCAACCCCTGCCACCATCTGCAGCTCTCCCCAGTCGGGGGATAGAGCCTCCGGCGGCAGGGAACAGCACCATCTCTCATCGGGACTTCCTGCACGGCTTTAAAAGTTCGCGCCATCGGGCGCGTGGTCCAGTCAACCCCTGCCACCATCTGCAGCTCTCCCCAGTCGGGGGATAGAGCCTCCGGCGGCAGGGAACAGCACCATCTCTCATCGGGACTTCCTGCACGGCTTTAAAAGTTCGCGCCATCGGGCGCGCCCGCGCGCCTGACGGGCCCGCGCCTGAGGGCCTCGCCAGAGGGCCCTTTGGCGTGGCCCTTAGGCGGAGGCCTTGGTGGAGGCCTATAGTTAATACAGGCCTGACAACTGGAAATCCATCTCACCGTTACATAACGCTGCGAGGACCGAAAAAGCTGCTCCAGATGACCGCTGAACCACATCCACCTCCAGACAGACAGCGCTCCCAAAATTTACTCTCACCCAGCCTCAAAAAACCATACTGTGGAACCAGATGCATGAATGAAGAAACAACGCTGAGTCCAGCAAACATATCCAAATACAGCTGAGCTCCCACATGGTCGAGCTCGCTTACTTCACCCTCTCAACTCACAGCAAGTATACTATCCACACGTAGACTCATCTGACTATTCTCTTACAGCCTAACCATTGTGTACACCATATACCATAACTATTCTCCCCTAAGCAACTGTATTTATACCATTGTAAATGTACTAGTGCTATCAGTTACATACCATATAGGAATGTATTATTACTGTTGTCAGTAGCAATTTATCACTGTTGCCAGTGTCCTTATTTATACTGTTGCAATTCAATTATTACTGTGGTCAGTAACATTCAATTAATACTGTTGCCAGTAGCACCCAAGTTAAAGTACCTACAACCTCTCTACCATCCCAGGACTACGCCATGGCTACCCTTACTTGTTCACTCCTGCTCCTCTCCATCCTCTCTTGCATATTACATATTTCCTCTGCTCTAACATCTGATTTCAACCTTATACCTATTCACCAAACCCATAATAGGAAACACCACCAAAATTATCCACAAAGTACATACTATAATAGGCACAACTACTGTATATATGTACCTCTTGAAAATACAAATAACAAGAAACCTAATCTAAGAACTACTCCACAGAATCTCAAGTGTGCTCTCATTAATGCACGCTCAGCCCGCAACAAATGGCCAGCTATCATTGATCTTATATCAAACCTCACACTAGACATCCTATTTATCACAGAAACATGGCTGTCTAATACCGACAATGTCCTAATGAACCATCTAACCCCACCTAACTACACCATCTATACCTGTAACAGAGAAAATAGAAAGGGAGGAGGAGTTTGTATAATAGCAAGAACAGATTTGAAATATCACGTAATATCTACCAATACCACAAACCACTCAAATACGCTATCCATCTCCAATAATAGCAACACCATAAATCTCATCTACAGAGCCCCAAATGCTCCAGCTGACGATCTCTCAACCATAATTGATATTGCCATCAACCCATTGGATATCAACAAACCTAACTGGATCCTTGGAGATTTTAATCTTGCCTCCACACCACCTTCAGTGTCCAACTCCTTCCTTGATGCCATGATCAACTTACACTATGATCAAATCGTAAAAACATCCACTCATAAACAAGGAAATCTTCTTGACCTCATATTTGCACCATCAGTACACCCGAATCTGATAAACCAACCTGAGCCCCTATCAACCCCCGTCCCCTGGTCTGATCACAAACTTATCTCATTCATCATTCCATCTACTGAATCTCCAAACAAGTCACCAAATGCTTACCTACCACCAAAACCAGCACGATTCCAACCTTTTAACATGGATACAATCACCTCCCTTACCATGCCAAAACTCTCCACTATACCTAACAACATCGACGACTCTGTATCAAACTGGAACAATGCTCTTCGACTATCAGCACAACCTACCACTAAACAAGACAAAACCTCTACCAACTCTTCTATCGCCAAGAAAAAGAACGCACCATGGTTCTCATCAGAGTTACGAACCTCCCTTCAACAACTGAGGAGATTAGAGAAGAAATGGAGACACTCCCTAAACCCTCATGATCAGTCCATTTACCTAGCCAACTTAAAGTCCCATCGTCAGCTAATCTGGGATAAGAGAAGAGAACACCATACAAAGCTACTTAGCCGTTCCCTCAACAAACCAAAAGATCTCTTCCAAATAGTAAAATCCCTAACTACTGAACCTCCCTCACCACAACAGGAATTTATACACCCACAACTATATGCTGATTACATTCAATCCAAGGCAATCAAGACCACTGAATCAACCACAAGTGTAACCAAGCAATCCTCCAACATCCAACTCACACTCAATAATTTCTCATCTCCAACTCCAAAGTCTATTGAAGAAATTATTACATCCATCAATGCCACTACCGCTCCAAATGATCCATGCCCGGCCTTCTGGATCAAATCACTGAAAACAGAACTTAGCCCATACATATCAGCATTAGCTGACCAGTCCCTTAGATCCGGGATATTTCCATCAGCTCTCAAGCACACCTCCATCCGTCCTCTACTGAAGAACAACAAACTGGATCCGAAAAAGGAAGACTCCTATCGCCCAATTTCAAGCATTCCTTTATTAGCCAAGATCCTAGAAAAAATCGTACTCAGACAAATTCAACAACACATTGATTCCGAGGCACCACTAGATCTAAACCAACATGGCTTCAGGGAAGCCCATGGAGTTGAAACTCTTCTAACTTCTCTATTGAACACACTCATTAACACAACAGACAATATCAGAAATGGAGTCGCTATGATCTTCCTAGACATAGCAGCAGCATTTGATTCTGTCGACCACAACCAACTACTCACCAGGCTCCACGAAAAAGGAATTCAAGGAACGGCACTGAATTGGTGCAGATCTTACCTAGAAGATCGTTGGCAACAAGTACGGACTGGGGAGACCACATCTCAACCTTTTCATCAGAAGCAAGGAGTTCCACAAGGTTCCTCTCTTTCAGCCCTTCTATTTAACATATATATGCAACCTCTCTGCAACATCTCCCGCTCATTCGGAGTATCATGTCTTATCTACGCAGATGACGTGCTCTTATTCACTCCAATCAATGTATTAAAACCTGACTACACTACTCTAATCACCTGCTTCAACTCAATATCAGATTGGCTACTCACTCAAAACCTCAGAATCAATTTAAAAAAACCGAAGTCCTGATTGTCACTAGGAACAAAGACTTCTCCCCCACCAACTCTAAAAACACGTGATGCTGATCTACCACTCAAAACCTCAATACGTTATCTGGGTGTTATACTTGACCAACGACTTGAATTCAAAGAACACATAAAAATACTGTAAAAGCCATTTACTATAAAATCAAGACCCTTCGACACCTCAGACCTATGCTTGAACCATCTGACTTTCGTACAACCTTCCAGGCATTAGTCACTCCTCATTTTGACTATGCAAATATCGTTCTTCATGGCCTACCCAAGAGCACTCTAAACCCGCTTCAATTGGCCATGAATACAGCGGCCAGAGTTCTTCATGGATCCCAAAAGAGTCAACATATTACTCCCATACTATTTGACCTCCACTGGCTCCCACTAGCTGGCAGAATCTTATACAAAGCTCTCATCCTTACCTTTAAAGCATTCCACCATATCTCATCATCCTCCTTATCTGATCTCCTCCAACACACACAGAACACCAGATCTAGACGTTCTGTAACAGAGAACTTGCTAACAATCCCAAAAGACAGCAAAAAACTCACTCAAACAACCACTTTAAGAGCATTCTCTTCCTTCGCCCTAGATGCTGGAACACGCTACCACCTAGTATTAGAGCACAAAAGGACCTGTCCCAGTTCAGAAAATCCATAAAAACATATCTCTTCCTACAACACTTCTCTCAATATACTGACCCCCCTCCCACACAGACCATTGACCACGGCTAGCCAAATAAGCTCCTGAAATCTTACCACTTGATCTAGACCAGGCCTCACAAACCCTACCTTTAAAACTCAAGCATTTAAGAACCTATTGTAAATAATTGAAAATATCTGTTAATTGTTAATCCCTGTTATCCATGTTTTTATTCCCTGTTCTCTGTAAACTTAACATTTGTTTTTATGTTTAAGTACAAAACTTGTTAAAATGTAAACCGCGCTGATGTCAAAAGTGCGGTATATAAAAGCTGTTAAATAAATAAATAAATAAATAAATATTACCCCCCCCCCTCTTCTCAGGTCACTTCATTGGCTCCCTATCCGTTTCCACATACAGGTCAAATTTCTCCTGCTGACCTATAAGTGCATTCACTCTGCAGTTCCTCACTACATTTCCTCTTATCTCTCCCTGTACCCCTCCTCGGGACCTCCACTGTTCTGGCAAATTGCTTCTTATCTGTGCCCTTCTCTTCTATTGCTAATTCCAGACTTTGCACCTTTCACCTTGCTGATCCTTATGCCTGGAACAAACTACCTGAGTCTGTATGTCAAGCGCCTTCTCTCAGCCTTTTCAAGTCCAGGCTGAAAACTCACGTCTTCGCTGCTGCTTTTGGATCTTGACTCACCAGATCTTTGTGTTTCTTTACCATTCCCCCTAGATGTATGCTGTGTCTACAGCTACTGTGTTGTCAGTCTTGACTAGATTGTAAGCTCTGATGAGCAGGGACTGTCTCTTATATGTATCTGTGCAGCGCTGTGTACGTCTTTGTAGCGCTATACAAATGCTCAGCAGTAGTAGTAATCTCAGAGACTGCTACCTTGGAGCCAAAAAGACTATCTCCTTGACATGGGGCATCAGCCAGCTGCTCGTGCAAGTCCTCTCCAGAAACACTGAGCCAAGCAGTGCACCTGGTTGATATGGTAATAGCCGCACAGCGAGATAATCAGAGGCATCATACGTGGTACAAATGATGTGATTATAAGGATTTGTGAAGATCTGTGGCAAGCTGATCGAGGTGCTCAACACCCGGGTCAGACAGCCAGAGGAGGCAATTGTGGTGGTAGTGGACAATTTGCAATTGATAAGCAAGGATCCGCATGGCTAAGGTAGAGCTTTGATAAGCTTTTCGGCCTATTGCATCGATAATACGTTGCTCTTTTCCAGTAGTGTTTGCGACAAGAGCTTCAGCTCTTGGACTTCTTCTGCACCACTTCGGACACCACTGATTGATGTGGGAGTTGCTGGTGTTCGAATCCTTGTATTTGAGGTCGAGTTTACGGGAGGATGCATTCCTGGAGATGGATGTTTTCCAGTTGGAGGACTGCAGGTCCTGGAGGATCTGCAGAACAGGTAGAGCGAGAGCTTCCTTGGGAGCTCTTCAAGCTTTCAAAATGGACTGGAAGCCATACTTGTTTGTCGGTGTTTGTATATGACTGAGCGTGAGGGTTTGGGAAATCTTCTGATAAAATTTCAGGTAAGAAAGGTCCTCTGTGATCTCTTCAGGGCCCTGACGCAGGAAGAGTGCATCATCCTCCGTGACAGTATATGGCTTCCCTGCAGGGTTGGTGGTGGGAGTACAGGGATGCTCCATCGTCATCGAGAGATGGAAGGGGGATGCCTGTTGATGAGGGGGGAGTCTGAGGAGGAGCTATAGAGTCAGGGGTCCATGGAAGTATTAACCGTGGTGAAGGAACAAGAGGACTGAATCAGGGTGCTGCTGCGTGCAGGATTGCCAAACTGTCCCGCACAAATCTTCTGAGGCGGGAGAGGAGTGCAGATACGGGGTTAGAAGCCTCTGCAGCACCTGAGGAGGAGCTGTCTGGAGACTGAAAAGGTAGGGGGGCTCGAGTTGTGGAGCGCATCTGCTTGGGGGAGGGGGCAGGTTTTCAGTAAGGGCCCTATAGCTTACCTGCAGTTTTGGCTACCATTTCCTGTGGAAGATGTTTGTTTTTTGATTTGGCTTTGCTCCCTTTCTTATTCGAGTTGGCAATGGGAGATGACTGGATGTAAGAAAGACAACTCCAGGGAAGGGGGGGATGGAGCCGGCAGACTTCATCGGCAGCTGCTGCCCTCCCCCCCACCCCCCCAGGGAGAGAACCGTTGCCAGGGAGGAGTTGACTCTGGTAGAACGGCTGATCACAGCCCCCTCTGAACATGCCTGAGCTGGACCCGATGGAGGGGAGGAAGGAAAAAAAAGGGACGCAGCCATATGGGAAGCCCCCAGGGAAGGAGCAGAAACTGGCAGGAAGAGCTGAGCTGAAGATCTTCGATTTTAGTTTTGGTTTCTATTTCTTTGTCTTTTTTTTTTTTTTTTTTAATCACAAGTCAGCAGTGGAAAGAAGAGCTGCGGGGAAGTGATGTGGTGATAGAAACTGACGTAGAAAGGAGAAAAGTGAAGAAAAACTTAGGCACTTTTGCTGAGGTGAGGGGAAAGCCACTGGCTGGCTTGCGGTAAGCAAAAAAACTGCTGCTGCAGAGGCAAGCAGGCAGGAAGGGCGCACGCATGCTCAGAGAGGTCCAAAATCCTCTGCAAGATAGAGGAGAGCCCGGGCAACTAGGCTTACTAGGTCCTTATTCTGGCAAGTGTGCCTGCATCCCCCTGCTTGTCTCCGGAGAAAGGAAATGATGCGGTTTTCCCTGTACTGTGCAAAATATAAAAACAGTAGATATAAATTCCACACCATGTACCAGTCACTAAATTGAAAATAAGATTATTTTTTATACCTTTGTTGTCTGAACATTTTATTTTTCTGATAGTGTTGGCTCTAGTCTCTGGTTTTTGCTTTCCTTTGTCTTCTGTTAACTCTTTCTAGGGTCTCCATCATAAGAAATGCCATACTGGGTCAGACAAAAGATCCATCGAGCCCACTATCCCGTTTCCAGCAGGGGCCAGTGCAGGCCAAGTACCAGGCAGAACCCCAGGAAGTAGACAGATTTTATGCTATTTATCCCCAAGAATAAGCCCTAGATTGCCCCAGGTCTACCTTAATAACGGTTTATGGATTTTTCCTCCAGAAATTAGTTCAAACCTTTTTTAAACCCACCTTTGCTAACTTTTTATCATATCATCCAGCAATAAGATTGAGTCTATCTGCCACTTCTCTCCCCTCCTGTCTTCTTCACTTCCTCTGCTACAGGCCATCTTGGACACTGATCATTTTCTTTCCAACTTTCTTCCATTTATTTCTCTTTTTACTGCATCTATATACTGCTTTTCAACTCTCATCCCGACTCGCCCATTCCCCATTTCCTTCTCCTTTCCCATCCTTATTCCCCAGTCTTTCACTAATCCTCTTTTTCTCCTCCTCTCTCATGTCCAGCATTTCTCCTCTTCTCTCTCCCCATCCTCCCATTCCAGAACATCCCCCCCATATATAGAACATCCCCCATTCCCCTCTGTCCATAATCTCCTCTCTTTTCCTCTTGTGTCTGGCATTTCCCCCTTCTCTTTCCCCACACCTCCTATGTCCATAATGAAGACTAGGCATGTGTATTTCTTTGAAATGTCAGAGGCATTTTTCATGTCCTTTTTTACCTGAAACAAAGTTTGTGGGTTTTTTCTCCTAGGTCAATAGTGTACCCGTGTACCCTATTGCTCAAATTAATGCATGCTGTTGCACACTAGGGGGTCATGTTTGCTAAAGTGCTCTATCTGGTAGCGTGACGTTTAACACACAGCAAGAGCATCCTGCAAAAAGGCAGCAGGTGCCTCCATGCTAAAATTCCCATGCTAACCAGGTAGAGTGGGATGTCATGGCTGGAAAGGAACAAAGTTTAAGGGGCGTTTCTTAGAGCGATATATATTGTCACAATTAGAAGTCAAAATCACTCTATAAAAACCACGGTCCTATATATATCAATGAGTATTAAATTCACTTCACTTAAACTTAGAAAATACTTGAACTTGCACTGGGGTCTCACTAATCAGCAGACGTTTATTTTTATTTTATTTATTTAGACAGTTTTGTATATTGCCTTATCCTTCAATCAAAGCGGTCACAACACAATTGGGGGATACATTTAACACGCAGGGATATAAGACACATACACTAATACTTACAGGGAACATGGGCAATGGAGGGTTAAGTGGCTTGCCCAAGACCACAAGGAGCACCTGTGGGACTAGAAACCCCAGTCCTTCCGGCCCAAGGTTGCTGTCCTCTAGTGGGATTTGAACCCCCGACCTTCCGGCCTGAAGTACCTTGCCCCAACCACTAGGCTACTCCTCTCTAGAGGAGTAAACGGATGTTAACTTTGTCAGAGAAGTCAATGCCTGCTTGCATCAATTACACAGGTACACTAAAAAAAATTTTTTTTAAACTGCCTCTAATGTTTCGATTGATTTTTACGTTTTTTGCTGCGCTGAATCCAAATCTGGTAACCAATTTGCTCCATCACGTACAGATTTTTTGCTACATTGGGTTAGCAGTTTGAGGTGAACGTTTCAGATTGAGTGCGATCGAGATAAAAGTTTCTTGGATGAATTCTTTATACTAATTGTTTAGTAGTTATTCAAATAAGAATAAAGAAAATTGTAACAAGGCAGCACATAAGAATGTCAACAAAACACACTGTGATGGTAGCAAAATTGTCTGCACTTAAAACAGCCACATACATGTGCACAAACATTGAGCATATAAGAGCGAGGTTAGACACAAAGCAAAGCAAAGAAATGTGCAAAAAATGTTGTACAGGTATGTATGTAAGAATAGAAAACGTAAACCGCACCATTGCAATACATGAAGACAAACACCCGATGGTGTGAAAATAAAATTCTAATAAATGAGATCCGACACTGTGGTAATAACTAGCAAATTTTTATTTCAAAGTTTAGTAAAAACACAATATTTGTCAACACAGTTTAGATTTTAAAGTCATTCTTGGGTCAATCAATCTCCTGGTGGGCCCATTTCTTCTTCCCCCGAATGCTTCTCTTGGTGCGCTGCTTGGCGTATTTTTCATCTGGGGTTTCCCGCAGCAGCAACCAGCAGAAATCAGCCATCATAGTGGTGTTCCATCTTCCTTGGTACCTTCTCTCTGTGTCCTTGATGTCCTGGTGAAACCTTTCACCTTGTTCTTCACTGTACGCCCCCAAGTTTTCGGGAAAGTAGTTCACATGGGAGTGCAAGAAATGGACTTTCAGGCTCATGTTACAGCCTTGTTCTTTGAAGGCATTGAGCATCCTGGCAACAATATCCTTATAGTTCTCATCTCGCCTGTTCCCCAAGAATTTGAGAACAACATCCTTGAAGGAATCCCAGGCTTCTTTTTCCTTCTCAGACATCGTTTCAGCGAATGCTCCATCTGAAATGAGTTTCCTTATATCAGGGCCAACAAACACTCCTTCCTTTAGCTTTGCTTCAGAAAGTCGGGGAAACTTTGAGCAAAGGTACCGAAAGCACTCACCATCTTTTGGAAGGGACTTGATGAATTGCTTAATTAGACCCAACTTAATGTGGAGAGGTGGTAATAGAATTTTATCACGAGGTACCAAGCTCTCATGAAGAACATTTTTCTCACCGGGTCTCAAATACTCCCGAATTGGCCAGTCTTTTTTCCCCCAGTGTAGGTCGTGGGCCCGGCTATCCCACAAGCAAAGGAAGCAGGGATATTTGGTGAAACCGGATTGCTGCCCTAATAGCATGGATAGAATTTTAAAGTCTCCACAAATCATCCACTTATGCTCATCATAACGAATCTTCTGAAGAATCAGGGCCAAATTCTCGTATTTTTCTTGGAGAATAACAGAGTGAGCAATAGGAACTGAAGCGAATGTGTTGCCATTATGAAGAAGAACACCTTTTATGCTGTCTTTTGACGAATCAATGAACAGCCGCCATTCAGCAGGATCATACTTGAGTTTAAACTTTTCCATCACTCCGTATATATCGTTGCAAAATACCAAATCTTCCTCTTTGCTGAAATACTTCAAAAATTGTGTCTCGCGGTTGCGGTACCAATAAAAAGTTGTTCCTGGTGACAATAGATTTTTCTGTTTAAGCCGAGAACCTAGCAGTTGGGCAGCATCTTTTGGGAGTCCTAAATCCCGGACTAAATCATTCAATTCAGCTTGAGAGAAAAGTTCAGGTTTCGGATCTGGTTCAGTTTCAAACTCGGAAGTACTGGACTCATCGGGAAAAGCCATCTGATGAGTCTCATCATGATCAGAACCGTCCACACAAATATGATCCAAAGATTTTGGTGGTTCAGGCACAGGTACTTCGTTGCTATGAGGCATAGGCCTAATTGCTGAGGGAAGGTTGGGGTAACTTATTACGTTCTTATTTTTTAAGTTGTATCCCTTCACAATGCAAGAGCAAAAATAGCAGTCACTGCTGTGGTCTCTTTGTTCACGCCACATCATAGGTATTCCGAAACGAAATGCTTGTTTTTTACCTTTCATCCATAAGCGTAGATCTTCCTCACATGTCTTGCACACTTTGTGAGGAGCCCACGGTTTGTCTTGATCGCCTAACTTCAAACCGAAATAGGCGAAATATACTTTTTTAATAAATGCAGAAATGTTCCTCTGCCGCTTTTTCACGGTATATTCCCCACAAATAAAACAAAAACTGTCCGGAGAGTTGACGCAACCTCTGGCTCTGTGAGCCATCACAAATACACAGCACTGCAAACTACAACTGTAGTGAACCACTTCGGAATAAAGCTGGATTACGACTGAGCAAACAAAAGGTAATAATGAACTTGCAAGAAACTGAAATTTGACAGGAACGTTCATGTCGCAACCACCGTGTTTGAGCGAGCGAGCGAAACGAGGCGAGGCGAACAGGAAAGAACATGCGCCAGCGCGAGTACTGGATTTAGCCCCCCGCCTCCCAATTGTCCTGTTAATGTATAAAATGAATACAAAACACTCTAAAATATCATGAGGGAGTGTTTCTAGTTAGTTAACCATTACAACCTCTATTTTGGGCCAAGAAAATAAACTGCAGTCGGCTAAAAAGAAATTATGTGAACATTCCTTATATGGGTAAGAAATCTAATTTTGCAAGAAAACGTGACGTGATGGAACATTTTGGCTATTTTTCCTGGATTCAGCACCCCAAAATCTATAGGAATCAGTTGCAAAACTGGAGGCAGTTTTTTGGTAGTGTACCTGTGTTATCCTTTCAGTATAATTTATTGTGCAGTCCTTTTTCTCCTAAAAATGCTTATTTATATATTATCGTTCATATAAAAACGTGCTTATCTTAAATGGATTGTCTTCCTTCTATATTTTCTTGACACATCATTTTTCCATAGCGTGTCTTCTTCCCAACGCCTTCAATCGGCACCTCTCCGCATTTCACTTGTATGAGTTTCTTCAGGGGTTAAGTCCCGCAGTGGGACTTCAGGGGTTAAGATAATGTCAGTTTAACGTCTGTCAATTAGTCTGAGACCCCAGTGCAAATTCAAGTATTTTCTAAGTTTAAGTGAAGTGAATTTAATACTCATTGATATATATAGGACCATGGTTTTTATAGAGTGATTTTGACTTTATGGCTGGAAAGGAGGCATCGATGGCAATTCGCGGTTAGCATAGGCATTAGTAACTGCGCTAACTGTGCTTGCTTGCCTTTAGTGCAGGCGCACCTAACGCCACCTCCGTGGATGGTAAGTGCATCTGTGCGCCAGCTTTCAGGGTGCTGTGTCTTTATATTTTGCTTAACTGCAGGGGGATGGATGCACACATCTCCTGGAGTTAACGCAGGCCCGCATGCGTGTTACTGGCGCAGGCTTTAATAAACATGCCCTTAAGTGCAGTATTTTTAGCATAGCTACATTGACAGCAGTGCCCCTTAAAACAAAAGAAAAACTCCCAAATGAAATCTCATAAAACAAAATACAAATTTTTGGTTCTCAAACAGAAATCAACTTTTTCTTATTTTTAGCTACTTTACTTGAAAAACATAAATTATAGAAATATTCATAGTGTAGAAGAGTATTTTGTATAGATTAGTGAAACCAACTTCTACTTTAATACGTTTTGAGTTGTATTTTTTTAGACTGCTGAATGTGAAAAATATACAAGGGTGTGAAGAGTTATCTCCAGGAACAAGCAGGAATGTAGTCTTCACATATGGGTATTGTCTGTACCGACTGAGCCTGCGCAGGAACGCTCCCCAACATCCAATAGGAAAGCTTTTGAGAGCATTCCACAGCGCCTGCGTGCTGCCTTCCCGCCTTTCCCAACTGTCCCTCTCCAGTTCTTCGTTTTACGCGGAGCCGACAGGTCGCACATCCTGTCACCGCAGAAAATTCCCTTCTTATACTTCTTGTTTGTGGTCGCGTCTGCCTTCCCTCAACGCTATATCGGTACCGCCAGTGGTTCTTTTCTTTTCTTCTAAAAAAACCCCCAAACCCCCCCCCCCCAAACTTTGTTTCTGGAGTCTTTCCCAAGTAATTTTCTTCTCGGGTGCCACGCGCCATTTTGGGCACTAAGCCCAATTTTTTCCTCAAGATGGAAAAACCCGCTTCGGGTTTTAAAAAGTGTTCTAAGTGTGGCGGTACCATCTCCGTCACCGACATCCATGAGTGGTGCCTCAAATGTTTAGGTCCTGACCACTCTATTTCAGAGTGTGTTGCCTGTGGGATGATGTCAAAAAGGGGCCGGCAAAACCGAGCTGCTAAGCTTAGCACCCTTTTTCCCTCCGATGCAGCCTCCAATGCATCGACGTCTTCCAGGGCTTCATCTTCCTCCCATGGATCTCAGGTAACTAAACATAAATCTAGCCGGTCCTCAAAGGGTAGATCTCCTTCTAAATATCGAGATGCCTCTGGCGTTGCCCTTGAGGGACTTTCACCGGTAAAATTGCCCCGGCGGGAGGCTTCAGCTTCCAAAGCACTAACGGGGCTCCAGGATGTTCTCGAGGCTTCAACCTCGGCAGAACTACTAGTGCCATGCTCTGGGGTTCCGGCCGCTTTATCCGGCACCGATGCCCAAGCATCGGCAGCGTCGATAGACCATAGATTCTTGACTGTTGAACGCAGTCTGGCGGCTCTTCTCACAGCCTCGATGCCCCTGAAACCGCTTCAGGCAATTCAACCGGTACCGGTACCGACTGCATCGACATCGGCAGGTATTCTACCAGGGCCGAGTCATGCGTCTCTATCCGGCATCGACAAGTCGGTACCGGACCACTCCGATGCTGACTTTGATCGGTACCGTGCCTTGCACGATCACCCGGATCGGAGATACTTCGAATCCTCTGAGTCTGAAGATTCTGAAAGCTCTGTCGATACGAGTACTTCTTCCCGAGGATTCCTCTTCTCCTCAGTGTAGGATGTCTCCACCAGAGGATATTTATTTATTTATTTAACACTCATTTTTATACCGCATCTTCCAGAGATCAGTTGCGGTGTACAAATAACAATTAACAAAGCTAAGTTTGTTTTACATAGAACATCTTAATTTTACATAGAACATCTTAAAATATCATAAATTAAACAAAGAGAGTTTACACTGGAACCATGTGAAAACAATTTAACTAACAAAGTGTAGTGTCTATATACATAAGACAGTACATAACTGATACAACTATATACATGCGTAGGTATTAGGGCATAAGAGATAGGATCGTCATTTCGTTAGAGCTGTGTGTTGTCCATTTAGGTGGGAGGATTGTGCTTTAAGTGGTCAGTTACCTGATTAGCCTTTATCTAAGTTGAGTGCAAGGTTTTCCATGGTATTGTAGTGTTTAGTGAATAGATAAGTTTTTAATTTTTTGCGGAATTCCATGATCTCTGTTAGTGAACGTAGATTCTCTGGTAGGGAAGTCCAGATAGTTGGGGCTATATGTGAGAAGGCTCTATTGTTGGTTAATTTGTGTGCTTTTATGAAGTCCTTCGGAATCTTTAGTTTATTTAACTGTTCTTTTCTGTTAGTAGGCTTAGGTGTTTCTTTGCATATTAGATTACATAGTGTAGTCGGCGCCATGTCGTTTAATGCTTTAAATGAGGTGGTTATTGTTTTATATATTATCCTGCTTTGTATTGGTAACCAGTGAAGCGATGCAAGTATTGGTGTTATGTGTTGGAGTGAACTTATTTTTAGTATAATTCTTGCTGTTGCATTTTGGGCTAGTTGAATTCTTTTAATGTTCTGTTTTGAAATGCCTATAAGTATTAGGTTGGCGAAATCAAAGTGAGGGGTTATGATAGCTTGTGTTATATTAATGAAATCTTGTACAAATACAAGCGGGCGTAGTTGTTTGAGAATTTTAAGTTTGAAATAGATTTTCTTTATAGTGTTTCTAATGTGGGTTTCCATTGTAAGGTGTGTATCTAGGATAACACCTAGATATCTTATTTCATTTTTTATTTTAATTTCTTGATCTTGTAGTGTTATATGGGTTGGGGGGATAAATGATTGATTTTTGGTTACGACTAGGACTTCGGTTTTGGCATGGTTTATGTGGAGGTTTTGAGATTTTAGCCAAATTGTGATTTCATTATAGCAGTCTGAGAGGAGTTGTAACGGTATGTTAGGGATTGTAAATGGAATGTACATCATAATATCGTCTGCATAGAGGTGATATTGTACTCCAAATTTTTTAAAGATATTGCAAACCGGTTTTATGTAAATGTTAAAAAGTAGGGCTGATAGTGCAGATCCTTGTGGTAGACCTATTTCTTGGTTATATGTAGTTGAAGTTTGATTACCTATTCGTACATTTTGTGTTCTGTTGTTTAAATAGGAAGTGAACCAATTATGTACTGTGGAGTTTATGCCTATCTGTCTTAAGTTGCTGAGCATTATTGAGTGATGTACACTATCAAAGGCTGCTGATATGTCGATGAAGAGGAGGATGAACGCTTGTTTATGATTGTCGATTCCTCTTAGGAGAGTATCAATTAATACTGTTAGTAGTGTTTCTACTCCGTGGCGGGGCCGAAATCCATATTGTTGCTCGTCAAGCGGGTAAGATGTGTCTATGTATTCCTGTGTCTGTAATTGAACTACTTTTTCTATTATTTTGGCCAAAAATGGTATGCTAGAAATGGGCCTGTATGATGCTGGGCATGTTTTATCTAGTTTGCCATTCTTTAGGATTGGGCGTATTTGTGCATGTTTGAGTGATTGTGGGAGGTAGCCTTGGGATAATGAGAGGTTGACTATTGGGAGAATGAAGGATAGTAAGGTAGGCAGTGTGCTTTTTATCCATGACACTGGGCATGGGTCTAAATAAGAAGTTGTGGTATTGAGTCCAGATATGATAGTTTTTAATGTCGTTCTTGAAATGGGGTAAAAGTCTGACCATGCGTCAACAGATTGGTGAGAGTTGTTAATTGTATCAAAAGACATTTGAGGTTTTTTTGATTTGTTTTGGTAGTGATTAGCTAGTGTTTGTGCTGAGATGTCAGTGATTTCGTTGCTGGAAGTTTGAGCGTTATTGGTAAGGTTTCTGACAATAGAGAATAGTTCTCTAGGTCTGTTATATGATTTTGATAAGGTTGCAGCGTAGTAGTTTTTCTTTGTACTATCGAGTGTTTCTTTATATTTTAAGAGATGGTTATTGTATATTTCCTTATGTATAGTCAACTTAGATTTTCGCCATTTAATTTCGTTTTTTCTTAGTTCTTTTTTCATTTGTTTTAATGTGTTATTGAACCATGGTGTGCTGTTTGTTTTGGGGTGTGTCCTTTGTTTATTTGTGTGATTGATTTTGGCTGCATTATTGATGGTTTCATACCAGTTGTTGACAGCATCATCTAGATCTGATGTGGATGGTAAGAGGTGGGGGATTGTTGAATCGAGGAATTCCATTTCATTAAATTTTTTAAATTTTGATGTGGGGCCACTTAATGTATAGCTTTTGACATTGACAGTATGATATGTGATGTTTATATTGATAATATAATGATCAGACCAGGGTGTCTCTGTGAGTGCTATGGAATTTGGGTTGAATAGTTTGAAGAGTGAATCGGGGAGAAAGATCAGGTCTAGTGTTCCTCCTTTTATATGTGTTGCGGTATTTATTATTTGATGATAATCTATATCTGATAAGGCATCCATAAATAATTTGGAGTTTTGTGTTGATAGTGATGGTAGGTTGAAATCACCTAGCATGATTACAGGGTTTTGTTCAGTAGATGAGCTAAGGAGATCAATAAATGAGTCCAGGCAATCTGCACTTTGGTCTGGAGGTCTATAAATTAAGCAGATTTTCATGAGGCCGATTTTTATCAATAATGTGTCTATGTTATTAGAGATGTTTGATTGCATTGATTTGGCATTTAGTATCTTTTTTGTCATCATTAAGACTCCTCCGCCTTTTTTGTTGGATCTATGTTTGTAAAACAGGTCATAGTTTTCATTATCTAGTTGGTTTAGGTAGACTGTGTCCGTTTCAGAAAGCCAAGTCTCTGTGACACATAATATGTCTGGTTTAGAGTCTGTTATTAGATCATTAAATATAGGGAGTTTGTTTTTCATTGATCGTGCATTAATGAGGATGCATGATAGTGAGGATGTGTTTGAGCAGATTTCCTTGCAAATTTGGGGTGAGTTTGTTTGTTTTATGTGTATTAGTCTATGATAGTTTATTTTTGGATAGTTATTTGGGTGATTGTGTCCAATATGGTCGTCATATCGAGTATGTGAGTGTATTATAGGGATGGTCATGTAATTTTTGCTATTTAGACTTAGTGATAGGTTAATTATTATTATTGCCAAAAGTATACAGGTGTATGATATTCTTAGAAACATGATGTTGTAGTGTGGCATTTTCTGAATCTGATTCAGGGGTATGTTCGCCAATGTATCTGATTCAGTGGTGTGTTGAGTAGGGTAGTGATGTTGTGGTAATATCTATTGTGGTAATAGGTAATAAGTTACTGACAACAGTAGGAAGGACAGTTATTGACTAATGTAGAGATGTGAAATGGCTTACTCAGTATAACAATCAGCTGTTACATATTGGTAAGGTAGTAGAGGGATGAAATATAGGCTACTTCCATAAGTTAGCTGTGAGTTACTGACAACAGTAATATATTTAAGGTGAAACACAGATAGCAGTGATATTTCCAGATTGAGTTACTGACAACAGTAATAAATTCAGGGTGATTCACAAATGGCAGGAAAATATCTAAGAAGAATTACAGACGACTGTAATATATCTGAGACTTACTACTGACAACAGTATTAAGTCTGAGATGATTCGCAGGTAGCAGGAGTATATCTAAAGTGATCTACTGACAACAGTATTTTAGGTCTGGTGTAATTTAAATGTAATATTTAAATTGCTAAGACTTCTAAAACACAAGGCTAAATTCATACAGAATTATGTTAAGTTTTAAATGAATTAATATTGACAATAGTAAGGTGTTTTTGTATAATTAATACTGACTACTATGATCAATTTAAGCAGTATAATAAATAGTGCGTCTATGTAGAATAAGTTTTAGAATTGTTAGATATAGATGTTATTAAATTACCAAGGTGGCACAATAATGTCAAATGTTTAGTATAGTCCGGCAAACTTTAGCTATTCAAGTTAGGTCTGTTATGAGTAACAGTATTGTTGAGTATACTTGCAGCAAGTTGAAGGAGTGTCCAAACGGTGGTTCCCTGCGAGGATATGTCCTTTCAGGATTTTATCCGAGATGTGGCCCGAGGTCTTTCCATCACAGTGGCTCCTGAAAAAGAGCCTAGGGCAAAGGAATTAGACGTCCTACAATACCCTAAAGCTCCCAAGGAGGCAGCTACCTTACCTATTCATGAGATCTTGCATGATTTTTTGTTAAGGATGTGGGAAACACCTCGGACCACATCTCCTCATTCTTGAAGACTTGACACCATGTATCGAGTTCCTCCTTGTCCTGGCTTTCAGAAGACTCAATTACCACACCATTCCATGGTGGTGGAATCAGCCATGAGATGGATAAAGAGTGCAAAAAGGCATGCATCTAATACTCCAGGACGTGAGTGTAGGACTCTTGACGCCTTTGGACGACAATCCTTCCAGGCTTCCATGCTTTCTGCTAGGATCAGTTCCTATATCTTGTATATGGGAATGTTCCTTAAGGAAGTCACAGGAGACTTAGAACTTATGAGCCCTCTCCTTCCTGATGATAAAAGGCAAGATTATCTTGCTCTTGTTAAACATGCTCAGGATGTTTCCAGGTTTGTGAATCGTGCAGCCTTTGACTGCTTTGAATGCATAAGCAGAACCTCTGCTATTGCCATAGGTGCATGTAGAATTGCCTGGCTCCAGGCATCTGACTTGGAAATCTGGGTACAGGACAAACTGGGGAATATACCTTGCACAGGAGAGAATCTCTTTGGCAAGAATTGGCAGGAAAAAGCTAATGAGATAGATGCTGACAATATCACTTTGGATATTGGATTATCCAAATCTACAGCTGATCCTGCGAAGAAAAGATCCTCTAAGAAACCATTCTTCAGCAAGAAGAAAAAGTTTTATCCCTCCTATACCCAGCAGGGACATCATTTAGGTCAGTCTCCCCAAAAGGGACAGCAGCAACAACCTAGGCAACAAAGGAAACCAAAAGCAGCTAAGCCTCAACTGGCTCAGCAGACTCAGCCTCCACAGGGGCTTTGACTCCTGTCTAGAGAACTTTGCCTTCCTGGCCCTAAACGGCCCAGAACCCTCCACCATCCCAGGAAGGTTATGTCATTTTGCCCCCAGATGGTGTCAGATAATAGCAGAAAATTGGACTCTGTCTATTGTACGAGAGGGGTACAAGCTTCATTTCTTCAGCATGCCCCCTCCTACAATAGTAAGACAGTAAGACAGTTCAATTCTCAGACTGGTTAGGTCAAGAAGTCACTATGCTCCTTGCTCAAGGAGCAATAGAAGAAGTACCCATTCCCCAATGGGGTACAGGGTTTTGCTCCCCCTGTTTCCTTATTCCAAAGAAAACAGGCGGACACAGACCCATTCTAGACCTCAGAGAATTGAACAAATTCCTGTTCAGAGAAAAGTTCAAGATGATTTCTCTAGGAACTCTGCTGCCATACCTACGGAGTCAGGATTGGCTTTGTTCTCTAGATCTCAAGGATGCGTACACTCATGTTCTCATCCATCCAACTCACCGAAAGTTCCTTCGATTCCTGTTTCAAGGAAAGCACTACCAATACAGGGTTCTTCCTTTCGGCCTGGCCTCTGCACCAAGGGTGTTCACAAAATGCATGGCTGTGGTAGCAGCATTTCTCCGCACCCTGGGAATATATGTCTTCCCCTACTTAGACGACTGGCTCATTCGAGCCCGAGGCCAAGGTTGCGCTGTCTCGCACAATGCGCATCCTTCAGTATTTGGGACTTGTCATAAACTTCCCAAAGTCCAACCTTGCTCCCACTCAATTCCTAGAGTTTATAGGAGCTCTTCTGGATACCAGACAGACAAGGGCCTTCCTTCCACAGCCTCGCTGCCTTCGCATTGTACAGTTAGCTTCCCAAGCAGTGCTAAAACCTCACCTCACTGCTCGGGAAATGTTACAGTTGCCAGGCCACATGGCATCCACCGTGCATCTGGTTCCTTATGCTCGCCTCCATATGAGGGCAGCCCAGTGGACCTTATCCACTCAGTGGACTCAGGTGTCAGGTTGCCTGTTAGACAAAATAGCAAACTTAGATCTCCTTATTTTGTCCCTCCAATGGTGACAGTCACCCAAAAACCTTTTGGTGGGGTCTCCTTTTCAGCAAACCCCACCCCAAGCCACTCTAACAACAGATGCTTCACAGGTGGGTTGGGGAACCCACCTGCACAGCCTCTCTACCCAGGGTACCTGGACTCCACAAGAGGCCTATCTTCATATCAGCCTCCTGAAGCTCAGAGCAATCTTCCTTGCTCTTCGAGTATTTCACACCCAGCTCAGGGGCAAGAGAGAAGAGGCACGCACCCGATGTGCAACTCGCCGGCACACTAAACAGGTCTGGACCCTCACCAGACCTGCTTAGTGTGCCGGCGAGAAGACTTAAGGGGCGCATTTCGGCTATCTGCCGCTGCTAAAGTGGCGTTGGTAGGCAATGGCAGAGAGCCGAAATGCGCCCCTTAAGTCGTTGCGCCCTGTGTGGCCGCACCGCTCGCACAGGGCTCGGTACAGTCCTGCATATTCATATCACCAAACCAAAAGTAATTGTTTTTTTTTTTAAATCTTTATTTCTTGCACATTCAACATCATATTTCCCATGGTTTGCAAGGGATGAGCTTTGGCTGGGTGCTCCTCGTTCCACCGAAGCAGGCTCAGCAGCCAGGTTTTATTTCAGTGGAGTCGATGTGACCAGATTCTGCTTTTGGCAAACCTCAGGATAGAAGTTATCGTAGCCCCAAGCAAAGCTACTTCTCCACTGGCAGACTTTACAGTCATGGGTTCACATATGGCACTTGGTCATCTCTCAAAGACCTCCGAGAAGCCAACAATCTGCTGTTGCTGAGGAGCCAGAGTATAGTGGCCTTTGGAGATTTGGCTGATCCCTTACCCTTCTGTTTAGGAGCCATAAGGTAGAAAAAGAACATAGGAAGTCCTGCAGTGTGATAGAGAAGGCGCCACCATCTTGGCTCCTTCCCCAACAAGAATGAGGTTACAGTTTTTAAAACCAACATTGAAAATGTGTTTTTATCTGGAATACACCTAGTGTAGGGGCATAGGATGTTTGGAGGTGTGTGGTTTTTTTTTTTTGGTGGTTTTGAGGACTGCTATATTTTTGTGTAGGGAAAGAATCTGGAAATATTGTATATCTTGTAGACCTCTGATTGTGCTCCCTGTTGACTGGAGTTGTAATGAGGGAAGAATAATGATTTCATCAAATATGCATCAAAGGTAGAATGCTCAGAAGGATCTGGTTTGAACCACTGAATTCCTTTTTTGCTGATTAGTCTGCCATTGTTTTAGAAGTTGTTCTTGGGATGTAGTGTCAGAATATTTTAAGAGTATTTAATGGAAGTGATGTTCTGTTTTTATAGAGGTTGAAATGAACATAGAGGGCTTGGGTTTTTGAAAAAACACCCATACATGTACATAGTTGTAGTTGGCCATTATATATATTATACTACAGGCCAGAGTTTGTTGGAACTAATTTTATAATGATTTCCTGTGCTTGTTAATATGTACTAAACTTTTTAATATGTTTCTTGTTCTATATAAACTGCCCAGCGCACATTAAGAGTTGTGTTCTCTGTAAACCGCCTTGATTATGTGATAAAGCGGTATATAAAATCCTTAAATAAACGAATAAATAAAATAAAACAATGCTCCATCCTGGGAGAAAAATGCTGGTCATTCTAGTTGTAGAGGAAGCAACTCTGGAGGGAGTGGCCCTGCCACTAAACTGACCAGTTATTCTCTATGTGGACTGATTTTTAAGCCAATTCCAATCTTTGAGATCCACAGATAAGTCTTGTTTTTAGTATATGCACCGGGAATATCTGATAGATTTTCATATATTGAATCTGCAATGCATTTATTTTAAATGGTTTTGGGTACGCTGAAGAAAAAAAAAACATTCTCCAGGAACAAGTAGCCCTTACATATGGATGACGTTGGCACCGACAGAGCCCTCGTGGAAGCATCCACCCAGCTTTCAAAGAAAGCCTTTGGGAGATGTCACCATGCATGCGTGGTCCCCTTCCCGCCCAAGGGTGCCATCTTGCTCAGTCTCCTTTTTTCCGTGGAGCCCTTCAGACATTGTCTGACTTTCCCACGGAAAAAGTTGATTTTTTTTTTTTGTCCCGAGTTTCTCAGCTCACCTCTGGGATTGCACCGGTACCTTTCCCGCCCACCGACCTCGGTGCCTCGGCGTTGAGTTTCTGTCAAATTTTTGTAGCTTTTTCGTTCCTTTCTTTTTTGGTGCCTTTGCACCCTTTTTTCTCCCACTGGCAGGCCGGGAGGGTCTTTGACCTTGCAGGGGTAGTTTTTTTTCCCTCATGTCTACAAGTGGTTTTAAGAAGGTGCTCCAAAATTATGCCTTTGACTGACACACATGACTGCTGTCTTCGCTGCCTCGGGCTGGGCCACGACCCAGTGGCCTGCGGTCTCTGCAAAAGGATGTCCAGCAAGGCCCTGAAGAGCTGTAGCAGCAGCACAATAAGTTTTTCCCCGAGTTCCTGATGCCTCCTAAGGCCAGGGCCTCATCTGAGGCCCCGACATCTCAGGAGAAACACTCCAAACTAGAGCGTCATCGTGGGTCCTCGGAAACAGGATACCCCTCAAAGGAACTCAGGAAGAAGAAGAAACTCTCGAAGGCGGCGTTCTTTGATGGTTCCGACCAGCCGGAAGCCCCCCTGGCCAGGTCCTGCAGTCTGAGGCGTTCATCCGAGGCGTCAGAGAAGGAGAGACCTGCGAAGATCCCCCAGACAGAAGGACTTGGTCTCAGACCCCAGACACTATCTTGTTGAGGATTCCCCTTCAGGGGAACCGGCGGCAGGCCCGAGTCCCTTGGTGCCTCCGCCGAAGGCTGCGGAGCCTTCTGGTCTGGAGTTCAGAATGGCGGCCCTGTAGCAAAGTTTGTCTGCCTTCATGGACCTGCAGTGGGTGCTGTTGTCTGGCATGACCGGCTTCTCTGTCCTGACCACCGGGCACTCGACGTCCAAGACATCCCCGGAGGCCGAGCCGATCCGATCTTCGGTCGAGATCGTACTCTGAGTCCTGCTTGCTGGAATCTCGGTCATCCCCGGCAACCCTACTTGGGAACCAGCCATAGGGCATCAGGGCCCTCGAGGCCTGCTGAGCAGCCCTCCTATGAGGCCTGCATGGATTACTCCAAGTGGGAGATGGAGGAAGAGGAATCCCCCAATACCCGTCGCCACTGTGACGTCCCTTCGAAACCTCGAGCCTCGGAGGCGATCCCCATCCGAGGACATGGGCTTCCTGGACTTTGTCAAGGACATGTTCAAGGCCCTGGGGTTCCCGACCGAGTCGGAGGAGGACCCTCGAGCGTATAAGCTGGAGATTCTCCAGTACGAGGCCCCTCCACGGGAATTGCTTACGGTGCCCATTCCTCCCATCCTTGAACGGCTCATGCTCCACATATGGGAGACACATATGTGCCGGTAGTGAGAAGGTGACCTGACTCGATGTATTGGGTCCACCAGAACCCTGGTTTCCAGAAGTCACAACTGCTGCACAACTCCATGGTGGTGGAGTCGGCCATGCGTCGGCTGAAGAGCCCGAAGACGCACTCCTCGTTGCCCTTCGGCAGGGAGGCCTGCACCTTGGATGCCCTTGGCGGGAAGTGCTACCAGGGCTCGATGCTCATTTGCCTGGTCCAGGCCTACCAGCTGTACAAGGGCATGTACTTGAGAGACCTGGCGAAGTAACTCACCGAGTTCTCGACTGGTCTCTCCAAGGAACCTTTGCAGTGGTTCAAGAGCCTGGCCAAGGACATCCGTGAGTGCTCCAAATTTGTTTTGAGCGGCCTATGACTGGTTCAAGTTGGCGGCCTGGGTAGCTGTAGTGGGCATCGGCGCATGCCACCAGGCTTGGCTTCAGTCACCCGATCTCGAGCAGTGGGTTCAGGACAAATTGGTCGATGTCCCATGCCAAGGAGAGAACCTCTTCAGCAAACCCATGACCGACAAGGCTGCCGAGCTGGAGACAGAGTTCATGACGAGGACCAGGTTCTCTAAGAAGACCACTGCCCTCCCCGATGGAAGGGCTCGGGTAAAAAGTCCTTTTACCCGAGGAAGGGAGCTGCTTACCGGAACTACCCACCCTATCAGGCCTCCCCGGCTCCCCAAAAGGGTCAGCAGGCCATGGGCATGGCCTACATAAGCAGATGGCTCCAAAACCCCCAGACATCGTCTCTGGCCCAGCCAGAGGGAGCTTTTGACTCCTTAAGCATAGCCTCTCTACTCCAAGGAGACCAGCAGCCCACAGGGAAACGTCTGATCACCTATGCCCAAAGGTGGGGACCATCACCACCGATTCTTGGGCACTGGGAGGCCAGGGAGGGCTACCTCCTCCTTATTTTCCGGGAGAGCCCGTCAGGTCTCCCCTCCACCAGGACCTTCTCCTGAAGGAGTTGGCAGGTCTTCTCGAGGATAAAGCAGTGGAACTGGTGCCCCACCACCTCAAAGGCAAAGGGTTCTTCTTCTTCGCCTCCACTGGCTGTCCATCTCCTTCCGCTCTCAGTTCAAACTATTAACTCTGGTTCGTAGAGCCCTCCACAGTAGCACCCCTCAATACTTAGCAGATCTTATCACATTTCACACCCCCAGACATACCCCCCCCCTCGCTCATTCCATCTGAACCACCTTCATCTCCCTTCTCCCTCTCTTGCCCACCTCCAGTCCACCTGCTCATTTGCGTTCTTTTTCATTGTCCCAGCACTCTGGAACTCACTGCCCACTTCCCTCAGGTTGGAACCCCATCACATCACCTTCAAAAAGAACCTAAAAACCCACCTTTTTTTCCCTAGCCTATGACCTTCCTTCCCCTTTTGTTTGACCCACCTCCCCAACTATAATTGTTCTCTGCTCTCTGTCTTGTATGCCTATTTACTACCTCTGTCCTATTATTGATTTTAATTTCCTTTCACTTTCTGGCCTTGTGCCCACTTTCTAAGTTATTGTAAACTGAACCGCTCTGATTGTTAAAGTAGGGCAGTATATCAAATAAATAAACATAAACATACTCCAGATACTTCCTCGTCCCAAAGAGGATGGGGGGCCTAAGGTCCATCCTCGATCTGCGCAACCTCAACAAATTCCTGGTGAGGGAGAAGTTCAAGATGCTCTCCCTTGGAACATTGCTGCCATACCTCCAGCAGGGAGACTGGCTATGCTCCTTGGACCTCAAGGATGCTTATACTCACATCCTTATTCACCCCAACCGCAGGCAGTACCTGCGGTTCGTGGTTGGGAGCAGGCACTTTCAATACAGGGTGCTCCCCTTCGGCCTGGCTTCTGCCCCAAGGGTCTTCATAAAATGCCTGGCAGTCGTGACTGCCTCCCTCAGACTCCAGGGGGGTCTTCATGTTTCCCTACCTGGATGACTGGCTCATAAGGGGAGGCACAGAAGGTCACCGCATGCACCATCCAGATTCTGCAGCACTTGGACTTAGGGTAATTTATAACAAAGTCCTCACCTCCTCCCGACACAATGCCTGGAGTTCATCGGGGCAAAGCTTGACACCCTCCAGTCGAAGGCCTTCTTGCCCAAGGACCGGTCCGATCATCTCAGATCTCTAGCTCAAGACGTTCAGCACCGTTCCTCGGTGCCTGCCCGGCATCTTCTGCGCCTCCACAGTCCACGTCGCCCCAGACGCTTGCTTCCATATGAGGGTGGCGCAGTGGTGCCTCCGGAACTAGTGGTCTCAGGCCACAGGCCATCTCCAAGACAGAGTCTCGTTAACCCACCAGTTGGCGGATTCCCTGGTCTTGTGGCAGTCACCCCAGCACTTAGAAGCGGGCATGCCCTTCCAGGCTCCAAGCCACTCGAGGGTCCTCACAACAGACGCTTCCCTGCTCGGCTGGGGAGCCCAATGCGGAAGTCTCTGCACTCGGGGCAACTGGTCGCCAGACGAGAGCACCCAGCAGATCAACCTCCTGGAGCTCCGAGCCATACACCTTGCCCTGAGGGTTTTTTGTCACCACCTGCGTGGAAGGAAGTCCAAAAAACTGCCAGCATGGTTTAAAGGTGAGGTCAGAGAGGCTGTTGTTGCCAAAAAAGCATCTTTCAGGAAATGGAAAAAAGAGCCAAACGACGAAACCTGGAAACAGCACAAGCACTGGCAAGTCAAATGCAAGGCATTGATAAGGCAGGCAAAAAGAGAATTTGAGAAGAAGCTTGCTGCGGAAGCAAAAACGCGAAATAAAGACCTTTTCAAGTACATTCGTAGCAAAAAACCTGTGAGAGAGTTAGTTGGTCCATTAGATGATAAAGGGGTTAAAGGAGCACTAAGAGGCGACAAGGCGATAGCGGAGAGACTGAATGAATTCTTTGCTTCGGTCTTTACTGAGGAAGATGTAGGGATGTTACCCATGACTGAAGTGGTATTTAAAGGTGCGGAAGAATTGAAGGAAATATCGATACATCGGGAAGATGTCTTACAACTATTAGATAAACTGAAGAGTAGCAAATCACCTGGGCCGGATGGTATACATCCAAGGGTGTTGAAAGAACTGAAATATGAGATTGCAGACCTGCTATAGTAATCTGTGAACTATCATTAAAATCATCTCTAATACCTGAAGATTGGAGGATCGCCAATGTAACACCAATTTTTAAAAAGGGTTCCAGGGGTGATCCGGGAAACTACAGACCGGTGAGCCTGACGTCAGTACCGGGAAAAATGGTAGAAACCATCATAAAGAATAAAATTACTCAGCATGTAGATAGTCACAACCTAATGGGAGACAGCCAACATGGCTTTAGACAAGGAAGATCTTGTCTTACTAATCTGTTATGTTTTTTTGAAGGAGTGAATAAACAGGTGGACAAAGGTGAGTCGGTTGATATTGTGTATCTGGACTTTCAGAAAGCCTTTGACAAGGTCCCTCATCAGAGACTTTTGGCAAAACTAAAGAGTCATGGGATAGGAGGCAGTGTACTATTGTGGATCAGGAACTGGTTAAAAGATAGAAAGCAGAGGGTAGGGCTAAATGGCCAATTTTCCCAATGGAGAAAGGTGAATAGTGGTGTACCCCAGGGATCTGTGCTGGGTCCGCTGCTTTTTGACATATTCATAAATGACCTGGAAAATGGAATAACGAGTGAGGTTATCAAATTTGCAGATGACACAAAACTATTTAAAGTTGTTAAAACCCAAGAGGATTGTGAAAAATTGCAAGAGGATCTTGATAAATTGGAAGACTGGGCATCAAAATGGCAGATGAAATTTAATGTGGACAAGTGCAAGGTTATGCACCTAGGGAAGAACAACCCAAACTATGGTTACACGATGCAAGGTTCCACATTAGGAACCACCACCCAGGAAAAAGATTTAGGCTTCATTGTGGATACCATGTTAAAACCCTCAGCCCAGTGTGCAGCGGCGGCCAAGAGAGCAAATAGAATGCTAGGTATTATAAGGAAAGGAATGGAAAATAAAACAAAAGATATTATAATGCCTCTATATCGTTCCATGTTGAGACCGCACCTTGAATATTGTGTGCAATTCTGGTCGCCGTATCTTAAAAAGGATATAGCGATTTTAGAAAAGGTACAGAGAAGAGCCACCAAAATGGTAAAGGGGATGGAAGGATACTCCTATGAAGAAAGGCTAAAAAGGTTAGGGCTCTTTAACCTGGAAAAGAGACGGCTGAGGGGAGATATGATAGAAGTCTATAAATTAATGAACGGAGTGTAACGGGTAAACGTAGATCGATTGTTTACCTTATCAGAATATTGAAAGACTAGGGGACATGCAATGAAGCTACAGGGTAAACTATTTAAGACTAATAAAAGAAAATATTTTTTCACTCAACTTGTAATCAAACTCTGGAATTTGTTACCGGAGGATTTAGTAAAGGCTGTTAGTGTAGCTGGGTTTAAAAAAGGTTTGGACAAGTTCCTGGAGGAAAGGTCCATAAACCATTATTAAGAAGTGACCGAAGATATCAATGCTTGACCCAGTACAAGCATTGTGGAACTTGTGTCTCTTGGGGAAACTGCTAGGTACATATGACCTAGATTGGCCACTGTTGGAAACAGAATACTGGGCTTGATGGACCTTGGTCTGACCCAGTATGGCATATCTTATGTTCTTATGCATGCAGAATTGCTTGGCTCCAAGCTTCTGATCTAGAATCTTGGGTCCAGGATGGCTTGGGAAATCTTTCCTGTACAGGAGAGAACCTGTTTGGCAAAGATTGGCAAATAAAAGCCACTCAAATAGATGCAGAAAATTCTGCTTTGGATAGACTTTCAAAGTCAACCTCCATTCCTGCCAAGAAAAAACCTTTCAAGAAGTCTTTTTTCCTCAAGAAAGGCAGATTCCATCCTGCTTCTGGCCAACAATCATCTACAGGTCGTTTTGCTGCTAAGCGTCAGCAACCTAAACAAGCCAGGCCTAAGCCTACAGGGGCTGCTGCAACTCAGCAGACTCAGCCTCCTCAGGGCTTTTGACTTGATACTAGAGAACTTAGCCTTTCTGGCTCTGAAACAGCCAGAGCCTCTCACCATTCCAGGAAGGTTAGCTCATTTTCCTCCCAGATGGAAGCAAATTACAACAGAGCAGTGGACCCTCTCCATCATAAGGGAGGGCTACAAACTTCATTTCTCAAACCTTCCTCCTCACACCATGGTGAGACATTTCAATTCTCCAACATCACTCCTCGACCTTCTAGGTTAGGAGGTGGCTGCCCTTCTTGCCCAAGGGGCAATAGAAGAAGTACCTCTTCTTCAACAAGGGTCAGGGTTTTACTCCCCCTACTTTCTGATCCCAAAGAAAACAGGGGGCTACAGACCCATATTAGATCTAAGAGAATTGAACAAATTTCTATGCAAGGAGAAATTCAAGATGCTTTCTCTTGGCACTCTCCTTCCATACCTTCAGAGTCAGGATTGGCTTTGTTCTCTAGATCTCAAGGATGCGTACACCCATGTCCTCGTCCATCCATCTATCTCACTGAAGGTTCCTCCGTTTCCTTTTCCAAGGAAAGCATTACCAATACACGATGCTTCCCTTCGGTCTGGCCTCTGCTCCAAGAGTGTTCACCAAATACATGGCAGTAGTAGCTGCATTTCTACGCACTCTGGGAATATTTGTATTCCCATACCTGGACGACTGGCTCATCCGAGCTCCATCTCAGTCAGAGGCCCAGGCTTCCCTGGACTGCACAAGGCGCATTCTGCAGTATCTGGGACTTGTGGTAAACCTCCCAAAGTCCCAGCTCACCTCTACTCAGTCCCTAGAGTTCATAGGGGCCTGGCTAGATACTACCACTGCAAGGGCCTATCTTCCTCAGGCCCGTTGCCTACGCCTAGTGCAGTTAGCCTCCCAGATTCAGTCAAAGAGCCATTTAACTGCCCGGGAGATGCTACAACTCCTAGGCCACATGGCATCCACAGTGCATGTGGTCCCCTATGCTCGCCTTCATATGAGAGCAGCTCAATGGACTTTGTCCACCCAGTGGACTCAAGCATCAGGGGGTCTGTCAGACAAAATAGCATCCTCCAGGTGCCTCTTTTGGTCTCTCCAGTGGTGGAAGTCCACCCAAAATCTGTTGCTGGGGTCCCCCTTCCAACAGTTGTTGCCCCAAGCAACCCTCACAACAGATGCCTCCCCAACAGGTTGGGGAGCTCATATACAAGACCTCTCCACTCAGGGCACTTGGTCTCCATAGGAGACCTCTCTACATATCAACCACTTGGAGCTCCGAGCAGTTTTTCTAGCTCTCAAGGTCTTCCATACCCTGCTCAGTTACAAGACAGTCCTCATTCATACGGACAATCAGGTAGCCATGTTTTACATAAACAAGCAAGGAGGAACTGGCTCTCTGTCGCTTTGCAACGAAGTTTTAAGATTGTGGGCCTTCGCCAGAGAGCATCAAATCCATCTCCTGGCCGTATACCTTCCAGGAATCCAAAACTCTTGGGCAGACAGACTCAGTCGAGTTCTGCTTCCACACGAATGGTCCCTGCACATAGACCAGGTACTCAGAATCTTTCAGGAGTGGGGAACCCCGGACATAGACCTCTTTGCAAGTCCGTGGAATGCCAAACTTCCCCGGTTCTGTTCCAGAATTCCGTGTCAGGGAGTTCAGGCCAAGGATGCCTTCCTCCTTCACTGGGGTCAAGACTTCCTGTATGCCTTTCCACCCATTCCCTTAATTCCCAAGACTCTGTTCAAGCTCCAGAGGGATCAAGGATCTATGATCCTCATAGCTCCACGCTGGCCACGCCAAGTGTGGTACCCTCTACTTCTGCATCTCTCTCAAGCTCCCTCCCTAGAATTGGGAGCTGCTCCAGACCTCCTGTCCCAGGAGAAGGGGACTTTGTGGCACCCAAACCCCAAATCCCTTCACCTCAGGGTTTGGTTGCTGAAGGCTTAGACCTTCAAGGTTGGAATCTTTCTCAGCAGGTGAAGGATATCCTCCATGCTTCCAGAAAACCTTCTACTAGACGTTCCTATGCTTTTAAATGGAAAAGGTTTTCCATTTGTTGTGCTGAGAAGGGTCTTGACCCTCTAGCACTACCTTTGAATTCTCTATTGGAATATCTCCTGCAATGCAGGCCTCAAGACGAATTCAGTAAGAGTCCATTTGAGTGCTATTGCAGCATCCCTTAAGCCTCTCAATGGACAGCCTATTTCCTCTCATCCTCTTATTGCAAGATTCATGAGAGGCCTAGCTTTAACTAAACCTCCCATTAGGCCTCCTCCGGTGGCTTGGGACTTAAATCTGGTTCTTGGTCAGCTTATGAAGCCGCCCTTTGAACCCTTAGCCACCACCTCCTTGAAATTTCTTTCCTGGAAGGTTATTTTCCTCATTGCAGTCACCTCAGCTCGCCGCATCAGTGAACTGCAGGCCTTAGTGGCTAATCCACCTTATAGAAGGTTCCATCATGATAAGGTAGTCCTTAGGACCAATCCACACTTTATGCCTAAAGTGGTCTCACCTTTTCATCTTAATCAGGAGGTGTATTTACCTGTCTTTTTTCCAGGTCCTCATGCATCAAGTGCAGAGAGGAATCTTCATACCCTGGATTGTAAGAGAGCTCTTGCCTTTTACTTACAAAGGACACAGCAACATAGAAAGTCTTCTCAACTCTTTGTTGCTTTTGATCCCTCTCATTTGGGACTTCCAGTCTCTAAGAGGACACTGTCCAATTGGATTGCTCAGTGTATTTCTTTCGCCTACCAGAGTAAGAACCTTTCTCTGGAGGGCCATGTCACGGCTCATAATGTGAGGGCCATGGCCACCTCTATGGCTCATCTAAATTCTGTGTCCATCGACCAGATCTGTTGAGCGGCCACCTGGGCCTCGGTTCATACCTTCACAGCCCATTACTGTTTGGACAAGGACTCCCGCTGGGATGCCTTGTTTGGTCAGGCTGTTCTCAAACACCTGTTCCATGCTTAATCAACTCCTACCCTCCTTCCCTGGATGGATGCCTGAGATCCATAGGAGTAGATAGAGCCCTTCTCAGGGTCTCACAACCTTGGGGATCTCCCAGGCATCTCTAGCTAGGGAGTCCCCATATGTGAAGACTCATTCCTGCTTGTTCCTGGAGATAGCACAGTTACTTACCTGTAACAGGTGATCTCTGGGAACAGCAGGAATAAGTCTTCACAACCCACCCACCTCCCCTAGGAGTTGTATCTCTCTATCTATCTTTCCTTTCCTCTCTTTCTTTGTCTCAGCTTTGAAACTCGAACTGGGGAGAGGCGGTTAGGAAAGGCGGGAAGGCAGTGCGCAGGCGCTGTGGGATGCTCCCAAAAGCTTTCCTTTTTGCGAAGCTGGGGAGCGTTCCCGCGCAGGCTCCGTCGGTACTGACGTACCCATATGTGAAGACTTATTCCTGCTGTTCCCAGAGATCACCTGTTACAGGTAAGTAACTTTGCTTTCCCTGTTCCCCAAAGGGCTCACAATCTAAGCGTACCTGAGCCAATGGAGGGTTAAGTGGCTTGCCCAAGTCCACAAGGAGTGACCATGGGACTAGAGACCCCAGTCCCTTCAGCCTGTGGTTACTTGTCCCTATTTGGGAATTGAACCCCTGGCCCCTCCGGCTTGAAGTAGCGTGTCCCAACCACTGAGTCACTCTTTCCCCCTTTTCCTTATGCCCCCCTCCAAGCTTTTATCTGCTCCTTGCCTTCTCCTCCCCTCCCAAGCATTCATCCTCTCCTCATTACCTGCCTTTTCCCATTATTCACCCACACCAAGTGACAGTTTTGGAAAGGGTCTCCAGAATGAAAGGGTGGGGGTGGTGGTATTACTGCAGATGATCCCAGGAGCTGATGAAAATGGATCCCCTAATTCCTTGGGCCCCCCCTTCATGGCAGGTACTGCATGGGAGGAATTTATACCTCCATGCAGTACCTGCTCCTCTGTAGCCCCCTCCATCTTTTATCCTTGCAACAGGGAGGGTGGGGAGAGGGTTGGAATGGAGAGCATGTGCTCTTTACTACTGACTGCCACCTCGGGTGAAAGTAAGGAGAGAGGGGAATCGGCAGCTTCTTTCCATTTCCGATCCGGATGCTATTGTCCCTTGATCTGCTTGCTGGGTATTTGAAACAGCCGGTGAGCAGTGAGAGAAGCAGTTCAAACCATTTTCTACTGCCAATTTTAAGCTTGTGACTGCAGCCAGATAAACTCAAAAAAAAAAAAAAAAAAAGCCCTCGACAAAGAAAACCTCTGACTGGGCCAGCTGAATACCAGCCAGTTGGCAACCTTAGCATCTCTGTATAATTGTGTACCAATAAGCAGCCCCATATCCGGTTAAAGCTCTAAAGCAGTTTGGTTGAAGGCATTTGGGTGTACTCTGCACCTGACAAAGAAAAACGTTGTGTATGTCGCAGCTTATGCAGGACACTTAACAAGCCAATGATGACTTTCTCCCTACAACACCTGATTCATGTATGATGCATCTTCATGAAGGACCTCAACAGAGATGGTAACGGGTACCATTTAATCAGAGCCACAGTCCAGCAACAAAAATTGGCAAACTGGAGCCAGAGACTAATCGAGAATGGACTCCGTAGATAACCTTGCTGCAGCACTACGGAGGGAATGGGGCAGAACCTGCACATTTTACATTTTATGTCTTTGAATGTGCACAGAAGGTGAATCTAACTCAGAAGGAAAAGAAAAAGGTCAATATTCAAATGCTGCAGTCAGCTTTTTTGTGTTTTTTTTAATGCTATCAGTGGCATTGAAATACCTTTCTTATATTCAGCACTGCTACCCTATAACGAACAGCATGGAATATACATGGAAAGCAGTGACCGCCACCAGCTCTGTAGATAGTGTTGATATTAAGCCATGTCCATACAGCTTGGCAGTTCAGTTTGGATAGACTTTTTGCTTAGATTTTAAAGATGCACACCATTTTTAAATTTTAGGGATAGGAATACTCGCCCTCTTTCTCACAGCAAATCACAATTAACTTATTTTCTGGAAACTGGCCTAGCAAGGACCATATTAAGTTAGGACTCACTTGTGTCCAGTCACAATAATAGTTATGCTGATTTGAAAATGCCTGGATGAAGAATGACACTATATTAGAAGTTACTCCATACAAACAGTAATCAATGTTTTGAAAAGAATCATCCTTGCACTTGCAGTGCTATTGATGTATCTTACTTTCAGACCCTCCTGAAGAAACTCCTGTTCGGAGTGAAACGCTTGAGAGGTGCCGAGGGAGGCGTAGAGGAAAACGATTAAGATAAGAGTTTTACATTTCAATAGTGCCTGACACAAAGGTGGTGGAGAGTTGGCGATTCAAATACAAAAAACACTCCCAATTTAGTCATTGATGCTATGAAGCGCTGATGTTTATTTGACACATCTGGAGCGCTGTTTGGTCTGAGACTTTTTTTGGGAGTAGAAAAATAGAAGAATAAGAAAAGGAGTAATTTCCTATGATATTTTAGTAGTACAGTTTCTTCACAACCTGATTCTTTTCAAAACATTGATTACTGTTTGTATGGAGTAACTTCTAATATAGTGTGATTCTACTATACTCCGTGAAGACCGTATCTAATCTTGTACAGATATACATATGGATGAAGAATGATGCTGTTATTGTATGAAGTGAAATTGAAGCAGATATCTAAACGCGCCAAGCATGGTGATGCTGAAAGAACTCCAGGAGAAAGTTATTTAAGGGTACAGATTGAGGGAAGGCTATAAGAAAATTTGTGTGGCATTGTCAGGTTCATATATTGTGAAGTGGAAGCAGTTTGGCACCACTAAGACGCTGCCTCAGTTGGACCATCCCTCAAAAGCCTGTAGGGAAACTACTGAGGAAAGTCACTGTGGGGCCTAAAACTACTTGAAAAGAGCTAGATAGGTTTCTGGCTGAGACTGGGGAAATGTTGACTCTTAACAATTTTAGGATATCTCCACAGCATGCCCTATATGGGAGGGTGCCAAGAAGGAAGCCATTGCTGAAGGAAAGTCATACGATGTGCCACACAACATTTGCAAAGAAATACTTAGGGCACGTCACACAAATGTTGGAGAAACTTTATGCTCTGTGATTAAATTTCTCCATGCTAAGTGATATGTGAAGTTATGTGGTGTAGAGGTATGTTGCCTAGTAGTCGGAGCGGCAGGCTGGAACCAGGAAAGCCAGCGGATGGAGAAATAACCACGCTACCTGAATTGTAACTCTCCTTCAAGTTACTGCTGGAAAGGCGTGAACTAAATACAAATAAATATGTGTAGCGTAGAAGACAGAATATCTCCCTGTTAACATCTTCCCAGCAGTACGACATGCTGGAAGTAGCATTATGTCGTGGGGCTGCGGGGAGGCTTGTGAAGATCAAGGGAAATATGGATGGCGCAAAGTGTGTGCAGTTCCTGGAAGAAAACCTGTCTTGGCAGTTTTCCATAGTGCTGGGACTAGGCAAAAGGTTAAACGTCCAGCAGGACAATGACTCTTATGCACAAAGCTAAAACGAGAATAAGTGAGTGGCTCAGCAGGAAGAAAGTGAATATCCTCAAGTGACCCAGCCAAACCCAGACTTGAATCTAATAGAAAATCTGCAGCAAGACTTGATGACTGCAGTCCACAGAGGATCTCCAGCAAACCTGAATGAGCTTAAGCTGTTTTACCAAGAAAGGACAAAAGCTGCACCAGCCCGCTGGACACTTTTCCTAAATGACTGATGACCGCTGTTGCTGCAGAAGGTTGACTCTCTCCAAAGTAGTTTGTCAAAGCATGGGAGGACTTACACAATCAAGATTTTTTGGTTGCTTATTCTTGATTACTTTTTGAATAGTTCTGTAATTGTTCTTTCACATTGTAACAAACTTAGATGCTTTTTGAACTGTATTTTTTTAGATAGCAAAAAATGAAGAATGAACAAATGTGTGAAGGCTTTTACAAGGAACAGCTTAAAGAAACTGACCTGTTTTGTGGTGGTCTGGAAGTGGGAAAGGGTTCTTTGACAAAATGTATAGCACAGAGCTCTGGTAGTCCTGTTGCCCCCCTCCCTCTCCCTGGAGAAAACTTTACACACCTTCCTCTCTCTTCTCAACTACAAACACATAGATGCCTCACTCCAAGACACTGCACCCAATCACTCACTACTCATACAGTCACACACATTCCCCCCTAAACCAACTGAAATCACGCATACCCCCCTTGACCTCATTACTCACATGCATACGCTTGCACCTACAAACATCAAGTACCCACTGAAAAACCTCCTCTCACCCCTACCTGCTTTTCTTCAGCCATGCATTCCATCCACCAACTATACTCACCATTTTTAATTTGTGTCATGCTTTTAGCTTCCACTTTGCAATTTTTATATTTATCAGCACTTAACAAATAAAACTGCAAGCACCAACTCTTGCACAGAAAATGGAAACATTTCAAAGAAAATAATACCAAACAATGGGGCATGACCGTGCCCATACGCCACCATTAATTCAAAGGAAAAACTGGTCTCTCTCCATTCCCTTCAAAACTGACTCTACAGTAAGAGGGGCACTCCTCATAAGAAATACAAAAGGGACATTAATAATTGGAAATCCATCATATGGAAAAGCATGCAAACATTTATCCCCTAAAGAAATCAGCCGGAGTCTTCAAGCAAGGCTCCAGTAGTCGCCACAACTGATGCTTAATGAGCAAATGTATTCAAGAAATTCTCTCAAATGTTTAGGATCATAGAAAATATATACTGTATCACACACAAACAATTCTACAGGAACAAGCAGGAAGTCAGCTCTCACGTATGGGTGATGTCTGTGCCGACGGAGCTCTTAAAGGATCTCCCCAGCTTTCAAAGAAAGCCTTTGGGAGATGCCACCATGGTCAGTGCCATCTTGGTCCGTATCCTTTTTTTCCGCAGAGCCCAACAGACTTCTCTTTTTCCCTATCTGGTTGCGACCGATACCTTTCCTGCTTCTGAGTGTGCTTGCCCCGGTATTGCGTCCCGGAACTGTACTAGGTTTTTTTCCCCAGCGCAATTTGCACCTTTTTCCATCCGCTGGCTGCTCAGATGGTCTTCAACCTCGCCGGGGTACTTTTTCCCCCAATAGCCAGCGAGTACAAAAAGTGTGATTGGTGCGCAACATGTCTCTTAACGATTCACAAGATTGATGCCTCCAGATTGTAGGGGTCGACCTCGACCTGGAGGTCTGCTCCCTCTGTAAAAAGATGTCCGCAAAGGCCATCCAGCGTCATCAGCAGAAGCAGGGCGATAGCTTCCACAGGTCAGACTCTACCCCGGTATCCCCGGAAACCTCCCAATCTAAGGCCCTGCATGGGTCCTCGGTCATGTAATGTCCCCGTGGTGCCCGACCAGGACCTGCAGAAACTCTGACAAGGGTTCCCCGCAGCAGGAACACAAAACGAAGAAGAAATCTTCAAGGACCTCATCCCAGGACTCGGACACACCGGGCAAATCCTGCGCCAGGTCCCGCAGCTCACAAAGGGAACTCGATGAGTCTGAGCGGGATCGGCTGGCCAAAGTTCCGTGAATGGACACAGAGGTTTCTGGCAACATGTTCCAGACCCCCGAGGCCTGTCTCATCGAGGACTCCCTCTCCTCATTGACGCCAGACCCAATGACCCCTGTATCCGCGTCGAAGGCTGTACATCCTGAGTGAGAAACCAGGATGATGGGGCTGGAGCGTAATCTTGCTGCCTTCTTCGCCAAGCAGCAGGTGCTGATGCCCAACACCACTAGTGTTCCTACCGAGAAAGTGGGGACCTCGTCACAGAGGACTCCCCCGATTTCCGAATCGATCCTCATAAGCCTGAAACCTTGAGTCGATCCTCAGCAAGAGTCTTTGTCTCGATCTTGCTCCTGCTTCTCGGGAACGAGACCCTCCCCAGCGAGCACTCTTGGCTCCGGTCATGTAGCCGTCATGGGCCACTGGGTCCCCAACCCGGGTCCTGCACCACAGGCCCAGTCTGCTGCAAAGTCCTCCACTGACCACTTCGACTGGGAGTCCGAGGACGAGGTATCCCTGAAGACGCGGAAATACTATGACCTCCCATTGGACCCATCTCCCCTGACATCACGGCATCTGTCCTTGCCAGAGGACACATCATTTCTCGAGTTTGTCCAGGATATATCAAAGGCTTTGTCCTTCAACACAGAGTTGGAGGAAGATCCTTGTACGGAGGAACTCTAAATCCTCCAATACAAGGCCCCACCCAAGAAGGCCCTGATGGCTCCTCTCCTCACCATCCTCGAGCGGCAACTTCGCATGTGGGAGATACCGGAGTCTGTACCCATAGTTAGCCAACACTTGGACACCATGTACTGAGTTCAGTGGGGCCCTGGCTTCTATAAGTTGCAACTGCCACACACCTCCATGGTGGTGGAGTTAACTTTGCGCCAGCAGAAGAGCCAGAAGACATATTCCTCTGTGTCCCCGGGTAGGGAGACCTGTGCCTTGACGCCTTGGCCACAAATGCTACCAGGGCTCGATGCTGACCTGCTGAATACAAGCCTCCCAACTGTATATTGGCATGTATCTTTGGGACCTGAGAAAAGAAGTCGCAGGTTTTTCAGCGTGCCTCGGAAGGTATCTCCTCCAGCGTTTCCAAGCCCTCACGAAGTGCGTCGGGGAGTTCTTGAAGTATGTCTCGAGCTGCCTATGATGGCTTTGAGTCAAATGCGAGGGTAGCTGCTGTGGGTATCTGCGCACAATACCGGGCCTGGCTCCAGGTGTCAGACCTTGAGCAGTGGGTCCAGGAGAAAGCTCCTCGACGTCCTCTGCCTCAGTGAAAACTTGTTCAGTAAGCCAATGGAGAAGAAAGCAGTGGAGATCGAGGCACAGTACCTCATGAGTACTCTGCTGTCCAGGAAGACTTCCACCCTCCCTAAGAAGAAACCACTGGGGAAGAGGCTCCCATTTCAGAGAAAGGGCCAACCTTACCGAGGCTACCCCACCCCAGACACCACAGCAGGGTCACCAGAGCAAGAGAGCAGGCCAGGGCCCTCACAAGCCTAAGGGGTCCAAGCCCCAGACCCTGGCTCCTGCCCAGCCCAGGATGGGTTTTTGACTCCCTGAGCATAGACTCTCCACCTTTGTGGGAGCAGCTACCAACAGGGGGGTATCTGGTACACTTTGCCCATTGGTGGCCTGCTATTACCACTGATGCTTGGGCACTTCAAGTAATCATCGAAGGCTATCTCCTTCATCTGGACCAGATGCTGCCTCCTTTCATTCGAGGAGAGCCCTCTCGGACTCCCCCTGCACCAGATCCTGCTAATCTCCAGGAACAAGCAGGAATGAGTCTTCACATATGGGTATCGTCGGTACCGACGGAGCCTGCGCGGGAACGCTCCCCAGCGTCCAGTAAGAAAGCTTTTGGGAGCATCCCACAGCGCCTGCGCATTGCCTTCCCGCCTTTCCGAACCGCCTCTCTCCAGTTCTTCTTTTCCGCGAAGCCAGCAGGTCGTGTTGCTGTCACCGCAGAAGACGTTCTTTATTTTTTTCTTTATTTTTCTGTGTCGCATCTGCCTTCTACGTCAGACCGATACTGCCGGTCTTTTCTTTTCTTTCTTCTTTAAAAAAACAAAAACCTTTTCTTTATTCAGCTGTGCATTTTCATTTTGGGCCTTAGGCCTAAATATTTTCTCCTCATGGAGAAGCCCGCTTCCGAGTTCAAAAAGTGCACAAAATGTGACGGTACTATTTCTGTCACCGACACCCATGATTGGTGTTTGAAATGTTTGGGTCCTGACCATTCCATCACGGATTGTGTGTCCTGCACCATGATGTCTAAAAGAGGTTTGCAGAACCGAGCAGCCAAGCTCAGTACCCTGTTTCCCTCTGATGCAGCCTCGGTGGCATCGACGTCTTCCAGGGCTGCTTCTTCCTCCCATGGATCTCAGGTAACCAAACAAAAATCTAGCCGGTCCTCGAAGGGCAAATCTCCCTCTAAGCATCGAGATGCCTCCGGGCTTGTCCTCGAGGATTCCGCTCCGGCAAAATTACTCTGGCGGGAAGTTCCGGCTTCCAAAGCATTGTCTATGGGGTCACAGGTTGACATCGATGGCTTGGCCTCGACCGATCACCTGTTGCCGTGTTCTGGGGTACCGGTGGCCTCCACTGGTACCGACATCCAGACTTTGGTGGCGTCGATGGATCAGAAAATTCTGTCCATGCAGTGCACCCTTACGGCATTTATGCAGGCTTCAACGCCTCCGGTACCGCAACAATCTCCGTTGCCGGTACCGACCCTGGCACCGGCATCGTTTCTGGTGCCAGTACCGATTACATCGGCTTCGGTGTCGACTGCAACGGTACCCTGTCCTATGATGCCCATCGATACCGAACCGATACCGCTTAATCCCGATGTCGATCCCACTCGGTACGCGTATCGGGCTTTACAGGAGCATCCAGACAGGCGATACTTCGATTCCTCCGAAGACTCTGAGTCGGAGGCTTCTGTCGATGCACCGGTACTTCTTCCTTAGGAGTCTGCTTCTCCAAAACGAAGAATGTCTCCTCCAGAGGACTTGTCTTTTCAAGACTTCATTAGGGAAGTGGCTAGAGGCCTCTCCATCACAGTGGCTTCTGAGTCAGAGCCTAGAGCCAAGCAATTAGATATTTTGCAATATCCTAAGGCTCCTAAGGAAGCAGCTACCTTCCCTATTCATGAGATTCTTTATGATCTCATGTTGGGCATGTGGGAGACTCCTCTCACCACCTCTCCTCATTCTCGTAGGTTAGACACCATGTACCGTGTCCCTCCCTGTCCTGGTTTTCATAAGACTCAGCTTCCTCACCACTCTATTGTGGTTGAGTCTGCTATGAAGAAAATAGAGTGCAAAGAGACACTCATCTAACCCTCCAGGACGTGAATGTAGGACTCTAGATGCTTTTGGCCGAAGGATTTTCCAGGCCAATATGCTTGCTGCCAGAATCAACTCCTATAGTTTCTATATGGGGATGTTTCTAAAAGAAGTCACAGATCATCTGCAGACTTTAGCTCCTTTTATTTCAGAAGATAAAAGGCAGGATTTTCTCACTTGGCTCAAACATGCCCAAGATGTTTCCAAATTCTCCAACTGTGCAGCTTTTGACTCTTTTGAGTGTGTAAGCAGAGCCACGGCTATTGCCATAGGTGCACGCAGAATTGCTTGGTTACAAGCCTCTGATTTGGAACTCTGGGTCCAAGATGAGTTGGGAAACCTTCATTGTACAGGTGAAAACCTGTTTGGCAGGGATTGGCAAGCAAAGGCCACTCAGATGGATGCTGAGAACTCTGCTTTGGATTTACTTTCAAAGTCTACCTCTGCCCCTGTTAAGAAAAGACTGTTCAAAAAGACATCTTTTTCTAAAAAGGGAAGATATTATCCTGCTCATGGGCAGACATCTTCTGCAGGTCGTTTAGCTGCAAAGCGTCAGCAACCACCTAAACAGGCCAAGTCAAAGGCTGCCAGGCCTACCACAGCCCAGCAGCCTCAACCTCCTCAGGGCCTTTGACTTGCAACTAGAGAACTTAGCCTTTCTAGCGCTGGAAAAACCAGAGCCCCTCACCATTCCAGGAAGGTTGACTTACTTTGCTCCCAGATGGGAGCAAATCACAGCAGAGCAATGGACCCTCTCCATCATAAAGGAAGGGTACAAGCTTCATTTCTTAAGCCTTCCTCCTCACACCATGGTGAAACAGTTCAATTCTCCAATATCTCTCCTCAACCTTCTAGGTCAGGAGATTGCTACCGTTCTTGCCCAAGGGGCAATAGAAGAAGTACCTGTTCTTCAACAGGGCTCAGGATTCTACTCCCCTTATTTTCTTATCCCAAAGAAAACGGGGGGCTACAGACCCATATTAGATCTCAGAGAATTGAACAAGTTTCTATTCAAGGAGAAATTCAAAATGATTTCTCTAGGGGCTCTGCTTCCATACCTTCAGAGTCAGGACTGGCTTTGTTCTCTAGATCTCAAGGATGCGTACACCCATGTTCTCATCCATCCAACACACAGAAGGTTCCTTTTTCAAGGAAAGCACTACCAATACAGGGTGCTTCCTTTCGGTCTGGCCTCTGCACCAAGGGTGTTCACGAAATGCATGGCAGTAGTAGCTGCATTTCTCCACACTCTGGGAATATTCGTATTCCCATATCTGGACGACTGGCTCATTCGAGCCCCATCCCAGTCAGAGGCCCAGACTTGCCTAACCTGCACAATGCGTATCCTTCAGTATTTGGGACTAATAATAAACATCCCAAAATCCAATCTCACCCCTACTCAGTCTCTGGAGTTCATAGGGGCCTTGCTGGATACCACAACTGCAAGGGCCTATCTTCCTCCGGCCCGTTGCCTACGTCTAGTGCAGTTAGCCTCCCAATTCAGTTAAAGTCCCACTTAACTGCTCGAGAGATGTTACAACTATTAGGCCACATGGCATCCACCGTGCATGTGGTTCCATATGCTCGCCTTCACATGAGGGCAGCTCAATGGACTTTGTCCACCCAATGGACTCAGGCATCAGGTTGCCTGTCAGACAAAATAGCAAACTCCAGTCGCCTTTTTTTGGTCTCTCCAGTGGTGGAAGTCCTTTCAAAACCTGTTGCTGGGGTCCCCTTTTCAGCAACCACTACCCCAAACAACTCTAACAACAGATGCTTCTCCAGTGGGTTGGGGAGCTCATCTACAAGATCTCTCCACCCAGGGCATCTGGTCTCCACAGGAGACTTCTCTGCATATCAATCTATTGGAACTCAGAGCAATATTCTTAGCTCTCAGAGTGTTCCATACCCTGCTCAGCTACAGGACAGTCCTCATCCATACGGACAACCAAGTAGCCATGTTCTATGTGAACAAGCAGGGCAGGACTGGCTCTCTGTCGCTTTGCAACTGTGGGCCTTCGCCAGAGAGCATCACATCCATCTTCTGGCAGTATATCTTCCAGGCCTTCAAAACTCTTGGGTGGACAGACTCAGTCGAGTTCTGCTTCCACACGAATGGTCCCTCCACATGGACCAAGTAGCCAGGATTTTTCGAATTTGGGGAAACCCGGACATAGACCTCTTTGCAAGTCCATGGAATGCCAAACTTCCCCGGTTCTGTTCCAGAATTCCGTGTCGGGGAGTTCAGGCCATGGATGCCTTCCTCCTTCACTGGGGTCAAGACTTCCTTTATGCCTTTCCACCAATTCCCCTAATTCCCAAAACACTATTCAAGCTTCAGAGAGATCGAGGGACCATTTTCCTCATAGCACCACATTGGCCACGCCAAGTGTGGCACCCTCTACTTCTGCATCTCTCTCAAGCTCCCTCCCTGGACTTGGGCTCTGCACCAGACCTTCTTTCCCAGGAAGAGGGAACATTATGGCACCCAAACCCCCAGTCTCTCCATCTCAGGGCCTTGTTGCTGAAGGCCTAGACCTTCAAGTCTTCCATCTCTCTCAGCAAGTCAGAGATGTTATTCATGCCTCTAGAAAGCCTTCTACTAGATATTCCTATGCTTTTAAATGGAAAAGATTTACCATTTGGTGTTCAGAGAAGGGTCTAAACCCTCTTACAATACCTCTGAATTCTCTACTAGAGTATCTCCTGCATCTATCCCATGCAGGTCTGAAAACTAATTCAGTAAGAGTCCATTTGAGTGCTATTGCAGCGTCCCTCAAGCCTCTCAATGGACAACCTATTTCCTCTCATCCTCTTATAGCAAGATTCATGAGAGGCCTTCTTTTAACTAAACCTCCCATTAGACCACCTCCAGTGGCATGGGACTTAAACCTGGTTCTTGGCCAGCTCATGAAGCCACCCTTTGGACCTTTAGCCACCACCTCCTTGAAATTTCTTTCTTGGAAGGTTTTTTTCTTATTGCAGTCACCTCAGCATGTCGCATCAGTGAGTTGCAAGCTTTGGTGGCTAATCCACCTTATATAAGGTTCCATCATGATAAGGTAGTCCTCAGGACCAATCCACACTTTCTGCCTAAAGTGGTCTCGCCTTTTCATCTGAACCAAGAGGTATATTTACCTGTCTTTTTTCCAGGACCTCATGCATCAAGTGCAGAGAGGAATCTTCATACCTTGGATTGTAAGAGAGCACTTTCTATGTTGCTGTGTTCTTTGTAAGTAAAAAGCAAGTCTTCTCAACTCTTTGTTGCTTTTGATCCTTCTCATTTAGGACTTCCAGTCTCTAAGAGAACGCTGTCCAACTGGATTGCTCAGTGTATTTCTTTCGCCTACCAGAGTAGAAACCTTTCTCTGGAAGGCCATGTCACAGCTCACAATGTGAGAGTCATGGCAGCCTCAATGGCTCATCTAAATTCTGTGTCCATCGACCAAATCTGTCGAGCGGCCACCTGGGCCTCGGTTCATACCTTCACAGCCCATTACTGCTTGGACAAGGACTCCTGCCGGGATGCCTTGTTTGGTCAGGCTGTTCTCAAACACCTGTTCCATTCGTAATCAACTCCTACCCACCTACCCTGGTTGGATGCCAGAGATCCATGGAAGGAGGTAGAGTCCTTTTCAAGGACACACAACCTGGGGTTCTCCCCTGGCATCTGCAGCTAGGGAGTCCCCATATGTGAAGACTCATTCCTGCTTGTTCCTGGAGATAGCACAGTTACTTACCTGTAACAGGTGATCTCTGGGAACAGCAGGTATAAGTCTTCACAACCCACCCACCTCCCCTAGGAGTTGTATCTCTCTATCTATCTTTCCTTTCCTCTCTCTCTCTTTGAACTGGAGACAGGCGGTTGGGAAAGGCAGGAAGGCAGTGCGCAGGCGCTGTGGGATGCTCCCAAAAGCTTTCTTACTGGACGCTGGGGAGCATTCCCGCGCAGGCTCCGTCGGTACCGACGATACCCATATGTGAAGACTTATTCCTGCTGTTCCCAGAGATCACCTGTTACAGGTAAGTAACTGTGCTTTACAGGAACTTCCAGGCCTCCTCACGGACAGAGCTGTGGAACCAGTACCCCATCACCTCAAAGGCAAGGGGTTCTATTCCTTCTACTTTCTGGTCCCAATAAAACAGGGGGCCTAAGGCCTATCCTAGACTTGCGAAACCTGAACAAGTTCCTGGTGCGGGAGAATTTCAAGATGCTCTCCCTTGGAACATTGCTGCCTTACCTCCAGCAGGGAGATTGCTTATGCTTCTTAGACCTAAAGGATGCTTATATACACACATCCTCATTCATCCCAGCCACAGGCAGTACTTAAGGTTCATGGTCGGGGTGACCACTATCAGTACAGAGTACTGTCCTATGGTCTAGCCTCCGCACCAAGAGTCTTCACCAAATGCCTGGCAGTGGTGGCCACATCCCTCCGTCTCAAAGGGTCTTTAGTCTTCCCATATCTGGATAACTGGCTCGTAAAGGGAGACATGGCCACCGAAGTGCAACAGGCCATGACTAGCATCATCAGTGTCCTACAGTATCTGAGGTTCGTGATAAACCACCCCAAGTCCCACCTCGCTCCGACACAGGGCTTGGAGTTCATAGGGGCTCAACTGGCCGCCTTGTGGCCCTAGCCGCCAAGGAACACCACCACGATGCATTGTCGGCACGGTCCATGCTTCACCTGCTGGGCAACATGGCATCCACAGTCTGTGGTTCCCAATGCCCTCTTTCTCATGCGGGCAGCCCAGTGGTGCCTCCGCTCCCAGTGAACACAGGCAGGCTCCAGGACAAGGTCTTAGTGTCCTTCATGCTAGTGGAGTCACTCGACTGGTGGCAGGCCACACAGCACCTGCACGAGGGCATGCCCTTCCAGTCCCTAAATTCCCAGAGGGTCCTTACCATGGACACCTCCTTACTGGGCAACTCTGCACACAGGGCAATTGGTCTCTAGCGGAGAAACAGCAGCAGACCAACCTGCTGGAGCTCAGGGCCATTTTTCTGGCAATCAGAGCCTTTCACCACTGCCTGCAGCACCAGTTGGTGCTGGTCCAAACAGACAGCCAGCTTGCGATGTTCTTCCTGAACAAGCAAGGCGGCACAAGGTCTTTTACCTCCTCTGCTAGGAGGCAGTAGCCCTCTGCTCATACGCAATCAGTTAAGGAATGCTCCTCGGGCGGTGTGCCTTCCGAGCCAGACAGACTAAGCAGGATCCTCCAGCCGCACGAATGATGACTAGACCCTGGGGTGGCACAGCAGCTCTTCCGACTGGGGCTCCCCAAGTCTGGACTTCTTTGCCAGCCCAACCAATGCTCAGCTGCCCCATTTCTGCTGTTGCCAGCTTCTCCCTTCCTGGGTAGCGGCAGATGCCTTCCTCATCTTGTGGTCGGAGATCCTCCTGCATGCCTTCCCTCCCATGCCACTAATTGCCTGGACGCTCTTCAAGGTCCTGTGGGACCAGGCTTCCATGATCTTGGTGGCCTCTTCAACTTTAGTTCCCCTTGTTGCTCCACCTCTCAATAGAACTCCCGGTCCCTCTGGGGAACGCCCTGGGGCTGCTTACTCAGGAGGAGGGCCTCCTTCTCCGCCCCAACCTTGGGTCCTTGACATTAACAACATGGCTGCTGAATGGGTAGCCTTGGCCCCCTTCAACCTCCCAAGGAAGGTGTAAGTCTTGGTCTCTTGTAAGAACTCCACAAGACAGGTCTATGCCTTCAAGTGGCACAGATTCTCAGTGTGATGTGAAGAGCAGCAGGTGAACACGGTGCTACAGTATTTGCTTCACCTCTCGCAAGCTGGACTGAAGTCCAACTCCGTCAGGGTGCAACTGAGTGTGCTCTCAGCGCCTCATCATTCTATGGAGGGTGAACGCCTCTCTGCTCAGCCTCTCATTACTTGGTTCATGCAGGGCCTCCCGCTTTGTAAGCCTCCCACCCGCCTGCCTCGGTTGAATGGGACCTCAACGTGGTCTTGATGCAACTCACCAAGGCGCCATTTGATGCCCACAGAGTCAGCGCGCTTCAGGCCTTGGTGGCCGAGCCACTCTGCACTAGGTTCTACAAGAACAGGGTCGTGCTTTGCACCCACCCTAAATTCCTTCCGAAGGTGGTATCTACGTTCTACTTCAATCAGGAGATGGTGCTCCCCACCTTCTTCCCACAGCTCCAAGCCAAAAGATGGTGGCTGTTCGCCACACTATGGATTGTAAGAGGGACCTGACCTTCTACCTGCAATGTACCCAGGGCCACCACAAAGTCTCACAACCTTTCATTTCCTACAACCCTAGTCACCTGGGGGAGGCTGTTACCAAGTGGACCCTGTCCACCTGGTTGGCGGATTGCATCGCCTTTGCCCATGATCAGAATGGGCTCTCATTTGAGTGCCGGGTTATGGCACACAACGTGAGGACTATGGTGACCTAGGCTGCAAGCTTGCGCTCTGTCCCTATGGCAGACATCTGCCAGGCCACAACCTGGTCCTCAGTCCACACCTTTGCAGCTCATTACTGCCTGGAAAGGGAGTCCCAACGGGTCAGTGCCTTCTGTCAGGCCGTACTCCGAAATCTCTTTGGGATCTAGGCAATGCCTACCCTCCAACTCTTCTGTGTTCAGGCTATTGGAGTGATGGTTCTCCCTGAACTCTGGGGTCCTTTGTGTGTCTCCTCAGACTCGCTTGCGGCTATTTATGGCTTCGCAGTATTTTTCTACAGATTCCTGGTAGCCTGTAGCTTGGGAGTCCCATATGTGAGAACTGACTACCTGCTGGTTCCTGGAGAAAATGTAGTTACTCACCAGTGACAGGTGTTCTCCAGGGACAGCAGGAATCAGTCCTCACAACCCACCCTCCTCCCCATGGAGTTGCTGTGTTTTGCCATCTTCTTTTGTCTGCTCTAGCTATGTCATCTGACTGAGCAAGATGGCACCATTGGGCGGGAAGGGGACCATGCATACATGGTGGCATCTTCCAAAGGCTTTCATTGAAAGCTGGGAAGATGCTTCCACGAAGGCTCCGTCAGCACCACCGTCACCCATATGTGAGGACTGATTCTTGTTGTCCCTTGAAAACACCTGTTACAGGTAAGTAACTATGTTTTTTTCAACAAACATTTTGCAGGATGCCTCAGAAAAAATTCTCCACCAGAGCACTAACCTTCTGAAGTTATAGAAAAAGCCTCCACCTTGTCTGTGTTGCCGAACAGAGGTTTGGAAAACACCAAAACTTCTGATTTTTAAAAAATAAGGGGCCCAATATTCAAAGAGAATTTACACATTTGAAGACTCGGAATATTCAGCAGCACTAGCACAGTCAGTGCAGCTGAATATCCGTGGGCACCACCAATGCTAACCATAAGCTGACAGTGGAGATATTGAGCCATTGCAATTTACTATTATCTTCAGTCAGCCAAGAACTTTTTCAAACGTTCACGTGGGTTCAAATTAGTAACCTGAGGGAAGTTAAGCAGTCCAATATTCAATTGTCTGCTTATTTTCCAAAATTTCCAATTTGTAAACAGATGTTAAACAATCTCTAGTCGTCCTCGTCTGAGTGGCTTGTAACCCATTCAGATCAACCTCCACTTTATTCAAATGCTCTTCTTGACAGATAAAAATATTTTCAGTTGTACCTACCCGCTTATTCACCACATCCATGTCCAACTTCACAATTGCCTGCCATATGGACTCCAGTGTGAATACTTCGGGCTTTTCCACCCTCTGCCAAAAGATGGACTTTCTATTGGGGGGGGGGGGGCATCTTCTCCTCTTGGCACCAGCGCAGGCATCTGACTCAGCCAGATTGGTGGTCATTTTGGAAGCCTTCATGCTTTGGACATCTGAAAATGGGCACAGAAATGTCCAAAACACAAAGACGTCTCCAGAGCCATTTTAGAAGCAAGATCTGTGGACATCCCCAGAGTAAGAATGAAAATCTAAATGGAAGCATGGCTGAAGCATCCCCAGGAACCTGGACTTTCTCACCTGATCTTAGAAACACCCTGGATGTCTGGAATCGTGTCTAGGCTTAGACCTGCTCCAGGCATGAACAGGCATCTGAAGTGTGCTAGTTTTGGCTGAAAAACATCCAGAGGGTGTAGAGAAGAAAGCACTCCTTCATCCCCGGTACTCAGTTCAAATTTCAATGATAGCAGTAGGATTTGAACCCTGGCTTCCCCGTTCTTAGCCTATTCCTAGACATCCAAGTTCTGAAATACTATTCTGGGATCGTCTACATATTTGCCCCCGCAGACGTCTATATCAGGCAAATCCACATAGCACCTAGGCATGCCTGCGTTTGTTTTCAGACATTCTAGCTTAGATGTCCCAGATTGCAATTGGGCGTCCTTTCTAAAATTCCCCTCTAAGTGTCTTCTGATCCTGCTCCGACTCCCTACACCCCTCCCTCCCCAAAAAGGGCAGAAATTTGCACAGGTATAGCTGCTGTATAAGCTCCCCCAAACTCTGACACAGCTCTTATCACTGGAAATCCCAGTGGTGAGCTCATCTGTGAAGGCAGAGAGCAGGGGATCAGAACTCAACAATATTGGCTTCAAGCTATGAAGGTCCACCTCCCCCTCTGCGCACACAGAGACAATCCTGGGAAATCATGTCTTACCTGAAGGCACTGCAAATTTAGTAATTGAGGTTTGGTTGTGAGATAAGGTTTTCAGGTCTCCCTCTCCTCCCTGGCTTACTCTTCCCCTTGCCAGTTCTAACTATCTGTGTTAAAGAAAAAGATTTAGAAGCTGCATAGTCTTGGGAATAGCCCTCTCAAACATTTGCATGGTTCGCCATATTGAAACTCTCCCCAATCATTTTTTATATGGAAGGTTCCTAGTGAAACTGTGAAAATATTAGAGTTTGAATATATTTGTTTATCTGTGTTGGTGCTAGGGATTGATACAAAGAATGTTGAACATGGATACAAATAGCAGGAAGAAATGTACATTATACATGAATTGTGTGGCTGGTGTTTTACAAAAACAGGTGTTTATTAAATATTTCATCATACACCTTGATTTCAGTGAGTACTTTATCATCTTTCAATAAATGCGCTTGATCCTTTGTGCCAGGGATAAACACTCTCTTGGCTTATTTTCTGACCTTGTGCTTGTTAATATCACGGGTCAACATTGAAATCGTTACTGACTTTAAAAGGCCCTAATCTGTAGTATCTTGGTGAGCTGAACACGAATATAACATTAAAAAAGTTTTATTGGCTCTCGTTTTGAAGATATTGCATGTAGTTCATTTTTGACGTTTCACTGAGTAAATTTATCCAGTAGGACATCAACAACATCCCAAATAAACCTTAAATGATGTAATAATGCATCACATTGCATAATACCAGCATGCACACACCATCCAGAGTTGATTGCGTCATTTTCTGATGCAATGCAATATTACTGCCAGATGACGGCTGCTGAAACCATTTGACGTCAGCAGTGTACTATACGCAGTCGGAAAGGCTGAGCATTTAAAATATTTCAGACTGTGCGAGACAGTTTAAGCTACTGTTACATGTAACTTTTATTGATCATATAATTTTAGCCATTTAGGTACAATACAGAACAGTAATGCCACGAAAGTACATTAATACCATTGACAATTTCTGCTACATTGGTGGGGAAATGACATTTGCCAACCAGAAGAAAAGTATCACTTCTCAACTGAAGAAGGCATGTCATCTTTACTTCGGATGCAAGATTGGTGACCAAGACAAGCCTTGGGCCCCGTATATATGCTGCGCTACATGTACTGTAGCAGCTGATAAGCATGCAATAAATAAAACCAGGAGTCTGTTCAAAGATCCAAGCCAGTTTATTGTGCACATGGCTCAGTCAGTCATAGCTTCAAAAGGAACTGAGCGAAAGTTTGTACAGAGACATAACCATTTATACCTCTTTTTCAGTTTGATACATGAGAACTTTCTATTGGTTCTAACTTGATACATGCAAACTTTTCATTGGTTATACATTCCCTTCATTTGTCCAATTAGAAATCCCTCCGGAGCCTAGCAACCGGCCCCCTCCTTTAGGATTGCTTGAACAATGGTACAGTTCTGAATCTCGTTACTTTTCTACTGCAAGGTTAACTTTGGCTTCTGGAATGCATATACTGTAACATTTCTGTTCTTTCACACACAAGAGAATAATAGAAGACTTATGAATTCATGAAAACTTCTTATTAAGCATTTTAAAACAGTTTTCTTATTTTTCACAGATCTTTGGTTCTTTTCTAGCTATAATGGGAGTTAGGATCCAGGCCTAACTTACAGGCCTTTCATAGTAGCAGGCCATGCTAAGCCATAGCCTACAACATTCCCCCCTTTGATTATTTTCACCCGCAAGTGAGGAAGAGTGAGAATTAAATCACTCATTAGTCAATTAACACATTATACAGGTGTAATAGCATCATCGTGGGGTATAGGGTAATATTGCCACATAGCTAATATCTTTGTAGCTGCCTTCCTTTCTACATTGCTATCAATGGCTGCTGACTTTATTCAACTGTGATGAATCCAGGGTTCGAGTTTTGCAACTTTAACTGCTGTTGGGGTTAACAAGATGACAACATAAGGTCCCTTCCAATGCGGTGTCAACGGTGTCTTTCTCCACTCTGATCCACACCGAAACTCCAGGCTTGAGAGGATGCAGGGGTTCTGTTAGATGGATGAGCAGCTGGTCTTGTACCCACGTATGAAGACTCTGCAAAATAGAACTTAAAACCAATAGTTCTTGTCTAGTAATTTCAGATCCTATCTGTTCCATATCTCCCTTTATTTCCTATACAATAGGCGGGGGTCGCCCATACAGAATCTCAAAAGGGGATACTTAGCAGGGGGCTCAGTATATCCTAAGAAGGGCTATAGGAAGAACCTGGGGCCACTTCAGGTAAACCTCTTGGCAAAGTTTGGACAACTGAGATTTCAGGGTTCTACTTATACATTCTACTTTTCCTAAATTCTGAAATCGGTAGGCAGTATGCATCTGATAATGTCAATATCTTGGGGCCATACTTAATGGACTTGCTTCCTGAGGTTATCCTCCCTTATTTTTTTTACAGGGCCCCATGTGCATGCAAGGTTGTAAGGACAGACTTGGAATCTGGGTACACATTTAGACAGAGCCCCTTTTCCTATTGTTAGTGCTCTAGCAAGAGCTATCAGTTCAGCTTTCTGTTCTGAAGTTCCTGGGGCCAGGGCTGAGGACTCAACTACCAGATCAAGGGTCACTACTGCATATCTGGCACAACAATGTCCATTAATGATGACAAGACTGCTTCCATTCACAAAGAAAGTCTGTTCAGGGTTCTCCAAAGGAACATCAGCCAACTCCGGGCGGCTTGAGAATATAGTGTCCATAATTTCTAGACAGTCATGATCAGGGGGGTCAAGACCAACTGGTAACAACGTAGCAGGATTCAGAGCTTGACTGACCAGCAATTGTACAACATACTTTGATACTTCAACATTTGTGAATTTGTGAGCCAGAAACTTCCTTTGTGTTTCATAATGGTTAGAACAGAGTGTGGTACAGTAAGTTGAAGATTCTGTCTCAAAGTGAGCTTGTCTGCATTGCTCACTAGGAGGGCTGTAGCTGCAACAGCTCTCAAACAAGGGGGCCAGCCTTTTGCAACTACATCCAATTGTTTTGACAGATAAGCTACTGGCCGTTGCCAGGATCCAAGAGATTGGGTTAATACTCCAATGCGTTTCCTTGTGACTCATGGACAAAAAGATGGAAAGGCTTCTGAACATCTGGAAGACCTAAAGCTGGAGATGACATCAGGGCCTTTTTCAAAGTCCGGAATGCTACATCTTGTTCAGGTCCCCAGTCTAGTGGGGATTTTCCATTCCTCTGGTGACCTGGTATAGTGGTTTTGCAATCAGGGCAAAGTTGTGGATCCATATGTGACAATATCCTGCGGCCCCCAGGAAGGCTCTTACTTGCCTCCTAGTGGTTGGTGTGGGGATATTACATACAGCTTCTTTGCGTTCTGGTCCTAAACGTCGGATCTCACTGGACAATTGGAATCCTAGATACTTGACTTCAGTTTGGCATAGCTGTGCTTTGGCTCTTGAGACTTTGTATCCGGCATCTTTGAAAAGGTACAAAAGTTCACTAGTAGCTTGTAGGCATTCACTTTCTGAGTTGGTGGCTATGAGCAAGTCATCTACATACTGAAGAAGAACCCTCTTTCCTGGGTCCACTGGGTAACTTGAGAGATCTTGATTCAGGGCAGCACTGAAGAGAGTAGGTGAATTCTTGAATCCTTGGGGTAATCTGGTCCAGGTGAGCTGACCCCGCCTTCCTGTTGTGGGGTCTTGCCATTCAAAAGCAAACAAAAGTTGACTGGTGGGGGCTAGGCGTACACAGAAAAAGGCATCTTTCAGGTCCAAGATGGTAAAATGAGTAGCCTCAGCGGGGATCAGTCCCAAGAGAATATAAGGATTTGGTACCACTGGGTGTATAGTTTCAGCTGCATCATTCACTCGCCTCAGATCTTGTACTGGGCGGTAATACCCTGTCCCAGGTTTTTTTAACTGGGAGAAGGGGGGTATTCCAAGGTGACTGGCATTCCTTGAGAAGTCCGTACTTCAGCAGTTTCATTAAATGGCAGTGAATTCCTTCTATGGCTGGTCGAGGTAGAGGATACTGCTTCACATGCACTGGTTCCACTCCTGGCTTGAGGGTGACAATGACAGGGGCTATGTTCTTCGCTAGGCCAGGTGGATTATCTTCTGCCCATACTCCAGGTGGGGCTATAAGGTTGGGAGGTATACAGGAACTAGCTGGCTTGATTGGAGATGCACTATAGAACCGCTACTCTTCTTCTTGGGGAACAGTCAGCACCATCAATCCAGCAGGCTTTGGGTTCACAGTCCTTTTCATTTCTCCCCCTTCAGCAAAGGATATTTGGGCCTGGAGCTTGGCAAGCATGTCTCGGCCCAGTAGTGGAATAGGGCACTCAGGCATATACAAGAACTGGTGTGTTATCTTCTGTCCCCCTAGTTCACACATGCGGTTCTGCAGGAAAGGCTTTGTGGCCTTATTTCCAGTGGCTCTGACAATGGTGATGCATCAAGAAAACAAAGGGGCTACTGGCTTTAGTATTCTGCTCCTGTATCCCCCATAAAGTCCATATATTGGTCCCCTATTTTCAGACTGACCATAGGCTCCTGGGGACCCAGGGAAACTTGGTCCGGTCTGGCCTAGTCTTCATCCATGCTGTAGCCCTCTTCTGCTGCCACTCACTCTATAGCTGCTTCCCTCTCTTGCTGGAACACTGTGCTCGGTTTATTCTTTCTAAAATCAAGTACTCCCTCCTCCCCTCCTGGGGATGGAGTCAAGATACGGGCATTCATTACATTCACTTTCTCTGTCACATTTATTTCCACAATTCACAAACTTTCTGAGCAACTTTCATTAACTGTGCTGTATTCATACCCGCAAATCCATTCATTTTCTGTAATTTTCGTCTTATATCTCTCTGGGACTGACTGACAAAAATGCAAGTTCTCCTGGGCTGCTGGATCACATGGGGTATATAGTGAGGGCTGCCTGCACTATTTGGATCCCACTTGGGGGCCATCAAGGCTGATGGGTCTGCATAATACTGTTCATTAGTTCAATCAAATCCTATGGTTTCTCAGTGTAGGAGGCATAATGCAGCTTTCAGTTCAGTAAATCAGTGGCAGAAACAAAGCTGGTCAGCTGGCTAGTGCAAAGCTGGCCCTGTGCCTAGTGCAATGGGATAACGTGACCCTCCCCTTTTACTGGTAGTTGTACTTCTGAAGGCATACGGCACTCGGGACTGTCTGGGTTCCACTTCATGTTCTTGGGCGCTGGCTGTGAGTGACCCTGAACTGGCAAATGAATCATCAGTGGACTGTGGCCTACTCTGAGTACTTTAAACTGTGCCTGGGCTTTTGGTCAAGAGGGGGTGTACGTCCGTCTGCTGCGGAGGTGGCTGGTGACATTTGCAGGGAGGTATCCCCCCCTCTGCCCCAGGCTCTGCCCGGGGTGGTGGCAGAGCTGAGGGAACTGGCCTATAAAGATAATAAACGAGTAGGGTGTTTATTTTTTTTCCCCACAAACATTCTCTGTACAATCTGATAAACATGGGTAACTATGGGGCCATGAAGTAACTAACACTGGCCACCCCCCTTTCACAGAGCATTTCTAATAGGGACGGAGACATTTTTAGGTCCCTTGCTAAAATTCCTAGTCATACATTTCAACAAAATCTGCATAAAATAAAGTACCCTTTTGCTCTGGACGCAGACACACAAAATTTAAATACAGAAAAACAGATGATTTTATCTTAAAAGCCAATATTGTAAAGGTCAGTGTAGCTAACTGGCCTGTTCATTAGTCATCAGTACAGAGTTTAACAATTCAAAGTAATTACCTTAAATCTTACAGTTCGGGGAAACCTGCATTCAAATGACTTATACTTTGTCATGAAAAGGTTGGTGAATATCTGGAATACAAACACTCCGCAAGATGAACTTTTCTCATTTAAATTAAAACCTTATACATAATACCAGTGACTGGTGTTAAGCTGATTTGAAACCAAAGAAGTTATTATTTATTATTTTTTTTTCCTTATTTTTTTCTCAATAACACACACAGTCAGAACCAAATATATAGATATTTCAAAGATAAAATCCAATCACGATCAACTCAGAATGCCACATTGTCCTTCAAGGTTCTTAACTTCTACTTTGAGGGTTAAAGGAAAAACATGGAAGAAGTTCCCTTAATTTTCCCTCTCTTGTTTGTGTCGATCAGCTTCAGGAATGAACTCTAGGCAGGGCAGTTTCAGGGACCATAAAGACTAATTAAAAAAACATAAATTGTGCACGTGTTATGCAGAGCTAAACCAGGCACTTCCAGAAAGGAAAAGGCAGCACTGGTACACTTCAAAAACAAAGGAACTCCTGAATCACTGCAGTTATCACAGCTGTTAACGCTCTTCTGTCTCTAATAGTTTTATGAAATAATTCACTTGTTTGAATGTAATTGTATCATTTACGTTCTTCCAAAACTTACTGGACTTAACATGGCAAGCAATTCAATTTTGTTTTGTGTCGTTAAAACATGGAAGATCTTCCCATTCATTCATTCATAACAATTTATACGTCACTCTTAGAATGAATCCTTTATTTTAAACAAACAAGAGACTTCTCAATCGGGAGTTTCTTCTCGGCAATGCCTCCATCCCCAGAAGAAATCCCTTGGCAGCCTCTCTCTGTCTCTCTGACTGTCTCTCAAGACATTCCTTTTTGCAGGCTGTGTGAAAGCCACACCCCTTCTGCTTGCTAGAGCCTCACCCCGTGCTGGGGAAAACCTGAAACAGCTCAAAAGCTGCACTTAAAAGAGACTCACAAATTACCCAACAGAATATTCTTACATTATACAGAAGGGAAACCCACGGTTTTAACAGATAACAGAAATCAGATACAACCAACAAACAGACCCAGACAGACACAAGATGCTTCAGGAGTCTGCTCTCGCTTGGTCTATATTTCAAAAGACCTCTCATTCACACACAACACAGACAAACATTTATTTATTTATTTTTACATTCTCTTATATACCGCGCTATTCTGCATCAGTGCGGTTTACATTGAACAAACTGAAATTACATTGAACAGGGCATTATAACTTAGAGATAACTATTTTACAGGGAACATGGGCTATGGAGGGTTAAGTGGCTTGCCCAAGACTACAAGGAGCACCTGTGGGACTAGAAACCCCAGTCCTTCCGGCCCAAGGTTGCTGTCCTCTAGTGGGATTTGAACCCCCGACCTTCCGGCCTGAAGTACCTTGCCCCAACCACTAGGCCACTACTCCACTCCATGCTAGCAATTCCCAAATTCCAAATTCCCGGGCTGACTGACTAAACCAAAATTAACCAAACCAAAAGGGTCAGTGGGTTCGCCCCGCGCATACTCATGCAGGGTTACTAGGACCGCCCTGAGAGTTGATCAGACTCTCGTTACCTTTTAACCAAACCGTAGTAGTCTCGAGACGTTCCCAAAGCTAACTGACTAAGAACCAGAAACATTACTACTCACCGGATCTGGTAGCTAATGCGCTGCGCAACCAATCCCTCCTTGGGTTGAATCCTGGACTCCCCTCGGGTTCGAGAGGTGTTGGCCAGCTGGACCCAGTGGCCTGCCGAGGCAAGGCGGAACCCTCTCCGATACAATAGGATCAGTGGCGCCAGAGAATTCGCCCGCGTCGGACAGACATGGTTCCAACTGGGCCAAACCTGGAGGCGAGAAGTCGTGGTATATTCACTTGCATACCATCCCCTGCTCGCACATTCCCGGCCAACGCACCAAGAATATGTAGCAGCTGATAAGCATGCAATAAATAAAACCAGGAGTCTGTTCAAAGATCCAAGCCAGTTTATTGTGCACATGGCTCAGTCAGTCATAGCTTCAAAAGGAACTGAGCGAAAGTTTGTACAGAGACATAACCATTTATGCGTCTTTTTCAGTTTGATACATGAGAACTTTCTATTGGTTCTAACTTGATACATGCAAACTTTTCATTGGTTATACATTCCCTTCATTTGTCCAATTAGAAATCCCTCCGGAGCTTAGCAACCGGCCCCCTCCTTTAGGATTGCTTGAACAATGGTACAGTTCTGAATCTTGTTACTTTTCTACTGCAAGGTTAACTTTGGCTTCTGGAATGCATATACTGTAACATTTCTGTTCTTTCACACACAAGAGAATAATAGAAGACTTATGAATTCATGAAAACTTCTTATTAAGCATTTTAAAACAGTTTTCTTATTTTTCACAGATCTTTGGTTCTTTTCTAGCTATAATGGGAGTTAGGATCCAGGCCTAACTTACAGGCCTTTCATAGTAGCAGGCCATGCTAAGCCATAGCCTACCACAGTACGACACAGCTTTCACAGTGGTTGAATTGCAAAAGACCATCAATGCCGTTTGCAGTCCCCATGGTGTGGAGAGAGAGCCAAGCAACCACATAAATGACTGTTACTTCTGATTGGTTCCTCCTCTTTCCAGCGGAATAACGAAGCAAAAGAAGTCGAGCATAGTCTACCCAAACATTCCGTCTGCATTGAGACCGGTTCCACATGGTGAGGGACTTCCTATTCCAGAACCTCCATCAGAATATTCTCTTGATTCATCTGATGAGGACAAGGGTGAGCCGACCTGTTCTCCTGGTCTGTCAGCATGCAGTGACCCAGATTTTCACTGGGATGCATTATCAACTCCACACAGAATAACACAGGAAGAACTAAATGACCTGGTTCGTGATTTGGACTTATCCAAGAACAAGGCAGAATTGCTAGGATCAACACTCCAACAATGGAATCTTCTAGAAGAAGATGTCAACATTACTCCATATCGAAAGCGCCACCAGCAGTTGGAGCCTTTCTTCAGAAAGGAAAGTAATCTGGTATTCTGTTCCGATATTGAAAGCCTCATGAATGCCTTAAAAATCACTCATGACCCACAAGACTGGAGACTATTTATAGACTCTTCGAAACTGAGTCTGAAGGCTGTGCTTTTGAACAATGAAAACTGTCTTCCATCTATTCTAGTAGTGCATGCCGTCCACATAAAGATCGTTCATGTACTAATATGAGTGACTAAGAATCTTCTTCTCTTTTATATAATTAAAAATAAATAAATAAATAAATAAATTTTAAATGACAGAGGTCTCAGACTTATTTGGCTCTGCCACAAAGACTTTCATCCGTTTTAAAGCAGATTGCCCATTAGCATCAACGACCTCCAAAAACACAGTGAGGTTATAGTGCCCAGGTTAACTTGCTCAAAATTCAATAAAGAGCACTGAAGGCTTTACTTATCTGATTCGCCTGAGATAACCCACTGTTGAAGGATCCCGACGCCCTTTCCAGGTATCAGTCATGCGTTTCACCGCTATGATTTCATCAGGGGATCACTCGATCTATCACGTCCAGTTTTCTTACCACTTTCATGCTCTAAAGAATCCATTTAGCTGCCCGCATTCCTCCAGTGATTATCTGCACTTTTGCCGGTTAATCTCAAAACGCCGCGCATTAACCGGCAAAAGTGCATTAACTATAACAAATACAGCTGGCACCTCTGTGGTGACTTGAAGGTAGTTGCCCTTTTAATGGGACTGCAGCAGGGATATATAAAACACATGTGTTTCTTATGTGAGTAGATAACCGAGCAAGGGATTGGCACTACTTGCGGAAGGAATGGAATCGCAGACAAAATGTAATAGTCGGAGAGAAGAATATCCAGCACCCAGCTTTGGTTGAGGCTCACAAAATCCTGCTACCACCCCTTCACATCAAACTAGGTTTGATGAAAAACTTTGTGAAAGCCATGGACCGCACTTTGCCAGCTTTCCGATACCTGCATGAAAAATTCCCTCAACTCATCGAAGCAAAGATTAAAGAGGGAGTTTTTGTGGGTCCTCAGATTCGAGAGCTCTTCAAAGATGACCGGTTCAACAACTTGCTGCAGGATGATGCGAAACAAGCATGGAATGCTTTTCGCCTAGTGTCAACAAACTTTCTCGGGAATGTTAGGGCAGAAAACTACAAGGAACTAGCAGAAGACATGCTGATTAAGTATCAGAAACTTGGCTGCAATATGTCTCTAAAGATCCATTTCCTTGATTCCCATCTCGATTTCTTTCCTGACAACTGTGGTATGGTTAGTGATGAACAGGGCGAAAGTTTTCACCAGGATATCGCAACGATGGAGCAAAGATACCAGGGAAAATGGTCCACTACAATGCTGGCTGACTACTGCTGGACACTCCCCAGAGAAACTCCCGAACAACTGTACAATAGACAAGCGAAAAAAATCTAAGACGTAGTCTATGACTTGGTTTTTTACAGGTATTAACTGAAGGCCTATTTTATTTACTATTGACATGCATTTCGTGATGTAAACATCAATTCTTGTAGATTACAAAAAACCTAGAGCCAACTTTCCAATTTCACTGTCATATTTGTGTTCAGCATATAAAAATTGATAAGAAATGACTATTTTTATTTCAGTAACATGACTTTTGTAAAACTTTGTTGATCAGTGTATACTGTAGGATGTTCATGAACAGAGATTTGATTCTAGTAAAAACTCTCCTAACATTGTCATAGGTGACCTTGGGATTTATTCCATGTTCCATGAAAATCTTGTACTCTTCCTTCCTATTCACTGGGATATATGCAGAATTTTTTTCCAGCATTTATATATGCATATGAAGGTTTTTCCCTCAGTGAAGTATGCTATTACTTCTTAACATCTTTATAGCACCAAGCTTCCTTATATTCCAACCGTATAGCCAATATCTGGAGTGAACAGGTCCTCTCCACAGTTACCATTTGATCCAGAATGTATCCATTTTCTTAGAAATTGTTGAAGTACATTCTCTGTAAACCTTCCTGAATCGAAGGAGGACGGTATATAAAAACTGTTAAATAAAATAAATATATATTCTTTTAATAGTTGGATGAATCTATTATAGCCTAATGTCTGTCGAGGAACATGAGATGCTGCAGTACCAGCAGTAGCCATGAGATGGCAGCATTGTCTATTAGAATATTAGTATGGAGAAACATACAAACATTGCAGGTGGTTTATATGTATGTTTAGACCCATGAAGAATAATTTTGTAACAGTTCCCCTAGGTTGGAAAGCTAAGTGTGCACATAATTTGAATCTGTTCTATAAAAGTGCATAGACATCTTTATAAAATACGAGGGTCATTTTTAAAGTAAGAACCGATTGCGCATCGTGTCCGCGCGATCTGTCAAGTGACGTCCGTTCAAGGTCAGCCACTCTTGGCCAGTCTCTCACTACGCCGCCATTACGTTTCACGTCTCTGCCAGTGTTGGTTGTATGGTTATACTGCTTCGTTTGTCGCCATGTCAATCAGTAATCCCTCCAATTGTGAAGTGCGCTCGGTTATCCGGTTTTAATGCAAAACAAGTTCGTCCAGCATTTTCGGCACCCATCTCGCGCACATTTTTTTGTAGTGCAGTTTGTCAGTAACAGTGTGATAAACTACTGATCTTGAAACTTGTGGAAATGTCTGATGCAGCTCGTCTATAGTGAAGCACCTGTTTTGGCGAATTTCCTCATCAACTTCTTGTGTCAGGTCTTCATTCATGACAGTAGGCCGTCCAGATCGTTCTTCATCATGGACATTTGTACTTCCTTCCTTAAACATCATTCATTACACCTTCCCCATACACTTCAACAAGCTGCCGGTGAATTTCAGCTGGACGAACTTGTTTTGCATTTAAAAAACGGATAACTGAGCGCACTTCACAATCGGAGGGATTACTGATTGACATGGCGACAAACGAAGCAGTATAACCATACAACCAACACTGGCAGAGACGTGAAACGTAATGGTGGCGTAGTGAGAGACTGGCCAAGAGTGGCTGACCTTGAACGGACGTCACTTGACAGATCGCGCAGACACGATGCGCAATCGGTTCTTACTTTAAAAATGACCCTCGTACATTACAAAAACAGCCAAAATTATAGATAAACTGTGGCCGCCTACATTTATTCTAGCTTGTGAGCTGGTGTAAGTGTACGTCACTATAGTATGCACCTATGTAAGTATTTTGCAACGTATGAATTTGCATTTCATATGCATTTCATGACTCTGCCTACATACTGCCCAAACCTCTTATTTATTTATTTTATTTGAACTCATTTTTATACCACTCCTTCCAGTGATCAGCAGCGGTTCACATTTAACATTTAACTCTGCAAAGTTAGCAGTTACTGTGATGAAGCTGAAGCCATTGAAGCTATAGACTTAGTTGCTTTATAATAAGCAGTGTTTTTTTCTGACTCACAGAAGGTGCAGTCACCTAAAGGTGCAGCTAGAGGGAGCAGGCACGAGGCTGCAGAAGCTAAGCTGACACACCCAGGTTTTGAGAATGCAGGAGCTAATCAGGTACACCTGAGTAGAGAGCCAGGAAGCTCAGTGGAGAAACGGCTTTATAAACAGTGCTCAGAAGGAAGAAAGCAGAGAAGACCTCGAGCTGAGAGAGGACCTCAAGCTCAGAGACTACCACAAGTTTGGAGAGATCTATTGAACTACAACCTGCCGTATCCAGGGAAAGCTCAGGACTAGCTGACAACACGGCTGAACAGGAACCTATGCAAATAGAGGTGATAGAACCAGAGCCGTTGCAGTTAGAGCACCCGATGGACTGCTCACTCTGTGTTTCCAAGAGTCTAGAGTCTCCCACAGAATTGTAACCGGCAGGACATGCTTTAACATATCTTTTTGCTTTTGCTAAGCTGAAAGAAGAAGTTTTGTATTTCTTTTTCCTCATGGTGTTGAAAACCTGTTTGAATGTAAAGAACTGTGAAGCGCCTGTAACAGTTACTGACTTTGTAAATATTTTGGCATAAACCCTGAAGTAAGGTACATTCTGTTTTTGTCTTCCTGGAGAACCTTTGCGCAACAAAGGGAATAAAAACCATTTAGGTTTAACCCTGCACAAGGCTCACAACTATTTCTTTATGAAGTAGGACTACAAAGACCATGATGCACCTGGTCTAGAAAAGTTTTTCCTTCTTCAACCAACAATAAGTGTCCGCCCTCTCCTTTCTGCACGCTGCCACTAGGAGGTGCTGTGACATAATGGCATAGTTGGCAGGATAATTGCTGGGAAGCAAAAGAAGAAACTGCCAAGTTCAAAGGAAAAGAAGCACTGAGTGGAAGACAGAAGTGTTGTCACCAGTACTGCTGGAGGACATTGGACACATCGTTTGCTCAAGGCATGAGTCAACACCTGAAGCAGGTAACATGTAATTGGGCATAACCTGTGGTGGATTCAGGTGTGAGTACTGAGAAAAACAATGAGAGAAAAGGGGGGACTGACAAAAGAGTGCCAGTGCCACACTTGGGTTTTTTTTCTCTCTCTACATTTCTCTCTAGGAAGTGGTCGCCATGGACCCAAAGGAGATCCTACAGTGGATGGCAGTACAATTTGACAAGCAACGAGAGATGGCTTGCCAAGCGCAGCAACAAGCGGTGTCGGCCATGCAGGTGCAACAAAAGCCCGTGTTGGAGATGATGGAGGCTTGGTTAGCTCAACAGAAGACAGCACAAGCAGCAGCTCCTTCTCTTCAAGGACTAAATGCTATAGCCAGCAACAGTGGGGTAGGACCGTGGTCTTATGAGACACTGACTTTGGGAAAGTTGTCACCTAGCGATGACATTGACGACTTTTTGGAATCCTTTGATAGGATAGCGCATACCATAGGATGGCCAAAAGAGCAATGGGCTATACGCCTGGCAACCTCACTCACAGGAGAGGCGTTGTCGGCGTATAAAACTATGCCCGCGGCCCTAGCGAATGATTACATAGAAGTAACGAAGGCTGTAAGGGACCGCCTTGGCTTAACTGCTTTGGTGCACAACCGGATGCTAAGAGCTACCCGACTTAAAGCGGGAGAAACTCCAAAAGCTTTAGGTCAAAGGCTTAAGAGCCTGGCGATAAAGTGGTTGAGGCCCGAGAGTAAGAGCATTGACACCATAGTTGATGTTATTGTATTAGAGCAATTCATGACTGCTGTGCCCCAGGAGATGCAGACCTTCCTGATACTGCAGAACTGCCGTACCACTGAAGAAGCAATCCTATTAACAGAAAGGTATTTTGAAGCACAATTGGCTACTCGAAAAAGTGGTGAAGCTTCAAAGACGGCAGTAGAGGCTATGATGCAGTCTTCAGAAAGGATCTCAAGGTATAAACCAGGAGGTTTGGAAACTGGTAGGCCTATGCCAGGAAATCACTCTGAGAAAGAGATGTTTTCTTTGTGGGAAAATAGGGCATCTAAAGAGTGAATCTAAATCGCGTACTGCACTGATAAGTGAAAATACAAAAATGTTGCGAGAAGGATTTTTGTTAGAGATCAAAGTGCAAGGTATATCTGCAAATGCTCTTCTTGATTCTGGTGCAGACCAGAGCATGATCTCTAAAAAGCTCTGGCGCACAATTGAAGATCAAGCTGAGTCCGCACCGAATCGAGCAGAAGGAAAAGTAAAAATTAAATGCGTTCACGGTGCTCTTTCTTTCTATCCTGTATACAACTTGGTAGTAAAAGGTTTAGGAATAGAAAAGGATATACTACTAGCTGTAGTTCCAAAATTGCCTCACGATTTGGTGCTAGGTAGGGACTGACCCCAATTTAGAAAGGGGTTGGAAAAGGGACTATCTTCCCAGGAAGCCCTCATATCCACACGCACCCAATCTAAAGCTCCAGGCAAGATTTCCAAACCCCAGGATGAAACTCGAGCTGAGTTGCCCTCACATGAAGACCTAATATCTGCCCCAGCTGAAGGGAATAGGAAGCCTAAGGCAGAAAAATGCAGGGAGAGGAGATGCCGCTCTCAAGGGAGAGCTGAGTTAGAGGCAGGGCAGGGATTGCCCTGGATTCCGTCGGAGTTGGTAGAGAGGTTTCCATCTTTCGCCAAAGAGCAGAAAGCTGACCCTGCACTCGCTAGGGCATTCGAGTATGCCCAGGTGGGAAAAGATACCTTCCCCAGGTTCATTTTGGATAAAGAGGTGCTATACAGGGAAAGTGTAGATCCTCAGACTGGATCTATCCGTAAGCAACTAGTAGTGCCCGTGGCTTTTAAGTCCCTGGTTTTGAGGTTAGCTCATGATCACCCCGTAGGAGGTCACAAAGGAATACAGGGGACCCTAGACCAAATACTAGCGCGGTTTTACTGGCCAGGAGTCTTCAAAGAGACCTCGCGATTTTGCGAGTCATGTTCCTCCTGCCAGAGAGTAACCTCTGTCCAACCACCCGAAGTGCCCTTGTTTCCGATGCCGGTTATATCGGAACACATTAGAAGAATAGCTATGGATATAGTGGGACCCTTATTGAAGACGCCTAGAGGTTTTCAATATATACTGGTCATGGTGGACCAAGCCACAAGATTTCCGTGGGCTATTCCCTTAAGGAATATATCGGCCAAGACTATAGCCTCGGAAATAGTAAAACTATTCTGTGAAATAGGGTTTCCACAGGAGGTACTAACCGATAGGGGCAGTAACTTTATGTCAAAGTATTTGGCCCAGGTGTGGGATGCCTTTTGCATACGACACGTTAAGACAGCCGCCTATCATCCTCAATGCAATGGCTTAGTAGAGAGACTAAACCAAACTATAAAGCAAATGTTAAGGCGTGCTTTAGACGGTGAGATGGCCGAATGGGATACCATGCTCCCGTTTATACTATATGCTTGCCGAGAACGGACGCAAGTTTCCTTGGGGACTTCGCCCTACGAGCTAATGTATGGACGTACCCCACGGGGGATTTTGGATATACTCCGCGAACAATGGGTAGAACCTGTTGAAAAGGAGATAGGAGTACCCCAGGTTTTGCAAGACTTGAGGAGTCGTCTACAGAGAACCTCCCATTTCGCAGAGGAGACATTAATCAAGGGAGACAGAAAAGATGATATGATAGGGATACAAAACCCTGCCAGCTCTCAGTAGGTGAGAAGGTGATAGTAATGGTAACAGGGGCTACCCCAAAATTCGAAGCCCGATGGAGGGGACCATATACAGTGGCTAAACAGATTGGTCCAGTGTCATATATGGTTGAAAATAAGAATGGTCGTCAGCAAGTCTACCACATTAATGTCCTCAGACCATGGCATGAGCGGACGGCCCTAGTTACCTTAGCTGGAGTAGTGCCGAGGAAACAGAGATTGTATAGGGTCGAGCCCAGAGCAAGGAAGATGTATCACAATGCAGAGGCCAAGTCACAGATTACGTGCTGTGCAGGCGATGCAAGGCCAGCCCGTAATATCTTAAGAGGGGGGATATGTGATGAAGCTGAAGCCATTGAAGCTATAGACTTAGAAAAAAACACTGTTTATTAGAAAGCAACTGACTCACAGAAGGTGCAGTTACCTAAAAGTGCAGCTAGAGGGAGCAGGCACGAGGCTGCAGAAGCTAAGCTGACACACCCAGGTTTTGAGAATGCAGGAGCTAATCAGGTACACCTGAGTAGAGAGCCAGGAAGTTTAGTGGAGAAACGGCTTTATAAACAGTGCTCAGAAGGAAGAAAGCAGAGAGGACCTCGAGCTGAGAGAGGAACTGAGAGAGGACCTCGAGCTGAGAGAGGACCTCGAGCTGAGAGAGGACCACATGTTTGGAGAGATCTATTGAACTACATCCTGCCTTATCCAGGGAAAGCTCAGGACTAGCTGACAACATGGCTGAACAGGAACCTATGCAAATAGAGGTGATAGAACCAGAGCCGTTGCAGTTAGAGCACCCGATGGACTGCTCACTCTGTGTTTCCAAGAGTCTAGAATCTCTCACAGAATTGTAACCGGCAGGACATGCTTTAACATATCTTTTTGCTTTTGCTAAGCTGAAAGAAGAAGTTTTGTATTTGTTTTTCCTCTTGGTGTTGAAAACCTGTTTGAATGCAAAGAACTGTGAAGTGCCTGTAACAGTTACTGACTTTGTAAATATTTTGGCATAAACCCTGAAGTAAGGTACATTCTGTTTTTGTCTTCCTGGAGAACCTTTGTGCAACAAAGGGAATAAAAACCATTTAAGTTTAACCCTGCACAAGGCTCACAACTATTTCTTTATGAAGTGGGACTACAAAGACCATGATGCACCTGGTCTAAAAAGGTTTTTCCTTCTTCAACCAACAATAAGTGTCTGCCCTCTCCTTTCTGCACGCTGCCACTAGGAGGGGCTGTGACATTACATATAACAGTAATAGGGAACTTTGAACATGGAAAGGGTAACATTAGGTTCTCTTCCCCAAATATGTCTGTCCTCAGTTTCATAAAGATACTTTTATTTATTTATTTTGTAAATGTATTACTCGTTCTCACTACATCCAAAGCAAGGTACAATAAAACATACATAATATAATAAACAGGACATGACATTTTCTCAACAATAATAAAATGCACAACAAAGATATTCAGTTATACCAATTACAAAGAAGGGGCATAGAGTGAGAATGTGTGGAGTGGGGGAGGAACCTAGTGGTTGGAGCACTTGGCAGGAACTAGGGAAGCCAGGGATCTCCAGGAACAAGCAGGAATGAGTCTTCACATATGGGTACGTCGGTACCAACGGAGCCTGCGTGGGAACGCTCCCCAGCGTCCAATCAGAAAGCTTTTGGGAGCATCCCACAGCGCCTGCGTGCTGCCTTCCCACCTTTCCCAACTGTCTCTCCTCAGTTCTTCTTTTTCCGCGGAGCCAGCAGGTCGTTTCTGTCACCGCATAAGAATTTCCTTATTTTTTCTTTATTTCTTTTCTGTCACGTCTGCCTTCTTCGACGCTGTACCGGTACCACTGGTCTTTGTTCTTTTCTTCTTGTAAAAAGAAAAAAACAACCTTTTTTCCATTCTTTTTCTTCAGGTGCACTTCAGTTTTGGGCCTTGGGCCCAAAACTTTTTTTTCCTTAAATATGGAGAAGCCTGCCTCAGGTTTTAAAAAGTGCACAAAATGTGGCGGTACTATTTCCGTCACCGACACCCATGACTGGTGTCTAAAATGTTTAGGTCCAGACCATTCCATAACAGATTGTGTGTCCTGTTCCATGATGTCTAAAAGAGGTAGGCAGAACCGAGCTGCCGAGCTCAGTACCCTGTTTCCCTCTGATGTGGCTTCGGTGGCATCAACGTCTTCCAGGGCTGCTTCTTCCTCACATGGATCTCAGGTAACTAAACATAAATCCAGCCAGTCCTCGAAGGGTAGATCTCCTTCTAAGCATCGAGATGCCTCTGGCCTTGCCCTCGAGGATTCTGCACTGGCAAAATTACCCCGGCGGGAGGCTTCGGCCTCTAAAGCATCATCATCGGGGTTCCAGGATGATCTCGATGGCGTGGCCTTGACAGATCTGGTGCCATGCTCTGGGGTACCGGTGGCTCCACTGGTACCGACTTCCAGGCATTGGCGGCGTCGATGGATCGGAGGATTCTGTCCATCGAACGCAGTCTGGCGGCTTTCCTTGTGGCATCGACGCACGTGGTACCGCAACAGACTACTCCGCCGGTACCAGCTCTAGCTTCGCCATCGGCACCGATCCCTGTACCGGTGGCATCGACATCGGTGTCCGCCGTGCCAGTACTCTGTCCTCTGAAGCCCTCCGGTACCGATACCCCGGTACCGGTGATTCCCGATACCGATCCCAGTCGGTACGGGTATCGGGCTTTGCAAGAGCATCCGGACAGACGATACTTCGATTCCTTTGAGGACTCTGAAGAGTCGGTCGATGCAGTGATGCTTCTTCCACAGAAGGAGTCCTCTCCTAAACGAAGGATGTCTCCTCCAGAGGATTTGTCTTTTCAAGACTTTATCAGAGAGGTGGCTCGGGGTCTCTCTATTACAGTGGCACTTGAATCAGAGCCCAGAGCCAAGAAGTTAGATATTTTACAATATCCTAAAACTCCTAAAGAGGCAGCTACCTTACCTATTCATGAGATTCTGTATGATCTCATGTTGAGGATGTGGGAAGCACCTCTAACCACCTCTCCTTATTCTCGCAGGTTGGATACCATGTATCGTGTCCCTCCTTGTCCTGGTTTCCATAAAACTCAACTTCCTCACCACTCTATTGTGGTTGAGTCTGCAATGAGAAAGATTAGAAGTGCCAAAAGACATGCCTCTAACCCTCCAGGACGTGAATGCAGAACCCTGGATGCTTTTGGAAGAAGAGTCTTCCATGCTTGCTGCGAGAATTAATTCCTATAGTCTTTACATGGGAATGTTCTTAAAAGAAGTCACTGACCATTTGCAGACTTTAAGTCCTTTTATGTCTGACAATAAAAGGCAAGAATTTCTCTCTGGGCTCAAACATGCCCAGGATATCTCCAAATTCTCCAACCGTGCAGCTTTCGATTCCTTTGAATGCGTAAGCAGAGCCTCAGCTATAGCTATAGGTGCACGTAGGATTGCTTGGCTTCAAGCATCTGATTTGGAGACCTGGGTCCAAGATGAATTGGGAAATATCCCTTGTACAGGTGAAAATCTGTTTGGTAAGGATTGGCAAGCAAATGCCAATCAGATGGATGCTGAAAATTCTGCTTTGGATAGACTATCCAAATCTACAGCTGCTCCTGCTAAGAAAAGGTTGTTCAAGAAAACACCTTTTTCTAAAAAGGGAAGATCTATCCTGCTTATGGTCAGCGGGCATCTTCTGCAGCTCAGTTCCCTTCCAAACGACGGCAATCCTCCAAACAGAGCAAAGCAAAGGCTGCGAGGCCTGCTCCAGCCCAGCAACCTCAGCCCCCTCAGGGCCTTTGACTTTCTGCTAGAGAACTTAGCCTTTCTGGCTCTAGAAGGACCAGAACCCTCCACCATTCCAGGAAGGTTATGTCACTTTGCTCCCAGGTGGGGGCAAATTACAGCAGAGCATTGGACACTCTCCATCATAAGAGAGGGGTACAAGCTTCATTTTTCAAGCTTGCCCCCTCTCACAAGAGTGCACCAGTTCAATTCTCCAACCTCCCTCCTCAGCCTGTTGGAGCAGGAGGTTGCCACTCTTCTTGCCCAGGGGGTCATAGAGGAAGTGCCCTTTCAACAACAGGGCACAGGGTTCATCTCCAGGAACAAGCAGGAATGAGTCTTCACATATGGGTATTGTCGGTACTGACGGAGCCTGCGCGGGAACGCTCCCCAGCGTCCAGAAAGAAAGCTTTTGGGAGCATCCCACAGCGCCTGCGCGCTGCCTTCCCGCCTTTCCCAACCGCCTCTCTCCAGTTCTTCTTTTCCGCAGAGCCAGCAGGTCGTGTTCCTGTCACCACTGAAGAAGTTCTTTATTTTCTTTTATTTCTTTGGTCGCGCGTCTGCCTTCTTCGACGTCAGACCAGTACCGCCGGTCTTTTCTTCTTTCTTTAAAAAAAAAAAAAAAAAAATTACCGTTTCCCACTTCTGTGCATTTTTTTTTTGGGGCCTTAGGCCTACAAAAATTTTCCTCATGGAAAAGCCCGCTTCCGGGTTTAAAAAGTGCACGAAGTACAGCGGTACTCTTTCTATCACCGACACCCATGACTGGTGTCTAAAATGTTTGGGTCCTGACCACTCCATCACCGATTGTGAGTCCTGTTCCATGATGTCTTAAAGAGGTCGACAGAATCGCGTGGCCAAGCTCAGTACCCTGTTTCCCTCTGATGCAGCTTCGGTGGCATCGACATCTTCCAGGGCTGCTTCTTCCTCCCATGGATCTCAGGTAACCAAACATAAGTCCAGCCGGTCCTCGAAGGGTAGATCTCCCTCTAAGTATCGAGATGCCTCCGGGCTTGCTCTCGAGGATCCCGCACCGGCAAAATTACCCCGGCGGGAAGCTCCGGCTTCCAAAGCTTTATCTATGGGGTCACAGGTTGAAATCGATGGCACGGCCTCGACCGATCACCTGTTGCCATGTTCTGGGGTACCGGTGGTTTCCACTGGTACCGACATCCAGACATTGGTTGCGTCGATGGATCAGAATATTCTGACCATGCAGCGTGCCATTACGGCATTCATACAAGCTGCGACGCCTCCGGTACCGCAAAAAACTCCGTTGTTGGTACCGGTTCCGGCACCGGTACCGATTGCATCGACATCGGCTTCGGTGTCGACTGCAGCGGTACCCTGTTCTTTGATGCCCATCGGTACCGAATCGGTACCGATCACTCCCGATGTCGATACCACTCGGTATGCGTATCGGGCTCTGCAGGAGCATCCAGACAGGCGATACTTCGATTCCTCCGAAGACTCTGATGAATCAGAGGCTTCTGTCGAGGCATCGGTACTCATTCCTCAGGAGCCCTCTTCTCCAAAAAGAAGAATGTCTCCTCCAGAAGACTTGTCTTTTCAAGACTTCATTAGGAAAGTGGCCAGGGGCCTCTCCATTTCAGTGGCCCCTGAATCAGAGCCTAGAGCAAAAAAATTGGATATTTTACAATATCCTAAGGCTCCTAAAGAGGCAGCTACTTTACCAATTCATGAGATCCTTTATGATCACATGTTGGGTATATGGGAGACACCTCTCACTATCTCCCCTCATTCTCGTAGGTTGGACACCATGTACTGTGTTCCTCCTTGTCCTGGCTTTCATAAGACTCAGCTTCCTCACCACTCTATTGTGGTGGAGTCTGCTATGAAGAAGATAAAGAGTGCAAAAAGACACTCATCTAATCCTCCAGGAAGAGAATGCAGAACCTTGGATGCTTTTGGCCGGAGAATTTTCCAGGCCAATATTCTTGCTGTCAGAATCAACTATATGGGGATGTTTCTAAAGGAAGTTACAGATCATCTGCAAACTTTATCTCCTTTTATCTCAGAAGATAAAAGGGAGGAGTTTCTCACCTGGCTTAAGCATGCCCAGGATGTTTCCAAATTTTCCAACCGTGCAGCCTTTGACTCTTTTGAGTGTGCCAGCAGAGCCTCGGCTATTGCCATAGGTGCACGCAGAGTTGCTTGGTTACAAGCTTCTGATTTGGAACCCTGGGTCCAGGATGGATTAGGAAATCTTCCTTGTACAGGTGAAAACCTTTTTGGCAAGGATTGGCAAGCAAAGGCCACTCAGATGGATGCTGAGAATTCTGCCTTAGGTAGACTTTCAAAGTTTACTTCTGCTTCTGTTAGAAAAAGGTTATTCAAAAAGGCTTTCTTTCCCAAAAAGGGGAAATATTATCCTGTTTACAGTCAGCAGGCATCTTCTGCAGGTCGTTTTGCTGCAAAGCGTCAGCAACAACCTAAACAAGCCAAGCCTAAGGCTGCAAGGACTGCTATGGCCCAACAGCCTCAGCCTCCTCAGGGCCTTTGACTTACAACTAGAGAACTTAGCCTTTCTGGCTCTAGAAGAACCAGAGCCTCTCACCATTCCAGGAAGGTTAGCTCACTTTGCTCCCAGATGGGAACAAATCACAGCAGAGCAATGGACCCTCTCCATCATAAGGGAGGGGTACAAACTTCATTTCTTCAACCTTCCTCCTCACACCATGGTGAGACAGTTCAATTCTCCAACATCTCTCCTCGACCTTCTGGGTCAGGAGATTGCTACCCTTCTTGTCCAAAGGGCAATAGAAGAAGTACCCCTTCTTCATCAGGGCTCAGGGTTCTACTCCCCCTATTTTCTTATCCCAAAGAAAACAGGGGGCTACAGACCCATCTTAGATCTCAGAGAATTGAACAAGTTTCTATGCAAAGAGAAATTCAAGATGATTTCTCTCGGTGCTCTTCTTCCATACCTTCAGAGTCAGGATTGGCTTTGTTCTCTAGATCTCAAGGATGCGTACACCCATGTCCTCATCCATCCAACACACAGAAGGTTCCTTCGGTTCCTTTATCAAGGAAAGCACTATCAATACAGAGTGCTTCCCTTCGGTCTGGCCTCTGCACCAAGAGTGTTCACAAAACCCCCCAGATCGGGGACGACTGACCCGGCCAGCCTGCACTCCCGAATCAGCACCTCCAGTCCAATCGGGGCTGTGGGAGGGGGAGGAGCAGCAGGCGGCATTAAAAAGGAAGCCGCTGCCGGCGGGAATCGCCATCTTCAGCCCCAGATCGGGGACGACTGACCCGGCCAGCCTGCACTCCCGAATCAGCACCTCCAGTCCAATCGGGGCTGTGGGAGGGGGAGGAGCAGCAGGCGGCATTAAAAAGGAAGCCGCTGCCGGCGGGAATCGCCATCTTCAGCCCCAGATCGGGGACGACTGACCCGGCCAGCCTGCACTCCCGAATCAGCACCTCCAGTCCAATCGGGGCTGTGGGAGGGGGAGGAGCAGCAGGCGGCATTAAAAAGGAAGCCGCTGCCGGCGGGAATCGCCATCTTCAGCCCCAGATCGGGGACGACTGACCCGGCCAGCCTGCACTCCCGAATCAGCACCTCCAGTCCAATCGGGGCTGTGGGAGGGGGAGGAGCAGCAGGCGGCATTAAAAAGGAAGCCGCTGCCGGCGGGAATCGCCATCTTCAGCCCCAGATCGGGGACGACTGACCCGGCCAGCCTGCACTCCCGAATCAGCACCTCCAGTCCAATCGGGGCTGTGGGAGGGGGAGGAGCAGCAGGCGGCATTAAAAAGGAAGCCGCTGCCGGCGGGAATCGCCATCTTCAGCCCCAGATCGGGGACGACTGACCCGGCCAGCCTGCACTCCCGAATCAGCACCTCCAGTCCAATCGGGGCTGTGGGAGGGGGAGGAGCAGCAGGCGGCATTAAAAAGGAAGCCGCTGCCGGCGGGAATCGCCATCTTCAGCCCCAGATCGGGGACGACTGACCCGGCCAGCCTGCACTCCCGAATCAGCACCTCCAGTCCAATCGGGGCTGTGGGAGGGGGAGGAGCAGCAGGCGGCATTAAAAAGGAAGCCGCTGCCGGCGGGAATCGCCATCTTCAGCCCCAGATCGGGGACGACTGACCCGGCCAGCCTGCACTCCCGAATCAGCACCTCCAGTCCAATCGGGGCTGTGGGAGGGGGAGGAGCAGCAGGCGGCATTAAAAAGGAAGCCGCTGCCGGCGGGAATCGCCATCTTCAGCCCCAGATCGGGGACGACTGACCCGGCCAGCCTGCACTCCCGAATCAGCACCTCCAGTCCAATCGGGGCTGTGGGAGGGGGAGGAGCAGCAGGCGGCATTAAAAAGGAAGCCGCTGCCGGCGGGAATCGCCATCTTCAGCCCCAGATCGGGGACGACTGACCCGGCCAGCCTGCACTCCCGAATCAGCACCTCCAGTCCAATCGGGGCTGTGGGAGGGGGAGGAGCAGCAGGCGGCATTAAAAAGGAAGCCGCTGCCGGCGGGAATCGCCATCTTCAGCCCCAGATCGGGGACGACTGACCCGGCCAGCCTGCACTCCCGAATCAGCACCTCCAGTCCAATCGGGGCTGTGGGAGGGGGAGGAGCAGCAGGCGGCATTAAAAAGGAAGCCGCTGCCGGCGGGAATCGCCATCTTCAGCCCCAGATCGGGGACGACTGACCCGGCCAGCCTGCACTCCCGAATCAGCACCTCCAGTCCAATCGGGGCTGTGGGAGGGGGAGGAGCAGCAGGCGGCATTAAAAAGGAAGCCGCTGCCGGCGGGAATCGCCATCTTCAGCCCCAGATCGGGGACGACTGACCCGGCCAGCCTGCACTCCCGAATCAGCACCTCCAGTCCAATCGGGGCTGTGGGAGGGGGAGGAGCAGCAGGCGGCATTAAAAAGGAAGCCGCTGCCGGCGGGAATCGCCATCTTCAGCCCCAGATCGGGGACGACTGACCCGGCCAGCCTGCACTCCCGAATCAGCACCTCCAGTCCAATCGGGGCTGTGGGAGGGGGAGGAGCAGCAGGCGGCATTAAAAAGGAAGCCGCTGCCGGCGGGAATCGCCATCTTCAGCCCCAGATCGGGGACGACTGACCCGGCCAGCCTGCACTCCCGAATCAGCACCTCCAGTCCAATCGGGGCTGTGGGAGGGGGAGGAGCAGCAGGCGGCATTAAAAAGGAAGCCGCTGCCAGGCGGGCCCGCGCCTGGTCGGGCCCGCGCCTGAGGGCCTCGCCAGAGGGCCCTTTGGCGTGGCCCTTAGGCGGAGGCACCAGAAGGTCCACCACCCGGAACCCCTCCTTACCAGTCGCTGAAATTGTGAAGTAACGAAAACCCTCCCTACACAGCGCATCAGCCTCTCCAGCGGCTCCCACAGCGCCGGTCAAGTAAGACAAAACGTCAAACCACCCCCAGGCAGTAATACCCAACAGGGGTAGACAGCAGCACGCTAAAAGGAGCGCTGAACTGGAGCCCAACAACACACTTCTTTACAGCAACAGAACGGACCGCCCTGCAAATGAACACAAGTATCTGACAGCCAGAGATACGGGAAAACTGCGTTCACCCCTTTTAGTAACACGACCAAAAAAAAATACCAGAACACAGCAAGTACAACTGTTCTATTAACAATAACTAAAATTAAATGTACCTCAGACAATAGCAGTATATCCAATTGTACAATTCTACTAATTGCCAATAACCACATATTATCTGTACAAGTCTCTGAAACCAATCCTAGAAACTCATTCCACTGCTGGTGACATTGATTGGTGGTAGTTGTCGGTGACTGTTGTTGGTTACTGTTGTCAGTGATTGGTTACTGTTGTCAGTAACTGTTACCGGTTACTGTTGTCAGTAATTGGTTACTGATGTCAGTGACCGTTGTTGGTTACTGTTAGTAATAATCCCTCAACTTACTGTTGCCAGTAAATTAGATCTTTATACTGTTACCAGTAGTTAGCTTATATGCTGTTGACAGCAGCCAACCTTTATACTGTTGATAGCAATTAATCCACACATTGTATTATTACCAGTGGCTAGTATTGTTAACAGTAACTAGTTCTCTCACCTTCCCCTCTGATACTGATTTATTGTTATACTGTCATCTGTAACACAGGAACTATCATATTATTATTTGTAACCCAGTAGCCACAACAATATAGAGTGTAAACTATTAGTCATCTTCTACTGCCAGTTGTCACTCAGTTCACTGAGAACTGTCAGACAGCTAAATACCATTAATACACTGACACATCCACTAGTCCCCCATTCTCTGAACCACGTTCTCAGAGTTCACTCCCCCATCTAAATATATACACAATGTCTCCCACAAGGCAGCTAAACCTCCCAATCACTCTCATCCTAATAACTCTCCTAACTCAACACATCTACTCGTACAAAACCAATCAAAACACATACAATCATATCCCCATCATACATACTCATTACCGAAACCCATATAACAACATTATCAATACCCACAATCCTCACCAAAACACACCACACTGTTCAACCTACACACACACCCACAATAATTACTCAAGCCATAACTCAAACAGACACCATCGCAGACTCATCCAAATAAGACACCAGCCACACACTGGCTTAAGCAACAACACATCCAACATAGACAACCAAACAAAGCTCATCTTAATAAACGTTAGATCTATACGAAATAAAATACCAATCATCAATGACATGATAAAAGACACAAACCCTGAAATCATCTGCATTACTGAGACATGGCTCACTCCCACGGACACCGTACTACTAAACCAGCTAACATCACATCAATATGACACATTCAGCTGCCATCGAGATGCAAAAAGAGGAGGTGGCGCTCTCATATTCGCTAAAAAAGACCTACAGTTCACCTTAACAAGCTTAAATAATATAGATGGAATAGACATCATCAACATAGAAAATAGAACCCTTGCACTTACTCTCATATATAGACCCCCTTCAACTGATCAAAAAAACCTCTCCCCCATCTTAGAACATGCATGCACAGCATCACCAAACAAACCACTCATAATCTTAGGTGATTTGAATCTCCCTTCCCTACATAACTCCCAATCAGACAACTTCATGGATGCCATGACCCAAATGGGTTATACACAGATAATACATGCTCCCACCCACATAAAAGGCAACACCCTAGATCTCATCTTCCTCCCCTCCTCTCTTCATAATAATCACCACCAACATACCCCTCCAACTATAACAGAAGTACCATGGTCTGATCATTACCTTATTACACTCCACCTCCCAGCTCAGACAACACTGAATAAAACAAACTCCTCACCCCACATATCTCGATTTGCACACTTTGACAAAGCTAACTTCCTTGACAAAGTACTACCCATACTCGACACAAACCTCCCTGACATTGACTCTACTGTAAACAACTGGAATCTAACAGTCCAGAAAGCAGCTACCCCCACACATACCATGCATAAACAAATAAAAAAGACAGAAAAATGGTTCACAAGAGAACTAGCAAATCTAAAAAAACAATTGAGGAAACAAGAAAAGATATGGAGGAAAACTAAATCTGACGAAAATAAAACCCAATATATGACCACCCTCAACAATTACAAAAATGCAATTAACAAGTCAAAAAAGGATTACCACTCCAAAGTAATAAACATGGCTATCAACCGCCCCAGAGAACTATTCGCAATCGTAAAAACTTTGACAAAAGCTAAAAACCAAGAGACAAAACAATCAACTATAAGCATACAGACCTTAGCAACCCACTTTGCAGAAAAACTAAAGTACAAATCCAACACTATACCAATGATACTGCCTCCAAACACTGAATCTAATAACACATGGATCTCCTTTCACATGATAGACCAAAAACACCTACTCAGGATCATAACACTTATCAACACCACAACTTCCCCACTTGACCCATGTCCTGTGTCATGGATCAAATGCACAAAGGAAGAACTCACCGAAAACATCCAACACATAGTGAATCAATCCCTTAATCAGGGCATCATGCCCAATGCCCTAAAACTCACTACGCTTCGACCAATAATAAAAAACAATAAACTAGACTCAAAAGACCCAAACTCTTACAGACCGATAGCCAGCATTCCATTTATAGCTAAAATAATAGAAAAAAACGTCCAACTACAACTACAAGACTATATCGATGAACACAAACCCTTAGACTCTCACCAGTTTGGCTTCCGCCCCTATCACGGTGTAGAAACCCTACTAATTACACTGATAGACTTCCTCATTAGAGGCACAGATGATAGCAGTCAAGGCTTCATACTCCTTTTCTTAGACATTTCTGCCGCCTTTGACAACATCAACCACCTTACCTTGATCAATAGACTAGAAAATCTAGGAATAGGTGGGACAGTACTCAATTGGTTTAAGTCTTACATCACAAATAGACTAATACGTGTTCAAATAGACCAGGAAGTATCGGAAACCTTCCCCCAAGGACAAGGAATACCCCAAGGATCCGCCCTTTCTGCCCTCCTTTTCAACCTGTACCTCCAACCCATTACAGAAATATTCAGAAAACACAAAATCAGTCACTTTATCTATGCTGATGACATCATGCTTGCTCTCCCCATATCTACCAAAAACCCTACCTATGATGCCTTATCAAAATGCATGGTGGAAACCACCTCCTGGATGGAATCTAACTACCTTAGCATCAATCTCAAAAAAACAGAAGCAATGTTTGTAACAAGACCACCTATGACTGAAGACACCTATCCAACATCAATCTCAATCATAAATACTACAATTCCAGTCAAAAAAGAGGTAAAATACCTAGGTGTAATAATAGATCACACACTTACCATGATACCGCATATAAAACAGACAGTAAAAACTATATTCTACAAACTCAAAACCATACAACATCTAAGGCCCCTTCTAGACACCCAAGACTTTAGATCAGTTGTTAACACACTCATCACCCCACACTTTGACTATTGTAATAGTCTCTTAATTGGCCTACCACAAAAAAGTACATACCTGCTTCAAAGAGCTCAGAACATCTGTGTGAAAGTAGTCACTAAAGCCAGCCTAGCAGATCATGTAACCCCAATAATGCTAGAACTTCATTGGCTCCCTATAAATAGCAGAATCAGATATAAAATCCTCCTAACCACATTCAAGCTCCTGAACAACATCGCCCCTTCATATCTAACCACACTATTACATGCCCCATCTGAATCAAGAACCCGCAGACTAAACGCAACACACTCACTTGAAATACCAAAATCATTCAAAAGAACTAAAAAATCCACCAGCACCAGAGCCTTCACATTCACTGCCCCCATGCTCTGGAATGATCTCCCAATAAACCTTCGGATCATAAAAGACCTCACCCAATTTAGAAAGGAACTCAAGACATACCTTTTCTCCGAACACTTTGAAATCCCTTACCCCCAAGTCCAACCACATACCATACCAAGACACTCAAACACAAAGCCCTAAAATTACACTCAACTACCCACACACATACACCCACCACTTACACCCATCACAGACACCCCAAAAACACTCTCAAGAGAAAAAGGAAATAAATTCCTCCGCACACATATATGACCCTGACTACCGGTAAACAAGGTAGAATACTCTGATTGACACTACGATACAGAAATTTATAATTATATACAAAATGTAAATAGTTACAACAATTAATGCACAGTTATCTGTATAAAGTTAGAAAGTTATAAAGTTACTAAATATTATCTGTATAAAGTTACTAAATATTATCTGTATAAAGTTAAAAAACTATGTTCCATGTAATGTATACATTAGTGTACAAATTTGTTTACTTTGTTCCATGTAAACCGCCCCTGATCTCTGGAAGGGGCGGTATAGAAGAATTAGATAAATAAATAAATAAATAAATAAATAAAATGCATGGCAGTAGTAGCTGCATTTCTGCGCACTCTAGGAATATTTGTATTCCCATATCTGGACGACTGGCTCATCTGAGCTCCATCCCAGTCAGAGGCCCAGGCTTCCCTAGCCTGCACAAGGCGTGTTCTTCAGTATCTGGGACTTGTAATAAACATCCCAAAATCCCATCTCACCCCTACTCAGTGTTTAGAGTTCATAGGGGCCTTGCTGGATACCACAACTGCAAGGGCCTATCTTCCCCAGGCCTGTTGCCTACGCTTAGTGCAGTTAGCCTCACAAATTCAGTTAAAGTCCCATTTAACTGCTCGAGAGATGTTACAACTGTTAGGCCACATGGCATCCACCGTGCATGTGGTTCCTTACGCTCGCCTTCACATGAGGGCAACTCAGTGGACTCTGTCCACCCAATGGACCCAGGCATCAGGGTGCCTGTCAGACAAAATAGTAACCTCCAGTCGCCTCTTTTGGTCTCTCCAGTGGTAGAAGTCCACTCAAAATCTGTTGCTGGGGTCCCCCTTTCAACAGTTGCTACCCCAAGCAACCCTTACAACAGATGCCTCTCCAAGGGGTTGGGGAGCTCATCTCCAAGATCTCTCCACCCAGGGCATCTGGTTTCCACAGGAGACATCTCTACATATCAACCTCTTGGAGCTCAGAGCAATTTTTCTAGCTCTGAGTCTTCCACACCCTGCTCAGCTACAAGACAGTCCTCATCCACACGGACAACCAAGTAGCCATGTTCTACGTGAACAAGCAGGGCGGGACTGGCTCTCTGTCGCTTTACAACGAAGCTTTGAGATTGTGGGCCTTCGCCAGAGAGCATCAAATTCATCTCATGGCAGTGTATCTTCCAGGGGTTCAAAACTCTTGGGCAGACAGACTCAGTCGAGTTCTGCTTCCACACGAATGGTCCGTCCATGGGGACCAGATAGCCAGGATCTTCCGAATTTGGGGAACCCCGGACATAGACCTGTTTGCAAGTCCATGGAATGCCAAACTTCCCCGGTTCTGTTCCAGGATTCCGTGTCAGGGAGTTCAGGCCAGGGATGCCTTCCTCCTTCATTGGGGGCAAGACTTCCTCTATGCCTTTCCACCCATTCCCCTAATTCCCAAGACACTGTTCAAACTTCAGAGAGACAAGGGGTCTATGATCCTCATAGCACCACATTGGCCACGCCAGGTGTGGTACCCTCTACTTCTGCATCTCTCTCAAGCTCCCTCCCTGGACTTGGGATCTGCTCCAGACCTCCTGTCCCAGGAGGAGGGAACGTTGTGGCACCCAAATCCCCAGTCTCTTCATCTCAGAGCCTGGTTGCTGAAGGCCTAGACCTTCAAGATTTACATCTTTCTCAGCAAGTGAAGGATATCCTTCATGCTTCCAGAAAGCCTTCCACTAGACGTTCCTATGCTTTTAAATGGAAAAGGTTTACCATTTGATGTGCACAGAAGGGTCTTAACCCTCTTGTAATACCTCTGAATTCTTTACTAGAGTATTTGCTGCATTTATCCCATGCAGGCCTTAAAACAAATTCAGTAAGAGTCCATTTGAGTGCTATTGCAGCATCCCTTAAGCCTCTCAATGGACAGCCTATTTCCTCTCATCCTCTTATAGCAAGATTCATGAGAGGCCTTCTTTTAACTAAACCTCCCATTAGACCACCTCCAGTGGAATGGGACTTGAATCTGGTTCTTGGCCAGCTTATGAAGCCACCCTTTGAACCCTTAGCCACTACCTCCTTAAAATTCCTTTCTTGGAAGGTTATTTTTCTCATTGCAGTCACCTCAGCTCGCTGCATCAGTGAGCTGCAAGCCTTGATGACTAATCCTCCTTATACAAGGTTCCATCATGACAAGGTAGTCCTCAGGACTAATCCACACTTTATGCCTAAAGTGGTCTCACCTTTTCATCTGAACCAGGAGGTGTATTTACCTGTCTTTTTTCCAGGACCTCATGCATCAAGTGCAGAGAGGAATCTTCATACCTTGGATTGTAAGAGAGCTCTTGCTTTTTACTTACAAAGAACACAGCAACATAGAAAGTCCTCTCAACTCTTTGTTGCTTTTGATCCCTCTCATTTGGGACTTCCAGTCTCTAAGAGAACTCTGTCAAATTGGATTGCTCAGTGTCTTTCTTTCGCCTACCAGAGTAAGAACCTTTCTCTAGAGGGCCATGTCACAGCTCACAATGTGAGGGCCATAGCAGCCTCTCTGGCTCATCTAAACTCTGTGTCCATCGACCAAATCTGTCGAGCGGCCACCTGGGCCTCGGTTCATACCTTTACAGTCCATTACTGCTTGGACAAGGACTCCCGCCGGGATTCCTTGTTTGGTCAGGCTGTTCTCAAACACCTGTTCCATACCTAATCAACTCCTACCCCCCATCCCTAGTTGGATGCCCGAGATCCATAGGGGCAGGTAGAGCCCTTCTCAGGGACTCACAACCTTGGAGATCTCCCTGGCATCTCTAGCTGGGGAGTCCCCATATGTGAAGACTCATTCCTGCTTGTTCCTGGAGATAGCACAGTTACTTACCTGTAACAGGTAATCTCTGGGAACAGCAGGAATAAGTCTTCACAACCCACCCACCTCCCCTAGGAGTTGTATCTCTCTATCGATCTTTCCTTTCCTCTCTCTCTCTTTGTCTCAGCTTAAAACTCGAACTGGAGAGAGGCGGTTGGGAAAGGCGGGAAGGCAGCGCACAGGCGCTGTGGGATGCTCCGAAAAGCTTTCTGGACGCTGGGGAGCGTTCCCGCGCAGGCTCCGTCGGTACCGACGATACCCATATGTGAAGACTTATTCCTGCTGTTCCCAGAGATCGCCTGTTACAGGTAAGTAACTGTGCTTACTCCCCCTATTTTCTTATTCCAAAGAAAACAGGGGGCTTCAGACCCATCTTAGATCTCAGAGAGTTGAACAGATTCCTAGTCAAAGAAAAATTCAAGATGGTTTCTCTAGGAACTCTGCTGCCATACCTTCAGAGTCAGGATTGGCTTTGTTCTCTATATCTCAAGGATGCGTACACTCATGTTCTCATCCATCCATCTCACAGAAGGTTCCTTCGGTTCCTTTTTCAGGAAAAGCACTATCAATACATAGTGCTCCCTTTTGGTCTGGCGTCTGCACCAAGGGTGTTCACGAAATGCATTGCAGTTGTTGCTGCTTTTCTGTTAACCCTGGGAATATTTGTCTTCCCTTACCTGGACGACTGGCTCATTCGAGCTCCCACTCAATCAGAGGCCAAGACTTCTCTCACCTGCACAATGCGTATCCTTCAGTATTTAGGGCTGGTAATAAACATCCCAAAATCCAATTTAGTCCCTACTCAGTCCCTGGAGTTTATAGGGGCGTTGCTGGATACCACAAGGGCAAGGGCCTATCTTCCCCAGGCCCGTTGCCTTCGCTTGGTGCAGTTAGCTTCTCAAGCAGAGTTGAAACCCCTAACTGCTCGAGAGATGTTACAGTTACTAGGCCACATGGCATCCACCGTACATGTGGTACCATATGCTCGCCTTCACATGAGAGCAGCTCAGTGGACTTTATCCACCCAATGGACCCAGGCAGTAGGCTGCCTGTCAGACAAAATAGCAAACACAAGTCGCCTCATTTTGTCCCTCCAGTGGTGGAAGTCCCCTCAAAACTTGTTGCTGGGGTCCCCCTTTCAACAACCTCTACCCCAAGCAACTCTTACAACAGATGCTTCTCCAATGGACTCAGGAGTTCATCTTCAGGACCTCTCCACCCAGGGCATCTGGTCCCCACAGGAGACTTGTCTACATATCAATCTCTTGGAGCTCAGAGCAATCTTCCTTGCTCTGCGAGTTTTCCACACCCTGCTCATCCACAAAACAGTCCTTATCCACACGGACAATCAGGTACCCATGTTCTATGTAAATAAGCAGGGAGGAACTGGCTCTCTGTCGCTTTGCAACGAAGCTCTGCGACTGTGAGCCCTCGCCAGAGAGCATCACATTCATCTTCTGCCAGTTTATCTTCCAGGTATTCAAAACTCTTGGGCGGACAGACTCAGTCGAGTTCTGCTTCCACACGAGTGGTCCCTACATATGGACCAGGTATCCAACATTTTTCAAATTTGGGCAACCCCGGACATAGACCTCTTTGCAAATCCGTGGAATGCCAAACTTCCCCAGTTCTGTTCCAGAACTCCGGCTCAGGGGGCTCAAGCAAGGGATGCTTTCCTCTTTCACTGGGGTCAAGACTTTCTGTATGCCTTACCACCCATTCCCCTAATTCCCAAAACCCTGTTCAAGCTTCAGAGAGACAGAGTCCACATGATTCTCATAGCTCCACATTAGCCACGACAAGTGTGGTACCCTCTGCTTCTACATCTCTCTCAAGCTCCCTCCCTAGAGTTAGGGTCTGCTCCAGACCTCCTCTCTCAAGAGGACGGAAGGTTATGGCATCCCAATCCCCAGTCTCTGCATCTCAGGGCTTGGTTGCTGACGGCCTAGATCTCCAGGATCTTCATCTTTCTCAACAGGTGAAAGATGTTCTTTATGCTTCCAGAAAACCTTCCACTATACGTTCGTATGCTTTCAAGTGGAGGAGGTTTACCATCTGGTGTTCTGAGAAGGGTCTTAACCCCCGTGCCATACCTCTGGAATCGTTGCTGGAGTATCTCCTTCATCTGTCTAATGCAGGCCTTAAGACAAATTCAGTAAGAGTCCATTTGAGTGCTATTGCAGCTTCCCTTAGGCCTCTAAATGGACAACCTATTTCCTCTCATCCTCTTGTAGCAAGATTCATGAGAGGCCTCCTTTTAACAAAGCCTCCCATTAGACCACCCCCGGTGGCATGGGACTTAAATTTGGTTCTTGGTCATCTTTTGAAGCCGCCTTTCGAACCTTTAGCTACCACCTCCTTGAAATACCTTTCTTGGAAAGTTATCTTTCTCATTGCAATCGCATCTGCACGCCGCATCAGTGAATTGCAAGCACTAGTAGCTAATCCACCTTATACAAGGTTCCATCATGACAAGGTGGTCCTTAGGACTAATCCACACTTTATGCCTAAGGTGGTCTCGCCTTTTCACCTCAACCAGAAGGTCTACCTACCTGTCTTTTTTCCAGGACCTCATGCATCAAGTGCAGAGAAGAATCTTCATACCCTGGACTGTAAAAGAGCTTTGGCCTTTTACTTACAAAGGACACAGCAACATAGAAAGTCTTCCCAACTCTTTGTTGCCTTTGATCCTTCTCATTTGGGACAACCAGTCTCCAAGAGAACACCTTCTAACTGGAGTGCCCAGTGTATTTCTTTCGCTTATCAGAGCAAGAACCTTTCTCTGGAGGGCCATGTCACAGCTCACAATGTGAGAGCCATGGCAAGCTCAATGGCTTATCTGAACTCTGTATCTATCGATGACATCTGTCGAGCAGCCACTTGGGCCTCGGTTCATACCTTCATAGCCCATTACTGCTTGGACAAGGACTCCCTCCGGGATGCCTTGTTTGGTCAGGCTGTTCTTAAACACCTGTTCCATACTTAATCAACTCCTACCCACCATCCCTCATGGGATGCCAGAGATCCAGGTGGGGAAGTGCAGCCCTGTTCCAGGGACACACAACTTATGGGCTCTCTCCCTGGCATCTAAAGCTAGGGAGTCCCCATATGTGAAGACTCATTCCTGCTTGTTCCTGGATATGGCACAGTTACTTACCTGTAACAGGTGATCTCTGGGAGCAGCAGGAATAAGTCTTCACAACCCACCCACCTCCCCTAGGAGTTGTCTCTCTTTTTTTCTCTCTCTTTCCTTTCCCTCTCTCTCTCTCTTTGTCTCAGCTCTAAAACTTAACTGAGGAGAGACAGTTGGGAAAGGTGGGAAGGCAGCATGCAGACGCTGTGGGATGCTCCCAAAAGCTTTCTGATTGCACGCTGGGGAGCGTTCCCGTGCAGGCTCCGTCGGTACCGACGTACCCATATGTGAAGACTTATTCCTGCTGTTCCCAGAGATCACCTGTTACAGGTAAGTAACTGTGTTTTCAAGTCCTACCACTGCCCTTTGTGATCTTGGATAAGTCACTTAGCCCTTCATTGCCTCAGGTATAAGCTTGGATTGTAAGCCCTCTAGAGATGGAGAAATACATTCAGGTGCATAAGTTAACTCCTCTTGAACAACTACTGGAAAGGTGTGAGCTAAATACCAAATAAATAAAAATATAAAATAAAAATAATAAAATGCATTCTTGCGTACCACATGCAAACCACCCGCAGACACTGCTGGAATCATAGAAGTATGTTGCATATATGCTTGTAGTGGCCAAAGTGACTCATAAAGTTGCACTGAAGCATTCAAGCAAATAGCGGAGTCCTGCTGCTGTATCTTATAAACTGGTTGATAGTACTGTATGCTCTGAGCAATTGGAAGCCAATGTAGTTATTGAAGCAATGAGGTGGTGTGTTCAAACTTAAATTTATATAAGAAGTAGCTGAGCACAGGATGCTGCACAAGCTGCAACGCTCTAATAGGGGCGGCAGACAAACCTTCATAAATAACATTTCTTCTTTTTTGACAGTGACTAGACTTTCGCATCTCCATTTCATAAGACAACTTGAGTACAAAAGCCAACTGCTGATATCGCATATCAACCCACTTTTCAGTATTTCCCTCCATATTAAAAGAAGTTCATTTTTTTTCCAACTCAAACTGCCTCTCATATATTTTAGTGATTTTCGGTGGTAGAGTGCAATTATATTTGTTACATTTCATTGGAAGTTCCAGTTGAAACACTAGCATTGCATGATCACACCAAGGACTAAGATCATAGAAATTTGGAACATAATACCTAGATTTAAAAGGTTTTGATAAAGAAACTTCAATGAGTGCCCAAGCTACTTCCTACTCACTCAGTAGAAAAAGTTGTTCATGTATAAAAGGGTAATATGTAGTCATCTATCATTATGATCAATCAATGTCAAATTTCTTAAACACCAGAGGTCTCAGACTAGTTCGGCTCTGCCACCAGGACTCACGTCCGTTCTTACAGCAGAATACCTGTTTGCATCAACGACCTCTAAAATTGGGCAAATGAGGTAACACAGTCAATAAATCCAAATCAGCTTTTCAAATATCTTGTAGCGCTCTACTTATCTGTGTTGCCAAAACAGCCCACATGAATCTAGCAAAGATCCCGACGCCTTTCATAGGTACCAGTCATGCGTTTCATGACTCAGACTTTCTTCAGGGGATCGCTCCAACAAACTCATCCAACATTGTACACTAACAAACAAACCAACACAAAAACCATATATTACTAACACTACCAACCCATAAGCACCTCAGACAAACAAAAATTCAGTTCCCACTATAAAAATATAGAGAAAACCTCACCTTTCACTCGTTTTAAGCTGCCCACGTTCTGCCTAAGATCAAATGTTTTTTAACGGCTGTATCTTAGAACGCCGCGCATGCGGACTAGAGAAAAATCCTCAGTCTTATAGGGAGGGCTCAGAGGTTCAAAACCAACCAGATACCACTATTTTACCCAAGCATGAGCCTAACCTAAAACCTACCCATTCTTCTAAAAACTCACTTATCACTATACAACGCTACCAAACCAATTAAGCCAAATCCAGAAAACAAAATGTGATACTGGTAATTGCTAACCAATCCAAAAACACTCCTTTCCCTGAATTAAAACCCTTGACTTCTCCGTCTGTTCTCATATTAAGCTACTATTGAACGCTCCTTACTAAGCATGTATCATAGCAATATAGTATCATCATCGCCCCTATCATAAGAGAGCCCTCAGGGCCCAAGAAATTTTTAACAAAAGGATAATGATATTATATGCATCGCGCCCATTCAATAGAAGTATTCAAACCCTTCGGAGACACTGTGTCAAAAGTATAAATCCACCATTGTTCACGTCGTATCAGAGCCCGATCCAAAGGCACACTTATCTCCCCTTGTAATATTTGATCCACACATAAAAACCGAAGCTGCTAAAATTGATGATGGTTTACTACACAGTGCGGAACCATCGGGGCCTCCATTACTTTGTTTCAAGCGGCTCCTATGCTCCCGAATTTGGACTCGAAACGCCCGGGTGGTCTTTCCTATATAGGCTAAGCCACAGGGGCACAGGATAACATAAACGACATTCATAGAGCCACAAGTTGTATAGGATTTCAATCCTCTACGAAAACCATTATATTCAAAATGTGAAGCTTCTATAGTCATACTACAAATGTCACAATTCCCACAACGATGATGACCTATATCAGGGGTCTCACTCACAGCCCCCTGTATCGGCCTCAGGACAGTAGGGCTTAAAAGTTCCTTTAAATTTTGATCCCGGGTCCACACACATCTAACAGCCTTATCACTTAAACCAGGGACTGCAGCTAAAACATTTGAATGTTTTCTAATAGTCTGCTGTATCTCTGAACTCATCAGGGAATATTTTGTGATAAAGTTTACGTGTGAAGAAGCTGCCTCTTGTGTGGAATTCAATCGGGGCTCCAACAGCAGGGCACGATGATTAAAGAGCGCTCGGGTATATGCCCTCTTAACTACTAATCGGGGATACCCTCTGGATAGAAAATCAGCAAACAACGCTTTAGCGCGATGCTTAAAGTCTCTAGTATCAGAACAGTTCCTGCGGAAACGCAGGAACTGAGAGTAAGGGAGGCTTTCTTTCAATCTGCGAGGATGCAAGCTACGAAAATGTAAGAAAGTATTTCTATCCACTGACTTCCTGAATACCGAAGTGGACCACCCCCTAGTGGATAGGAGCCGCTTGAAACATAAAGTAATGGAGGCCCCGATGGTTCCGCACTGTGTAGTAAACCATCATCAATTTGAGCAGCTTCGGTTTTTATGTGTGGATCAAATATTACAAGGGGAGATGAGTGTGCCTTTGGATCGGGCTCTGATAACGACGTGAACAATGGTGGATTTATACTTTTGACACAGTGTCTCCGAAGGGTTTGAATACTTCTATTGAATGGGCGCGATGCATATAATATCATTATCCTTTTGTTAAAAATTTCTTGGGCCCTGAGGGCTCTCTTATGATAGGGGCGATGATGATACTATATTGCTATGATACATGCTTAGTAAGGAGCGTTCAATAGTAGCTTAATATGAGAACAGACGGAGAAGTCAAGGGTTTTAATTCAGGGAAAGGAGTGTTTTTGGATTGGTTAGCAATTACCAGTATCACGTTTTGTTTTCTGGATTTGGCTTAATTGGTTTGGTAGCATTGTATAGTGATAAGTGAGTTTTTAGAAGAATGGGTAGGTTTTAGGTTAGGCTCATGCTTGGGTAAAATAGTGGTATCTGGTTGGTTTTGAACCTCTGAGCCCTCCCTATAAGACTGAGGATTTTTCTCTAGTCCGCATGCGCGGCGTTCTAAGATACAGCCGTTAAAAAACATTTGATCTTAGGCAGAACGTGGGCAGCTTAAAACGAGTGAAAGGTGAGGTTTTCTTTATATTTTTATGGTGGGAACTGAATTTTTGTTTGTCTGAGGTGCTTATGGGTTGGTAGTGTTAGTAATATATGGTTTTTGTGTTGGTTTGTTTGTTAGTGTACAATGTTGGATGAGTTTGTTGGAGCGATCCCCTGAAGAAAGTCTGAGTCATGAAACGCATGACTGGTACCTATGAAAGGCGTCGGGATCTTTGCTCGATTCATGTGGGCTGTTTTGGCAACACAGATAAGTAGAGCGCTACAAGATATTTGAAAAGCTGATTTGGATTTATTGACTGTGTTACCTCATTTGCCTAATTTTAGAGGTCGTTGATGCAAACGGGTATTCTGCTGTAAGAACGGACGTGAGTCCTGGTGGCAGAGCCGAACTAGTCTGAGACCTCTGGTGTTTAAGAAATTTGACATTGATTGATCATAATGATAGATGACTACATATTACCCTTTTATACATGAACAATTTTTTCTACTGAGTGAGGCCTACTATTAAGGCCTACTATTTTATTTTGGCAGGAAAGGTTAGCATGCATTGTGGGGTAGAGTAGTGCAGTATCTCAGTGGGAAGGGCAAAGAGCTGGTTCAGAGTCAAGTAAATTCAGGCCCCAATAAATGCCCCATCTGGGTGACAATAGATGTAAAAGAGTGACCAACTACCAAAAGATATCAACAGACCATTTATCTATATTGGGGGAAAAAACCCCTTGTTACCGTTTTATATTATTATTATTACATTCTCTTATATACTGTGCTATTCTGCATCAGTGCGGTTTACATTGAACAAACTGAAATGACATTGAACAGGGCATTATAACTTGGAGATAACTATTTTACAGGGAACATGGGCTATGGAGGGTTAAGTGGCTTGCCCAAGACCACAAGGAGCACCTGTGGGACTAGAAACCCCAGTCCTTCCGGCCCAAGGTTGCTGTCCTCTAGTGGGATTTAAACCCCCGACCTTCCGGCCTGAAGTACCTATGCAAATTGTTGTACTTTTGAGAACAAAATTGAACCCCTTCCTGGTGAATCTGAGTGGTGTTCCTCTCAGGCCTTGTAGGCTAGGAAGATAGACATCAGTTTGTTGTTCTTGCAGTCCAGTTTGGAGCAAGGATTGGTGCCAAACTCGTTTGATGTTCAGGTTTCAGCCCTAGCATGCTATCAAGGCTGAATTCAGAGGATGTACTTGGCGGCATACCCCAACTTCTCCCATTTACTTAGAGGGATGAAGCAGATCTGTCGTTCAGTACATCTGATTGTTCCTCAGTGGAGTCGTCTTCTAATGTTGAAGGCTCTGGAAGGCCCCCCCTTTCTGAGCCTTTGTGAAAAATCTCTCTGAAGGACCTGACCTCTGCCAGGCAGATGTCAGATTTTTACAGGTCTTGTCCTGCAAGGAGCTCTTTGTGGTCACTTTGGCAGCTCAGTTTCCATGTGGACTATTCCTTGCAGCTAGAAACAGTATCTTTACAGTACAAAGAGACTTCCAGATTTTGGGAGGGAAACTTAAATCCACTGTCAACACTATAGCGTTCTCAGTAGTTCTACCTGTTCATGATAAGGGGGAAGAGACTATATCACATAACCAACTTTAATATGTAGCTCCAAACCTGGTGTAAACAAGAAGAATTCAGATATAAAGACAACTGGGACATTAGAAAGAACAACAAGAAACTATGCTATGTTGATGGTCTGCATCTCTCTGTGATAGGAAAAAGGATCCTAAGTAAAAAAAAAAAAAATTCAGACAATATGTGGATAAGCATTTAAACTAGGGAAAAGGGATGACGGATGAACAAAACAAGTTCAGGACATCACTCCTGGCAAAAACAACTTTGGTAATAGTCATCATATTGATCCACACATCAGTGACAAGAGGGAAGAGGAGTCTGGAATAAAATCCATGCAAAATACAAGCAAGCCAATTAACAATTTCTGGACGTCAATGAGCACAAATGCATGAAGTCTAGACAACAAAGTTCCTAACCTGGAAGCCCTGATGGTAGAAATGGAATTTGACATTGTGGCCATTACAGAAACATGGTTTAATGAGTCACATGAATAGGATATAGTCATAGCTGGCTATAAATTTATTTGGAAGAAATAGAGAAGGCAAAAGAGGAGGAGGCATAGCCCTGTATGTCAAAAGCAATATTAAAGCTGTTGAAATGCAGGGGACATGGGGAAAAGAAGTACTGTGGATTGTATTAGAAAGAGGAGGTGGGACTATCATCCACACTGGTGTAGTTTACAGGCCTCCAACTCAAACTGAAGAAATGGATAGAGACTTGATCATTGATACTGCAAAGGTAGCAGTGAAGGGAAAAGTGATCATAATTGTGTGACTTTAATCTACCAGATGTGACTTGGAGTATCCCTTCTGCAAATCTGGAAAGAAGTAAAAACACTGTGAATACCTTCCCAGAAGCATTGCTCAGGCAAATAGCAATAGAATCAACCAGGGAAAGTTTGATGCTAGATTTAGTACTCGCCAATGGAAATAGCGTGTCGAATGTCTGGCTGGGTGCCCATGTCTGGCTGGGTGCCTATGTGAGCAGCAGTGATCATCATAAAGTGTGGTCTGAGGTAAAAGCCAAGACAGTCCAATCACAGCCAACTCAAAGTCCTAGACTTCAAAAATGCTGACCAGTAAAATGGGAAACTACCTGAAGGGTTGCACTAAAAGGGGCAACATATATATCTATATCTATGTGTGTGTGTATGTATATATATATCTGTTGTCCCTTTTAGTTTAGCCCACTGCAATTCCACTTCATCTGTCTATCTATATATATATATATATATAAAGAGAGATTATTTAACAGATTTTCTTTTATACTGCTTTATCATTTCAGTCAAAGCAGTTTCAATTGTAACTTGAACTTGGTAATATACATTAGACAGGGGCATTGATAACCTCATTACCTCATAAAAATCCAAGTTAAGTGACTTGCCCAAGCCCACAAGGAGTATATATAAGGAAAGTTAATAAAAGCAAGAGGAAAAGGAAACCCATATGGTTCACCAAAGAAGTGGCTGCACAAATAAAAGCAAAAAACTCAGCTTTCACAAAAAGAGGAACACAGAAAAGAATACAGAATAAAGCTAAAAGAGCCAAAGAGAGAAATAAGGATAGCAAAGGCAGAAGAAAAGATGGTTAAAGATGTGAAACATGGAGACAAACCTTTTTTTCAGGTATATTTTAGATCAGAGGTGGAATTGCAAGACTCGAAAGTGCTGAGGACAGATTTGTGGAATGTGACACTAAAAAAGCAAGAATGCTAAACAAATACTTCTGTATTCACGAAAGAAAATCCTGAAGAAGGACCACATATGATTGATAAATATACAAATAGGAATGGAGTAGATACCACGCCATTCACAGAAGATGATGTTTTTGAACAGCTTGCAAAACTGAAAGTGGACAGGACCATGGGACCGGATGGGATATATCTCAGGATACTGAAAGAGCTCAAAGAGGTTCTGGCAGGGCCTTTAAAGGATGTTTTTGATAAATTCTTGGAGATAGAAGTTCCACAGGATTGGAGAAGGGCTGATGTGGTATCTCTTCACAAAAGTGGTAATAGGGAAGAGGTGACAAACTAAAGGCCATTAAGGCTGTGGTGGGAAAAGTAATGGAGGTGCTCTTGAAAGAAAGAATAGTGGACTTCCTGGAAACAAATGGATTGCATGATCCAAGGCACCCTGGTTTTACTAAAGGAAGATCATGCCAAACAAATTTGAGTTTTTTGACTGGGTGACCAGAGATCTTAGATCAAGAGCATGCGATGGATGTGATCTAAATAGATTTCAGCAAAGCCTTTGATACTGTTCCTCACAGGAAGCTAATCAATAAACTAAGCAGCCTGGGGATAGGTCCCAAGGTGGTGAACTGGATCAGAAATTGGTTGACTGACAGACAACAGAAGGTGAAGGTAAACAGAACTCACTCAGAAGAAAGGAAGTTGGGTAGTGGTGTGCCTCAGAGATTGTTCTGGGACTGATACTGTTCAATATATTTGAATGATATTGCAGAAGGATTGAAGGGAAAAGTCTGCCTTTTTCCAGATGAGATGCAACAACAGAGTGGACACTTCTGAGGGAGTGGACAACATGAGGAAAGTTCTGTGAACACTGAAAGAATGGTCTAGTGCTTGGCAGTTAGAATTTAATGTGAAGAAGTGCAGAATCATGCACTTTGTATGCAGAAATCCAAAGGAATTGTATGCAATAGGGGGCAGGAGGTTTGGTGTCCATGGACCCAGGAGAGGGACCTCGGAGTGACAGTGCCTGAGGATCTCAAGGTGGCAAAACAATGCGACGGGGTGGTAGCCAAAGCTAGAAGGATGCTGGACTGCATATAGAGAGGAATAACCAGAGAAAGGAGGAGGTATTAATGCCCCTTTACAAGTCGTTGGTGGAGTATTATTGTGTATTCCGTTTTGGAGACCATATCTCACAAAGGAAATATAAAGACTTGATGTGGTTCAGAGGAAGGTGACCAAAATGATTTGGAACCTGCACCAGAAGACTTATGAAAAGAGACTTGACCTAAATATGTATACCCTAAAGGAGAGGAGGGACAGGGGAGACATAATACAGATCTTTAAATACTTTAAATATTAATGAACGAACAAACCTTTTTCAAAGAAGAGGAAAAGCTGTAGAGCTAGAGGGAATATGGTGAAGCTGCAAGGCTGTTTAAAAAAAAAAAAAAAGTAACATCAGGAAATACTTTTTCACTGAAAGAGTGGTGGATGTTTTGAATGCCCTCCCGATTGGAGGTGGTGAGAGCAAATACAGTGACAGAATTCAAAATGGCATGGAACAGACTCTGGATCCCTTTTATAGCAAGAGGATGAAATCAAGCAAACAAATATCTCTTATACTTCAATAAATAGAGGGGGGATGACCTGCACGGAGTGGTGGGTATGACCCCAAACAAAGGCATGGAAGAGTGACTTGCATGGAGCAATGGTTACAACCGCTCCTACTGGGCAGACTAGATGGATCATAATGGTCTTTATCTGACGTCATTTATTATGTTACTATGTTAGTGTTCTTTCTCCCAAAAGTGCTGTCACCCTTTCATCTTAACCAGACTGTAGTAATATGAGGACAATCCTCACTGCATCTGGTGAATGTGCGGAGGGTGTTGATATATCTGGCGATTACTAATTTCTTTTGTTGGTTGGACCATCTCTTTGTGCTCTTCAGCGGCCCAAGGAAAAGACTGGTGGCGGCTAGATTAAGGAAGCTGTCTGTTGCCTATCTTCTGAGTGGTAAATGTGTGCAGGAGGGAGTCAAGGCTTACTCCACAAGGAACAGGCTTCCTCTTGGGAGGAATCTATTGTGGTGTCCCAGGAGGCCTTCTGTAAGGCAGCTACCTAGTTATCTTTCAGTATCTTAGTGAAGCACTTATAGGTTGCATGTGGGTGCAGGAGCAGATGACGCATTTGGCAGAGCAGTTTTCTCTAGAGTGTTGTCGTCCTTCCACCGCAGGTCCTGACTACTTGGGTATGTCCCACTTGTCTGGACTGGACTGGTCTGGCAAGACGATGAGGAAAGAGAAATTTTCATACCTGATAATTTTCTTTCCTTGAATCCTGCTAGACCAACCCAGAACTTCTCTTGGAAGACTATTTCTACAGATCTGAGAACTCTTCTGTCAATTACGGAGCTGTCAATTTGTTTCTGATGCAGAATTAAACTTACTTAAAGAGCCAAATGGTTTGTACATCGTTATGATAATGGTTATTAACTTGCGTAATTTCTGAGGTTTTCGGTTTCATAGTGGCTTCTCTTAAAGCTGCACCAGTAGGATATACCAAGTGATGACATCACTGAAGGTTGCTCTAGTTTATCTCCACCTGCTGGATGGGAAACATAACCCTCTCATCAGGATTCAAGGAAAGAAGATGATCGTAAATTTCTCCTTGTACCTGAGACAATGGAGGGTTACGCGACTTATCCAAGATCACAAGAAGCAGCAGAGGGATTCAAACTGGGCTTCACTGGTTCTTCCATTACTCTAACCAGATTATACAGAAAATGGTAGCTTAGCTTCTAACTGGATGTTCCTTATGTGAACACGTTACATCAGTGTATCCAATCAAATTGGGATGTTTGATTTTTTTGTTTTTTGCCTTGTATTAGAAGGGAATCCTGAATGCCTAAATACTACATCAAGGTTGGTAAATTCCATTGTGAATTTGCATTGAATGGCACTTAAGTGTGAAATGTACCATCTGTTAAAGAAGTTGAGTGGTAAGGTTAGGGCTGCTTTGTTCAGTGTAGCCGGTCCTATTTTTTTGGAATGCTCTGACCAGCATCATCACATACTTATACAGATTATCTTACATTTAGGGAAATAAATAAAACATCTTTTTTTGTGAAGTGTTGGGTAACGAGCAAGAAGATGCAGTGGCACTATATTAATATTATATCAAAACATTATTTAATGCTGTTTTTTAGCTTAATTATGGATGATGGATGGGTGAGGAAAATGTGGTGTGTTTAATGGTTGAAATTATTACGTATGTATAGTTGTCAATAAGCAAAACAAGAAAAAACAAAAAATATAAGATGATACCTTTCTATTAGACTAAAACCTTCAGGTCGGGACTAGATGAGCAAAAGATGACTATGGCAGAATATATAAGTGAATCTTAAAAGCATTCCAGTGATTGTCTTGGGGAGAAAGTGGTGAGAGGGAAGGGGAAGTGGAAACAGTGGGTGAGATGGGTTGGTGAACAGAAGGTGACAAAGCAGTAACAATTTACGATTTATAATGGGATAGGAAACAAAGAGCTTTTAAGTCGTATTTTTTGGGATGCGGAATTATTCTATCTTTCTGACTTCTTCAAATGGCTTGGGTTCATGGATTGTCTTAACTTTGTTTAGTTGGACGTCATATAGAGCTTGTGGATATGATGGCGTATAAATACAGAATAAATGAAATAACGAAATTAAAACATTTGTTCACTAGGAATGTCAGACTGAGACAAAGACCTTCGTTTGAGCTCTTTTTCAGAAGCATCAGGAAGTAGTATGACTTGCCCAAGCTGAAGTGCACACACACGTACATAGAATGGCAGAGGGGCATCTGGAGTTTGTGTCCCTGAAATTCTGAATTACAGCCCAGAGGTTTAGGGGAGACTTGCGTTTTCTGTTGAAGTGTATTACCATTTTCAGAGTACAGTCTAGTTTTGCAGCCATATAAAGGGCAGGGAAGACTAAAATACATTGAGAAATAGAAGCCTGAGTTCTTTAAAGCCCTCCACTGAAACTGCTTTAACCAGTATTGAGTGCAGGCTGGTTAAGAGCCACCGTGCCCTTGTGAGGAATACACTTATGACTTCAGATTGATTTGTTGGAAATTTCAGAGTGTGTACCTCAAGTTAGTCCTATTACATTACCCGTAAACGTCTCAAAAAACAAGTCTTTGCAAGGTTCCTCCACACATGCTTTCCTGTTAAATGTCCCTCTTCCTTTCAATCTTGCCAAAGTAAGCAATCCTAATCTCTCAAGACAGGATAAGTGTGTGTGAGGGGTTAGTAAGCTATTATGAATCTTCAGGACTGTCTTGGTATCTTGACAGAAGTTTTTTTTCACAGTTCTTTGCTCTACATCTGGTTCGTACTCTTAATATATATTCCTAAGTAGAGCATTTATATCGCACCCAAAAATTTTCCCCCTTTTCCAGAGAACCGTACCACCTCCTCATAGTGTAAATCACTAAAACACTGTGACTGTATACTGTGCCACTAATACTGAAAGAACTGGTTCCCAGAGAGTCCAGCCCAGATGCAGATGCACGGAGGGATGCTGAAGGCATCTGGATTCTCACTTAGTGTTGACACATAGTGGTCGGCGTTGGTGCCCACATTAGGCTCATTGTAGACAGAGTCGGGGATTGGCCAAGATGTATAGAGCCAATGGCTGAGAAAAGTTGAGTCTAGGATATAAAATTGTGAGAACAACTCCGGGTAGTTGCGAATGAAGGTCATCGTGCCATAGCCTAGTAGATGCTGCATCCCATGTAAGCTGAAAACCTAAAGAGGAGACTGCCGGGTCAGAGGAAAAAGAGATGCTGTAATTAAGGGGTAATTGTGCATGCAAATTCCCTGGGGAATGGACATGAGCTGAATATATGCCCAGCAAAAAGTAGCTATGTTGGTAGATGAGCAAAGTTTCAATTTGCCAGTTTACCAGTTAACAAAAGCATTTTCCTTACAGCTTTATTGAATTGAGGGAAGGGCAACTTTTATTATTACCTTTGTTTAGTGCCGCCTTACAGTTTTATAATTAGAGGCATAATTAATAAATCATTTTCTAGCCCAAATCTGTCCTTGGGGTAAGTTATTCATGGTAACTTGGGCAAGCCTTTAGAGATGATATTTTATGTAAACAGACTGGGACACATGTTCTATGCCTTCCTGTGCTAAATAATCAGCAACAGCGGTCATAACCAGAGCTTATAAGAGCATCAGAACAGACATACTGGGTCAGACCAAAGGTCCATCAAGCCCAGTATCCTGTTTTCCACAGTGACAAATCCAGGTCACAGGTACCTGGCAGGATCCCATAAAATAGCAAGATTTCCATGCTGCTGCTTCTCAGGGATAAGCAGTGGTTTTCTCCCCGGCTGTCTTAATCACGGTTTATGCACTTTTCCTCCAGGAACTCATCCAAACCCAGCTACACTAACAGTTTTCACTACATCCTCCAGTAATGAGTTCCAAACCTTAATTATGCATTCAGAGAAAAAATATTTTCTCTTATTTGTTTTAAATGTACTACTTTGTAATTTCATGGCATATCACCCTAGTCTTTGTACCTTATGAAAGAGTAAACAATTGATTCACGTTTAACTGTTCCACTCTACTCAGGATTTTGTAAGTCTCTATCATATCTCCACTCAGTCATCTCCAAGCTGAAGATCCCCTAACCCAGACTTTAACAAATTTTATGCGGATTTAGGAACCAGGCCAAAATCTTAGGAGCCAGTGCTTGTGACCACCTCAAATCCTCCCCACCCCACCCACCCCTAGTTGCCTCTCATGCTGGTCTCATATTTTCAAGTCTCATGAGACCAGCAGCAGAGTTCCTACACAGCGCGTCATCTTTAGATAACAGCAGTTACAGCTTCAGGATAGGGAATGTGGGTATGTGATGCAACAGGGGTGTGCCTATCTGTGTGTGGGATGTAGTGGTGGGTGCCTTTATGTGAGTGGGGTGCACAGCTGTGGTGCATGTGGGGGTATGCTGTGATGCTGGGGAGCCTATGTGTGTGATGTGCAAAGGTGGGGTGCCTGTGTATGTGCAGTGTGAAGCTGAGGTGCCTATGTGTGTGCATGTGTACATCAAATACAATAAACACAAACATAGTGTGGATCTGGGCTGCATGTCTGTCCTATGGAGGTGGGGTGCCTATGGCTATAAGTGTGTGCTGTGGGGTGTTTGTGTGTGTGTTCCAAGGGGAGGGAATGCACCTTTCAGCAAAGCCCTTTTGTCCCCATAATTTCATCCCTTTAACATCCAACACCTTGCACGCTTCCTTCCCCCCTTCAACCTTTCCCCACTGTCTGTTCCCTTTCCAGACTCTTTCCCCTTCTCCCTCCTCCCCCCTGTCACTCCCATCCCCCTGCCCTATGTTTCCCCATCCCCTTTCCTTTGTTTTTGTTTTTTGGTTTTTTTCCTTTGTTTACTGGCCCTTTAAGTTTTTGCAGTTTTACTCAGCCTCCCATCTAACCTATTATTTTTTTTTTAATTGACGCTCCCATCAGCTTTCTTCTTCTGCCTTCCAGGCCATGATCCTAGTCTTCCTCACCTGTTCTGCCTGTAAGGATCTGATCTCCCTCCAGCAAAAGAGGAGATGACTGCGATCGCGGCTCTGATGCAAGCTGTTTGTCCATGGGGATCCGATCTCCCCCGGGCAGACAGCTTGCATCGGGACAGTGATCATAGCCATCCTCTTCTGCCTACAAGAGACGGGATCCCCATGGGCAGAAGAGAAGGGTTCTTGCCCTACGATTGTGATTTTTTTTTTAAGGGGGTGGGCAAGTAAATGCCAGGTGCCAGATGTAAATTTGTGGTCGCCATGGCAACCGGGTGCCTGGGATTTGTTAAGCCCTGTTCTAACCTCTTCAGCCTTTCCTCGTAAGAGAGTTGTTCCAGCCTCTTATAGTTTCTGTTGCCTTTCTCTGTAGCTTTTCTAATGCTGTTATATCTTTTTTTAGATGCAGATACCAGAATTGCACTGTAGAGTGATGGAGGCATTATATTTCTTTTTGTTTTGTTTTTTTAGGATTTCCTTTATATATACAACAGAAAAAAAAGAAAAGAAACCAGCAGTAACAGATGTAAATACATCTACAGGAAACACAATATACACTATATAATCAGCAATTAGATGGCATATAGGGGAGAAAAGAATACAATTACCCAAAAGCCCAAATTCAAACTTAACATGCAAATCCGATCCCACATCAAAACATTTTAGAAATAGAATAACTCATTTAAGAACTTCCAATTCATATTGCTGGGGACCAAACCCTCCCGGGCCCTAATAAACTCCTCAAGCTGCAGGGGATCTGTATAAACATATCGGATACCCTGGAGTTGAACCAAACATTTGCATGGAAAACGTAAAAAGATTGTAGCTCCCAACGCTAACACCCAAGGTTTAAGCTGAAGGAAATCTTTATGCTTTAATTGAGTAACCCTGGTAACATCTGGGAAAATTAAAACCCTTTGACCATAAAAGGGAATCAACTTATTTTTAAAATACAGTTTCATAACCAAGAACTTATCTATTTCGGCTGCAAATGAAACAATCAGGGTAGCCTTACTAGGAATTATATTCGCCAATTGCCCCAAAAACTGGGACAAATCGAGGGAATCCTGAGAAGGCTCAGCAGCTACTGACAGCTGCAACCTGCCAGGTAAATAATACACACTTGTAATCTGTATCTCATCTGCACCTCCAATTTCAAAATTTCTTTAAAATATTTCCTCATTCTTATTTCCTTATTCTTTTTCTATTCCTTTCTTAATGATTCCTAACATTGTGTGCGCTCTTTTTTGGCAACTGCGGCACACCAAACAGATGTCAGCATATTGTACACAATAACAACTAGATCTTTTTCCTGGGTGGTGACTCCTAATGTGAAGCCTAGATTTATGTGGTTATAATTTGGGTTATTTTTCTCTATGTGCATCACTTTGCACTTGTGAAAGAGGGAGACTAGGTATTTAATGTGGACAAAGTCCTCCTGCAATTTTTCACAATCCAAATACCAATTTTAACAGTTTTGAATAATTTTTTGTCATTTGCAAATGTAATTACTTCACTTGCTCCCAATTCTAGATCATTTATAAATATGCTAAAAAACACTGGTTCCAGTATAGATCCCTGAGGTAATGCATTATTCACCTTCCTCTATTAAGAAAAATGACCATTTAACCCTATTCTGTTTTCTATCTCAACCATTTCCCAGTCCACAATGGGGCATTGCCTTCTATGCCATGCCTTTTAAATTTCCTTAGGAGTCTCTCATGTGAGACTGTATTTAGACTTTTTCAGAAAGCGTTGACATACTGTATCAACTGGCTCACCACAAGTTTGTTCACACCTTCCAAGAAATGTAGGACATTGGTAAGGCAAGACTTCTGTGTTGACTTTGGCTCATTAAACCATGTCTGTTTGTATTCAGTAATTTTGTTCTTTATAATAATTTCTGCCATTTTGCCTGACACTGATTTCAAGATCACTGGTTTGTAATTTTTTTAATAACTCCTGGAGCTTTTTGTGAAAATTGGCATTACACTGAGTACCTTCCAATTTTCAGGTACCGTAGATAATTTTATATCTCCAGGAACAAGCAGGAATAAGTCCTCACATATGGGTACGTCGGTACCGACGGAGCCCGCGCGGGAAAGCTCCCCAGCTTCTTAGAATAGAAGCTTTTGGGACCTCCCACTGCACATGCGCACTGCCTTCCCGCCTTCCTGAACAGCTCTCCTCAGTTTCTCTTTTTCCGCGGAGCCAGCAGGTCGTGTTCCTGTCACCGCTGAAGAAATTGTTATTTTATTTGTTTCTTTAGACCGCGTACCTGCCTTCCCCATACCGATACCGGTATCGCCGGTCTTTTCTTTCTTTCTTTAAAAAATTATAATTCTTTTTTCTTATTTTTTAGCTTTTTGGTCACTTCAGAGAGGCCTCTCGGCCTACTCAATTTCTCCTCATGGAGAAGCCAGCCCCTGGATTTAAGAAGTGTACCAAATGTAATGCTGTTATTTCAGTCACAGACACCCATGACTGGTGTCTGAAATGTTTGGGGCCTGACCATTCCATACCGGACTGCCCATCTTGCTCCCACATGTCTAAACGTGGGCTGCAGAACCGGGCCAACAAATTCCATGTGCTGTTTGCTTCAGAGAATACAGCATCACAGTCATCCAGGTCTTCTTCTCCGGATGGATCTCAGGTAACCAAACCTTCTGTGGGCAAGTCCTCAAAGAGCAAATCTCCTTCAAAGCATCGAGAGGCTCTTAGCTTAGAACTTGAGGACCCTGCCCCAGCCAAACAACCCCGGCGGGAAGTCCAACTTCCAAAAACGCCAATTCAGGGGTCTCAGGTTGATATCGATGCTACGGCCTCGACAGATCACCTGTTAGCCTGCTCTGGGGTACCGGGTCACTCCGGTACCGACATCCAGGCAGCTATGGCGTCCATGGGCGATACTGTACAGTCCATGCAGCAGGCCGTCATGGCTTTCATTAAAGCTGCAACGCCATCGGTTTCCGCTTTCAGCGGTTCCGGGCCCGATACCGGTATCGTCCGCCATGCCGGTATCGAGGCCGTCCACCTCTAAACGCAAGTCGGTACCGTATGGGCTTTCGCTCCATACCGGTTCCATACCCGATACGCCCGATATCGATACCGATCGGTACGCGTATCGTGCGTTAGAGGAAAGCACCGATTCCTCTGAGGATTTTCACTCCTCTGATGATTCTGCTGAGTTTTCACTCAACTTACCTGAGGAGCCCTCTTCTCCTAAAAGGAGAATGTCCCCTCCAGAGGATTTGTCCTTCCAGGACTTTGTTTTAGATATGGCTACAGCCCTTTCTATTACCACATCCTCTGAAAAGGAACCCAGATCCAAAAAACTGGATATTTTGGGATACTCAAAGGCCCCTAAGGAGGCAGTTACCCTGCCTATCCATGAAATCCTTCAAGAACAACTGATGGATTTCTGGGAAAATCCTTTGACTTTGTCTCCTTATTCCCGTAGGTTGGACACCATGTATAGGGTCCCTCCTTCTCCTGGTTTCCAAAAGACTCAATTGCCCCACCACTCTATTGTGGTGAAGTCTGCAATGAAGAAGATTAGGAGTACCAAAAGGCACTCTTCCACCCCTCCAGGACGGGAATGTAAGACTTTGGACTCTTTTGGTAGGAAAATTTTCCAGGCTAGTATGCTTATAGCCAGGATTAATTCCTACAGTCTCTATATGGGCATGTTCCTGGAGGAACTTGCCAAAAAGGTGCGGCATTTTGCCCCCTTTATCCCTGAGGATAAAAAGCAGGGTTTCCTTTCCCTAGTGAAACAACTCTTAGAGGTTTCTAAGTTCTCTAATAGGGCAGCATATGATTCCTTTGAGGGAGCCAGTAGGGCTTCGGGCATTGCTATTGCAGCCCGACGTCTTGCTTGGCTCCAGGCCTCTGATCTGGAACCTTGGGTTCTAGATGGCTTACGTAATCTGCCCTGTACAGGTGAGAACTTATTTGGGGAAGAGTGGCAAATCAAAGCCACCCAGATGGATGCTGAAAATGCCACCTTGGAAAGACTTTCAAAGTCCACTTCAATTCCTACTAAGAAAAAGTCTTTTAAAAGGCCTTACTATAAGAAGGCCAGAGTTGCTTCAAATACTGGCCAGCAGTCTTCTCAACCTCGCTATACTGCTAAGCGTCAGCAATCCAAACAAGCACGAGCTAAGCCTGCAGCAGCTACTGTAGCTCAGCAGGCTCCAACCCCTCAGGGGTTTTGACTTGCTCCTAGGGAACTTGCCACTTCTGGTTCTAACACAACCAGAACCTCTCACCATACCCGGAAGGTTGGTTCACTTTGCTCCCAGATGGGAACAAATCACAACAGAACAATGGACCCTCTCTATCATTCGAGAGGGTTACAAACTTCATTTCTCCAGCCTTCCTCCCCATCATATGGTGAGACCGTTCAATTCTCCCCCATCTCTCCTAACCCTGTTGGGTCAAGAGGTTTCCTCTCTTCTTGCCCAAGGGGCCATAGAAGAGGTTCCTCTTCCTCAACAAGGGTCCGGTTTCTACTCCCCTTATTTTCTCATTCCAAAGAAGACAGGGGGATTCAGACCAATCCTAGATCTGAGAGAATTGAACAAATTTCTCTTCAAGGAGAAATTCAAAATGCTGTCTCTCGGCATTCTCCTTCCTTACCTCCAGGGTCAGGACTGGCTTTGTTCTCTAGACCTACAGGATGCGTATACACATATACTCATCCATCCATCCCACAGAAAGTATCTTCGCTTTCTGTTTCAGGGAAAACATTTCCAATACAGAGTACTCCCCTTCGGTCTAGCCTCTGCTCCAAGAGTATTCACAAAATGCATGGCAGTCGTAGCCGCATTTCTAAGAGGCATGGGAATCTTTGTCTTCCCATATCTGGACGACTGGCTCATCCGAGCTCCAACTCAGTCACAGGCCCAGATTTCCCTGGACCACACAAGGAGCCTTTTGCAGTATCTGGGACTGGTAGTAAACCTTCCCAAGTCCCAACTCATCCCTACTCAATCTCTAGAATTCATAGGGGCCCAGTTGGACACCATCACTGCAAGGGCCTACCTTCCACAGGTTCGAGGCCAGCGCCTCCTGAGTTTGGCCTCCCAAGCTCAGTCCAGCACTCACTTGACAGCCAGGGAAATGCTACGCCTACTGGGTCATATGGCCTCCACAGTGCATGTGGTGCCCTATGCTCGTCTTCATATGAGAGCAGCTCAATGGACCCTGGCCACTCAGTGGACTCAGGCGTCAGGAGCGCTCTCAGACCAAATACAAACCTCCGATCGTCTGTTTTGGTCCCTCCACTGGTGGACTTCCACCAAGAATCTGTTGTTGGGGGCTCCATTTCAACCATTGCTACCCCAAGCAACCCTCACAACAGATGCCTCCCAAACAGGGTGGGGAGCCCATCTGCAAACTCTCTCCACTCAGGGCACTTGGTCTCTACAGGAGACCACCCTTCATATCAATCTTCTGGAACTGCGAGCAATTTACCTTGCCCTCAAGGTCTTCCACTCCCTCCTAGCCAACCTCACTGTCCTAGTTCAGACGGACAATCAGGTGGCCATGTTTTACATAAACAAACAAGGAGGGACGGGCTCTCTGTCGCTTTGCAACGAAGCTCTAAGACTATGGGCCTTCGCCAGAGAGCATCAGATTCACCTGCTAGCAGTGTATCTCCCAGGAGTTCAAAACTCTCGGGCAGACAGGCTCAGTCGAGTTCTGCTGCCACACGAATGGTCCCTACATTTGGACCAAATAAACCGAATCTTTCAGGAATGGGGGACCCCGGACATAGACCTCTTTGCAAGTCCGTGGAATGCCAAACTTCCCCGGTTCTGTTCCAGAACTCCGTGTCAGGGAGCTCAGGCTACGGACGCCTTTCTCCTGAATTGGAATCAGGCATTCCTATATGCCTTTCCACCCATTCCTTTGATTCCCAAGACTCTGTTCAAACTCCAGAGGGATCATGGAACTATGATCCTCATAGCTCCACGCTGGCCACGCCAAGTGTGGTTCCCTCTACTTCTACAGCTCTCCCAGGGATCCTACTTGGATCTGGGAGCTGCGCCAGACCTCCTGTCTCAGGAGGAGGGGACTTTGTGGCACCCAAACCCCAAATCCCTTCACCTCAGTGCTTGGTTACTGAAGGCTTAAGCCTTCAAGACTTTCATCTTTCCCAACCAGTGAAAGATATCCTTTCTGCCTCTAGGAAACCCTCTACCAGGCGTTCCTATGCTTTCAAATGGAAACGTTTTTCCATTTGGTGTGCTCAGCAGGGTCTTGACCCTCTGGCACTTCCTTTGAATTCTCTTCTTGATTATCTCCTGCATCTATCCAATGCAGGCCTCAAGACGAATTCGGTAAGAGTCCATTTAAGCGCTATTGCAGCATCCTTGAAACATATAAATGGACAACCTATCTCCTCTCATCCTCTTGTTGCAAGATTCATGAGAGGCCTGACTCTCACTAAACCTCCCATCAGACCACCCCCGGTCGCATGGGATTTGAATCTAGTGCTCGGTCAACTTATGAAGCCACCTTTTGAGCCAATGTTTTCCACCTCCTTGAAATTTCTTTCCTGGAAGGTCATCTTCCTCATTGCAGTCACTTCGGCTCGCCGCATCAGTGAGCTGCAGGCTTTAGTGGCTAATCCACCTTACACAAGATTTCATCATGATAAGGTGGTCCTTAGGACGAATCCCCACTTTATGCCTAAAGTGGTCTCGCCTTTTCATCTTAATCAAGAGGTATATCTACCTGTCTTTTTTCCAGCTCCTCATGCATCCAATGCAGAGAGGAACCTTCATACTCTGGATTGTAAAAGAGCTCTCGCTTTTTACCTTAATAGGACTCAGCCACATCGAAAGTCTTCTCAACTTTTTGTGGCCTTTGATCCTTCCCATTTGGGACTTCCAGTCTCCAAGCGTACACTTTCCAATTGGATTGCTCAGTGTATTTCTTTTGCTTACCAGAGCAAAAACATTTCTCTGGAAGGCCATGTCACTGCTCACAATGTGAGGGCCATGGCAACTTCTATGGCTCATCTGCACTCTGTTTCCATAGATCAGATCTGTCGAGCCGCTACCTGGGCCTCGGTTCATACCTTCACAGCCCATTACTGTTTGGACAAGGACTCCCGCCGGGATGCCTTGTTTGGCCAGGCTGTCCTCAAGCACCTGTTCCATTCCTAAACAACTCCTGCCCACCTTCCCAGAATGGATGCCTGAGATCCATACGAAGATGGCGAACCTTTACAGGGGATCCCATGCATCTAAGCTAGGGAGTCCCCATATGTGAGGACTTATTCCTGCTTGTTCCTGGAGATAGCACAGTTACTTACCTGTAACAGGTGATCTCTGGGAACAGCAGGAATTAGTCCTCACAACCCACCCACCTCCCCTAGGAGTTGTATCTTTTATCTATCTATCTTCCTGTCCTCTCTCTGTTGACTCAGCTATAAACTCGAAACTGAGGAGAGCTGTTCAGGAAGGCGGGAAGGCAGTGCGCATGTGCAGTGGGAGGTCCCAAAAGCTTCTATTCTAAGAAGCTGGGGAGCTTTCCCGCGCGGGCTCCGTCGGTACCGACGTACCCATATGTGAGGACTAATTCCTGCTGTTCCCAGAGATCACCTGTTACAGGTAAGTAACTGTGCTTTATTTAGCAAGGCTTATTTACTGCTTTTCACCAGGTCAAAGCCGTGTACATAGAACAAAGAATATCAGTTATATTGAACAATTATATACAGTGAACGTTTATAGAAAGCTTAACATATGTACAGTGGAACCTTTGTTGGATGAGGGAAAGGTATAGTGCGTCATCAGGCAGAGTTATATAGAGTGTATATATACAAAGTGACTGGGGCGGGTAGTGGCAGAGGTTAAATATTACTAATAGTAGCTCTGCAGTTTCATCTCTTGGTACTTTCAGCACACTTGGGTGTAAACCATCTGATCCAGATGCTTTGCCACTCCTTAGTTTGTAAATTGTTCTACTACTTTCTTCAAGGTTCACTGAGATTTGATTCAACTCTTCTGATTCATTTTTTCATTTATCACTATTAATACCTTTACCAGGAAGTGCTGCTGATCCTCGAGAATAGGAATGTGGCCTTGGCCAAATCCAGCATGTATGGGACCACTCATGACTGACCTCAGTGTCTCCATGTGAAAGTGAAAGGTCGTTAGGTGAACATGGACACCCTTGAGATCCAAAATTGCGTGGAGGGGGCCCATCATTCTTTGGTTCCACAAAGTAAATGGAATACTGACCCTTGCCCCTTTCAGCAAGCAGCACCAGCACTAAAGCTTGGATGCTGAGGAGCCTCTTGAGAATAGTTTGGTGGCCTTCCTGGCCGCAGACTCACATAGAGATATCAGGAAGGCATCTGGAATGGATCCTTACATCACAGCATATAGCCAAACTGAATAATGTTGAGTACCCACTGGTTCGAGGTCACATGGTCCCATTCCTGGAAGAAATGATGGAGCTGACCACTGACAAAAGGCATCCTATCATTGTGTCTGATGGGAGAACCCAGATATGGAGAAAGGGAACCTTGTGAGGCCCAAGAGTCCCTCGAAAGGACTGAGTCCAGGAAAGGGAGCTGGAAGAAGTAAAGGATGGTCTCCCTAGGTCAGGGGTGGGCAGTTCCGGTCCTGGAGGGCCACAGACCAGTCAGGTTTTCGTGATGTCCTAATGAATATTCATGAGATCTTTTTGCATCCACTGCCTTCCATTGTATGGAAATAGGTCCATGAATATTCATTAGGGACATCATGAAAATCTGACTGGTCTGTGGCCCTCCAGGACCGGAATTGCCCACCCCTGCCCTAGGTGATTGTTCCAGGAGTCCCTGAACCCCTGTGGCTGCTGGTGGTGGGAATGAGGAGAACATGATGCATGCTTCCCAAGCCCTTTAGGCCAATCTTCCTGAAGATGATGCAGTTTGAATGCTCCCAACTCCTTGACCAGCTTCTCCAAATCCTCCCCAAACAAGCTTCCCGTTCAAGGGCAGTCCAGATAACTGGGACCGTCTCTGCTGCCCAATGGCAAAGCCAAAACTAGCGAGATGCCACTATGGAAAAGGCAATATCCTTGGCCATCATGTTGACCATATCATACATGGTGGTGCACTTAGTAACGGCCATCACCTGTGCATCCACCCTGGGGCAACTGCATCCAGACAGCAAGGTCCTCCTGAGGGAAAGGATAGAGCTTACTCATGACCCTGCCCCCTTTCAATGGGATGGCAGGTGAGTCCCATTCCATGCGTACCATGTTCTCCAGGACCTTTGGGATAAGAAATACCCTAGATGGTTTTATGACTCCCTACAGGAGGGGATAAACTTGTGGCTCCTGCTCTGCCGACACAGCATCCGACAGCCACAAGGCAGAAGAAACATGATCAGTCATCACCGCCAGTTTCTCCTTCCAAAACAAATGAATAATGAGAGAATCATCCTGGTTGTTTGGCGCCCAAGGCTGGTCTTCTTCACATGTGGAGTCACTGTCTGATCCCCCGGAATGCAAAGCAGGATCCTTAGCCAGAGCTAATCAGAGTTCCCTGAATCCATTTACTCCCAAGGGTACTTCTGTAGAGGAGCCCCTCCTGGGATGTGCCCGCCCCACAATGAGGGGTGGCTTTCTGAGCGAGAGAACTTTGTCCGATGGGTCTGAATTGCCATGCCAGAAGGACCATGCTTGCTGAAGAAAGGAGAAGAATTCTGGTGACAATAGGCCAGAGATTTGGAACTCTGTCATCCTTGATCGTCCCCCTAGTGGGAGACAGGTCAGTCACTATTGAACCTCGCTGGGAAAGTTTTAAAGCTCTGCAGACTGAATAGCAAAGAACAAGTGGAGGGATCCCAAGCAGGGTGTCTCTCCCTCTCTCTCTCCCTCTCCAGACAACCCCATTGCCACCTGCAAGGATGACATCCCCCAAGACTGAGCAGAAGCCTCCATGCCAAGAAAACAGATGAGGGGACATTAAGGATCAGCGTCTACATCAGAGTGGCTTCCTGAAGCATGTCCCTCCATTCAACCAAGGCGTGCTGGGTTAAGCCATGCTCATGCACCAGTAATGCAGAGCTACTGCACACCGTGGAAATGGTGCTTGGTGCACTCATGGCATGTGATGACATTCACACGTACCGCACATGCCAATGTACGCAGCACAGGGCACGGGTTAATGCACAGCCGGGCACTGGTAGCAAGAGCACACAGCACAAGCATGAGGCAGGAGCCGACTGAAAAAACCCATGTTCACCAACAGTTATGCTCCCATACTTAACAGTCGCCCACTAAGTGGCTGACATCAGGGGTCCTTTATAGAATACTTTTATGTCCACTCATTTTTATTAAATTTCACACATATTAATCCACGTACAGAGCCACATCCGCTGCAATATATATACTTGATAAAAATTGACAATTCACAATGACTTCGACAAGCTCCACAGTGTCATTAACCTAAGGTTCAGTCACTTTCCTTAAATTCCACATACAGCCTTGTATACAAGTAATTACACTCATCAGACTTAGGCAGTAGTTTTCATGGTGTGACAATCTATGAGAGTCTGGCTCAACTTATAATAACATTAACACCAATAGCAATAACAACATCAGTGGGAACATTTACTCTATCTGTTACAATATCCTCCCGTTCCCCCCCCCCCCCATTCCCTCCTCCCTCCCTCCCGATTCCCACGGTGCTCCTAACCTATTTTCACAGAGTAGGAATATACAACATAGCATAACAAATCAAACACACATACACCAATGTAGTTTACCATCATAACTATCCAAGGGAAACCACATCCCTCAACGGGTAGATAACCCTGCAGTGCCATCTCCCCTACACATTTAGCACAGTACTACGATCTTGGGGTGGCAAGACATCTATATACGGGGACCAGAGTTCTAGGAATACATCCCAGTGTTTCCCGCCTTTTTGCTTCGCCGTTAACTTCTCCATATACATCAATTCTAATACCGATTTTTCCCACATCACCACTCCGGGAGGCGAGTCTTCAATCCATCTGCTCAGTAATGCTTTCTTAACTAATAAAAAACCTCTCTCCAGAAATGGTCTATGCTTAGTAGCTATCTTCATGGTACTCCTGTCCCAGTTGTGCAGCAAACACACCTCCTTCTGAAGTATCTTATCTGCACCCAGCCAATCCGCCATCTTATTGCAAGCCTGGGTCCAGAGAGATTGCACCAAATGGCAGTCCCAGAATTTGTGCATTAAAGTTCCTACTTCCCTACTACACCAGCCACATGCATCGGACTCTTTAAGTCCGATCTTAAATGCCCATTTATCAGTGGTGTACGCTCTCCAAAGGAATTTGTATTGTAGTTCCTGTAAGTAAATCCATAACGTTTCTTTCGGTACCCTCTCAAAAGCCTCCTGCAGAGTGTCCACCGACGCCCCCTCCATCCCCTCCCTGCCCCACCGTTGGGCAAGTTCAGAGAGGAACGACCTATCTCCTATGGGACGTATCAAGTTCCTACACTCTTCCTCTCTCATGTTACTCTCGGCCAGTTTCTGCAGTATCACTCTAGGGAACCCTGTCGCCACCCGAGCCCCTCCTTCCGCGTATATTCCTCCCACATAATGTCGCGCTTGCAAATAGCCATAGAAATCATGCTTGTGGAGAAGATAGCGAGCCTGCAGACCTTGGAAACTATTGACGACCTCCCCTCCCGTCGTAAAGATATCTCCAATGCATACGATCCCCCTTTTCATCCACCCTTGGAATAAATTAGGTGCTGAGAAACCTGGGGGAAAATCAGGATTGCTCACCAAAGGAAGCAGGGGCGATCGTCTCCAGCTCCACCCAAAACGAGGACACAATGCTCGCCATGCTGCCCGTAGAGCATTTATGTATCCTCCATTTATCCTACCTCTTACCACAGTAGATCGATCTGCATGAAGCACATACAAACAATGATATGGGGCACATGCTGCACTCAATTGTTGTAGTGGGGCACAGCCCCCATCCTCCCCCAATAACGCCCATATATGCCTGACCAAATATCGGAGATTATAGTTCTTCAGCGAGGGTAGTTCCAGCCCTCCCTCATCTCTCCTTCTCATTAAAGCTCTGAGTGGGATCCGGGGCCTCCTACCCCTCCACAGAAACCCCCGCAAGTATTTCTCAAAAGCTCTCCAATCTCTGTCCAAGATCCATTTAGGTAATAAGCGAAGTACATATAGCCATCTAGGGAACTCCACCATCTTAAACAGTGCTATCCTCCCTCTCAAGGACAGAGGCAGGCCATGCCAGTCAGCCAAAGTCTTCTTAGCTCTATCTAACATGCCCGATACATTCACCTGATACAGTTTCTCCAGACGGTCCGGTAGCTGTATCCCCAAATATTTAATCGACCCTTCCGCCCATACAAGCGGAAAAGTGCCTTCCCATGTCGGCCGGACTCGCCCACCCACATCTAGAACCACCAACTTTAATGCATTAATTTTTAGCCCGGAGAAGCCACCAAAATCCTGTATCAACTGTAGCACGTGCTCCAGAGATTGTTGCGGTTTTGTTATACATAGTAACATATCATCTGCAAAAGCACTAAGTTTCATTTCTTCTCCTCCCATCTGCACCCCCCTAATCTGTGAATCACACTGAATGGCCCGTAGTAAAGGTTCCAGTGCAAGTACAAACAAAAGGGGGGACAGGGGACAACCCTGCCGGGTACCTCTTTCCAAACTAAATGGATCTGAGAAGGCACCATTCGTTCCTACTCTGGCCATGGGGCTCGCATATAGCGTTTGAATCCATTTCACAAACCTCCCTGTCAGTCCAAAGCTATGCAGCACATCCCACAAATAAATCCACGCGACCCTATCGAATGCTTTTTCAGCATCTAGGCTCACCAAGAGCAAAGCCTCCTCCCGCCTTAAACACTCCTCCATGCCCAATAATAGCTTGGCAATATTTTTGGTCGCCTCTCTCCCCTGCACAAACCCCACCTGTCAGGGATCTATGAGGGATGGTAGGATAGGGTTGAGTCTCCCTGCCAACACTGAGGCCAAGATCTTCATATCACAATTTATAAGAGAAATAGGTCTGTAAGAAGCCGGGTCTATCAGGTCCTTTCCCGTCTTTGGGATCACTGTGATATCTGCGCAACGCATATCCCTAGGGAACTCTCCTGCCAAGCAAATGGAATCAAACATCACCACTAGGGATGGGGCCAGTCTAGGTGCCAACATTTTATAGTATTCTGCCCCGAATCCATCTGGACCTGGAGTCTTGTGCAGCTTCCCTATCTTAATCCCTGCTAGGATCGCACACACCGTCAATGGCTCATTTAATCTCATCAACTCCTCCTCCGACACTCTAGGCAGGGCCAACTTACTTAGAAACTCTGCCGCTTTCTTATAGTCTCTCTCTTCCTCACTATATAATCTGGCATAAAAGGCTCTAAATACTTTCGCTATCTGCGCTGGTTGATGCTGTAGTGTTCCACCCTCATCCTTAAGCACAGGTATGAATCGAGTACCTCCTGGATCCTTAACTAATTTTGCTAAATGTTTCCCTGTCCTATTACCAAATCTGTATAGTTTGTTTATAATATTGCAAAGACATGTTAGCCCTTCTCTGAAGTTTCTCGTTGAGCGCTGTTTGGGATCTTGCATTCTCCAGGACCAAGCAGGAAGTCAGTCCTCACATATGGGTGACGTCGGCGCCGACGGAGCCCTCGCGGAGCAATTTCCCCAGCCTTCAAAGAAAGCCTTTGGGAATTGCAGCGCGCATGCGCGGTCCCCTTCCCGCCCAAGGGTGCCATCTTGCTCAGTCGTCTTTTTTTCCGCGGAGCCCTACAGACGCTGTTTGTGATCACCGCTGAAAAAGTTGATTTTCTCTCTTATTTTTTATTCTTTTTCGGTTCGACGCCGGATCCTTTTTCCCGCCCGGACCCGCTACGCTGGTATCGGGTCCGTTTCTTTATTTTTCGGTTTTTTGTCCTTCGTGACAAGCTTTCGCGCCATTTTTTCCTTTTCACTGGCAGACCTGTCTTTTGACCTCACAGGGGCCCTTTTTCCCTCGATGGCTGCCAGCGGGTTTAAGAAGTGTGTTCGCTGTAAGAAACTCATGTCTCTTACCGACACACACGACTGCTGCCTCCACTGCCTCGGACCCGATCATGACCCGATGATCTGTGGTCCGTGTGGCAAGATGTCCTCAAAAGCGTTGAGGAGTCGGCAGCATCAACGAGAACGAATCTTCTCTGACTCCGCGTCCGGCCGCGCCCGGACCTCGTGAGAGGCTTCGACGTCCCGGGACTCCGATCCTGAGCATCGTCGGAGTTCCTCTGAGCGGGGGTCTCCTACCCGGGAACATCATCGGAAGAAAAAACCCGCGAGGGCGGCGTCGGTGGACGCTCCTGGTTCCTCGAGGGCCAGGTCGCATAGCCCCGATAGCCGTCCCAGGTCCTCGGAGTCGGAGAGGCCTTCGAAACATCCTCGTCTCGAAATGGAGTCGCCTGGACACGTGAGTACTGTGGTCCTCGTGGACTCGCCTCCGAAGGAGCTGACGTCGGGGCCCGAGTCAGGGGCTGCTGGGTCTCCTGAGCTTGGACTCAGGTTGACGGCCTTGGAGAGCAGTTTGGCTGCCTTCATGGACCAGCAGCGGGCATTGATCGCTGGCCTTGCCAATGCGTCTGCCCCGGCCACCGGGACGTCGACCCCGGAGACCGAGCCGATCCTCGAGTCCATCCGAGCTCGAGTCGATCCTCGGTCACGGTCTCCCTCGGCCTCCCGTTCGGGACCGAGGTCGTCGACGCCGACACCTTCGGCGTCGGGGCGGAGGGCATCAGTGCCCGCCCGACCGGAGCCACTCGAATCCTCCTCCGAGGAGTCCGACTGGGAATCGGAAGACGAAGAGTCCCCTGGTAGTTTTCGGACTCGGTGTGTCCCATCGGACTCGCCCGAGTCCGAACCTCGGAGACGGTCCCCCCCGGAGGACACCCGGTTCTCGGACTTCGTGCGGGATATGGCCAAAGCCTTGGCATTCCCCGCGGATCAGCCTCGAGCCGAGGAGCTCGATGCCCTCCAGTATGATTCTCCCCCGAAGGAGGCCTTTACTGTACCGGTTCCTCCGATGCTGGAACGACTTCTCTTCCGCATGTGGGAGAACCCGGCGTCGTCGCCGGTGTTAAGCAAGCGGGTCGATTCCATTTATCGAGTCCGCAAGAGCCCCGGCTTCCAAAAGGCACAACTACCGCACCATTCCATGGTGGTGGAATCGGCCATGCATAGACTCAAGAGTCAAAAGATGCACTCCTCGGTGCCTCCCGGCAGGGAGGCCCGGAGCCTGGATGCCCTCGGTAGAAAGTGTTTCCAGGGCTCTATGCTTGCTTGTCGAGTCCAGACCTACCAGCTCTATATGGGCATGTATCTCCGAGATCTGGCAAAGGAAATAGCCGGGTTCTCTGCTGGTCTCTTCGAGGAACCTTTGCAGAGGTTCCAAGCCTTGTCCACTGGGATTCGAGAGTGCTCGAAGTTTATCTCTCGAGCAGCCTACGATGGCTTCGAAGCATCGGCTCGAGTAGCCGGAGCCGGCATCGGTGCCCGCTGACAAGCTTGGCTTCAGTCATCCGACCTCGAGCCATGGGTCCAGGACAAGTTGGTCGATGTCCCCTGCAGAGGTGAAAACCTCTTTGGCAAACCCATGGCTGAAAAGGCTGCACAAATCGAGACCGAGACTCTGACCAGAACTAGGCTGTCCAGAAAAACCTCTGCCCCTTCTCAGAAGAAGAAGGGCTCGGGGAAAAAGCCCTTTTACCCGAGGAAGGCGGCTGCCTATAAATACTACCCTCAGTATCAGGCCTCAGCAGCTCCCCAAAAGGGTCAGCAGGCCAAGGGACGGGGTAATGGGTCCCGTAGGCAGCAGGCCCCCAAGCCCACTACGCCGGCCCCTGCTCAGCAGGGTGGGGTTTTTTGACTCCATCAGCATAGCCTCTTCCCCTCAGCTGGTTTCTCTCAGCACAGGAGGCCGGCTGGTCCACTTTGCCCACAGGTGGTCAGCCATCACATCAGATACCTGGGTACTTCATATAGTTCAGAAAGGCTATCTTCTACACTTTCACCAGGTACCTCCCTCCTACTTTCCAGGGGAGCCTCCAAGACTCCCTCTGCACAGGGACTTACTCCTTCAGGAGTTGGCAAGTCTTCTTCAGGAACAGGCTGTGGAACCGCTGCCCCACCACCTGAGAGGTCACGGCTTTTATTCCAGGTACTTTCTGATACCAAAAAGAACAGGAGGCCTCAGACCCATCCTGGACTTGCGAAACCTCAACAAGTTCCTGGCAAGGGAAAAGTTCAAGATGCTTTCCCTTGGAATCCTGCTGCCCTACCTCCAGCAGGGAGACTGGCTATGCTCCTTAGATCTAAAGGATGCCTATACTCACATCCTTATTCATCCAGACCACAGACAATATCTCAGATTTGTTGTGGGAGGAAATCATTACCAGTACAGGGTCCTGCCCTTTGGCCTATCCTCCGCCCCCCGGGTTTTCACCAAATGCCTGGCAGTGGTGGCGGCCTATCTCAGACTTCAAGGCCTTTTTGTGTTTCCATACCTGGACGACTGGCTCATCCGGGGCCAGTCTTCCCAAGAGGCCACTCAAGCCACTCATCGCACTGTGTCTCTGCTCCAGCACTTGGGCTTTGTCATAAACTTCGCAAAGTCCACTTTGCTCCCCTCTCAAGATCTCGAATTCATCGGCGCAAGGCTAAGCACACTTCAGGCGCGGGCCTTCCTGCCTCTGGACAGGGCCCACAGGCTCATGAATCTCGCCAGCCACTTTCGCAGCAATTCCCTGGTCTCTGCCAGGCAATTTCTGAGACTGCTCGGCCATATGGCTTCCACGGTCCATGTGACCCCCAATGCCCGCCTGAACATGCGACCTGCCCAGTGGTGCCTTCGCACGCAATGTCATCAGGCCACGGGGAGCCTGACGGACTCAGTACAAGTCTCGGACCTGCTGGTCTCTTCTCTGCGGTGGTGGCTTCATCTGCCAAACCTAGTACTGGGAGTGGATTTTCAATCTCCTCCTCCTTCTCAGGTACTAACAATCGATGCTTCTCTCCTGGGATGGGGAGCACATTGCCAAGGGACATGTACTCAAGGCCTCTGGACTCCTTGGGAGTCTGCGCAGCAGATAAATTCCTGGAGCTCAGAGCCATCCGCCTAGCTCTGAGAGCCTTCTCCCACCTCACTTTATTTATTTATTTATTTATTTTATTTAACAGTTCTTCTATACCGCTCTATTTTAGATCAGAGCGGTTTACATTCAACATCAACCATACAACACAGGAACCCTGAGTTGTATTTACAATAAACAGGAGATCAACTTGGAAGTAACTGGGGGGAACTATGTACATTGTATAACATATCTACATCTTATTTACACTGGGGGTCCTGATTCCATTTCAGTGGGTATCTTCTGAGCGATCAGTTGATTATCCTTTTTCATGCTGAGTCTGATTGTTTAATTGTAATGAGTGATTGTCTGAGGGGGCATATGTATGATTACTAGTGCTCACCAGTCTGTACTGGTCCAGACGGACAATCAAGTAGCAATGTTCTACTTGAACAAACAAGGAGGCACAGGCTCCTTCCTTCTCTGTCAGGAGGCACGACGGCTGTGCTCTTGGGCAATCGGCCACGGCATACTCCTCAAAGCGGTCTATCTCCCAGGTCAGGAAAATTACCTGGCAGACAAACTAAGCAGGATCCTCCAACCACACGAGTGGAGATTGGATCCATTAGTGGTTCAGCAGATCTTTCTCAAGTGGGGACTCCCCACCTTGGATCTGTTTGCCAGTCCTCTGAACCGGCAACTACCCAGATTCTGCTCTCGACAACCGCATCCTCTTAGAGTAGCGCCGGATGCTTTTCTGATTCCATGGTCCACAGGCCTCTTGTATGCCTTTCCTCCCATGCCGCTGGTGTCTCGAACGCTCTTCAAAGTTCTCCGAGACAAAGCCTCGCTGATCCTAGTGGCTCCCCGGTGGCCGAGGCAACCTTGGTTCCCGCTTCTAATGCAGCTGGCGGTGGACACTCCTCTTCCTCTGGGGTTTCAACCCGATCTCCTGAAACAAGACCACGGGTCTCTCCTACACCCCATCCTCCGGTCCCTTCATCTGATGGCCTGGCTGCTGAAAGGGTAGTCCTTGCTCCCCTCCTGCCTCGGGAGGTGGAAGAGGTCGTCTTGGCCTCCAGGCGGCCCTCCACCCGGAAGTCCTACGCTCTTAAGTGGCGTCGCTTCTCCGTGTGGTGTGCTCAGCAGTCTGAGAATCCCTTCTCCTGCTTGGTGGCAGTGGTCTTGCAATATTTGCTTTACCTCTCCAATCTGGGCCTTAAGTCCAACTCTGTCAGAGTCCACCTCAGTGCTCTCTCTGCACATCACGCACCGGTAGATGGCAGGCCTCTGTCCAACCACCCTTTGGTGGCTTGTTTTCTCCGAGGCCTCCTTCTGCTTAAGCCTCCTTTGCGTCCACCAGCCCCTGAATGGGATCTGAATGTGGTCTTGCAGCAGATTACCTGTCCGCCCTTTGAACCTATGGCTACCTGCCCTCTTCGTTTTCTTTCTTGGAAAACCTTGTTCTTGGTAGCCCTTAACCTCTGCTAGGCGTGTTAGTGAACTGCAGGCCCTAGTGTCTGATCCTCCTTACACTAGGTTCTACAGGAATAGGGTGGTCTTACAGACCCACCCTAAGTTTCTTCCAAAAGTGGTTTCTCCTTTTCATCTCAACCAGGAGGTGGTTCTTCCGACCTTCTTTCCCAGGTCGCACTCCAGCCGGGCTGAAATGGTCCTGCATACCCTGGACTGTAGGAGGGCCTTGTCCTTCTACCTTGACCGTACGCGGGAGCATAGGAGGGCTGTTCAGCTCTTCGTTTCTTTTGACCCCAATAACTTGGGGCTACCTGTCTCTAAGCGTACCTTGTCCATCTGGGTAGCTGACTGTATCGCCTGGGCTTATGGGGCAGCCGGCCTCTCGTTGGAGGGTCGAGTCACGGCTCATCGTGTTAGGGCGAAGGCTGCGTCAGTGGCACACCTCCGCTCTGTTCCGTTGGCAGACATCTGCCGGGCCGCTACTTGGTCTTCAAGCCAGACTTTTGCAGCCCATTACTGCCTGGAGAGGGAGTCCAGCAGGGACAGTGTTTTCGGTCAGGCAGTCCTCCATAATCTCTTTGAGGTTTAGGCAACTCCTACCCTCCGGCCCTGGTGTTGGGCTACCGGTCGGGGGCGTTTTCAGAGAAGATTCCTTCCTTCTATACTGCTGAGCTAGAGGGAGCTCATTTTTGTGTTTGAGGTCTCCGGTAGCCTTAAGCTTGGGAGTCCCATATGTGAGGACTGACTTCCTGCTTGGTCCTGGAGAAAGAGTAGTTACTCACCTGTAACAGGTGTTCTCCAGGAGCAGCAGGAATCAGTCCTCACAACCCTCCCTCCTCCCCTTGGAGTTGCAGTCCTATCATTTCGTTTTTGCTAATTTTTTTGCTGTCTTTTAGCTATGTCATCAGACTGAGCAAGATGGCACCCTTGGGCGGGAAGGGGGCCGCGCATGCGCGCTGCAATTCCCAAAGGCTTTCTTTGAAGGCTGGGGAAATTGCTCCGCGAGGGTTCCGTCGGCGCCGACATCACCCATATGTGAGGACTGATTCCTGCTGCTCCTGGAGAACACCTGTTACAGGTGAGTAACTACTCTTACTCCTGCTGAACAGACTTAACATTACTTCTGGCCAGCTTAGCTTGTAGGTCCTGTATTTTTCGCTCCAAGACAATGATACTGCGATCTAAATGTTTACGTCGCTTAGCTGTGTACGATATAATAGCCCCTCTCATCACCGCCTTACTCGCCTCCCAAAAGAGTGTCGGGGAGCATTGCGGCGTGTCATTGAAGTGGACATACTCATCCCACTGCTTCTCAAGGTAAATTCTAAAGTCTTTATCTTCCCAAAGATATGTTGGGAATCTCCACCCTGCTCTCGAGGGTCCCTGACAGTCCCACGTTATCCAGGCCATTCCATGATCAGATACTATTACTGGCTCAATCCCCGCCTGCACTACCTTTGAAAGCCCTCCTTCACTCACTAAAATATAATCAATTCGAGACCAAGTGAGATGAGCTCTCGATTGATGAGTATATTCCCGCACTCCAGGGTGAAGCACTCTCACACGTCTACAGGATCCCCCATTTTGCAAAGAAAACCGATCCCCCTTCTCATCCACGAGCCTCCTCCAACTTTCTGAGATTTATCCAAATAGGGGTTGTGGGGGCAGTTAAAATCTCCAGCCACAATCAATTATCCTCCCTGCTTTCCTTATAAATTCCAACAGCATTTTGAAAAAACCATGGTCATACACATTCGGAGCATAAATGTTAGCTAGCCATATGTCTTCATTATATACTTTAACATTCATCATAATGTACCTCCCATTAGGATCGATCTGCATACTGCTCACTTCAAATGGGATACCCCGTTTCACAAGTATCACTACCCCTGCCCTCTTGGTGCCTGAGGCTGCCCCATGTGAAACCGCCACCCAATCTTTCGTTAACCTTTGATGCTCCAGAGCACTTAAATGAGTTTCCTGCAGCATCGCTATATGCGCCCCCTTCCTTTTAAGCATCTGCAAGATCTTAGTGCGCTTGACTGGAGATCCTATTCCCCCCACATTCCATGAAATATATTTTACATTAGGGGCATCCTTTTTGGTAAGTTACCTGCTGTCTGCTCCCACTGCCGATCCTACTTCAAGAGACACCCAGCCTCACCTCTGGAGTCAGATCCGGGCCCCTCTGCTCCCCGCATTGCCCTCGGTGTCGATTTGCTATTCTACCCAATCTGTGTATCCTCCAGAACTCAATGTTTTTTCTCCCCCTACCCCTCCCCCCCTTCCCCTTCCCATTCCTCTCCACAACCCACCCCTCTCACCAAAGAATTTACGATTATATTCTCCATTCCCCCTTATAGTGTTTGATTTCCATCCCCTCCAGTTACACCCCTCCACTTCTCAACTTCACACGCCTCCGCACACACACATCCATTCAGGCACTCACACATATACCACCCCCCTCCCTCCATCCCATACACCCCCACAGCCTTTAACATTCTTCAACCCTGCCGTAGCAAGGTACTCCCAGCTAGGAGTTAGATCACTGTCCATACACCTCCGGGCCGCCCTTCCAAGGGTAACAAGGCTAGAGGCGACTTTCCCAGCATCTCCAGTAGTCCACGTGCGTCTAGTCCTTCGAGAGGCCTCTGCAAAGTAGTTTAGTTGTCCACTGTGCTCTCTATCAATGTCATAAGAGTAACGTTACCCCACACATAAGCTTTCCAGCCTTTCGCCCGTCTTAAGCTTTCTCAACAGGCTTTCCGTGCTCGATCATAGCAAGGAACTTCCGCACCACAGCTGCCTGCTCAAAGGAATGTGTTGTACCTTTGTGGAATACTTTAAAAATGGCAGGATAGTTTAGAGCAAAGCGAATCCCTCCTTTTACCAGCTCACTGCAGATGGGCGCGAACTCCTTGCGTTGCGCAGCCAAGGCCGCTGAGTAATCCTGGAACATGAGCACTGGTGCATTATCTAACTTAAGATCTCTCCGCTTTCGATACGCCTGCAGCAAAAGTGATTTGTGTTGAAAGTTTAACAGACGGGCCAGCACCGGCCGCGGTCTATCCCTGCCGCTTAACCGCTGACCCAGCCTATGGGCCCTCTCAACTTTTATTTGTCCAAGCATATCTGATAGGCCCAATTCTTTCGGCAACCACTCTTCAAACAGGTTTGCAAGTTGTCCCTCAGTCCAAGATTCCGGCACTCCTACTAAGCTAAGGTTATTTTGACGCGACCTGTTCTCCAGATCGTCAGCCTTCTGCATCAGAGCCTCAATTTGTTTCTGTTGTTTGTGGCTGCTTCTCTCCAAGGCTAATTCACTATCCTCCAGCACATACACTCTCTGTTCGACTTCTTCCACTCTCCTTGCAACTTCAGCAAAGGTCTCACCCATCTCCTCAAATTTCCTCATCACTGTGTCAAACTTTGGCTCCAGGAGCTTTACCACCTCCTGTGCAACATCCTCCAGACAAGAATCCACACTTTCTTTCCCCGGAGAGTCAGGCGCTGCAGCGGGTTGGGCCGCGGCCGCCATCTTGGTGTCTCTCATGCTCGCGGTTTTCTCTCTCCTCCCCACCGCCTTCATCGTCTCCACCAAGTGGGCCAATCAATCAAAGTATACTACAATGTACACGTTAGGAGGACAGGCAGACCCCCGCCTCACAGTGTGTTATTTTCGCCAAGTTATTCGCAAGTTTCTTGGGGCGGCCCGGGAGCGAGACGAGGGAGCTCCTCACCCGCTCATGTGCTCACGTGATCTCTATAGACAACTTTTAAAACAAGTACAGAAGCGAATATTCGGTACAGAAACATGAATTTAGATCTGGTACTCAACTCCAGGGAGCCCAAGCAGCAATGGTGCTGGGCTAAATGCTACTCCCCTGAAGCCATGTCCTACAGCCACATACCTCTTCATCCAGTTTTCAGGGGAAAACTGGGGGAGGAGACAATTCTGGTTGTTCAACGGGTCCTTAACAGGACAATGACTGGGAACTGAACAGACACCCTTCCTCCTTTGGTAAACTCAAGAGGGCATTAATGTTAAGGGTGAGCCAACAGGAACCTTCCACATCAAGTTTAAGTAGGAAGTCACCCTAGGAGCCGTTACTCACAAGCTAAATCAATCTCTTTCAAAGTTTTCATAGAGCTTAGATGTGTCCACACTCTGCTGGAGACAGAGAAATACTGGGGTTTGTAGCGCCTAACTGCTACAGATATAGTACAGGATGAGGTCATCAGAAGCCTCTGGATTTTTCTCTGTCTTCACCTCTGCTGGTAGGGGAACCCAACTCGCTTGTCTTGACTGGCCTAGCAGGACTCAAGGAAAGGACATTAATCCAGTAAGTAAAATGTCACCTTCTGGCTTAGGTAGCTTCCTCACATCTTTTTGCAGTAAAGGCCAAAGCAAAGAATTCATTTAGTCACTCAGCTATAGCCTTATCCTCCCTGGGTGCCCCTTTTATCCCTTAAACATTTAATGGTCCAGTTAAACTTCTTCACAGGTTTCTTGCCTCAAATGTATCTGAAAGTTTTTGTTGTAAATTTATTTTTATTTTATGTCTATGGCAAACTTCTTTATAAATTATTTTTGCCTTCCTTATCAATGTTTTGCATTTAACTTGCCAATTTTTATATAGCTTCCTTTTTTCTTCATTTGATTCTACTTTCCATTTTTTGAAAGATTTGTTTTTTGGCTCTAATATCCTCTTTTTACCTTGCCTTTTAACCGAGGAATACATCTGGTCTGGGCTTCCAAGATTGTATTTTTAAACCGTGTCAAAATGTCCATGCAGATGTAAACTCTTGACCTTGGCAGCTGCTCATTTTAGAAACATACGTCATGTGGTCTTTTTCCGCTGTCCTGTTTCTATCTAGTCTGCCCTCCCATATCAGCTATTACAATAGGCCTCTTTTTTCCTTTAGAGATCCTCTGTGTTTGTCCCATGCTTTTTTGAATTCAGATACTATCCTCATCTTTATCACCTCCACTGGGAACTATTCCACGCATCTACTACTCTCCATATAGAAATATTTCTGCATATTACTCCTGAGTCTATCTCCTTTCACCCTCATCCTATGTCCCCTCGTAGCAGAGCTTACTTTCAGTTGAAAGAGGCTCTCCTCCTATGCATTTATGCCACAGAGGTATTTAAACGTCTATCATATCTCCTTTATCCCATCTTTCCTATAAGGCCATACATATTAAGGATCCTTAAGTCTGTCCTCATATGTTTTATAACAAAGACTACTAATCATTTTAGTAGCCACCCTCTACACCAACTCCAACCTGTTTATATCCTTTTGAAGGTGTGGTCTCCAGAATTGCACACAATACTCCAAATGAGGACGCACCATATAGGCACTATCACCTCCTTTTTCTGCTGACCATTCCTCTCCCTATGCACCCAAGTATCATCCTAGCTTTCGGCATTGCTTTTTCTACCTGTTTATCTACTTTAAGATCATCGGACACAATCGCGCCCAGTTCCCGCTCTTCTTTTGTGGACAGAAGTACTTCACCCCCCTACACTGTGCCACTCCCTTGGGTTTTTGCCGCCCAAATGCATGACTCTGCATTTTTTTAGCATTAAATCTCAGCTGCCAAATTCTCAACCATGCTTCAAATTTACCTAGATCCTCCTCATGTTATCTATTCCTTCCTGGGTGTCTACTCTATTGCAGATTTTTGTATCATCTGCAAAGAGGCAAACCTTACCAGACAGCCCTTTCACAGTATCACTAACCAAGATGTTAAAAAGAATCGGACCGATATTTTGTCGGATGTCATCGGGACGCATGGCGGTGTAGCGTCCAGCTCCGCTGCCATCGGCCTGCTAAAGGGGGAAAAATACCCCGAAATGTGGGAGAGGTGAGAAGCAAGTTGGAGGAAGCAGTGGCGGAATACCCCTGGTAGGGGGGAAAGCGGAGCGAAGCAATTGCGGGCAAGCTGGGGCACATGGCTGATAGCTGATTGCTGCCGGGTAGGAGGACCACGTGCAGAGAGACAGAGAGGAGCCGGAGAGAGACGGAGGCCGGAGCAAGGCTGGAACCGATGCCTGTGGTGAGCAGCAGACGGTGCCGGGAAGGCAGAGAAAGCGATGCAAAGTGGAGGAGGTGAGCCCGCGAGCGAGCGGAGGCTGTTCTGGCGGGAGCGGAGGAGTTGGGAGCAACGGAGGAGCTTGGCAAAGCCGAGGGGAGCCAACAGCGAGAGGGCAGCTGAAGGGGTGCTTGCAAAGTGCAAAGCCCTGAAAAGGAAGTGAGGTTCCGAGGGCAGAGAAAGGCAGGAGACCGCCACTGTAAGGTGAAAGAAGAAGTGGAGGCCCCAAAAACCACAGAGGGGCAGAGGGGAGAGAGCTAGACCCAGGACTGAGAAAGCACAGGGTGAGGACCAGCGGAAGAGAGGAGGAAAGAGAGCCGGCATCCAGGTATACCATTAGTCACTGCAATAAAGAATTACACAAAGCTGTGAAGTCACGATACACAGAACTGTTAGCCAAGGAGACTCTGACTGTGGTCCCAGAGAAAGTAAAAGACATACTGGGAAGTGAATACGAATAGAAGAAGGGGGGCCCCTCCCAAGAGGAAATTACAAAATCCATGGATAAATCCAAAAGCGGGCAGGCCGCAAAGAAGAAACTGGCGGAGTTCAAGTCCACGTATGCTACACCGAGAAGAGGGAAGGAGGGCGAGCAAGAGGGAAGAGCAGAGGTAGTCCGCCCAGAGGAGCAGGAGGAAGAGATAGAGCGGGCCAACAGTCCAGGAATGGTGAAGCTGCTCAAGACATGGCTATCAGAGATGAAAAAGGAAATTAAGATGGAGATTAATGGAGTCAAGAATGAACTAAAAGAATCTATACAGTCCCTGAGACAGGACATTGTGGAATTGGGGACCTGGGTAGCAGAGATGGAGAATCAGCTAGAGCAACAAGAAGCAGCTCTCGAAGATCTACAAAAGGGCTGGGAGGAAGTGCGGAGAGTACAAGAAGAACAGCAGAGGAAGGCGGAGGATTTGGAGGATCGCTCCAGATGCTGCAACGTTAGAATACGCGGCCTGCCAGAAGTAGCTAAATACAAGAATTGCGAGGAGGTGACCACTAAAATATTTAGAGCTTTACTCTCAACAGTGGCTCTAACAAGAGGTGAGGCAGAAGAGGAGTTGCTAATAGAGCAGGCACACAGAGGATTGGGTCCGGTAAGAGAAAAACAGCCACGTGGCATAGTGGTGTGCTTAAGCTCGTTTAAAACTAAAGAAAAGTTGCTGAGGGCGGCCAGAGCTACACGACAGTTCACTTGGGAAGAGCACAAGTTGGAATTGTTCCAAGACCTTTCAATGGGAACGCTCCAGCGCAGACGAAACCTCAAGGAAGTGACGGCTTATTTGCGGAGAGAGGACATGAGATATAAGTGGTTGTTTCCATTTGGACTTCTGATAACATTTAAGGGGAAGTCAAGAGTGCAGTCGTGCGAGGAGGCCTGGAGGGCACTTAAGGAGCTGGGACTTACAAACCTTCCTGAGGGGGGGAGAAACCTGACTGAGACCATGAGTGACAAGTGCATTGAGGCTGGAGCTAGGGAAGAAACAGCCTTGAAAAAAACTCCTGATTTGCATAAATCTCAGAAAAGCCAGAGAGCGCAGTTCCAGTGTAGCTCAGCCAGAGGGCGCATGAACAGCTACACAGTGCCTGAACCCACGTGCTCAAGCTCTGAGCACCTTAATGACGAGTGTTTTCACCTGTCCTAAAACTCACAGCGTGCAAGCTGGAAAATCCCTTTATAAGGGAAATCAGATGAGCAGAGAGGGAGAACCGAGGGGAGAACGGGACGGAGAGTGGTACAGAGACCAAGAGATCCAGTACAGAGACCAGAAAGGGGGCTCAAGAGACCCAGGTGTGCAGCAAGGACTGCAGCAAAGAGTCCAGCACAGAGACCGGGAAGAGAGCTCAGGTACCAGCACAGGAGTGCAGCAGAGAGACCATGGAGTCCAGCAAAGAGAGGCACCCAGGAGGGTAGCCGACAGACCAACCGGAAGGGTACCAGCGAGGGTACCAGGAATAGTAACAGGAGAAGGAAGGAGAAGAACGGATACAGACATAGTCAAGTCTCAGCCCTGGGATAAGGCACAGAGAAGTAGCCTGCCTCCTAAAAGAAGTTCTCCAAGTAAAGACTGGAAATCCACGTCTGGTTTTCCTAGCAGCCTTAATTGTGGAGCAGTGCACAGGACAGAGGATCAACAGGAAAAGCTACAGAGTAAGCTGAATCCTAGGCATGGCACTCCACGGAAGATAAGGTATGAAAAGCCTTTTATTCTAAAAGGGACTTTCAATGAAGACAATCTTATGCAGGTAGATAAACCTCAGCATCAGAGAAGAAGCAAAGTTAACTATTTAAAACCACTTTCCAAAAGGGTTCTAGCGAAGTTATATGAGAAGCCAAGGAACTTCTGTGAAGAACTAAGTAACACTGAGGATACTCTAAACATTGAAGAGTGTAGTGAGCCCGAATCAATGGACTTGGATTACAGCTCCAGTGTTCCCATGCCTCACACCGAACCTATGGAATGTAACCTTTGCTTAAGAGGTAGTTGCTTGCCATAATAATTGTATACTGAAGAAATGAGTCTGCAAATGGTGAAGCTAATAACCATTCTGTTCTAATTGTTTTCTATTGTTTGGAAAATCCCTTAACCTAGCTAAACAGTCAGTTGTACAACCTACAACATTTAACTGTTTAGTCCATGGTGGAACTTTGTTATTATTTGAGGAAAGCCTTACCTCCACTTTAAGTTGTTGTCTCATTTGAACCTAGAGCATTAAGCGGGGAAATAAAGCCTTATTTACCCTCCATTTGGCGTAGTTATTCATTTCAGGGAGCACCACACTACAAGGACCACAATTCTTTGGGTCCTGCAGCTCAAATACTCCCTGATACAAATTAAATGTCAGCAGACGCCCTTACTCTACTACGCCAGTAGGGGCGCCGGCCCGACACAAGGTGGCGAGTTCCAGGAGGGAAAACATGAGATGGCATCGAGTACCAGCGGCGGGCAGACGGCTGGCAAGGATGAGCAAAGAAGACCATGAAGTGCGAGTGGCGGAGCAAGGAGCCGGATGAAGTGGAGGACATTGTGGAATAGGGTTTAGGTTATAAACACAATGTAGGGGGGCGGAGGGGTGGTAGTGGGCTATATGGAGTGGAGAGGAGTGGCCTAGTGGTTGGGGCAAGGTACTTCAGGCCGGAAGGTCGGGGTTTCAAATCCCACTAGAGGACAGCAACCTTGGGCCGAAAGGACTGGGGTTTCTAGTCCCACAGGTGCTCCTTGTGGTCTTGGGCAAGCCACTTAACCCTCCATAGCCCATGTTCCCTGTAAAATAGCTATCTCCAAGTTATATTGCCCTGTTCAATGTAATTTCAGTTTGTTCAATGTAAACCGCACTGATGCAGAATAGCGCGGTATATAAGAGAATGTAAATAAATAAATATGGGAAAGGGGAGAGGAAGCAGGCTAGGGTTGAGCCCATGAATGGTAGGATTTTGGGGACGGGAGGGGAACTGAGAGGGGAGGTTGAGAGGCGTAGACAAGAGTGGAGGTGGGGGGAAGAGTAGAGTGTGGGGGAGAAGAGGGGGGAAGGAGGGGTGAAGCGGGATGGTGGGACAAGAGTCAGGTGGCGGCCCGACAATTAGTCATGGTTGGGAAGTCTATTCTCCCTTGCAGGGAGGGAGGAAGAGGGAGGGAGGTGGGTGGACGGGGGGAGGGAAGGGGGAAGGGAAGAGGGGGTGAAGGGGGAAGGGGAGGGGGAGTTAAAGGGGAGGGGGGGAAGGGAGGGGGAGAGGGGTGGGATGGCATGGGATAGAGGGGGAGGAAGGGGGGGGGGAATTGCATAGGTGAACTGAAAATTGTTACCATATATGTGAAAGGCTTAAATTCACCCTTTAAGAGGCAAAAACTGTATAAGGAATTGAATAGACAGAAAGCCTCGCTTGTTTTATTGCAAGAGACACATTTATTACGGAGACATGAGTCTGTAGTGAAGCCTAAGGGCTATACTGAAATACTGTTTGCATCGAATATGAGGGAGCGGAAGAAAGGTGGGGTGGCGGTGCTGGTAAGCGGGACACTTAAAGTGGAGATGCATACGATAATTCGCGATAGATTAGGGAGATATTTAATGGTACGAATGAGGATAGGAGATGAATGGTTTTGTGTGATAAATGTGTATGCCCCCACCGGGTCACAAAAAGATTTTTGGGAGGAAGTGAATAAGAAAATGTGTCTGTTGGGGAGGGAGCGAGGATTTGTGGAGGAGACTTTAATATGACCTGGGAGGCGGGGATAGACTCTACAGGGAGAGGGGAGAGGAGGGGAGCGGATAGGAGGCAATACCAGAACTTTGTAAGGGAAAATGATCTGGTTGATGCGTGGCGTTTGCTTAACCTGGGTAGGCGTCAGTATTCATTCTTTTCAGCGGTGCATGGCACATATTCAAGGATTGACACCATCTGGGTGGGGAAAGAGATAGCAGGTAGGATTAGGGGGGGAGAAATGGAGCCGATCACTTGGTCGGATCATGCACCGGTGATTGTACGCTTGGGGTGTCGGGAAGAGAACAGGGGGGTACAATATTGGAAATTAAATGAGGCCTTGCTGGGAGACACTAGAGTAGTGCAGGAGCTGGAGGAGATGATACCAGAATATTTCGTACATAATGACAATGGAGGGGTAAGGGTGGGGGTGGTTTGGGATGCGTTTAAGGCAGTGGTACGAGGCATCTTGATCAAGTGGGGGGCGAGAGTAAAGAGCTTCAACTCCGACAAAAGCTGGTTAGGCTGGAAGAGGCAGATGCCCAAGATCCAAGCGGGAGACATAGGGGGGAGGTTTGGAGACTAGGGCCAAATTAAACGCTTTGGAAGCCGAAGGGATCCAATACCAATTAAAATTACTGAGACAAGAATTCTTTGAAGGAGGAAATAGAGTGGGAAAATATATGGCGAGGAAATTGAAGCAGAAGCGGAATATGACACTGATAACGCAGATCAAGGGCAAGGGAGGGGTAGAAAGGGACGAGCAGAAGATTAGAGAAGAGTTTGTGGATTATTACCAGAGGCTGTATGAGGCAAAACCAGACAGGCTGGAGGGGGAGATAAGGGATTATTTGGAGGCAGTGGGACTCCCACATTTGGATGAAGGGGGAAGGGGTGAGTTGGATAGAGACATACAGGTCGGGGAAGTGGAGGTGGCGATTAAGGGCTTGAAAACAGGGAAGGCCCCAGGGTTGGACGGGCTGATGGCCAGCTTTTACAAAAATTTAGAGGAGTGCTGGCGAAGCCTCTGACACGACTGTTCAATCTACCGAAGGAAGGTGAACAGTTAGCAGAGACGATGGGGTGGGCAGGGGCCACATTAATTCATAAAGAGGGGAAAGATCCACAGGAGTGTACGTCATATAGACCTATCTCGCTGATAAATCTGGACGCGAAGTTGCTGGCCAAAGTACTAGTGGGGAGACTCAACCGAATGCTGGGAAAGTTAGTCCATGAGGACCAGGCGGGTTTTATACCAGGGAGGCAGGTATCAGATAATCTCCAGGAACAAGCAGGAATGAGTCTTCACATATGGGTATCGTCGGTACCGATGGAGCCTGCGCGGGAACACTCCCCAGCGTCCAATAAGAAAGCTTTTGGGAGCATCCCACAGTGCCTGCATGCTGCCTTCCCGCCTTTCCCAAGCGCCTCTCTCCAGTTCTTCTTTTCCGCGGAGCCAGCAGGTCGTGTTCCTGTCACCGCAGAAGAAGTTGTTTATTTTTTCTTTATTCCTTTGTGTCGTGTCTGCCTTCTTCGACGTCGCACCGGTACCGCCGGTCTTTCTTTTCTTTCTTTCTTTCAAAAAAAAAAAAACGCTTTATCTTTACTGTGTATTTTCAGTTTTTGGGCCCTAGGCCTAAAAATATTTTCCTCATGGAGAAGCCCGCTTCTGGGTTTAAAAAATGCACAAAATGTGGCGGTACTATTTCTGTCACCGACACCCATGACTGGTGTCTAAAGTGTTTGGGACCTGACCATTCCATCACGGATTGTATGTCCTGTACCATGATGTCTAAGAGAGGTCGGCAGAACCGAGCAGCCAAGCTCAGTACCCTGTTTCCCTCTGATGCAGCTTCGGTAGCATCGACGTCTTCCAGGGCCTCTTCTTCCTCCCATGGATCTCAGGTAACCAAGCATAAATCTTGGCCGGTCCTCGAAGGGCAGATCTCCCTCCAAGTATCGAGATGCCTCCGGGCTTGCCCTCGAGGATTCCGCACCGGCAAAATTACTCCGGCGGGAAGCTCCAGCTTCCAAAGCATTATCTATGGGGTAACAGGTTGACATCGATGGCTCGGCCTCGACAGATCACCTGTTGCCATGTTCTGGGGTACCGGTGGCTCCCACTGGTACCAACATCCAGACTCTGGTGGCGTCGATGGATCAGAAGATTCTGACCATGCAGCGCACCTTAACGGCTTTCATACAGGCTGCGACGCCTCCGGTACCGCAACAATCCCCGTTGCTGGTACCGGTTCCGGTGTCGACTGCAACGGTACCCTGTCCTATGATGCCCATCGGTACTGAACCGGTACCGATTACTCCCGATGTCGATCCCGCTCGATACGGTTATCGGGCTTTACAGGAGCATCCAGACAGGCGATACTTCGATTCCTTTGAGGACTCTGATGAGTCTGAGGGTTCTGTAGAAGCATCGATACTTCTTCCTCAGGAGTCTTCTTCACCTAAACGAAGAATGTCTCCTCCAGAAGACTTGTCTTTTCAAGACTTTATTAGGGAAGTGGCTAGGGGCCTCTCTATCACAGTGGCCCCTGAGTCAGAACCCAGAGCCAAGGAGTTGGATATTTTACAATATCCTAAAGCTCCTAAGGAGGCAGCTACTTTACCTGTTCATGAGATTCTCTATGATCTCATGTTGAGGATGTGGGGGACACCTCTCACCACCTCTCCTCATTCTCGCAGGTAAGACACCATGTATCGTGTCCCTCCTTGTCCTGGCTTCCACAAGACTCAGCTTCCTCACCACTCTATTGTGGTAGAGTCTGCCATGAAGAAGATAAAGAGTGCAAAAAGACACTCATCTAATCCTCCAGGGCGTGAATGCAGGACCCTGGATGCTTTTGGCCGAAGGGTTTTCCAAACTGCTATGCTAGCTGCTAGGATCAATTCCTATAGTCTCTATATAGGAATGTTTCTAAAAGAAGTCACAGATCATCTGCAGACTTTAACCCCTTTCATTTCAGAGGATAAAAGACAGGAGTTTCTCACTTGGCTCAAACATGCCCAAGATGTCTCCAAATTTTCCAACCGTGCAGCCTTTGACTCTTTTGAGTGTGTAAGCAGAGCTTCGGCTATTGCCATAGGGGCGCGCAGAATTGCTTGGCTACAAGCTTCTGATTTGGAGCTCTGGGTCCAAGATCAATTGGGAAATCTCCCTTGTACAGGTGAAAACCTTTTTGGTAAGGATTGGCAAGCAAAGGCCACTCAGATGGATGCTGAAAACTCTGCTTTGGATCGACTTTCAAAGTCTACCTCTGCTCCTGTTAAGAAAAGATTGTTTAAAAAGACATCTTTTTCCAAAAAGGGAAGATATTATCCTGCTTATGGTCAGCAGGCATCTTCTGCAGGTCGTTTTGCTGCAAAGCGTCAGCGACCACCTAAACAGGCCAAGTCAAAGGCTGCTAGACCTTCCACGGCCCAGCAGCCTCAGCCTCCTCAGGGCCTTTGACTTGCAACTAGAGAGCTTAGCCTTTCTAGCTCTTGAAGGACCAGAGCCCCTTACCATCCCAGAAAGGTTGACTTACTTTGCTCCCAGATGGGAGCAAATCACAGCAGAGCAATGGACACTCTCCATCATAAGGGAAGGGTACAAGCTTCATTTCTTAAGCCTTCCCCCTCACACCATGGTGAAACAGTTCAATTCTCCAACATCTCTCCTCAACCTTTTAGGTCAGGAGATTGCCATCCTTCTTGCCCAAGGGGCAATAGAAGAAGTACCTCTTCTTCAACAAGGCACAGGGTTCTACTCCCCTTATTTTCTTATTCCACAGAAAACAGGGGGCTACAGACCCATCTTAGATCTCAGAGAATTGAACAAATTTCTATTCAAGGAGAAATTCAAGATGATTTCTCTCGGTGCTCTGCTTCCATACCTTCAGAGTCAGGACTGGCTTTGTTCTCTAGATCTCAAGGATGCGTACACCCATGTCCTCATCCATCCAACTCACAGAGGGTTCCTTCGGTTCCTTTTTCAAGGAAAGCACTACCAATACAGGATGCTTCCTTTTGGTCTGGCCTCTGCACCAAGGGTGTTCACGTAATGCATGGCAGTAGTAGCTGCATTTCTACGCACTCTAGGAATATTCATCTTCCCATATCTGGACGACTGGCTCATTCGAGCTCCATCTCAAGCAGAGGCCAAGACTTGTCTAACCTGCACAATGCGTGTCCTTCAGTATTTGGGACTAGTAATAAACATCCCAAAATCCAATCTCACCCCTACTCAGTCCCTCGAGTTTATAGGGGCTTGGTTGGATACCACAACTGCAAGGGCCTATCTTCCTCAGGCCCGTTGCCTGCGCTTGGTGCAGTTAACCTCCCAGATACAGTTAAAGCCCCTTTTAACTGCTCAAGAAATGTTACAATTCTTAGGCCACATGGCATCCACTGTGCATGTGGTTCCATATGCTCGCCTTCACATGAGGGCAGCTCAATGGACTTTGTCCACCCAATGGACTCAGACATCAGGTTGCCTGTCAGACAAAATAGCAAACTCCAGTCGCCTTTTTTGGTCTCTCCAGTGGTGGAAGTCCTCTCAAAACCTGTTGCTGGGGTCCCCTTTTCAGCAGTCACTTCCTTAGGCAACCCTTACAACAGATGCCTCTCCAATGGGTTGGGGAGCTCATCTGCAAGATCTCTCCACCCAGGGCATCTGGTCTCCACAGGAGACTTCGCTACACATCAATCTCTTGGAACTCAGAGCAATTTCTCTAGCTCTCAGAGTGTTCCACTCCCTGCTCAGCTACAGGACAGTCCTCATCCACACGGACAACCAAGTAGCCATGTTCTATGTGAACAAGCAGGGAGGGACTGGCTCTTTGTCGCTTTGCAACGAAGCTTTGCGACTGTGGGCCTTCGCCAGAGAGCATCAGATTCATCTTATGGCAGTATATCTTCCAGGCGTTCAAAACTCTTGGGCAGACAGACTCAGTCGAGTTCTGCTTCCACACGAATGGTCCCTCCACAGGGACCAGGTAGCCAGGATTTTTCGAATTTGGGGAACCCCGGACATAGACTTATTTGCAAGTCCGTGGAATGCCAAACTTCCCCGGTTCTGTTCCAGGATTCCTTGTCAGGGAGTTCAGGCCAAGGATGCCTTCCTCCTTCACTGGGGTCAAGACTTCCTTTATGCCTTTCCACCCATTCCCCTAATTCCCAAAACACTGTTCAAGCTTCAGAGAGACCGAGGTTCTATGATCCTCATAGCACATACATTAGCCACGCCAAGTGTGGTACCCTCTACTTCTGCATCTCTCTCAAGCTCCGTCCCTGGAGTTGGGCTCTGCTCCAGATCTTCTGTCCCAGGAAGACGGAACGTTGTGCCACCCAAACCCCCAGTCTCTCCATCTCAGGGCCTGGTTGCTGAAGGCCTAGACCTTCAAGTCTTCCATCTCTCTCAGCAAGTCAGAGATATTATTCATGCTTCTAGAAAGCCTTCCACTAGACGTTCCTATGCTTTCAAATGGAAAAGATTACTATTTGGTGTTCAGAGAAGGGTCTTAACCCTCTTGCAATACCTTTGAATTCTTTACTAGAGTATCTTCTGCATCTTTCCCATGCAGGCCTCAAAACGAATTTGGTAAGAGTCCATTTGAGTGCTATTGCAGCATCCCTCAAGCCTCTCAGTGGACAGCCTGTTTCCTCTCATCCTCTTATAGCAAGATTCATGAGAGGCCTTCTTTTAACTAAACCTCCCATTAGACCACCCCCAGTGGCATGGGACTTAAATCTGGTTCTTGGCCAGCTTATGAAGCCACCCTTTGAACCTTTAGCCACCACCTCCTTGAAATTTCTTTCTTGGAAGGTTATCTTTCTCATTGCAGTCACCTCAGCACGTCGCATCAGTGAGTTGCAAGCCTTGGTGGCTAATCCTCCTTATACAAGGTTCCATCATGATAAGGTAGTCCTCAGGACCAATCCACACTTTATGCCCAAAGTGGTCTCGCCTTTTCATCTGAACCAAGAGGTATACTTACCTGTCTTTTTTCCAGGACCTCATGCATCAAGTGCAGAGAGGAATCTTCATACTTTGGATTGTAAAAGAGCTCTCTCGCCTTTTACTTACAAAGAACACAGCAACATAGAAAGTCTTCTTAACTCTTTGTTGCTTTTGATCCTTCCCATTTAGGACTTCCAGTTTCTAAGAGAACACTGTCCAACTGGATTGCTCAGTGTATTTCTTTCGCCTACCAGAGTAGGAACCTTTCTCTGGAAGGCCATGTCACAGCTCACAATGTGAGGGCCATGGCAGCCTCAATGGCTCATCTAAACTCTGTGTCCATCGACCAAATCTGTCGAGCGGCCACCTGGGCCTCGATTCATACCTTCACAGCAAATTACTGTTTGGACAAGGACTCCCGCCGGGATGCCTCATTTGGTCAGGCTGTTCTCAAACACCTGTTCCATTCCTAATCAACTCCTACCCACCTACCCTGGTTGGATGCCAGAGATCCATGGGGGGAGGTGGAGCCCTTTTCAAGGACACACAACTCTGGGGTCTCTCCCTGGCATCTGCAGCTAGGGAGTCCCCATATGTGAAGACTCATTCCTGCTTGTTCCTGGAGATAGCACAGTTACTTACCTGTAACAGGTGATTTCTGGGAACAGCAGGAATAAGTCTTCACAACCCACCCACCTCCCCTAGGAGTTGTATCTCTCTATCTATCTTTCCTCCCTCTCTCTCTCTCTTTGTCTCAGCTTTAAAACTCGAACTGGAGAGAGGCGGTTGGGAAAGGCGGGAAGGCAGCACGCAGGTGCTGTGGGATGCTCCCAAAAGCTTTCTTATTGGATGCTGGGGAGCGTTCCCGCGCAGGCTCCGTCGGTACCGACGATACCCATATGTGAAGATTTATTCCTGCTGTTCCCAGAGATCACCTGTTACAGGTAAGTAACTGTGCTATATCCGGAAAATATTAAACGTAATATGGTCAGCGAAACGCACAACAGACCAGGCACTGCTTCTCTCGTTAGATGCCGAGAAAGCGTTCGACCAGGTGTCGTGGAAATTCTTATTCTCCGTATTGGAGTACATGGGGTTTGGGAAAGGCTTTGTGGACTGGATAAAGGCGCTATACTCAGGTCCTAAGGCATGCATGAGAGTAAATGGGGGATACTCAGGATTTTTCCTATTGGGGAGGGGGACCAGGCAGGGGTGTCCCCTTTCGCCGCTGTTATTCGCTCTGTCTTTGGAGCTGCTAGCGGGGAAGATAAGGAGGGGACTATATATTAAAGGGGTGATGGTAGGGCAGAGGGTATACAAGATGGCTATGTTTGCGGATGACATCCTACTTATGATTACGAAGCCAAGTGAGACATTGCCTGCAATTATGAGGGAGTTACAGGAGTATGGGGGATTGGCCGGGTTTAGGATCAATTGGAGTAAATCCGAAATCCTAAATTTGACAGGAGGGGAAGAGGTGCAGAGGAATCTACAAAATGCTTTTCAGTTCCGGTGGGCAAAAAGATCTACTCGGTATTTGGGAGTTCACTTGGGGAGGGATTTGGAGGACCTTTATGACTTGAATTATAAGAAGGCTTTCGGGCAGGTAGAAGCACAACTGGGGGCATGGAGTAGGGGGTATATATCTTGGATGGGGAGAATGGCAGTGATGAAAATGATGTTGCTCCCCCAGTTCCTTTTTTATTTTCAAGTACTACCAATAGAGATACCGGCAAAGGTGCTACAACGACAGGAACAAGCAGGAATGTAGTCTTCACATATGGGTATCGTCAGCACCGACGGAGCCTGCGCGGGAACGCTCCCCAGCGTCCAATTAGAAAGCCTTTGGGAGCATCCCACAGCGCCTGCGTGCTGCCGTCCTGCCTTTCCCAACTGCCTCTCTCCAGTTCTTCGTTTTCCGCAGAGCCAGCAGGTCGTCGTTCCTGTCACCGCAGAAAATGTTTTCCTTATTCTTTCTTTTTTGTGGTCGCGTCTGCCTTCCTCGACGCTGTACCGGTACTGCCGGTTCTTCTTTCTTTCTTTAAAAAAAAAAAAAAATACTATTCTTTTCCAAACTTTTCCAGGTGCATGTGCCATTTTGGCCTTAGGCCCAAAATTTCCTCCACTATGGAAAAACCCGCTTCGGGTTTTAAAAAGTGCACCAAGTGTGGCGGTACCATCTCCGTCACCGACACCCATGACTGGTGTCTTAAATGTTTAGGTCCTGACCACTCCATTTCCGAGTACATGGCTTGTGCCATGATGTCCAAGAGGGGTTGACAAAACCGAACTGCTAAGCTCAGCACCCTTTTTCCCTCCGATGCAGCTTCTTGGCATCGACGTCTTCCAGGGCTTCGTCTTCCTCCCATGGATCTCAGGTAACTAAACATAAGTCTGGCCGGTCCTCAAAGGGTAGATCTCCGTCCAAGCATCGAGATGCCTCTGGCGTTGCCCTTGAGGGTTCTGTACCGGCAAAATTGCCCCGGCGGGAGGCTTCGGCTTCCAAAGCATTATCGGGGCTCCAGGATGTTCTCGAGGCCTCGACCTCGGAAGAACTACTGGTGCCATGCTCTGGGGTACCGGCTGCTTTCTCCGGTACCGATACCCAGGCATCGGCAGCATCGATAGACCAGAGGTTCCTGGCTATTGAACGCATCAGACAGTTCAACCGGTACCGACGCCGGCACCGGTACCGACAGCATCATCATTGGTGTCCGTTTTGCCGGTACCCAGTCATGCGATGCCTTCTGGTACCGATACACTGGTACCGATTTCCCCCGGTGCTGACTTCGGTCGGTACGGGTATCGGGCTCTTCAAGAGCACCCGGACAAAAGGTACTTCGAATCCTTGGAAGACTCTGAGGATTCTGACAGCTTTGTCGGTACCGGAATGCTTCTCCCGGAGGAGCCTTCCTCTCCTAAACGTAGGATGTCTCCTCCAGAAGATATCTCCTTTCAGGATTTTATCAGGGAGGTGGCTCGAGGTCTGTCCATTACTGTGACTCCTGAAACAGAGCCCAGGGCAAAGGAGTTGGGAGATTTTACAATATCCCAAAGCTCCTAAGTAGGCAGCTACTTTGCCTATCCATGAGATCTTACATGATCTCATGGATAGGCACCTCTCCTCACTCTCGCAGACTGGATACCATGTATCGAGTCCCTCCTTGTCCTGGTTTCCAGAAAGCTCAGCTTCCTCACCACTTTATTGTAGTGGAGTCAGCTACGAGAAGGATCAGGAGTGCAAAGAGGCATGCCTCTAATCCTTCAGGACGTGAGTGTAGAACTTTGGATGCCTTTGGACGTTGTACTTTCCAGGCTTCCATGCTTTCTGCCAGGATCAGTTCCTATATTTTATATATGGGAATGTTCCTTAAAGAAGTCACAGGAGATTTAGAAGTTTTAAGCCCTCTCCTTCCTGAGGGCAAAAGGCAGGATTTTCTCACACTAGTTAAACATGCCCAGGATGTTTCTAAGTTTGTCAATCGTGCAGCTTTTGACTGTTTTGAGTGCATAAACAGAACCTCTGCCATTGCCATAGGTGCACGTAGAATTGCCTGGCTCCAGGCATCCGATTTGGAGCTCTGGGTGCAAGACAAACTGGGCAATATCCCTTGTACAGGTGAGAATCTATTTGGCAAGAATTGGCAAGAGAAAGCCAATGAGTTGGATGCCGACAACTCCACTTTGGATAGGTTATCCAAAGCCACAGCTGATCCTGCAAGGAAGAAATCTTTCAAGAAACCATTCTTCTCAAAAAAGAAGAGGTTTTATCCTTCTTATTCCCAGCAGGGACGTTCTGCAGGACAGACAGCCTGCCCGGAAGAGTCAGCAACCACCTAAACAAAGGAAAGCAAAGACTGCTAAGCCTCAACCGTCTCAGCAGTCTCAGCCTCCACAAGACCTTTGACTTTCATCTAGAGAACTTAGCCTTCATGGCCCTCAATGGACCAGAGCCTTCCACCATTCCAGGAAGGTTGTGTCACTTTGCCCCCAGATGGGGGCAGATAACAGCAGAACATTGGACACTCTCCATTATAAAGGAGGGGTACAAGCTTCACTTTCTGTGCGTGCCCCCTCCCACAATGGTAAGACAGTTCAATTCTCAGACCTCTCTCATCAACCTGTTAGATCAAGAGGTCACTATGCTTCTTGCCCAAGGGGCAATAGAAGAAGTACCCATTCATCAACAGGGTACAGGGTTTTACTCCCCCTATTTCCTTATCCCAAAGAAAACAGGGGGACACAGACCTATTTTAGACCTCAAATTCAAGATGATTTCTCTGGGAACTCTGCTGCTATACCTTCAGAGTCAGGATTGGCTTTGTTCTCTACATCTCAAGGATGCATACACTCATGTTCTCATCCACTCAATGGACCCAGGCATCAGGGTGCCTGTCAGACAAAATAGCAAACACAAATCGCCTTATTTTGTCCCTCCAAATGGTGGCAGTCCACTCAAAACCTGTTGCTGGGGTCCCCATTTCAACAACCCTTACCCAAGACCTCTCCACCCAAGGCACCTGGACTCCACAGGAGACTCATTTACATATCAGTCTCTTAGAGCTCAGAGCAATCTTCCTTGCTGTTCGAGTGTTCCACACCCTGCTCAGCTACAAGACAGTCCTCATTCAGACGGACAATCAAGTAGCCATGTTCTACGTGAACAAGCAGGGGGGAACAGGCTCTCTGTCGCTTTGCAACGAAGCTTTGCGACTATGGGCCCTCGCCAGAGAGCATCAGATTCATCTCTTGGCAGTGTATCTTCCAGGCATACAAAACTCTTGGGCAGACAGACTCGGACGAGTTCTGCTTCCACACGAATGGTCTCTATATGCAGACCAGGTGGCCAAGATTAAAGAAAGGTACCGCTGGTTCTTTTTTCTTCTTTTCTACAAAAAAAAATAAATTATATACGTTCTGAACTGTTCTCTTCAGAAACTTTTCTTTTGGTGCTAGGCGCCATTTTGGGCATTAGGCCCCATTTTTCCTAAAAGATGGAAAAACCAGCTAGAGGATGCACCCAGAAGCTTTCCTATTGGACGCTGGGGAGCATTCCCACGCAGGCTCCGCAGGATGTCTCCTCCAGAGGATATTTCCTTCCAGGATTTTATCAGGGAGGTGGCTCGGGGCCTGTCCATTACTGTGGCCCCTGAAACAGAGCCAAGGGCCAAGGAGTTGGAAATTCTACAATATCCCAAAACTCCTAAGGAGGCAGCTACCTTGCCCATTCATGAGATTTTATATGATCTCATGTTAAGGAGTGGTCTCTGCATGCAGACCAGGTGGCCAGGATATTTCAACTTTGGGGAATCCCGGACATAGACCTCTTTGCAAGTCCGTGGAATGCCAAACTTCCTCGGTTCTGTTCCAGAATTCCGGCTCAGGGGGCTCAGGCCAGGGATGCTTTCCTCCTTTACTGGGGTCAAGACTTCCTGTATGCCTTTTCACCCATTCCCCTAATTCCCAAAAACCTGTTCAAGCTTCAGAGAGACAGAGGCCATATGATTCTCATAGCTCCACATTGGCCACGGCAAGTGTGGTACCCTCTGCTTCTACATCTCTCTCAAGCTCCCTCCCTGGAGTTAGGGTCTGCTCCAGATCTCCTATCTCAGGAGGACAGAATGTTATGGTATCCCAATCCCCAGTCTCTGCATCTCAGGGCTTGGTTGCTGAAGGCCTAGATCTCCATGATCTTAATATCCCTCAGCTAGTAAAAGATATTCTTTTTGCTTCCAGGAAACCTTCCACAAGACGCTCTTATGCTTTCAAGTGGAAAAGGTTTACCATATGGTGGTCGCAAAAGGGTCTTAACCCCCTTGCGATGCCTCTGGAATCATTACTGGAGTATCTCCTTCATTTATCCAGTGCAGGTCTTAAGACTAATTCAGTAAGAGTCCATTTGAGTGCTATTGCAGCTTCCTTTAAGCCTCTAAATGGACAGCCTATTTCCTCTCATTCTCTTATAGCAAGATTTATGAGAGGCCTGCTTTTAACTAAGCCTCCCATTAGGCCACCACCAGTGGCATGGGACTTAAACCTGGTTCTTGGGCAGCTCGTGAAGCCACCTTTCGAACCTTTAGCTACTACCTCCTTGAAATTCCTTTCTTGGAAGTTTATCTTTCTCATTGAAATCACATCAGCACGCCGCATTAGTGAGTTGCAAGCGCTAGTAGCTAATCCACCTTATACAAGGTTCCATCATGACAAGGTAGTCCTTAGGACTCATCCACACTTTATGCCAGAGGTGGTCTCGCCTTTTCATCTGAACCAAGCGGTCTACCTACCTGTGTTTTTTCCAAGGCCTCATGCATCAAATGCAGAGAGGAATCTTCATACCTTGGACTGTAAAAGAGCTTTAGCCTTTTACTTACAAAGAACACAGCAACATAGAAAGTCCTCTCAACTCTTTGTTGCTTTTGATCCTTCTCATTTGGGACTTCCATTCTCCAAGAGAACACTGTCTAACTGGATTGCTCAGTGTATTTCCTTCGCCTATCAGAGTAAGAACCTTTCTCTGGAGGGCCATGTCACAGCTCACAATGTGAGAGCCATGGCAACCTCAATGGCTCATCTGCACTCTGTGTCTATCGACGACATCTGTCGAGCAGCCACTTGGGCCTCGGTTCATACCTTCACAGCCCATTACTGCTTGGACAAGGACTCCCACCGGGATGCCTTGTTTGGTCAGGCTGCTCTCCAACACCTGTTCCATACCTAATCAACTCCTACCCGCCATCCCTGGTAGGATGCCAGAGATCCATGGGGGGAAGTGGAGCCCTGTTCAGGGACACACAACTTCTGGGGTCTCTCCCTAGCACCTAAAGCTAGGGAGTCCCCATATGTGATGACTACATTCCTGCTTGTTCCTGGCGATAGCATAGTTACTCACCTGTAACAGGTGATCTCCGGGAACAGCAGGAATTTAGTCCTCACAACCCACCCACTTCCCCTAGGAGTTGTATCTCTCTATCTATCTCTTTCCTTTCCCTCTCTCTTTGTCTCAGCTTTAAAACTCAACTGGAGAGAGGCAGCTGGGAAAGGCGGGAAGGTAGCACGCAGGCGCTGTGGGATGCTCCCAAAAGCTTTCTAATTGGACGCTGGGGAGCGTTTCCGCCCAGGCTCCGTCGGTAACGACGATATCCATATGTGAGGACTAAATTCCTGCTGTTCCCGGAGATCACCTATTACAGGTGAGTAACTATGCTTTCCCAAAACATTTTATTTCATCTGTATATGCGTCATGACTTTACTGCAAGCGTTGCAGAGCAAGGGCCATCTCCTTTGTTCTCCTGTAACACCATTGACATGATCAGGCGTAGCAGAATAGGTGATAAGTTAGCCAATGAGAGAGAGCGTAGTGGGGTCGCGGTGTGGTACTTTAGTCTGTTTCTAATTCAGTTTTTGCATTTCTTATAAACTATGAGAATATGTAAATTTCTCTGTGTGCGCCCTCTGATTCATTGTTGCTTCAGGATGCTGCATGGCCTAGCTCCCGCACTGACATCAGAGGGGCAGCACTAGATCTCAGCAGCGTGCTGTGCAGGACAAGCAAGAGCCATTTGCAGTAGGGCAAGCTGGCTAGCAACAGAGCTTGGACCGTACTCGGTGGTTTGGGGGTTTTTTTGGCCCATGAAATGCTTTAGAAGGGAAAAGAAACCCTGCATATTAAGGCAGAAAACGGAAGATTAAAAGTAAGCAAGAGATTGAAAGGAAGCCAAAAGGGCACTTTTATTACTGGAAACCATAAAAGCGAGTTTCTGTTTCAAGCAGCTTGACAAGGGATGCAGTCATTCAGTGCCCGAGCAGAACACTTGAAAAGAACATAAAGGCAGAATGGAGTCAAACCAACTGGTCTGCACAAAACCTGAAGGACATCATCGCAAGTAAGGCAAGTAAAGAGGCTTAATGGGTTTTCACCTTCTGTCCTTTTAGAATTTAGCCCTGGTGGAAGGTGCTAGAGTGACAGTACTGGGAAATTTCAGAGCATGGATGCTACAAGCAGTTGGCAGTGCCTGCTTTACCCTCTGCTTTTCTCCTCTCCCCCTCCCTTCCACACAGACGCTGCTTTGCCAATGTGCCTCTGTCCTCTCGTGAAAGGGGAACTCAACCATACATATAAACTTTTAGTCCCTCGCCTTCTTCCAAAACTATCCAGCAGAGAATAATTTACTGTCAGCTTTGACCAAGCAAGAAAGGAAGCACTTTCCCCATACCAGTCCACCAATCTATCCACCTTTAGCTATTTCTAGTGTTTGGTACAAGCTATAAATCCAAAACCGTGCCTGTGAAAATATAGAGGAACTGTAAAAAAAAAGGATCTAGTCATCTAGGCTCTGTTCAGTACTGAATGAAATGGACCATTTTTGTACTCATCCCACTCTAGATATAAAGGAGGGCAAATTCAAAGCAATTAACGCGGATAGCAGAGCTGCTAACCATGTTAATTGCACTGAGTGGGATATTGAGCAGTACGTAGCCAATTTTGTGCCACTGAATATCCCCTCTAACATCCGCTACATGCCCCTATGCTAACTGTGTAACATCGGGCTGTTCTGGGGACAATGCTGAAGATAACTGGCTGAATATTGCCACTGACAGTTATCTTAAAGCAGCTAAAGTGAGGCAGAATAAGGACTGTCCAAACTTTAGCTGCTTTAGCTAACTGGACTGCAGCTGAATATCGCCACTGCCTGGTTAACTGCAGCACTATCTGATGAACCCAGATATTTGATGCTGGTGGGCAGATATTTTATTTATTTATAGTTCTTCTATACCGCACTCTTTTTCATCAGCGCGGTTCACATTAAACAAGAATACTCATTACAAGCAACAGGCTGTTGTGAGTTTACATATAACAGGAGAATTCAACTGGGATTATAACTTTGGGAAACTTTGTACATATTCGTTATGAACCTATATACAATGAATAGAATTTCTTATTAACATCTTGAGTAAATAAGGTATTTACAATTTTACTATGAGGGCTTGGAATGTGTTAGAGGGTTGATAATGTGCCTTGGGACTGGGAGAAGTGTAGAAGGAAGAGGTGGTGCTTTATGGCTTTTCTGAATTGCTTGAGGTCCGTAATTGCTCTAATGGTGGGAGGTAGGTTGTTCCAGCTTCTGGGTGCGTAGTACGCGAATGCCCTGTCTGTTGTTGAACGTGTGCATTTTGTGGCCTCAGGTGGTGTAACCAGGGTATTTGCAGCTACTGATCTCCTGGATCTGATGTTGGGAGTGTGATTGAGGAGGTTTGAGATTGATGAAGGGGCTATAGTGTTGATCGCTTTAAAGGTCATGAGAAGGGCTTTATAGGCAATTCTGCAGTTTATGGGGAGCCAGTGTAGTTCCATTAGGATGGGAGTAATATGGTCGCTCTTTGAGGCTCCGTATAGAATCCGGGCTACAGCATTCATGGCTAGTTGTAGTGTATTTAGGGTGTTTTTTGGGAGACCATGGAGTATTATGTTCGCATAGTCGAAGTGGGGTGTGACTATGGCTTGGAATATGGTCCTGAAGCTGTCTGGGTCAAGCATATTTTTCAGATGACGCAGGGTCCTTATCTTGAAATAAATGGTTTTTACCGTGCGGTTGACATGTTCTTTAAAGTCCAGTCGATGGTCCAGTATTACTCCAAGGTATCTTATGGAGGGCTTGATTGGGAGGTGTGCGTCTCGTACTTTTAGGGTCTCAGGGGGTGAGAATTCTCTGTTCTTCGTGACTATCAGTACCTCGGTTTTTTTATAGTTTATTTGCATATTCTGGGAGAGGAGCCAGTCTGCTATAGCGTTAAAGCAGTCTACTAATGTTGTGTAATCTGGGAGCGTGACATTGATTGGTGTGAATATTAGCACATCATCTGCATAGATTAGCGAGGATATGCCAAAGGAGCGAGTGATATCGCATAGAGGCTGCATGTAAATATTAAATAGCAGCGCTGATAGGGATGAGCCCTGAGGCACTCCTTGTTTTAGCTGGAAAGGTTCTGAGGTGCCTGCAACCGTCCTAACTTGTTGCAAGCGATCTTCCAGGTATGATTTGCACCATTCCCATGCTAGCCCGTGGATTCCCTTGTTATATAGTCGGGTTAGAAGTATTTCGTGGTCCACGGAGTCACAAGCTGCAGAGATGTCGAGGAAAATTAGTGCAAAGCCCTTTTTGATGTCATCGATCCCACTGATGAGTGTATTGGTTAAGGTGGTCAGCAGTGTCTCCACTCCGTGAGCTTCCCTGAATCCATGCTGACTGGGATCAAGCGGTGAGGAGGTGCCTATGTGTTGTTGGATCTGATTGTTGGTTACTTTCTCAATTATTTTGGATAGTAGAGGTATACTAGAGATCGGGCGGTATGATTCTTCTCTTGTTGGGTCTAGTTGATTGTTCTTTAGCAGTGGTCTTATGGAGGTCTGCTTTAGGGCCGATGGGAAGATGCCTGTTGAGAAGGACATGTTTATTATTTCTGCTATGATTGGGCTGAAGTCGGAGTGCATAGCTCTTATCCAGTGTGCTGGGCAGGGGTCGTTAGGTGCTGTGGTGGTATTCATTTTGATGATAATGTCTTCAACGCATTTTGCTGAGGGCGATGAGAGCTGAAGGAGAGGAAACTGTTGTGTATGTTGTTGGGGGGGGACTTGGGGAGGAAGAAGTTGTTGTTCTGATAGCTTTAGATTGTATAAAGTTGGCATATCTTTGAGGGTGTATGGGTTCCTGTTGCGGTGGTGAAGGTTCTGTGGTTAGAGACTTTACTAGATTGAAGAGCTCTCGTAGTTTGTTTAGGGAGCGGTTGAGGAGTTCGGAGTGGTAGGTTTTTCTTGTGTTCCATATTGCTTCACGATGGGCTCGCAGGTGGGTCAAGTATGTTTTTTGATCTGTTGGGTTATGAGATTTACGCCACTTTCTTTCTTTCAAGCTTCCTCAAGAGAGTCAGAGATTTCCTAAGTTCCGGGGAGAACCATGGTGCAGATGGTCTTTTCACTACATGGTTATTCGTTGTAGGGTTTTTGTGGGCTGGAGGTAGTTTGGCGTATTGGTTGATGGTTTCATTCCATGTAGTAACCATGTCGTTGATGTTGGCATCTTTTCCCATCAGTTCCCCCACACAGATATACACTGTTTCATAGTGCAAGTGTGCACAGTCCAGTGTATTTTATTATTTTGTGTCCAGGGCTCAGTTGCATTTCAAACTTGGAAAGTCCAAAGGTTAAAAAAAAACTAAAAAAAGCTCCTCCCGACTTGGAAATACACTAATGGGAGCCAAATCATACTGAATTGCCTTTTTGTAAGAACAGCGATTGGTTAGAGATAGTAGCATCTGCAGCAAAAAGATATATAGACTGATGGACAAACTCAGATTCTGAGGCTGGAAAATCAACATATTTTGCAGTATTTAAGCCTGAGGCTATGGAAGGTGGAGTGACTTTAACGCTGCCTTGTGATCCTGCCTGTGTGAGAAGCAGGATTGGAATCCTGGCTTTCCCTGGTTCTCAGTCTGCTGCTCTAAGCACTAGGCTGTGCTACTGCACTCCTCTCACAGATAAGAGACACAAATAAGCCAGAAGTGTATTTTTTACCTAGTCATTTTCATTGAGGCTGGAGGGAATCCCCATACTTTGGTGTTAACCTACTTCTTGCACATACCAGCTCCTGCTGCGGCCACCACCCACCCTGAAACGCTCTTACAGTAGGCCGGTGGCCTCAAGCCATGCTGATTCATGAAAGGAGGCTGTGGAAAGCTTTCGGCTTGGTTAAGGAATGAATTACTCATTGTTCTCACATTATTGTCTCTCTTTAAATTCCGGCCTTTTCTTTGACCAAACAGTTTTCTCCCACTCCTTTATACCACCAGCTCAATTGGAAACAGGGTTGGGGTTTGATGTCATGAGCTCTCATTTGCAAATGTCTCAGGATATTACCCTCTTATCATCTTCCCCCTCCCTCCACATACCTAGCCTGGTCATAACTGTGACATGCCACCTGGGCTCCTTCTGGAACCCTACAGTCATGGACCTTGAATTCAGCTACTCGGTGTTGCCCTTCAGTAATGACCTTACTCCTGCACCCTTCCCTCACCCCTCATGGTGTGAGCGCTGCCTACAGAGCATCCCTATCCCAAGCCGATCTGGGTAGCAGAAGGCCTAACCAGGGATCCTCTGCATAGCAATACAGAGTACTTGCCACTGCGCCATCATGACAGTTATTTTTTCCCCTTTTATCCGCGTTTCATCAATTCGGAGAGCACCTGTTGTCAAGGGTCAAGACATTTGTCTGTTCATCCATCCATCTGAATGTATTTGTTTGGCCACACATACACCCCAGCTTCCACGCAGTTGCTGTTCGCATATATCGCCTCCCTATTCACACATACACATATACATTTATACCCTCCCCACAGACAAAACCCTATACACCCACACCCTGCCACCCTACTGGGCACATGTTGGCATCTTTTCCCATCAGTTCCCCCACACAGATATGCCCAAGCCTGCCAACAGAGGAAGGGGCAGAACACTACTGTTTCATAGTGCAAGTGTGCACAGTCCAGTGTATTTTATTATTTTGTGTCCAGGGCTCAGTTGCATTTCAAACTTGGAAAGTCCAAAGGTTAAAAAAAAACTAAAAAAAGCTCCTCCCGACTTGGAAATACACTAATGGGAGCCAAATCATACTGAATTGCCTTTTTGTAAGAACAGCGATTGGTTAGAGATAGTAGCATCTGCAGCAAAAAGATATATAGACTGATGGCCAAACTCAGATTCTGAGGCTGGAAAATCAACATATTTTGCAGTATTTAATGTTGGGGGGGGGGGGGCCCGGGGGGGGGGGGTCCCAGAACCACTGTCCTATACAAATGAGAAAAGCAGCTGCTGCTCTGCATACAGTAGTTATTGTCATATACTATGTTACTATGCGCTATGACGCTGTTCTTTCACCTTTTTGAATACTGAGAATAAGCAGTCTGCCGGCTCCTTTATTTATACAGTCCCCTTTAGGTATCTATTATGATATGACCTTGAAGTCTGCTGCTGAGGTCACTTTGTGACATAAATGCTATTTTAGAAAAATTGGGCATTTGCACATGGTAATGACAGTTTTAGAAAGTACTAGATTTATGGGTGGATGTTCTTACTATGTAGAAATCGTGAAGGAGGCATTTCTGCATCATGGTTAGATAGTAGCCTGAGAAGGTCAAAAATCTGTGTGTTCCCTGATTCATATAGGGAATATATATATGTAACTGCAGTTGTTCATGTTGGGATTTCCAGCTGCTCCCTAGCACATTTATTACTTTGTTTTCTTTTTAAAGTGCTTGTTGTCTCACCACCGTTTGAAATTAAATATGGCCAAAACGGAACTTCTTTTTTTTCCCCTAAACCTTCCTTCCTCCCTTCCTCCTTTATCTTTGTGGATAACACTCTTCTACTTGCGGTTTCCTCAGCTTGCAACCTTGGGGTCATCTTGACTCCTCCCTTTCCTTCTCCTCAGATATCCAACTGATAGCTAAAACATGTCGTTCCTTTCTCTATAACATTAACAAAATTTGCCCCTTCCTTTCTGAACACACTACTAAAACACTTGTCCACTCTCTAATTACTTCCCGTCTCGATGATTGCAACCTCCTTGCTGGTCTCTCTTATCCACCTTTCTCCCCTTCAGTCTGTTCAGAAGTCTGCCGTATGACTAATTTTTTGCCAGCCTCAATATTCTCATATAACCCCTCTTCTCAAATCACTTTATTGGCTTTCATTCCGTTTCCATATCCAATTCAAGCTTCTCCTTCTGACCTATAAGTGCATTCACTTTTCTGCTCCTCGCTCCTTTCCTCTCTTCTCTCTCCCTACACCCCTCCTCGTGAACTCAGATTTTCTTCTGGCTTGCTTCTCTCTTTGCCCTTTTCTTCCACTGCCATCTCCAGGCTTCGGTCCTTTCACCTAGGCTGCTCCTTATGCCTGGAACAAACTCCCTGAGTCTGCACATCAGACTTCATCTCTGTCTGTTTTCAAGTCCATGTTAAAGGCTCACCTCTTTGAAGCTGCTTTTGGATCCTGACTTCCTTTTTCCTTCTGTCTCCTTACTCTCATTTTCCCCTTATTCTTATCCTTTGTCTTGTCTGTCTTAATTAGATTGTAAGGTCACACAAACAGGGACTGTCTCTATCTATGTTTGTACAGCACTGTGTATGCCTTGTAGCACTTTATAAATGATTAGTAGTAGTAGTAGATGGCTGGTGCAGATAGACCTGGACTCCCCTGGACTAGATCCTGGTCATATGGCCTGTGTGATCGAGATCTTTGGCCTTGTGTGCTCGGAGGGTACACCCTTGTCTCCTCAAGCTGGTAGCTGCCCTGTGTCCTGGCTGTAAGCAGCATAAAATCGGCTTACTTTCTGAGATCCTGCCATGTACTTGTGACCTGGCTTGGCCACTGTTGAAAACGGGATACTGGGCTTGATGGGCCTTTTGGTCAGACCCAGTATGGCTTTTCTTATATTCACCATCTTGTAGTAGCAGAGCTTGGGTCTGTCCTACTGCTTTGCAATAGGGAGAAATGACATCAATAGCAGTAGAGATTATAGAGCAGACAGGAGGAACCCAAAGGGCCCCTGAGATAGATGGTAAGTTTAATTACAGGCCTCTTGTTGTCCTTTATCTGCTTTCTGAGCTTTTCTTAATTTTTATTCTTTTCTTGTCTTGTTTCTTTTGTCGTGATGCTGAGTGCTTGATAATGTGCCTCGTTGAATAAGCTCTATGGCAGGCTTTTTTTGCCTGGTTGCGATGGGGATGCCCCAGGGTTTGTTTTGTGTGGTATATTTGGGACCTGATGCCAAGTCAGATGCCTCTGCTACTCCCTCCATGATTTTCCCATCCATAGGAATGGCAGCCGCCTTAGATGGCCACATGGCCTCTGCAGAGGGTGTGTGTTCTGAGGAGTCCATAGGGTCAAGCTGGCAGGCCCCTGAGTCCTTTCATGGCTGGCCTTGAACAGCAGCTTCTGAAATGGCTCATGGGCTGTTTTCAGTTTGTTAGCTGCTTGGTAAACCCCCCTTGAGGGGGTCCAAGGCCCAGTCCTCCCCTATGGGGGTCTGGGCTTTGGGTGCTTCTCCTTCTGGTGGCAAGGGGGTTAAACACCCCCTGCTTTGCCCGTCTGCCCATCTGTTCCTCTGGGAGCTCTGCCTTTTCCCTTATGGGGGTTGGTTGAGGTGAAAAGAGGATTCCCTTTCTCCATCAGGTGAGTCTGAGGAGGAGAGTGAGCTTATGGAAAGCAAGAAGCCATCCATAATCTGCCTGTTTCATAGGGAGGCCCTCTCCTTTCTGATTCAGGACACTATGGCAGCCTTATATATTGTAGAGCCAACACCCTTACAAGCCTCACAGGTGTTCTTCTGGATTTTTCTTCTTCCCTGAGCATATGCATCAGCTCATAGTCTCCCAGTGGGAGAGACGAGAGCTCAGTCTTAAAGTTCCAATTCAGCTGTACCCTCTGCCCCAAGGGTGAGTGCACATCCATCTCAGTATGCTGAAGGAGTCTCATGATAGGAGGGTGGAAGCCCTCCTCAAAACTGCCTTTACAGTCTCAGTCTTAGGCACTCAGGCAGCACTGAGTGTAGGTTTGGTGGTTGGAGTCCTCTTAGGCTGGTTCCAGCAGCTGCTTGACAGTCTGGAGGTTGTAATCTGGGACCATGTATGTAGCTGATGCTTTCTACAACTTAGTCAGTCTCCTCCAAATCCATGACAGCAGTAGTGGTGGCCAGGCGATCTCTTTGGTTCCAGAATTTGTTGGCTTATGCTGCTTCTAAGTTATGGCTAAGCAAACTCTCCTTCAAAGGCAGGTTACCCTTTGAGGCAGACTGGGAGAACTTGATGAAAGATTTTGGTGAAGCGCACCCACAGAGACTTCCAGAAGACAGGCCCAGGGGCTCCAGGAGTGATGCTCCTAGGGCTCTGCTTGGAGATACCCTTGGAATGCAAGGAGTCTGGACAGGGCCTATTCCTCTTATGTATCTAAGCCTAAGAAGCGTCAGCCCCTTCAGAATTCTCAGTGGCTACAGCTCCCTCTGGAGTCAGTAAGTCCCCACATTGAGATAAAATAGGTCCCTTTTGAGGTTAGAAACTGTTGAGGGGGGGCTCCCACTGTTTATCATGTCTAGCTAATAGGTTCTCGAGACCTTTGAAAATAGGTACGTGCTGGAGGTTTTGGAGCCTCTTTGGTATGCCTTCATGGAGCCTTTGTGGGGCTCCCAGCCCAAGCAGGTGGTGACTGAGGAATCTACAGCAGCTACTGCAGTTGCTGGCTATTCTACCTATGCCCTCCACAGAAGAGGTGCATTATTCTATCTATTTCATGGTACCCACAAAGGGAGGATCCTTCTGGCCTATTCTGGACCTGAAGGCGATCAGTGCCAAGCACCAAGTGCCTTATTTCCACATGGAGACCATCAAGTCAGTATCTCCAGGAACAAGCAGGAATGAGTCTTTACATATGGGTACGTCGGTACCGACGGAGTCTGCGCGGGAACGCTTCCCAGCGTCCAATCAAGAGCTTTTGGAAGCATCCCAGCATGCCTGCGCGGTGCCTTCCCGCCTTTCCCAACTGCCTCTCCTCAGTTTTCGTTTTTCCGCGGAGCCGGCAGGACGTCCTCCTGTCACCGCAGAAAATTCTTGTTTTTACTTTTTAGTTTTCTTGTGGTCACGGCTGTCTTCCCGATGCCACCGGTACCGCCGGTGTTTTTCTTTTCTTTTCTTGAAATATTTTTCCTTTTCCGCGGGATATATTTTTTCCTCATAGTATCCCATGGTCTTAGGCCTTTTAGGCCTCTCCTTTTTCCTTCATGGAACCGCCAGGCACTTTCTCTAAGAAATGTTCATCCTGTGGCGGTACAACTTTGTTTTTAGACCCTCAAAGTCGGTGTCTAACCTGCTTGGGTCCTGACAACAGTTTGGTGAGAAGAGGTTTTCAACATCGAGATTCCCTCGATACACGGTTGCCTTCCAACTTCGGGGCACTGTCCCCTTCTTCTTCCACACAAGATCAGGTAACCCACAAACAGTCTGTTAAGACTAGCCAGTCCTCGAGTGGTAGGTCTCATGCGCAGCATGAAGACGGCTCCTGCCTTGCCCTCGAGGGCCCACTGGCTTCAAAACCCCGGCGGGAGTCTTCGGTCTCCAAAGCAAATAAGGGGTTTCAGGTTGTTCCTGGGGTTCACCCCTCACAGAACATACCTCAGCCGTGTCCGGTGGTGGCATCCGCTTCGAGCGGTACCGACACCCCGACATGGGCACTGGTGTTGGATGAAATACTCCTCACCAGGGATCGTCATCTGGTGTCCTCGGTACCTTCGGGACTGGTAGATACACCCCAGGCTGACTTTCCATTATCGGTACCAGCACCGATACTACCACTGATGTCGGTACCCTCCAGACGTGCATCGATAGACTCGCTTCCTTCGATGCCGAGTCTGGAATCGATCTCCAGTCTGGAGGACTGGGTATCGACTCGCCTTGGTACTGGCTCTCGGCGGTACCGAAGGCTCGGTTCCGATAATTCCGATCCACAACTCTCGGTTCCTTTCACGCCGATTGAGTTGCCACTGGTTGACCTTCCTTCACCGGTGTCAGACACGGTACCGAAATCGGTACCGACGACCTCATTACCTTTGCGGTCGGTGCCTTCCATGCTTCACTTATCAGGCTCTCTGCCCTCGATGCCGAGTTTGGAATCGATCTCTAGTCTAGAAGACTCCGTACCAATAGCTTTTGGTACCGACATCGATCGATACTGGTGCTTCGGTACCGAGGATACTGGCCGGATGGGTTCAGTCACCTCGGTACAAATTGAACTGTCACAGATGACTACTCCGATGTCTTTGTCGGGCTCGACTCCGACATCGGTACCGGTCTTGACATCGGTACCGGTATCCACAGTAGCATCGTGGCCAACTCCTACCATGCTTTTTTCAACAGGATCGCTCCATTCTATACCAAGCTTGGAGTCGATACCTGGCATGGACAATGTGGTAAGGACGGTTGCTGCTCATGATACCCAGTACCAGCAACCATCTCTTAAGCATTCCACACTGTACTGTGCAGGATCTTCTATTCCTATATTTTTGGATACCTCTGTGGATGCTCAGGCTAGTTCTGTAAATCTAACCTGTCCAAGAGAGATTCCTGTTAGGGATCCTTCTTTTCAGAGTTTCCTCTGGGATATAGCAAGATCTCTTGCCATTCCTATCCCAGGACATGATCCTGCACAAGGCTGTCTTTCTACCAAAGCAAAGGGGATCATAATGCTTCCTTTGCATCATTCCTTGCAGGATCTCCTTCTAGGAATGTGGGAAACACCTCTCCGGGTACCCCCACCTCCCAGGGCAACTGATCTGTTATATCAGGCGCCCCCCTCTCCAGGGTTTCAAAAGACTCTGTAGCAGCAAAGCGCAGACAAACCAATGATACCAGGAGTCTGTTCAGAAGGTCCAAATCATTTATTTGTGCACAAGTCTCAAGCAAAGTCAATTTCAAAATGGCTGAGCAAAGTTTTCTAGCATTACAACAACTTTTATAGACTTCTGTTCCATTCTAGGTATAGAAAAACACTTCATTGGTCCCGGTACTCTCCCGTACCTCCCGTACCCCTTCCATTGGTCCCGGTACTGATAAGATTATCCAATTATGTTCCTTCAGTGGGCTCAGCACCTGCTCTCCCCCCTTCTAGTCCCAATTACAATGACCAGTTCATCAACTGTTACTTTCATACTCTCAAGGCCATAGAGCCAATTTGTGCATGCAGGGGAGCAGGGCTCTGCAACTCATCTGTCAGCAATCCCAATTAAATTCCTTGCAGATGTACTTTCTTATCAGTAACTTTTAAACATATTTTTCTGTATTTTTCCATCTCCCAGTTTTGCTTTTTCTAAGTTAGTTTAGTACTCTTGCAGAGTTCTATCCTACAATAGCAGCATGTTGGGGAATGTGTAATTCCTATGAGCCTCTTCACAGGCTTCATTTACAGGTCAAGCTAGTTAGGCCTGCCTGCTTATGTCGGACACTGTGGATCACAGGCCTGCACCTGCCACATTCCCCCCCTTTGATTAATCTCACCCTATTACTTAATAAGGTGTGAGAATTAAATCACCTTTAGAAGAATCACATCATGATCGAAGGATTTCGACTAGGGCTGGTTCTATATAGGGCCATTATTTTAGTTGCGGTCTTCCGCTCTACTGTGCTGTCAATAGCATTATGAATAGAACGCATACAACATGGGATTAAACATGGTAATAAGAAAATAACAACAACAAGAATTAGTACCAATATAATGAACGTTTTAAATCCTCCCACCCATGAAAAGAGGTTAGCGAACCAGTTAGGGAATTTCAATGAGTGCCAAGTTTGCACTGGCACATAAGCATGTCTTTGCATATCTTTAGCAATTTCTTCAACTACTTGACCCTTATCTATTTTTAAACAGCAATTAGTTAAATTCAGTTTACCACATACTCCGCCTTCAGCTGCTAACAAATAATCAAGTGCTAAGCGGTTCTGATATATAGCAGTGCGCATCTGAGTACTTTGTCTAGCTAAAAGTGTAAGAGCATGACTAGTTTCATTGGTTATTATTTCAACTACTGCCTGTAAGCGAATAATACGATTAATCATATAGATTGGAGTTCGATAACCATACATGCCATCATCATTCCAAGTGGCAGGCCCATAATACTCAATGATTCTTTCTGGTGGCCAATCATCACCCTGCCACTTCTCCCATTTGCCTACCTGGAGGGGTGATCTCTTCTGTCTTAGTGCTCTTTTGTGTCGGTGGGTAGTGTATACAGGGTATCCTAATTGTTCTCCATGTTCAGTGTTTAAAAGAAAGAAGGAAGGTCTGATGGTTCCTAAGACACATGCTCCTCCCCATTGTGGCGGGAGTTGTGCATACGCTCGGTTTCCACAGATCCAATATAGGCCAGGTGGGGCTTGCCAGGCATGGGCTTTGGCAAGATTAGTCCATAAATCAGCAAGTTCAGGAAATCTGGCTAATGGGTTAGGAGGTTCAGGGTGTTTGATTCCTGACCACCATGACGTCTTCTTGGTCGTGGCATTATAGAATTTCTGGCTAAGACAGACCAGCTGTCCTACCTGTTGGTTGAACTGGGGTCCAGTTCTGGCATAGCAAAGACGTCCGAGTGCGCTAACACCCATTCGCTAGTAGTCTTGTGTAATTCAGTCTGATTGTAAATCAAAGAATAATTCAATTCTTGGGCTTCCCATGGCCATTGGTCTCCCATTTGGGTTCCGCCACAGAAATAGCAATCTGAGATCTTAAGACTAGATACTACTGCTCCAGCTAATTCTAAAAATAAATTCTGAGAAGGATGAGGAATTTCAAACTTATTTACATGCATGGCCTCATAAAAGGTATTATGGATATGATATTTAGATGACTTGTGGGCTTGGGTATTCAATCCGATATACACAATGGTTCCTGGATCTATTGTCCCTCCAGCAATACGTAAACCAAACTTGTATCCTTGTTTCCATGCATAGGGATTGTGTATGCGTAAGTGTAAGGGGTTACAAGCATCTTTCTGACATTTATCATTTGTTGTTGACTTGGTTAAAGTGGCCATTCGTTTATCTATCTTTTCGTCAACTATACCATTATTCCAGGTAGCATAAAAAACACATTCCCAATCCGGGCAATAGTAATCTGCTGCTGGGGCAGTACTATAGCCTGGTTCCTTTTTACCTGTACACTTTCTCCATCCTGTGGCACCTTCTGGACACATGTACTTATGGTCATTTCTATACGCTTTCTCCCAAGTACCACAAGTGGAATAACTATCTCTGTTAATGACATTACATGCATCAAAATTCAAAACAGCAGGTTTAGTAATGTCCTTAAGTGGTGGCGTAGCAGCTATTATAGGTCCATCTGCATCCTTCCATCGTATTTCCAACGTGTAATAGGATGGATTCTGATGCGGATTATAGCATGCTCTAATTTTGCCATAAGTGCAAACATTTAGTTCAGTGGTGTTATAAATACACCGAGTCACTTTTCCCTTGCAGGTATAGTAAGAATGATAAATCAAAGTCTGAGTTACTTTCAATCCAGTTCGAGTAGAAGTAATGCAAGCAGTGCATGGAGGTAAGGCATAAGTCAGTTCAAAACCTCCAAAGAAGGCAACCAGGGCAAAGCAAAAGTAAAGATGCATGTTGATGTTGATTGGAGTTCTTCTGAATCCTCAGCTTGCTGATCTTGATCACGACGTTCTTTTTTCTTCGTCCCGTTTGCTAATGGAGCAATTTAACGGGTGCTGAGTGTTGATTGAAGATCCTCAGGTTGTCCAGTACACATTAACCAACTTATTAGCACTTTCAGTTGGCTTGTGAAGTCTGGCTAATCAATGTAGTATCAAAATAGTGTGCAGAATCACGCACAGATTGAGTTCGTTGAAACAAAACTGTTGCTGCATGGAAAACAGCAATCCTCTTCGAAAGACTTGGCTACTGCAAGGCACTGTGACAAAGTGTCTAAGTTGCTGGTTGCCGTCTCAGAGTAACTCGCAAGGGTGCATCAAGATGCTGCTCTGCTGTCCACTGCGCAGGTTCAGGATCGGCGGCGGGCTTGACTCTGCTGTGGTGGATCCAGGCGTCGATCTCGGCTACCTTTACTGCAGTTGGGGTAGACAGGATGACGGTGTACGGTCCCTTCCAATGAGGTTCCAACGGTGTCTTCTTCCAATCTTTGATCCACACCGAGGTACCAGGCTGATAGGGATGCAAGGGTTCCGTCAAGTTGATAGGCAACTGGTCTTGGATCCACGCATGGAGAGTCTGCAGAACAAAACTAAGAGCTAGGAGTTCTTGTCTGGTTACTTCTGAACCAATTTGGGCTAAACTTCCTTTGATTCCCTGCACTATTGGTGGGGGTTTACCATACAGAACTTCAAAAGGGGAAAAACCTGTTGACTTTACAGGAGCTGAGCGTATTCTGAGTAAAGCTATCGGGAGCACTTGGGGCCACTTCAAGTGTGTCTCCTGACAAAGCTTGGACATTTGGGCTTTTAGGGTACGATTCATTCGCTCAACTTTCCCTGAACTCTGGGGTCTGTATGCAGTGTGGAGTTTCCATTGTATCTGTAAAGCTTTTGCTAACTGTTGAGTAACCTGGGAGACAAATGAGGGTCCATTGTCTGACCCTATTACTGCTGGAATTCCAAACCTAGGGACAATCTCTCTCATTAAAACTTTGGTAACTTCTCGGGCTTTCTCAGTTCTGGTTGGGAAGGCTTCTACCCACCCAGAGAAAGTACAAACTAATACTAATAGGTAATGGTATCCATTGGCTCTTGGCATTTCGGTAAAATCAATTTGGAGGTTGTGCATGGGGGTTACACCTCCTGACTGAACTCGGGGTGCCGTTATAAGGCCTTGCTTGGCATTATTTTTGGCACAAATTAGACATTGACGTGCTACTGAAGCTGATATGGTTGTCAACAGAGTAATGTAAAAATGTGGTCTGAGTGCTTTTTCCATTGCACTCTTCCCATAGTGGGTGGCTTCGTGAAAGGCTTTGACAAAAGATGGTCCTAACAGTTCAGGAATTACTATTCGTCCAGGGGGTTGACTGCCCTCTTCTGGTGGCAGCTCAATCCATCCATCTTTCAGTACTCCACCTTCCTTGTTACAGTAATAATCTAATTCTTTGGTGGTATATCGTGGTGTCCATAAATTCAAAGGTACTGGAAACAATGCTGCTTGCATTGGCATAGCTTGTGGTGTAATCTGTCCCGTCATAGCTGCTTGTCGTGCCGAGGCATCTGCAAACCTATTTCCTCGGGCAACTTCTCCTTTTCCTGCTTGATGTCCTCTGCAATGCATGACAGCTACACGTGTTGGGGCCCAAACTGCATCAAGTAACATCAATATCTCGGGACCATATTTGACTGACTTCCCTCCGGATGTGATGAGCCCTCGTTCTTTATAGAGAGCTCCATGGGCATGTAGAGTGGTGAAGGCGTATTTGGAATCTGTATATACATTTAGCACAAGTTTTGCTCCTAATACTAATGCTCTGGTGAGTGCTATCAATTCGGCTTTCTGGGCTGATGTGCCTGAGACTAGAGCTGATGATTCAACTACTTCGTGTTGAGTGACGACTGCATATCCGGCACAGCGTCGTCCATCGAGGATGAGACTGCTCCCATCAACATAATAGATTTGGTCAGGATTGTCTATGGGCACATCTGTCAGGTCAGGTCGACTGGAGAACACAGTTTCCATGACTTCGATACAGTCATGTTCTGGGAGTTCTTCACTAATGGGTATCAAAGTGGCTGGATTCAAGGCATGACTCACTTCTAGTTGTATCTGTGGGTTTTCACATAACATGCTCTGGTATTTCAACATTCGGGAATTGGTGAGCCAATAATTTGCTTTTTGTTCCATGAGGGCAAGGACTGCATGTGGCACAGTGACTCGTATGTTCTGTCCTAATGTGAGCTTGTCTGCTTCACTCACTAATAGTGCTGTAGCTGCAACGGCTCTCAGGCAAGGTGGCCATCCTTTAGCCACAGTGTCCAATTGTTTCGATAGGTATGCTACAGGTCGCTCCCAATTTCCCAATTTCTGAGTCAACATGCCTAAGGCATTTCCCTGTGCTTCATGTACAAACAAGTGGAAAGGCTTGTAAACATCTGGTAGTCCAAGTGCTGGTGATGACATCAATTCTTCCTTTAACTTCTTGAAGGCTGTATCCTGCTCAAGTCCCCACTCCAGTGGCGACTTCTCTTCTCCTTTTGTGGCTTCATACAGTGGCTTGGCAATTTGGGCAAAGTTGGGTATACAGATTCGGCAATATCCTGCCGCTCCCAGAAAGGCTCTGACTTGCTTTCTGGTTGTTGGGGTTGGAATTCTACATACTGCTTCTTTTCTTTCTCTGCCTAATCTTCGGCTTCCTTGGGTTATACGAAAGCCCAAGTATTTCACTTCTTTTTGGCATAGCTGTGCTTTTGCTCTGGAAACTTTGTATCCAGCTTCATCTAGTAACTGCAAGAGATCTTTGGTGGCTAGTATACATTCACTTTCTGATATGGCAGCTATCAGCAGATCGTCCACGTATTGGAGAAGCACTCTCTTCCCCGGGGCCACTGGATAGCTTGAAAGGTCTTGATTCAGTGCAGCACTAAAAATGGTAGGCGAATTCTTGAATCCTTGGGGTAATCGTGTCCAGGTGAGTTGGCCCCCTCTTCCAGAGATGGGGTCCTGCCATTCAAATGCAAACAATATTTGACTTACAGGGGCTAATCTTATGCAAAAGAATGCATCTTTTAAATCCAGTACAGTGAAATGGGTAGCTTCAGCAGGTATCAGTCCTAGAAGAGTGTAAGGATTGGGTACAACTGGATGTATAGTTTCAACTGCATCATTTACTCTCCTTAAGTCTTGTACTGGGCGGTAATCATCCGTCCCAGGTTTCTTTACTGGCAAAAGTGGAGTGTTCCATGGGGATTGGCATACTTTTAGTAGGCCATACTCGAGCAATCTTTGCAAGTGGCGATGAATGCCTTCAATTGCAGCTCTTGGGAGAGGGTACTGTTTGACGTGTACTGGTGTAGCACTAGGCTTGAGGGTTACAATCACTGGAGCTATATGCTTGGCTAGGCCTGGGGGACTGCCTTCTGCCCATACTCCAGGTGGTGCATGGATGTTCTTTAAAGTTTGTTCGAAATAAGTGTCTTGGATAGAGTCATCAATGTAATACCTCCATTCTTCTTCTCGGGGAACTGTCAGCAGCATTATTCCTGCTGGTTTGGCTTGGGGATTTACTGTCATTTGCATTTCTCCTTTTTCAGAGAAAGATATTTGTGCTTGGAGTTTGGCTAACATATCTCGTCCCAGTAGTGGCACTGGACATTCGGGCATGTAAAGGAATTGATGAGTTATTTGCTGTCCTCCTAGACTGCATATACGATTTTGAAGAAAAGACTTCGTAGCTTTGGCACCAGTTGCTCCTATAATGGTGACTGCTTTTGTAGAAAATGGGGCTATCTTCTTGTCTATTACTGAATGTTGTGCTCCAGTATCAACCATAAAGTCCATAACTTGGTCTCCTATTTGTATTCCGACCATAGGCTCCTGGAGACCTAAAGCAAACTTGGAGCCCAGTCTGTCCTAATCCACGTCATTTTCATCATGGATCGTTGTGGCCAATGCTTGAATGGCTCCTCCTCTTTCTCGCTGGAATTGTTCTCGATTGGCTCCTCCGCGGTTTTGGGGACGGCCTCGTCTTTCTTCTCGCCATTGATGATTGTTGTCGTCATCTTGCTGGGCGTCTTCGAGTTGCGGGCAAGCATCTCTCCAATGTCCTTCTTCTCTGCAATAGGCGCATTGGTTCACGCCTAGCTGCTGGGACCGGTCTCCACCTCGGCCCCGCCCTCTTCCTCTGCTCCATCGACTAGGGATACCTCCCCTTTTCTGTTCAACTATGGCCGCAGCCAAAAAATCAGCTTTCTTCTTCATCTTTCTATCACATTCTCTCTGCCTTTCATTATCACGATTCACATACACTTTATGAGCGACTTCCAGTAACTGTGTTGCATTCATGCCCGCAAACCCTTCTAATTTCTGTAATTTACGTCTAATGTCTGGTTGAGACTGGTTTACAAAAGCAGAATTCACCATACATAAACTTCCTGGTGCCTCGGGATCATAGGGAGTATACATTCTGTATGCTTCAGTTAATCTCTCATGAAAGTCTGCTGGGCTCTCATCTACACCTTGGATAACTCCTGCAACTTTGGAAAGGTTCATAGCTTTCTGGCCCCCCCTTTTCAGACCTTGTAAAAAGCCTTGGCGAAAACGGGCTAGGGCTGTGGATCCTACTTCTGTATTTGGATCCCAATGGGGGTCTTCATTCGGGAATTCTCTCTGGGCTGCTTCCCGATGGTCTATTCTGTTCTGCCCCGGTCCCGGAGCTACAGGGTTATCTGCCATCCACTCAATAGCTGCTTTTCTAATTCGTGCTCGCTCCTCTGTCGTGAATAGGGTGGTCAGGAGCTGGCTGCAATCTGGCCAAGTGGGTTGGTGGGTTTCCATAATAGTAGTTACTAATTCTGTAAGTTCCTGGGGCTTACTAGTATAGGAGGCATAATGCGACCTCCAATTTAACAAATCCGTTGTAGAGAAAGGGATGTACACGTAACTTAGGGGTCCCGCTACCACCTCATCATTTTCGTTCTTTATAGGCACCCCCGGGACTTGCCGTAAAGGCATCATTTTGGCAGTAGATGTCTTATGGGATCTAAGGGTTGTTTTCGTAACCGTCTTTCCAGAGGTCACTTTCACTTTCTCAACAGGTTTCACTTTGGGTGTACATTTTGCTGGCAAGCTGGTGCTAGCAACCACTTGTACGCTATCATCCTCGCTTAGGGCATTTTCAATTTCTTCCTCGTCTATCTCTATATCTGACTCGCCTTTTTCTATTCCTGTAGTATCACCTTCTTCAGCTAAGGGAAATTCCTCTCCCTGCCCTCCGGGAGGTGGGTCAGGGGTTGGGTCCCGCACCGGCTGTCTCTGGGGCTCTGGGGCAGGACGCCGGACTACTCTTACCGGACCTGGGGTTCGAGGCTGTCGGGGAATTATTTCTGGGGAATCAGGATCTACCAGGATGGGCTTCTTCCTGGACTTCTTATCCTGCTCTTTCATTCTAGACTGTTCCGTTTTCTGTCTAGAATCTGTTTTAGCTAACATTATTCTGCACTGTTCCTCATAACAGCGCTGCGCCCAGAGGGGCGGATCTTCACAAATACTTAACCAAGAATCTATATAGGGGTACTGATCGGGGTGCGCTATCCGCACTCTACGGTGTACTAACTGAATAATCTCTACATTGAACGTTCCCTCTCGGGGCCAGGTGGGGTCTATATCGGGCCACTCCCTAGTACACAATATCTGTAAACGGGCTGCTGTCATTTTAATACCATAATCTCCAGAATATCCTTCTTTAAAATGTGCGATCATACATTCTAATGGAGTGTTCTTAGTAGACCCTGCCCCTCCCATTTCGATGTGTGCGCGCAACAACAGACAAAAGGGAAAAGGAGGGCGGACCGTGGGTAAGGGGTCCTCACGGCCCTGGAAACGTATAAGGAGTACAAATAACAAGACAAGACGACAATCGCTTCCCCCTTTTCGTGACCTGAACGCGGTCGCCCGGTCAGGAAATGCGCTACTCAGGGGTCCGCCTTCACTTGGTCCGTGCTGCCAGACCTCTCATCCACACTTCATTCACACAATCATGCTAGCAACGTATCCCAGAATGCATTCGTTTCTATCTATTCTGACTAGTCTTACCAATTTCCCAATTACAAAAAGATGGGGGTTTCGCCCTGCGAATACTCATGCGGGGTTACTCGGCCCTTCTTTGAGAGGTGATCAGGCTCTCTTACGAATTACCAATTTCTCGAGATTACAAATTCCAAGTTCCAAGTTCCAATGGCAGTACTGCTCTTTCTATATCTGTCTAGACACCAAATCAAAACTATACTCACCAGATCCGGTCCTCAAACTTCCCAAGCAGGCGCATGAGTTGGACCTCGGACTCCCCTCACTCGGGTTCGAGGCGTTGGCTCCAGCCGGGCCTGGCACCCGCCGAGGTCCGACCAGCTCCCTCCGATACAAGGGACCGGCGGCGCCAGGGAGCAGCCCTCGTCGGAAGGGCGCGATCCCGGCAGGACCAAGCCTATAGAGGCGGAAAGTCGTGGTATATTGCCCTATATACACTTTGATTCCACAACTTCCCGGCCAATGCACCAAGAATATGTAGCAGCAAAGCGCAGACAAACCAATGATACCAGGAGTCTGTTCAGAAGGTCCAAATCATTTATTTGTGCACAAGTCTCAAGCAAAGTCAATTTCAAAATGGCTGAGCAAAGTTTTCTAGCATTACAACAACTTTTATAGACTTCTGTTCCATTCTAGGTATAGAAAAACACTTCATTGGTCCCGGTACTCTCCCGTACCTCCCGTACCCCTTCCATTGGTCCCGGTACTGATAAGATTATCCAATTATGTTCCTTCAGTGGGCTCAGCACCTGCTCTCCCCCCTTCTAGTCCCAATTACAATGGCCAGTTCATCAACTGTTACTTTCATACTCTCAAGGCCATAGAGCCAATTTGTGCATGCAGGGGAGCAGGGCTCTGCAACTCATCTGTCAGCAATCCCAATTAAATTCCTTGCAGATGTACTTTCTTATCAGTAACTTTTAAACATATTTTTCTGTATTTTTCCATCTCCCAGTTTTGCTTATCTAAGTTAGTTTAGTACTCTTGCAGAGTTCTATCCTACAATAGCAGCATGTTGGGGAATGTGTAATTCCTATGAGCCTCTTCACAGGCTTCATTTACAGGTCAAGCTAGTTAGGCCTGCCTGCTTATGTCGGACACTGTGGATCACAGGCCTGCACCTGCCACAACTCAACTTCCTCATCATTCCCTAGTAGTGGAATCAGCAATGAGGCGGGTAAAGAGTAAGAAAAAGCACTCTTCCCATCCGCCAGGTAGTGAGTCTAAAACACTAGATGACTTTGGACGTCAAACCTTCCAGACATCTATGCTTTCTGCAAGAATTCTCTCATATATATTTTATATGAGTCTTTCTCTTGAGGAGGTCACAAAGCAATTACATCTTTTGTTGCCTTTTCTTTCAGATTCCAGGAGTACAGACTATTCCTCACTGCTTAAGCATATCCAGAATATCTCTTGGTTTCTTTCTTGTGCTTCCCTAGACTCTTTTGAGTCTGTTAGCAGGACTTCTGCTATAGCTATAGGGGCACGACGTAGAGCCTGGCTCCAAGCTTCAGACTTGGACAAATGGGCACAACAAAGGCTGGGACATACTCCTTGCACTGGAGAAAATCTTTTCAACAAGGAGTCTTTACGTCAGGTTACTCAGTTGTCCACTGATTTACCTGTTCCTAGGGGTTGTTCTACCCCTTCCTCTGTCCCAGTACGTAGGAAATGTCCTACCATACTTTCTTCCCACAGGAGAAGAAGGTTTTATTCATCACTTGCCCATCATACAGATGTTACCCAACAGGGAAAGCATCGTCCTGGTCTAAAGAATCCAACTTCTCACCAGGCTCAGCAAACCCAGCACCTGCAGGGTTTCTGATCATTCATCATCAGATGCTTGTGACCCTTGGGGTTAGAATCTACAGTTGCTTCTTCTCAATAGAGGCAATCCACCACTTTATTCTAACCCCTACACAGGGATCTCTTTCCAAAAGATATCCATTTTTTCTATATTTCTATGAGCTGTCAGGTTGTTCATGCCTATAAGTCACAGGTTTCTCCTCTTTTCCCTGCTAGGGAAAGAGGTCTAACCACTATCAAATGATAGTTTCTGTGCCAGCATGTATTTTTCCTTTCTATAAGACTTACTACTTCGTAAGTCGTCTTCAGCTCCATTCTCTTCACCCTCTTACCAAGTTTTTCCTCTGTAAGAGCGGAATTACTTACTGGGAGGTTTTCTCTTCAGCCTCTCTAGTTTTCTCACTTTCCAGTGTGGAGTTTTCCTCTGAGTCACCTCCTCTGTTTTAATCTTCCTTGGGGCAGCATATCAGACATGTCCAGAGTTCCTACTCCTGTTCTGTCTGTTCTTTCTGTTTTGGAACAGTAAGATTCTTCTGTTGTCTTGCCAACAGCTGCCCATCCAGAAGCTTTAATGTTTGGACCACTGGTTCTTATCCACAAACTACCAGATTGTCCTCCACTAACATTCTGTCTAGTCTTTGTAGTGGCTCCAAGTCAGTACTCCATCTCTCTTGGAGGTCCTCTCACTACATGCTTCTAGATTGTTTTCTATTCTGCCATCTTCATTTCCTGAGTTGGCAGCATAGTTAACTGAGCTACTGGCTCTCTACCAGCCAGTTCCATGCTCTCTGCAATCTACAGAGCAGCTTTCCACTATGGGCCCTTGCTAGAGAGCATGGGTTTTTTTTTCTCCAACAGCTATCCTAGCTGGTTAGAAAAGGCTTTTCAGTCATGTCTCCCATGACTAGAAGGGTCCCCCTTCTTTTCTATCTCCTTTTTTGATATAAAGGACATAGGCCTTCTCTTACGTGAAGACTCAAGGAGTTGCCAGTTCCCTGCTTTGGTCCATAGTATTCCCAATCGGGGATATGCTCGTCCTCATGGTAAGAACGCATGATACCTTTGCCCTTAAGCAGGTCAACATGGTATCTCATCTTTAGGCGTCTTCTGTCTACTTACCATGCCAGAGTCCTGGAAGACTCGGGACTTCCTGGCTGCACATTGACATTGTCCTTGGTCTTTCATGTAACAATCCTGGTTCTTTTGCACTAACTAGCATTCTTGCAGATTATAACCAGGAGGAATAGATTCTCTATATGTCTTCTCAAGTAGGTTCCACCTCCTTGTTATTAGATGAATCTTTCCTCTCCACATAGCCTATGTGATCACTGTACTGTAGGCATATCTCTGTCTGTATCTCCAGGAACAAGTCCTCACATATGGGTACGTCGGTACCGACGGAGCCTGAGCGTGAAAGCGCCCCAGCTTCCCAGAAGGAAAGCTTTTGGGGCCTCCCACTGCGCATGCGCGCTGCCTTCCCGCCTTCCTGACCAACTCTCCTCAGTTCTTCTTTTTCCGCGGAGCCAGCAGGTCGTGTTCCTGTCACCGCTGAAGAAGTTGTTATTTTAATTTATTTCTTTGGCCGCGTGTCTGCCTTCCCCGATTCCAGACCGGTACCGCTGGTCTTTTTTCCTTTATTTAAAAAAAAAAAAAATCTTCTTTTTTTCCCTCACTTGGTGTGTTAGTTCTGTGAGGCCTTTAGGCCTTCACTAATTCTCCCTCATGGAGAAACAAGCCTCTGGGTTTAAAAAATGCACCAAGTGCAGCGGTACTAGTTCAGTCACAGACACCCATGAATGCTGTCTTAAATGTTTGGGGCCTGACCATTCCATTCCGGATTGCCCATCCTGTTCTTTGATGTCTAAACGTGGCTTACAGAACCGAGCAGCCAAGTTTCACATGCTGTTTTCTACAGATACTCCAGCATCGACATCTTCCAGGTCTTCCTCTCCTGATGGATCTCAGGTAACCAAACATTCCTCTGGCAGGTCCTCAAAGGGCAAATCTCCCTCCAAGTATCGAGATACCCCTGGGCTTGACCCTGAGGAGGACCCTGCCCCAGCCAAACAACCCCGGCGGGAAGCTCCGGCTTCCAAAGCTCCTCCTATGGGGTTACAGGATGACATCGATGGCACGTCCTCGACCGATCACCTGTTAGACTGTTCTGGGGTACCGGCTCAATCATCCGGTACTGACATCCAGACAGTCGTGGCGTCCATGGATCATACAGTTCAATCCATGCAGCAGGCCATTTTGGCTTTTATTAAGGCTGCGACGCCCTTGGTACCGCACCCTGCGGTACCGACTCCGGTTCCGGTACCACAACCGATACCGGCACCCATGCCTTCCACATTGACCAGGATACCGATTCCGGTTCCCGGTTCCGGGGTTTTTCCCGATACCGATCCGGTTCCGGGTACCCCCGATGTCGATACCGGTCGATACGCTTATCGATCCCTGGAAGCAAACAGACGATACTTTGAGTCTTCTGATGATTCTGATTCATCAGATGACTCTGCTGAAGTATCCCTTACTCTACCTGAGGAGCCCTCTTCTCCAAAGAGGAGAATGTCTCCTCCAGAGGATTTATCCTTTCAAGACTTCATCATTGAAGTAGCTAAAGGTCTTTCTATTTCTGTATCCTCTGAAAAAGAACCTAGAGCAAAAAAGTTAGACATTTTAGGATACTCTAAGGTTCCCAAAGAGGCAGTCACCTTGCCCATCCATGAAATTCTTCAAGATCACATGATGGACTTATGGGAGACTCCTCTCACCCTATCTCCACATTCTCGTCGTCTGGACACCATGTATCGTGTCCCCCTTTCTCCTGGGTTTCAAAAACCTCAGCTCCCGCACCACTCCATCGTGGTGCAGTCAGCTATGAAAAGGATCAAGAGTACTAAAAGACACTCTTCTACTCCCCCAGGAAGAGAATGTAGGACTGGATGCTTTTGGAAGAAAAATCTTCCAAGCAAGTATGCTTATTGCCAGAATCAACTCATACAACTCAATCAACTCATACAACTCAATCAACTCGGCCTCCGTCCTTTCGCCGCTAGGAGGCGGGCAGTAGGACGGAGGCCGACCCCATCCAGGGGAGGTGGGTGGGTATGTGTGGCTGACTTATCCTGCTGTCCCCGGAGAACTCCAGTTACAGGTAAGTAACTCCGTTTTCTCCTAGGACAAGCAGGATGAGTCAGCCACAATTGGTGCCTCCCAAGCTGGCAGTTGCTGAGGAGGATGGGGGAAGGCCGATAACCTTTCCCAGGCCAGGCATGCACCCGTGTTAAGCAACGAGGGGTGATGCCTGTGAGTGCCGAGAAGGAGCAGGTTCATGACTGCGTGTGTTGTCGCAGCGATGTGAAGGGCACTATGCGACGGTCTGCCGTCTTGATGCACCACTGAGGCGGCCAGGCATCTCTGCAGTGTAGGCCAATAGAGCAGCGGGAGTAGCGGTGATGAAGGAGCAGCATGCAGCTATCAAGCCGTCTTTGTGTGAAGAACGAAAGAGGGCCCTCTCTGTGAGGAAACCCGCAAGCAGTGGGATGTCATCCCAACAGTGACGGCACAGAGATGGCAAACACTGGTCAGAGTGCAAGGACTTTAGGCCATCATTCACTATCTATTTATATTGATAGTTTTATTTAGATAGTGAATGATGGCCTAAAGTGATGAGAGATAGTGAATGATGGCCTAAAATGATGAGAGCCTCAAGACCATCGCATGTCTACCAGCCACAAATAAAACAACAACAAAGAAACGAGAGCATGCACCATGGTATACCAGAGAACTCCGAGACTCACTCAAGTGCCTGCGCAGGCTCGAGAGAAGATGGCGCCGATCTCACTCTACTGAAGCACAAGATACTTACATCGCTCACCTAAAATCACACCGCGATGAATTAACAAAAAAGCGGAAACAATACCATTCCGACATCTTGAAGCGGTCACTAAACAAGCCACACGATCTCTTCAATATAGTGAAATCTCTCATAAGAGAACCTCCTGCAGACCAGTCACAGATGCCACACCCCCAGGCATACTCCAACTACTTACAGTCAAAAATGATCCAGACTACTACATCTGCAACCAACTACCTACAACTTGAAGTCACCCAGGCTGGTACAACCTCGAACTCCGCGGAAAACAGCTCTCAGCACAACTTGCCCCAACCATCTCCACTATCCGACTTTGAAAAAATATCACGCAGAGAGATTGAAGACACGATCGCTGCAATCAACCCCACTACTGCACCCAATGACCCATGCCCTGCTTTATGGATAAAGGAGTTACGATGTGACTTAAGCCAATATCTGAGCGAATTAATAAACCAATCTCTTACAACCGGATCGTTTCCACAAAGTCTGAAACAAACATCAATCAGACCACTGCTCAAAAATAACAAGCTGGACCCAACGAAAGTGGAATCATACAGACCAATTTCAAGTATCCCTATGCTTGCCAAAGTAATAGAAAAGTTAGTACAGCGCCAAATCCAACAGCATATTGATACTGAAGCCCCACTGGATCCTTCCCAGCATGGGTTCAGAGAAGCACATGGGGTTGAAACCCTCCTCACCAACCTATTTGACCATCTAGTCTCTGGAACTGACAAAATGCATCAAGGATTCGCCCTCATATTCCTCGACATTGCAGTGGCTTTCGACTCGGTGAACCATGAGATCCTCATACAACGCCTCAGCGAGAAAGGAATTCAGGGAACAGCCCTAAAGTGGTGCAAGTCATACCTGACTAATAGATGGCAACATGTAAGGTCAGGCTCCACAACCTCTGAACCATTTTTACAGAACCAGGGTGTACCACAGGGCTCGTCACTATCTGCATTGATGTTTAACATCTACATGCAGCCCATATGTGCCCTAGCACGTTCATTCAAGGTCAACTGTCTAGCCTACGCAGATGACATCCTACTATACATCCCATTCAGGACCAACCAACCAGACCTCTCCCCTCTAACAAGATGTTTTGAGGCAACAGCAGAATGGTTCAGCACACAAAACATGAGAATCAACTACAGTAAAACAGATGTCCTTTTCATCTCAAGAAACCAGGACTTCACCCCTCCACTCTCTTTAAAGGTCGGCAACACAGAGCTGAAAACCAAACCCACAATCCGCTACCTTGGCGTTACACTGGATCAACAACTGGATCTGAAAACCCACATAAGAAACACAGTAAAAACAGTATACATGAAAATAAGGACCCTAAAACATCTCCGACCGCTGCTTGACTTCAGCGACTACCGTTCGATCTATCAGGCATTAATATTACCACATTTCGACTATGCCAACGTAATTCTACACGGTCTCCCTCAAGCAACACTGGCTCCTCTCCAGCTTGCAATGAACACTGCGGCAAGAGTACTAACAGGGGCTTCACGGAGAGAGCACATAACGCCAGTACTGATGAACCTCCATTGGCTACCAGTTCAAGCAAGAATCCGCCACAAAGTGCTAACCTTAACTTTCAAAGCCGCAAACACCCTGACCCCCACAGCCCTCAGCAAGATGATACATAAAGTACCACAGAACAGAAACAGAAGACCCATGATGCAAAACACACTAGAGGTCCCAAAAGTAATAACAAAATGCACAAAAGCAACGACAAATAGGGCCTTTACGATTTACGCACCCAGAGCATGGAACGCTCTCCCCACCTCTATTCGAAACATCACTTACCTAATTGACTTCAGGAAGGCATTAAAGCAACACCTATTCACCACATACTACCCTGAATCCAGCACTAGTAATCATACATATGCCCCCTCAGACAATCACTCATTGCAATTAAACAATCAGACTCAGCATGAAAAAGGATAACCAACTGATCGCTCAGAAGATACCCACTGAAATGGAATCAGGACCCCCAGTGTAAATAAGATGTAGATATGTTATACAATGTACATAGTTCCCCCCAGTTACTTCCAAGTTGATCTCCTGTTTATTGTAAATACAACTCAGGGTTCCTGTGTTGTATGGTTGATGTTGAATGTAAACCGCTCTGATCTAAAATAGAGCGGTATAGAAGAACTGTTAAATAAATAAATAAATAAATACAGCCTCTATATGGGCATGTTTCTGAAGGAAATTGCATTAAAAATACGCCATTTTCTCCCCTTTATCCCAGAGGATAGAAAGGAGGAGTTCCTTCTTCTGCTGAAGCATACCCAAGATATTTCAAAGTTCTCCAACAGAGCAGCCTTTGACTCCTTTGAGGGTGCTAGCAGAGCCTCAGGTATTGCCATAGTGGCTCGCAGAATTGCTTGGCTCCAGGCCTCTAACCTTGAACCCTGGGTCCAGGATGGGTTGGGAAATTTGCCCTGTACAGCTGAGAATCCGTTTGGTAAGGAGTGGCAAATCAAAGCCACTCAAATGGATGCAGAAAATGTTGCTTTAGATAGACCCTACCCCTGTCAAGAAGAAATCTTTCAAAAAGCCTTTCTACAAGAAGGCCAGATTTGCCACAAATACTGGCCAACAATCTTCTGCAGCTCGCTTTGCTCCTAAGCGTCAGCAGCCTAAACAGGCCAGGGCAAAACCTGCAGGGGCTGCTACAGCCCAACAGTCCCAACCCCCTCAGGGTTTTTGACTTAAAACTAGAGAACTTAACTTTTCTGGCTCTAAAACATCCAGAACCTCTCACCATTCCAGGAAGGTTAACTCATTTTGCTCCCAGATGGGAGCAAATCACATCAGAGCAATGGACCCTCTCTATCATCAGAGAGGGCTACAAACTACATTTCTCCAACCTTCCTCCCCATACCATGGTGAGAAGTTTCAATTCTCCCCCATCTCTCCTAGACCTGTTGGGTCAGGAGGTGACCACTCTTCTCGCCCAAAAGGCAATAGAAGAGGTTCCTCTTCCTCAACTAGGGTCAGGTTTTTACTCCCCTTATTTTCTCATTCCCAAGAAAACAGGGGGGTACAGACCCATTCTGGATCTCAGAGAATTGAACAAATTTCTATACAGGGAGAAATTCAAGATGCTTTCTCTAGGCACTCTCCTTCCATATCTACAGAGTCAGGACTGGCTTTGTTCTCTAGATCTCAAGGATGCGTACACACATATACTCATCCATCCATCCCACAGAAAATTCCTACGGTTTCTGTTCCAGGGAAAACATTTCCAATACAGAGTACTTCCCTTCGGTCTAGCCTCTGCTCCAAGGGTATTTACCAAATGCATGGCAATAGTAGCTGCATTTCTACGCGCCCTGGGAATTTTTGTCTTCCCATACCTGGACGACTGGCTCATCCGAGCTCCGTCTCAGTCCGAGGCTCAGACTTCCCTGGATCGCACCAGGCGAATTCTACAGTATCTGAACTTGTGATCAATCTGCCAAAGTCCCAACTCACCCCTACTCAATCCCTAGAATTCATAGGGGCCTGGTTGGATACCACCACCGCAAGGGCCTATCTACCTCAGGCCCGTTGCCAACGTCTAGTGCACTTAGCCTCCCAGACTCAGTCCAGAAGCCACTTGACTGCCAGAGAGATGCTACAACTATTAGGCCACATGGCCTCCACAGTGCATGTGGTGCCTTATGCTCGCCTACATATGAGAGCAGCTCAATGGACTTTATCCACCCAGTGGACTCAAGCATCAGGAGCTCTCTCAGACCAAATAGCAAACTCCAATCGTCTCTTTTGGTCTCTCCAATGGTGGATATCCACTCAAAATCTGTTGTTGGGGGCCCCCTTTCAACCATTGTTGCCCCAAGCAACCCTCACAACAGATGCCTCCCAAACAGGTTGGGGGGCTCATCTCCAAGATCTCTCCACTCAGGGCACTTGGTCTCCACAGGAGACCACCCTTCATATCAACCACTTGGAACTTCGAGCAATCTTTCTAGCTCTCAAGGTTTTTCATACCCTCCTCAGCAACATGACAGTCCTTATTCACACGGACAATCAAGTAGCCATGTTTTACATAAACAAACAAGGAGGGACTGGCTCTCTGTCGCTTTGCAATGAAGCTCTAAGATTATGGGCCTTTGCCAGAGAGCATCAAATCCATCTCCTGGCAGTGTATCTTCCAGGAATCCAAAACTCTTGGGCAGACAGACTCAGTCGAGTTCTGCTTCCACACGAATGGTCCCTGCACATGGATCAGGTACTCAGAATCTTCCAGAAATGGGGAACCCCGGACATAGACCTCTTTGCAAGTCCGTGGAATGCCATACTTCCCCGGTTCTGTTCCAGAATTCCGTGTCAGGGAGTTCAGACCAAGGATGCCTTCCTCCTGCATTGGGGTCAGGGTTTCCTGTATGCCTTTCCACCCATTCCTTTGATTCCCACGACTCTGTTCAAACTTCAAAGGGATCAAGGGTCCATGATCCTCATAGCTCCACGCTGGCCACGCCAAGTGTGGTACCCTCTACTTCTGCATCTCTCCCAGGCCCCCTCCCTGGACTTGGGAGCGGCTCCAGACCTTCTGTCTCAGGAGGAGGGGACTTTGTGGCACCCAAACCGCAAGTCCCTTCACCTCAGAGCTTGGTTACTGAAGGCCTAGACCTTCAACACTTCAATCTTTCGCAGCAAGTGAAGGATATCCTACATGCCTCTAGGAAACCTTCCACTAGGCGTTCTTACGCTTTTAAATGGAAAAGATTTTCCATTTGGTGTGCTCAAAAGGGTCTTAACCCTCTGGCACTCCCATTGAATTCTCTTTTGGAATATCTACTGCATCTCTCCAATGCAGGACTCAAAACGAATTCAGTAAGAGTCCATTTGAGTGCTATTGCGGCATCACTTAAGCCCATCAATGGACAACCTGTTTCCTCTCATCCTCTTATTGCAAGATTCATGAGAGGCTTAACTTTAACTAAACCTCCCATTCGACCTCCTCCGGTGGCATGGGACTTAAACTTGATTCTTGGTCAGCTTATGAAGCCACCTTTTGAACCCTTAGCCACTTCCTCCTTGAAATTTCTTTCCTGGAAGGTTATTTTCCTCATTGCAGTCACTTCAGCTCGCCGCATCAGTGAACTGCAGGCCTTAGTGGCTAATCCACCTTATACAAGGTTCCATCATGATAAGGTAGTCCTTAGGACAAATCCTCACTTTATGCCTAAAGTGGTCTCACCTTTTCATCTTAATCAAGAGGTATATTTACCTGTCTTTTTTCCAGCTCCTCATGCATCCAATGCAGAGAGGAACCTTCATACTCTAGACTGTAAAAGAGCTCTTGCCTTTTACCTCCACAGGACACAGCAACATCGAAAGTCTTCTCAGCTTTTTGTTGCTTTTGATCCTTCTCATTTAGGACTTCCAGTCTCCAAAAGAACACTCTCCAATTGGATTGCTCAGTGTATCTCTTTTGCTTACCAGAGTAAGAACCTTTCTCTGGAGGGCCATGTCACCGCTCACAACGTGAAGGCCATGGCCACCTCTATAGCTCATTTAAACTCTGTGTCCATTGACCAGATATGTCGAGCAGCCACCTGGGCCTCGGTTCATACCTTTACAGCCCATTACTCTTTGGACAAGGACTCCCGCCAGGATGCCTTGTTTGGTCAGGCTGTCCTCAGACACCTGTTCCATTCTTGAACAACTCCAGCCCACCTTCCCTGAATGGATGCCTGAGATCCATAGGAAGATGAAGAACCTTTCAGGGTCTCATACCCTTCAGGGGATCTCCCGGGCATCTTAGCTAGGGAGTCCTCATATGTGAGGACTTATTCCTGCTTGTTCCTGGAGATAGCACAGTTACTTACCTGTAACAGGTGATCTCTGGGAACAGCAGGAATTAGTCCTCACAACCCGCCCACCTCCCCTAGGAGTTGTATCTCTCTCTCTCTTCCTTTCCTCTCTCTATTGTCTCAGCTATAAACTCGAACTGAGGAGAGTTGGTCAGGAAGGCGGGAAGGCAGCGCGCATGCGCAGTGGGCGGCCCCAAAAACTTTCCTTCTGGGAAGCTGGGGAGCTTTCCCGCTCAGGCTCCGTCGGTACCGACGTACCCATATGTGAGGACTAATTCCTGCTGTTCCCAGAGATCACCTGTTACAGGTAAGTAACTGTGCTTTACCTGCAGACCCCTATATGTAAGCCTACATATCCATATTTATTTTTTGTGTGTATTTTATGCCATATCTCATTATAGATATATTCTTATATGTCTGTCTGTCTATCTATCTATCTGTCTATATATATATATATATATATATGTATCTGTTGAGATATTTTCTTATAGATAGATACGTATCCACATACTTATCTATCTCCCTGTCTATTCTCATATACCCATATGATTCTGACAGGGGGTTTTTACCCATACCTATGCTATCTAGCAGGTTTGGGGTTTTACACACACACCCACTCCTATGGTAGTCAGCAATTTTCATACCATAGCCTAATGGTTTATGTACCTCTGAAGCTCTCCATACTCAATATCTCTCCTAGCTTATCCCAGTTAGGAGAGACATTGTGGATCTTCAGTTAATCACAGGCTTTAACGCCTCCGGCATTTGTCCTCTCTTCTTGGGATTCAAGGGGTCCCCATACCCTTTCTCCCCACAAGGACTATGCCTGTTTGTCCAAATCGGTTATCCTTTCTCTTTTTGCTCCTAAGAGTGAGCCACGCTCCCGCCAAAAGAGTTAGGTTTTTGTCATAAACCCTTCCTCTGAAGGCCCAACGTTTTTTGTACTACCCCAGTTTTTCCTACTGGGGTTACCTATTCCTTTCAGGATTCTGACCTCCACATTTTTTCCTACAGGTTTATTGCCTCCACTTATAGTGAGGTCCTCTTCAAGGTTCCTCTACTGGGTTCCCAGTAGATCCATGAACCTCCTTACTTCTGTGAAATCCTGTTAGGGGAGGTCTCTATTGCAATCTTCTGCAACATCATTGATGACAATCATCATCCACACATGGACTCCTTCCCTGCAGTCCTATGCTAGGTTAGCTGTTCCACAGCATTTTTTCTTTCTTCAACTCCTACCCTCCATCCTCAGGATGCCTGGTGTTCTGGGAGATAGCATGTTCCAACCTATGACATGCTGAGACTCCAGCCATCTCAGCTTGGGAGTCCCCATATGTGAAGACTCATTCCTGCTTGTTCCTGGAGATAGCACAGTTACTTACTTGTAACAGGTGATCTCTGGGTACAGCAGGAATAAGTCTTCACAACCCACCCACCTCCCCAGGAGTTGTATCTCTATCTATCTTTCCTTTCTCTCTCTCTCTTTGTCTCAGCTTTAAAACTTAACTGAGGAGAGGCAGTTGGGAAAGGCGCGAAGGCAGCGCGCAGGCGTGCTGGGATGCTTCCAAAAGCTCTTGATTGGACGCTGGGAAGCGTTCCTGCGCAGACTCCGTCGGTACCGACGTACCCATATGTGAAGACTTATTCCTGCTGTTCCCAGAGATCACCTGTTACAGGTAAGTAACTGTGCTTATTCAGCAAGGGGAGTTTCTTAGCTCCCTAGACCTTACTGAGTTCTACTTTCATATTCTTATCCAGGAGCAGCACCAGCAGTTTCTCCTTTTCTGTATCCTGAGCTGCCATTTCCAGTTTCAGGTGCTATCTTTTTGCCTGGTCTCAGTTCTTTGCACCTTCTCAAAGGGTAATGGTGGTGGAGGCGATGTTCTTATGCAAACAAGGAACCAGAGTTCATCCATACGCAGTAACATAGTATATGACAGCAGATAAAGGCTAGTATGGTCCATCTAGTCTGCCCAGTACAGTGGCAAGAGTAGGTGTACTCACTGCTTGGTGCAGGTCACTCCTCTCTGTGCCTTTGTATAGGGTTGTACCCGCCACTCTGAGCAGGTCACCCCTCTCTGTTTGATGAGGTATAATAAATAGTTACGTTCATTTTGATTTTATCCTCTTGCTATAAAGGAATCCACTGTGTCTGTCCTGTGCCATTTTGAATTTCATCACTGTATTTTCCCTCACCACCTACATCGAGAGGGCATTCCAGGCATCCACCACTTTTTCAGTAAAAAAGTATTTCCTGACATTGCTTTTTAAGTTTATTTCCTTTCAGCTTCATTTTATGCCCTCTAGTTTTACAGCTTCCCCTTCTTTGAAAAAGGTTTGTTTGTTCATTAATACCCTTTAAGTATTTAAGGGTCTATATCATATCTCCCCTGTCCCTCCTCTGTTCTAGGGTATACATATTTAGGTCTTCAAGTCTGTTCTGATATGTCTTCTGGCGTGGGTTCCAAATCATTTTGGTCGCCTTCCTCTGAACAGTTTCGTCTTTTTATATCCTTTATGAGATATGGTCTCCAAAACAGAATATAATACGCCAAGTGAGGCCTTACCAGTGACTTCTACAGGGCCATTAGTCCTTCCTGTTGGTTATTCCTCTCAATATGCAGCCCAGCATACTTCTGGTTTTTGCCACCGCCTTGTCATATTGTTTTGCCACCTTAAGATCCTCAAAAATAATCACTGCGAGGTCCTTCTCCTGGTCCATGCACACCAAACTCTCACCCCCTTGGATTTCTGCATCCCAGATACATGACTCTGCTCTTCTACACATCGGTCTAATGCTTGGCTGTTAAGATTTATTCTTCCAGTTTTGTAGATCTTTCCTCATGTTGTCCAATCCCTCCAGAGGAGTCCACTCTTTTGCAAATTTTCATGTCATCTGCAAAATGAAAGACTTTTCCCTTCATTTTTTCAGCAGTATCACTCACAAATACATTGAACAGTTCTGGTCAAAGGACCGATCCCTGGGGCACACCACTTCTCACCTTCCTTTCTCCCAAGTGAGTTTAGTTTACCACCACCAAAGACTTTGCTGCAATCTAGGTAGATCACATCCATTATATGCCCTTGATTTAGTTCTCTGGTCACCTATTCAAAGAACTCAATCGGATTTGTTTGGCATGAACATCGTTTGGTAAAAACCATGTTATTTCAGATCATGCAACCTATTGGTTTCTAGAAAGTCCATTATTCTCTCTTGCAGGAGTACCTCCATTATTTTTCCCACCACCAAGGTAAGACTTGGTATAGCTTGTCACCTCTTCCCTTTTACCGTTTTTGTGAAGAGTACCACATCAGCCCTTCTCCAGTCTTGCGTCTCCAAAGATCTATTAAAAACATCTTTTAAAGGCCCTGCCAGAACCACTCTGAGCTCTTTTAGTATCCTGGGATGTATCCCATCCAGTCCCATGACCTTGTCCATTTTCAATTTTTCAAGCTGTTAAAACAGATCATCTTCTACTCCATGCCCATTCGTATATTTGTCAGTCATATATTGTCCTCCTTCAGGTTTTTCTTTCATGAATACAGAACAGAAGCATTTGTTTAAGATTTTTGCTTTTTTGATGTCTTTCCACAAATCTGTCCTCGGCATGTTTGAGTCTTGCAATTCCACCTTTGATCTTTCTCTTCTCCCAAATATACCTGAAAAAAGATTTGTCTCCACACTTCACATCTTTAGCCATTATTTCTCCTGCCTTTGATGTTGCTATCCTTATTTCTCTTTGTCTCTTTTAGCTTTATCCTGTATTCTTTTCTGTGTTTCTCTGTTTGCGATCTGAATTTTGTGACAGCTGTATTTCTTGCCTTTATTTTTTGCAGCCACTTCTTTGGAGAACCATATAGGTTTCCTTTTCCTCATGTTTTTATTTATTTTCCTTACATATATATCTGTTGCTCCTTTTGTTGCTTCTTTTAGTTTAGCCCATTGCAGTTCCACTTCCCTTATCCCCTCCCACCCTGCCAACTCCTCCTTCAGGCACTTTGCCATTTTACTGAAGTCAGTGTTTTTGAAGTCTAGGACTTTGAGCTTGCTATGATTGGACTCTGCATTGGCTTTTACCTCAAACCACACCGTGTGATGATCACTGCTGTTAGCATGTCAAATGTCTGGGTGGTTGCCCATGTGATCTCCATTGGTGAGTACTAGATCCAGAATCAAACTTTCCCTGGACAACTTGCTGATTTGGCCAGACGTTTTGGAGAAGGACAGGGATGAGACAGCTCTAGTGATTTGCTGGCTGGAATGGCTAGGATGGGTGATGATTTATCCCAAGAGAAGCCTAATTCCGTCCCAGGACTTGGAATATCTTGGGCTCGGTTCAGCCTTCTTCTGGGCCAAATGTTTCTCATGCTGGAGAGATTGCTGAAGCTGAAGGGGCAACTCATGGGGTTTTGCGCTCAGTAAGCTCCCTGGACCTGAGACCACTCCCAACTCTTAAGAACATGAGAGATGCCATACTGGGTCAGACCCAAGGGTGGATCAAGCCTAGTATCCTGTTTCCAACAGTGGCCATTCCAGGTCTCAAGTTCTTGTCAGGTTCCCAAAGGTATGCACATTTCATGCTGCTTGTCTCAGGGGTAAGCAGTGGATTTCCCCAGTCCTTTTTAATAATAGTTTATGGACTTTTTCTCCAGGAACTCGTCCAAACCTGTTTTGAACCCAGTTACACTTACAGCTTTTACTTTATCCTTCGGCAACGAATTCCCGAGTTTGATTACGTGCTGAATGAAAAATAAATTTCTCTGATTAGTCTTAAATGTGTCACATTGTAGCTTTATTGCATGTCCCCTAGTCTTTCTACTTTTTGAAGGAGTAAACAACCAATCTACATTTACCCATTAAGCTCCAGGGGTTCATGGTATTGACCAGGGCGCATGTGCATCCCCAGAGACATCTGTTGACTCGCAAGCCTCTCTGCTCCCATTTGTTCAATTAGAGCCTTCCTCTCCCCAGAGAGATCAAGGAGCAGTTGGTTTGATGGTTGCAGTCTCACCATTTGATGTTTAGGATGCCTCTAGAAGCATAAGATTGAGTGATAATCTCCATGGATGCCAGTCTGAAGAGCTGGGGAGCTCACTGTCTGTCAGTTTGTCCAGGGACTCTGATCCCCACAGATAACCTAGTCAATCAATCAGCTAGAGGCCAGAACAATCTGTCTGTCACAAGGGATTCCAGCCTCTCCTGATAGGCAAAGCAGTCCACATGTTCCCGAACAATGCTTCTACTGTGGCTTAAGTCAACAAGCAAGGAAGATTTAATAGTACCAGGGTGGCTGTTGAGGTGGGGGAGCTGTGTTGTTGGGCAAAAAAGCATTTGATTGGTCTATCAGTGGTCCATATAGCAGGCATCGACAACATGTAGGCCAGTTTCATGAGTCAGAAATCTGTGGATTCAATTTAGTAGGGGTAAGCTCCTGTGCATTCAACCTCATCGCAAAGAGGTGGGGCCTTCAAATATTCAGCTTGATGGCGACCTGGGAAAATGCCGATGTGGAGAACTTCTTCAGCTTGTCAGACGGCTGCCTGGGTGAGAATGTTCACAGTCTTGGCAAGTGCATATATCAATATGATTTGCAAGGGATTGTGGGCAATGCAGTTCATTCACACCAGACACAGCTGCTCACAATAATTAGTTGTGCTTTAGGGTAAAGCCAATAAGATATTTATTTATGGGGTTATTTCTCCCAACACAGATATGCTTGGTAGCACATAAATCAGGTTACTTGCTTTCAGTGTTAAACTTGGAAAAACAAAATCAGGAAAACAACATTTGAACTTGTCAGGCAATCAAAGCAAAAGAATAAAGACCTGGTTGATAACAAACTGGTCTTTTCTGTAGGCTTTAGCTAATATTTTCTTAGCAGTGTATCAAACAACAAACAGAATCCACAAAGAAAGAAAAAACTGTTCTTTTCAGGTTAACTTCTTATATCTTCCCACATAGATTCAGAAGTGATTCCCTCAGAGCTCACAAGCAATTAGGTAAGGCTCAATTGCTAGCAGTTACCCAGCTGAAACCCCTTAGCTGGCTTGCTTTCTACTGCGTGGCTAAAAATCCTACTCAGGAGCTTTTCTGAGTAGATTTAAAGAACAAGTTTGTATCTCTTTGTGATGGTTGCTGTACTTTGTAACAGAAAATTACCAAAGGAGTTTAGACAGAGAGCAATCCATGTAAACACATCCTTCATCTGCAATCACTCCCCCTTCTTCAACAATCATGGGTTCAATATCCTGGATTGGCACAGATGAATTTCTCAATGGAGCACTTTCAGGAGAATACTTATTTCCCTGCTGTCTTTCAAGGTTATAGCTAGGGCATAGATCAGTGTTCATACCTGAGCTCCCATTGCTGTTAGAGTTCCTCTCTATATAGCCTGGCCAGTATGTAGTCCAGTTCTTATGTCCAGCCTTCCAATCCAGATCCCTGGACACTGGTCTCTCTTCACATACCTTCTGGCACGGGTCTTAGGGTCCCTTCCACGTGCAGTCGTCTCCCTCACAGGTACCGTCTGGAGATTCCTAGCTCTGCAGCACCATTCCTCTGGCTTTCCCCAGTCCAATGGTGTATGCTGGCCCTTGGAATGCCTCCCAGTATACGTACTGCTCCAGACTCCTCTAGACCTCCCAAAGGCTTTTCTCTTCTTTCTTCCAAAAGGTTTCTTGCCCTCTCTGTCCGTCCGGTTTGGCTTCTGCTTCTGATGATCCTCCAGATGAAACTGAGGATATCCAAGCTGATCATGAAGATGATGATGAGGATGAGGATAATTCTCTGTAGAATAAACTCTACCTTTATTCTGCCTAGATGAGTGCTCCACCCTAACACAGCGCAGCTGTGCTGAATCAGGCCCTGCCCTTTGAGATGAGTGCTTAGGGATTACCTCATAGCCCTCCTGATTGAACACACGTTTCCCCACTTCAGCTCCTCTAATGGCTGTTGGAAACCTGGTGCATTCTGGGACTGGTAGTCTTTTATGGGAAAATTCTGTTTTCTTATTTCTACCAGAACTGACAGGTTGCTTGTTCAGAGTCACTTCACCTTTTCTATAGCTCCTTCCTGAGCTATGATAAGCTTCCTTATCACAAGCTGCAGGAAGGATCCACATGCAGTGGGCTCAGATGCACCGCTTCAGGTGTGGCCCCAGGAGGGCTTCTATTTGTCTTTCCTCCTTTGCCCTTGTTGAGCGATCTTCTGTGCAGAATTCGATCTTACCTAGACCTAGTTATTCTAGTGGCATTGCACTGGCCACAGATCTCTTGAGCCTGTTGACAGGGGTCCCCTCTCTTGCTCCCTCAAGAGAGGGGCCTTTAGTGGCAAAGACCACTGGTTATGGAGAATCCTGTTCACTTCTTGCTTACAATCTGGCTCTTGAGAGGAGTAGGCTGTCAAAGGAGGACTACTCTGGGGCAGTATTGAACATTCTAGTCTGAAGAGTCGTCGAGAGGTGGTGTTCCTCTCAGGCCCAGGAGACCATGAAGGTGGATATAGTCACTATTTTTGTCCTTAACAGTCCGGTTTGGACCTAGGGTTAACACTGAACTCTCTTTCAAGGTTCAGGTAGGGGCCCTAGTGTTCTACCAGTGGTGTATTCAGGGAATGTCCTTAGAGGGTCACCCTGATGGTCTCCCGCTTCCTCAGGGAAGTAAAGCAGACTCATTCACTAGTGTGTTTGATTGTTCCTCATTGCAGGCTTTCTCTGATGCTGAAGGTGCTAACAGGCCACCTTTTGAGCTCATTTGGAAGGCGCCTCTCAAGGATTTGACCCTCAAGATGGTTTTCTTGGTGGCTGTTGCAGGGTCAAGCCTGGTTGGTATTTGGATTGGAACATCAGGGGCTGTAAACTCACTGCATGGAAGAAAGATCTGGAAATCTACTTCTGATTTCACCTTGCCAAGAAAGCCCAGGGGCTGGGTTGCCAGAAGTCAGCATTGACTCGATGGCTTGCATTGCATTGCATTACATCCACCAGGCAGGTGTCAGAGCTGCAGACCTTGTCCTGCAGGGAGCCTTTTATGTTGATCACATAGAAACAGGAGGGCAGATAGAGACCATACAACCTATCCAGTCTGCCCTTCCATACCAACTACTAAGCTCTACAGTCCCCTTTTCTCCTTTAGAGATCTGTGTTTGTCTCATGCTTTCTGGAATTCAGATAGTCTATCTCCAGGAACAAGCAGGAATGAGTCTTCACATATGGGTACGTCGGTACCGACGGAGCCTGCGCGGGAACGCTTCCCAGCGTCCAATCAAAAAGCTTTTGGAAGCATCCCACCACGCCTGCGTGCTGCCTTCCCGCCTTTCCCAACTGCCTCTCCTCAGTTTTCGTTTTTCCGCGGAGCCGGCAGGACGTCCTCCTGTCACCGCAGAAAATTCTTCTTTTAATTCTTTAGTTTTCTTGTGGTCGCTGTCTTCCCCGACGCCACCGGTACCGCCGGTGTTTCTTTTTCTTTTCTTGTAAAATTTTTCCTTTTAAGGGAATATTTTTTCTTCTCAGTGTCTTACGGTTTTTCAGGCCTTCTAGGCCTCTCCATGTCCTTCATGGAACCGCCAGCCACTTTCTCCAAGAAATGTTCAAACTGTGGCGGTACAACTTTATTTTTAGACTCCCAAAATTGGTGTCTAACCTGTTTGGGTCCTGACCTTTTTCCTCCGGAGCCCTGGGGCAACAGTATTGTGAGAAGAGGTTTTCAACATCGAGTTTCCCTCGATATGAGGTTCCTTTCCAACTTCAGGGCACCGACCATTCCTTCTTCTACACAGGATCAGGTAACCCACAAACAGTCTGTTAAGACGAGCCAACCCTCGAGTGGTAGGTCTCATGCACAGCATGTAGACGGCTCCGGCCTTGCCCTCGAGGGCCCATTGGCTTCAAAACCCTGGCGGGAATCTTCGGCCTCCAAAGCCTATATGGGATTTCAGGTTGTTCCTGGGGCTCACCCCTCACAGAACATACCTGAGCCATGCCCGGTGGTGGCATCCGCTTCGAGCGGTACCGATACCCCGGCATCGGCACTGGTGTTGGACAAAACACTCCTCACCAGGGATCGTCGTCTGGCGTCCTCGGTACCTACGGGACCGGTGGATATGTTCCAGACTGACTTTCCAGTATCGGTACCGGCACCAATACTACCACCGATGTCGGTACCCGCCAGACGTGCATCGATAGACTCGCGTCCTTCGATGCCGAATCTGGAATCGATCTCTAGTCTGGAAGACTGGGTACCGACACGTCTTGGTACCAACACCTATCGGTACCAGATGCTCGGTATCGAGGGTGACTGCCGAAGGCTTTCGGTTACCTCGATACCGATTGGGCTGTCACCAATTGCTGCTCCGATGTCGGTGTCGGGTTCGGTTCCGACAGCGGTACCGGTATCGTTATCAGTACCAGTATCCACAGTAGCATCGTGGCCAGCTCCTTCCATGCTTCATTCAACAGGATCGCTCCCTTCTATACCAAGTTTGGAGTCGATACCTGGCATGGACAATGTGGTACTGACTGTCGCTGGTCCTGACCTGCAGTACCAGCGTTCATCCGTTAAGGATCCCATACTGCACCGTGCAGGATCTTATATTCCTATATACTCAGATAGATCCTTCGGTGCCCAGGCTAGTTCTTCAGATCTTACCTGTCCAAGGGAGGTTCTCTTTGGAGATCCTTCTTTTCAGAGTTTCCTCCGGGATATGGCAAGATCACTTGCCATTTCTATCCCTGGACATGATCCTACACAAGGCTCTGTTTCTACCGAAGCAAAGGAAAATATAATGCTTCCTTTGCATCATTCCTTGCAGGATCTTCTTCTAGGAATGTGGGAAGCACCTTTAAGGGTACCCCCACCTTCCAGAGCAACTGATCTCCTATATCAGGTGCCCCCCTCTCCAGGGTTTCAAAAGACTCAACTTCCTCATCATTCCATTGTAGTGGAATCAGCAATGAGGCGGGTGAAGAGTAAGAAAAAGCACTCTTCTTATCCGCCAGGTCGTGAGTCTAAGACACTAGATGCCTTTGGACGTCAAACCTTCCAGACATCCATGCTTTCAGCAAGAATTCTCTCATATATTTTTTATATGAGTCTGTCTCTTGAGGAGGTCACAAAGAAATTACATCTTTTGACTCCTTTTCTTTCAGAACCCAAGAGTGCAGACTATTCCTCACTGCTTAGTCATATTCAAAATATCTCTTGGTTTCTTACTCGTGCTTCCCTAGACTCATTTGAGTCTGTTAGCAGGACTTCTGCTATAGCTATAGGGGCACGACGTAGAGCCTGGCTCCAAGCTTCAGACTTAGACAAATGGGCACAACAAAGACTGGGTAATACTCCTTGCACTGGAGAAAATCTCTTCAATAAGGAGTCTTTACGTCAGGTTACTCAGTGGTTCACTGACTTACCTGTTTCTAAGGGCTGTTCTACGCCCTCTTCTTTCCCAGTAAGTAGGAAATGTCCTACCAAACTTTCTTCCCCTAGGGGGAGAAGGTTTTATTCATCTTCTGCCCATCATACAGATGTTCCCAAACAGGGGAAACATCGCCCTGGTCTGAAGAATCCAAACTCTCACCAGGCTCAGTAAACCCAGCATCCGCAGGGTTTCTGATTAATCATCATCATATTTTTTTGTGCCTCTTGGGGTTTAGAACCTGCAGTTGGCTTCTTCTCAGTAGAAGCCTTCCACTGCTTTCATTCTAAACTCTAGGCATGGATCTCTTTTCACAAGACATCCATTTTTTCTCTGTTATACGAGCTCTTAGGATGTTCATGCCTATAGGTCACAGCTTTCTCCTCTTCTTCCTGTTAGGGAAAGAGGTTTAACAACTATCAAATGATAGTTTTCTGTACCAGCATGAATTTTTTCCTTTCTACAGACTTACCACATTCTAAGTCTCCATTCAGCTCAATCTTCTCTACCCTCTTACCAAGCGTTTCCTCTGTAAGAGTGGTACTATTACACTGGAGGGCTTCTTCTTCAGCCCCTCTAGGTTTCTCACTATTCCAGTGTGGAGTTTTCCTCTCTGAGTTAACTCCCTTCTTTTTTGCTTTGGGGCAGCTTATCAGACAGCTCCAGAGTTTTCTTACTCCTGTTCCGTCTGTTCTTTCTGTTTTTAAACAGAAAGATTCTTTCTGCTGTCTTACTAGCAGCTGCCCATGCAGGAGCCCTAATGATTGGACCACTGGTTCTTCTCCACAAGCATCCAGAGTTGTCCTTCACTACATTCTTTCTGGCCTTAGTAGTGACTCCAAGACAGTGGATTCAGCTTTCTTGGCAAATCTTATCACTACAGGCTCCTCGGATTGTCTTCTATTCTTGCCATCTCCAATTCCCTTGGGTTTGGCAGCATAGTTGACATAGGTACTGGCTTTTCCAGCAGCCAGTTCTATCTCCTAATTCTCCTGCATTATGCTCTCTGCAATTCTACAGAGAAGCTTTCCACCATGGGCCCTTGCTAGAGAGCATTAGGATTTTCTCAAACAGCTGTCCTAAATGGTTGGAAAAGGCTTCCTCAGTCATGCCCCTCATTACTGGAAGGATTCTTCCTACCCTACTATCTCCTTTATAAAACAAAGGACATGGGCCTTCTCTTACATGAAAGTTTAAAGAGTTGTTCAATTCCCTGGTTTGATCCTCAGGATTCCCACCGGGAATATGCTCTTTTTTTTCCTTGCAGCTCGTCCTCATGGTATCCTAATCTTTCATGGACAGCACATATTTTGCTAAAGAACGCATGATACCCTTTTTGCCCCTCAAGTAGGTCAACATGGTATCTCATTCCTATGCGTCTTCTGTCCATTTACCATGCTAGAGTTCTGGAGGACTCGGGACTTGCAGACTGATGATATCCTCTGCTTTTCACGTAACCATCCTGGTTATTTCACTGGCTAGCATTCTTGCAGCAATCTAGTCTGTTCCTTGTCAGGGAGATTTTTCCCCTGACTCCTTCCATCATAACCAGGGGGAATAGATTCTCTATATATCTTCTCAAGTAGGTTCCACCTTCTTGTTATTAGATGAATCTTTCCTCTTCACATCTCCTATGTGAATATACTTTCTATAGGCATATCTCTGTCTGCTTAATTGCAGACACCTATATATAGGCCTATATGTTCATATCTATATATATATCTCTATAGATATATATGTCCGTCATTTGTGTGTGTATATGTTTTGCCCTTCTATATCTCACTATAGATATATATTCTTATATGTCTATCTATATATCTATATGTATGTGTATATATATATATATATTGTGATCCCTCCCCTTTCCAGTACCCGTAGGTAGGGGTTAAGGAGTTTAAGTTCCTTCTTTAAACCAATGTTCTGCTACTTCCTGGAGCAGTGCTCGTAGGGAAATGTAGTTTACCACCAGTTCAAATGAAGAGTAGTGTGACTCAGAATGTTTGTAAGCAAAAAGGGATTTATTTCCCCTCCCGTGGTTGGACTTCACAAGGACAAAAAGGTAACACAAAATATCTGCTCTCTGGCAGCAAAAAGGACAAAATAAGAATAGCTTTCTTCAGCATGAAATAAACATTTTTCTTTCCAGCAGGTTGAAATTCAGCACATGGTTTCATACAGCTCTGTTTCCCTCACAGCCAGCTTGTATTTTCTTCACCATATCTCTAACATAAAGATATTATCTGTTCAGCTAATGTCATCGTGCAATCCATTTCCTCTGTGGGGTAACTCATATAGGATGGCTCTGTGTCCATATGTTCCACCTCTGAGGTAGGAATAATCTGACCAGTTCTTTCTAGGGCCGCGCCCTTTTCTTCAACCCTGAGCTTTTCAAAACATTCAGGATTTAAATACCGGTTAAAGCCAGTATTGTAGCCCCAACCTTCCAGGTCATTACATTCACATGGATTCCTGTAATCCCAGCCCTTGGGCTTACCTGGGGACCTGGCTGTGGAAGCTTTTCTCTGGGGTTTAAAAATACCGGTTGGTTCCCTGCTGAACCTGTGTGAGGCAGTTTCCAAATGCCTTCCTGGCTGCTTGTAATCCCGTGTATGCTTCAGCTGGTCTGGTCTGCTCCTTCGATAGCTCTCAGCCGGAGCCTCTGACCTCCCTTCAGCTGAAAACTCCTTCCAACTTCTGACCGGAAGTCTGCTTTCCTCTCTCTCCTCTCTCTCTCTGCCTGCCGGGGCCTCCTTATGAGACAGCCTTCCTGGGTAGGGCCTGGCTCCACCCCTTAGCAGGTGTTCAAACTTTCCCCGTGACTCTTTGCTAAACTGATAGCAGGGGCGTGTTTCCTTCTCTCGTGCCTGGTTTCCCTGACAACTGGTAGCCATGTGCCTTTGTTTATCTTGCAGCCCTGCACTTTCTACCTGGTTTTTAAGCCTTTCTACCGGGCCAGAAGGACTTGCTATGTCACAATATATATATATACACACATATATATATGTGCATCTGTCGAGATATTTATTATAGGTAGATATGTATTTACATACTTATCTATCTGACTGTCTATGCTCATATAGATATATGTGTCTCTGTATGATTCTGACAGTTGGGCTCTACCCATACCCATGCTGTTCCAGCATGTTTGGGGTGCTACACACACAACCACTCCTGTGGTAGTTAAGAACTTTTCTACCATAACCTTAAAGGTTAGGTACCCCTGAAGCTCTCCATGTTCCAGTATCTTTCCTAGCTACCACCACTTAGGAAAGACATTGCGGATCTTCAGTTACTCTGAGGCTCTAACGCCTCAGACACCTGTCCTTTCTTTTTGGGATACAAGGTTTTTTCCATACCCCTTCTTTCCACAAGGACTAGGCCGGTTTGTCCAAATCGCTCAGCCTTTCCTCTTTTTGCTCCTAAGAGTGAGCCACTCTGCAGCCAAAAGAGTTTGGGCTTTTTCCATAAAGCCTTCCGCTGAAAGCCTACCGTCTTTGTACTACCCCAGTTGATCCCTGGGGTTACCTCTCACCTTTCAGGATTCTGACCTCCACTGTTTTTTTCCAACAGGTTTATTACCTCCACTTCACAGTGAGGTCCTCCTTGAGGTTCCTCTACTGGATCCCCAGTAGATCTCATGAACCTCCTTACTTTTCTCCAATCCTGTTAGGGGAGGTCCATACTGCAATATTTCATTTTCAATATATTTGATGATAATTGTCATCCACACAAGGACTTCTTGTCTGCAGTCCTATGCTAGGTTAGCTGTCTTTTACAGCACCTTTCTGTTTCAACTCCTTCCCTCCATCCTGAGGATGCCTGGCCATATGAGGTGTAGCATGTTCCAATCCATAACATGCTGGGACTCCAGGCATCTTAGCTTGGGAGTCCCCATATGTGAAGACTCATTCCTGCTTGTTCCTGGAGATAGCACAGTTACTTACCTGTAACAGGTGATCTCTGGGAACAGCAGGAATAAGTCTTCACAACCCACCCACCTCCCCTAGGAGTTGTATTTCTCTATCTCTATCTTTCCCTTCTCTCTCTCTCTCTCTTTGTCTCAGCTTTAAAACTTAACTGAAGAGAGGCAGTTGGGAAAGGTGGGAAGGCAGCACGCAGGCGTGGTGGGATGCTTCCAAAAGCTTTTTGATTGGACGCTGGGAAGCGTTCCCGCGCAGGCTCCGTCGGTACCGACGTACCCATATGTAAAGACTTATTCCTGCTGTTCCCAGAGATCACCTGTTACAGGTAAGTAACTGTGCTTTCTCTGCTACCCCCATTGGGAGACTATTCCATGTATCTACCACTATTTCTGTATTTTCGCAAAGTACTCCTGAGTCTGTGTCCTTTCACCTTCATCCTATGCCCCCTTGTTACAGAGCTTTCTTTGAATTGAAAGAGGCTCTCCTTCCGTGCATTTATGCCACGGAGGTATTTAAACGTGTCTATCATATCTCCACTCTCCTGTCTTTCTTTCAAAGTATATATATTGAGATCTTTAAGTCTGTTGTCATATGCGTTATGATGAAGCTCACTGACCATTTTAGTAGCCACTCTCTGCACAGAGGAAAGGACAGGCAGTGGTGAAGTCTTTGATTGCCCACTGGATTAAGGGGGTATTGATTCCATGTATCTTCTCTGTGAAAAGCACATACTGGAGGGAGTCAAGGTTCACTCCACAAGGCCACAGGCCTCCTGTTGGGTAGAGTCTGCATTGGTGTCCCCAGAAGACATTTGTAACTGATCATCTCTGAGCACCTCTGTGAAGCATAAGAAATATCTTACTGGGTCAGATCAAGGTCCATCGAGCCCAGTATCCTGTTTCTAACAGTGGCCAGTCCAGGCCACAAGTACCTGGCAGGTTCTGAAAGAGGCACATAGGTCCACAATGCTTGTCCTAGGGCAAGCAGTGGATTTCCTGGATACTGTTTGGTTTATGGACCTTTCCTCCAGGAACTTGTCCTCAACTAATTCCAGCACTACAAGTTGAATGTGGGAGTTGGAGCAGATGGTGCCTTTGGCAGGGCAGTTCTGTTTAGGGCATCGCCTTCCTCCCAGTCTGATAATTTTCTTTTCTTGAATCCTGCTAGACCAGTCCAGGACCTTCCCTGGAAGACTCTTCCTACAAATTTGGGAGCCTTGCTGCCTCTTGATTGAATTGTCAGTATCAGTGTCTTGATGCAGAATCAATTTTGGTAAGAGAACCAAATGTTTGTTCCAAATGTATCTTCCAAGTAGCAGTTGTTGGTTAATAACTTCTGTAGTTTTCAGATTTTTTTCTGAGTTTTTCAGTTTCGCTTACTGCTTGGGAAGTTTCATACTAGCTTCTCTCAGTGCTGCACCAGCAGATATATCAAGTAGTGACATCAATGAAAGTTACTCGAGTCTGCCTCCACTTACTGGCATGGGAGCATAGCCCAATCATCTGAACTGGTCTAGCATGATTTAAAGAAGTAAAATAATCAGGAATGTACACTTACTTAGTTCCTGATCTGACCATTATTTTTTGTTTTCTATAGGCTGTTCTCAAAATAACACCAGTGCTAAGATCAACAAAACACACAACATCATTTCCTGTACTATTTTTAATCATTTGTTTTAGGTGCTCCTAATGATAAATCGTTACCTGAGCTATTGTGCCTTTAGCATACTGTTGCATCTCAGTACTGTTCTAAGGAAATTAGGGTCAGTGGATGTTCTTAACGAACATATAATACCCTTTGCTTCTCAAACTCAATTAAGAACTCTTAAATGTGCTATACATCGGGCAGTCATGCCTGGAGGAAATCAAAATATAAGGAGCTTAAAGAGAACCTGCCTTGTACAGTTGTGGTCAACATTATTGGCACCATTGCAGTTCAACTCCTTAATGTACAATATCTTCTAAATAAAAGTAGCCAGTGAAATGGCTTTAGACTATATATGCACACATAGCGCTTGTTGGTACAATTCACATTGTTGTTCCTTGTAAACCGTATTTGATACTTGGGAAAACACGGTATATAAATGTATATTAAATAAATAAATAAATATCTGATATATATAAAAGAATCAAATAAAACAAAACTAATTAAAGGAAACAGTATAAAACGTGGGACATTGCTATGACATGATTATTGGCACCTTATAAACAATTCAAATCAGTTTGAACAGAAGAACAACATTCCCATTGCAGTAAAGTTAGACACACTTGTGTTCAATTGTCAATACACACAACTTCAATCAACCAATGAATGATGGCTCTACTGTTTAAAATGGCCACATTCACTCCCTGTTCCATTTTCACAATGGTGAAGACGAGAGCTGCTTGAGACCATCAGAGAAACTATTATCAAACATCAAAGGGGTACAAGACCATGTCCAAAGACATTAGGATTCCTGTGTCTATAGTTCACAATGTTAAGAAGTTTTCTGCTCATGGAACTGTCAAGAACCTTCCAGGACCTGATGGGAAGAGAAAAATTAATCCAAGAAACCTTCAAAGGTTAGTGCGAACTGTTGGAACAATAATATGTACAACATCCAAAGAGCTTAAGGCTGACTTGGAAGAGTCTAGAGTGGTGGATTTAACCCGCACCATATGCCACGCACTAAACAAAGGACTTCATGGACGAAGGCCAGGGAGAACCCCATTGCTCAAAGACAGACATAAAAAGGTACACCTGATCTTTGCCCAAACCCACCTTGAGAAACCACAATCCTGAGAAAATCTTCTGTGGTTAGATAAAACCAAGCTTAAACTCTTTGGCAATGCAGACCAGCAATACATTTACATGGGGAAAAAATGAAGCTTATAAGGAAAAAAAACCACCACTATGGTGGAGGTTCCATAATGTTGTGAGGCTGTTATGCTGCCTCAGGAATTGGAAGCCTGGAACGCATTAAAGGAATCATGAAGTCAGAGGACTATCAAGGTATTTTGGAGCAAAATATGCTACTTAGTATCCGAAAGCTAGGTCTGGGTCGAAGGTCATGGGTCCTCCAGAAGGACAATGACCCAAAACATATATCCAAAAGTACAAAAGAATGGTTAAAAAGAGAAAAATGGGCTGTTTTAAACTGGCCAGCAATATGTCCTGATCTCAATCTAATCGAGAACTGGAAAGAGCTGAAATCTGACATTGGTCAAAGGAATCCTGGAAACATTCATGAGTTTGAACAAATCTCAGTTAAATAGCGTGAGAAACTACCAGCAGACGGATATACGAAACTTATAGATGGCTACAAGAAACATTTGTAGTCTGTCATCGCTGCCAAAGGTTGCGCAACCAAATATTAGCGAAGGGTGCCATTAATCCTCTCCAGGTCATATTTTGTTTTTTTTCTCAGAAATTACTGTGTCGAAGTTGCACAGACATCATTATTTGTTTTTATTGTTTTATACCTTTGAACACACTGTTAAAATATGGTGACATGCATTTGGACTATTTCCAATTATTTCTCAAGATACTGTTCACAACATACCTAAAATGCAAGGGTGCCAATAATGTTGACCACAACTGTAGCTTTGAAAAATTATAAGCATGAGCTTGATAATGCTAAAGATTTTTTCAATTTAAGAATTCAAAAAGTGCTCTCTAAGCCAGCCAAGCTATTTAAAATTGTGTATATTAGTGGGTCAGTTTTTAATTTATCATTTTTCGACTAGAGCAACAGTATATATTTAGAATTGCTTCATCGTTACTCAGTTCTCTTCAGATGGTCCAAAACGCAGCTGCATGACTTATCTTTGGTTTATGTAAATAAGATTGTTTGTTTCCCTCTGGTACAAAAACTGTGTTGGTTACCAATTATAATTTTGCCTACAATTAAAATGGTTGTGCTTTTTCTGATGAAAAAATTTGCTTCTAACTTTGATTTGGTTTCTCTGATTTCTTTTTATGATGCACCAGATCACTTTATTCAAGTCAGAAATAATTTTTAGTTCTTCCATCAGTCTCTCTGGTCTATTTTCGGCTCTTTGCTTGGGATGCTTTGTCTATTACTGTGTGTCAGAAAGTAGATTATTGTGCCTTCTGTAAAAACAAAATTTTTGCAGTTTTTAATTAACAAAGATAATCTAGTTATATAGATACATCGAATCTTAGGAAAAGGTTGTTCGCACCTCCAGTGTTTTTTGTTTTTTTAAATCTTTTTACTGTTTTATTTTGTTATCACGATGTCTGAGTTTGTATTGTTTTTTAATCACTATGATTGTTCCTCTAGGTGAGTTACAGGGTTCACAATGATAAGCAAGGAACAGCTAAATTTCAGTAAATGAATTACAGCGTACCTATATGCCTTTCAAAAAATGCACCTATTTTTATAGGAATGACATGCGTGTATGTGCCTGTTTATAAAATAGGCTCAGTAAACTGTTCCCAGTAGCACACAAATGCTCTTGCACAGTGTTGTACATATATGAGGGAGGAGCAACTATGTACTTGTACTTGCATACCCAATAGCATGCTGAGCCTCTTTGTCATCTGGAGTGGACGCCCTGCCCAGAAGATGCCAAAATTCTGGGCCTTCGCACAGGGCAAACCAACGAAAGAGTTTAGTAAGTTTGCTGCGCACGTGGGCCTGCGATTTTGGCACCCCTCCTGACTGGCATCTGGGGTGGACCGCACCCATCATCCTGCCCTTGGTGTGCCACTGTGCATACCTCATAATTCTGCACCTCAGATATGGCCCTCAAGAACACCTATGCACAGATGGAATAAAAATGCATGTGCTCATGTTGGCATACATAGTTATATGCATGTATGTGCCCACACAATTTCATAATAGCCATTTTCTGTGTATAAAACATTCTTTTACACCCAGACAGTATTTATAAAGTAGCCCCCAAGTATCTTCTGCCATTTAAATGCCTAGTTCCCAGGTTGGGCCAGATCTTTCTGCAGCTCATCAATCTGCTTTTGCCTTAACAACTTTGAATTTTTTTTGTCATCTGCAAATTTGATCACCTCATTCTTTGCTCCCTTTTTCAGAGTGTTAATGAATAAGCTAAACACCGTTCCCTGTACAGATTCCTGTCACTCCCCTATTTACTGCTTTCTGTTCGGAAAAGCTGGCCATTTAATCCTATCCTCTGTATCTTATTTTTGCACTGTTATAATTCATGGAAAAATTTGGTCATGTGCTGTAAAATGTAATTCAAGAAAGGCAAGAAAAACAATCCCTTCTACAGCCAAATTAAAATCACCTTTTGTTGTGCCATTTCTGGTCTATTACGACACCCCTGGCGTGTTTAATTTCATTGGTCTCTCTCACACACTTTACTGGATGCAGGCTGTAAGGACTGCATAAATAACTCTGGGGTTGATGCAGAAACCCTGCACTGAAGCCTGGCGCTAAAGCTCTAGCGCAGGGTTTCAAAGGCTTAGTACAGAGATTTTGTGCAGCCATGTTGTAAGAAAACCGCATGCAAAGAAGGTGTGCACAAAGTCTGCGCTAAACTGGGAGAGCAAGCCAGGCCCATGCACACAGGTGTCTGCCTTAGTAGCACCTATATTCTATGCACAAAAAGGCACTTGTGCGCTGCATGTGCCAAGTGAAGAAAGTAGAGGACTCTCACCATTCCAGTTTGCTGCACATCATGTACAAAAGTGAATCTCAAAGAAAAACCTCACTACTTTGACCCTCCCTCTGCACACATGAAGGTTTCCTCTTTCCTCCAAAATATTGGTACACTAAAGTGCAGCACAGCGGGAGAAAGACGAGTCCTGTACATCGCCCTCCTGCTATATATATACTGTATACACCATACCACCTACCTCAGGGCTAAAGAAATTGCATTAATGACTGCCGGAGACCTAGGAGTTCAGCTAATGTGCCCACAGACCTCGCGTTAAAATTGCAGCATTGAGCTTAGTCGTCTTCTCTTCTGTGCACTTCTCTGCATCTGGGTCGCATCGCTAATTGCGTCATGATCCTCTGTTTTGAATGATTTTAAATGTGCTGTGCACTGCCATTAGCACAGACATCTGCACAGTGATTAGGTTCTTGTCACATCCCTTTCTGCATTCTGCGCTCTTGCAAGTGCTGAAATGTCGTGCAGACGCCTGTGCAGACAGCAGTGCACTTTTATGCATAGGGTCCTTTTGTGTCTTGTCCTAGCGTTGTGTTCCACAGACAGAATCTTGTTCTCCAATTAATGTGTTAGGAGCCAACAAGGAGGTACTTTGAGGTCTGTGGCTAGGCTGACTCGGCAGTCTCTGTTAAAGTTCTGGTAGCAGTAACTGAGCAATTGCAGAATGGAAGTCCGAGAGGGCATAGGTTTATGCAGACAGTTTATTGCGCTAAATGAGTGATTCGGTTACAGATAGACCTTATATGAGAAACAGCAACCAAGAGGCAAACTGATACATTCTTAACAGAGAAATCTTTGGGAGTTTGTGTTTTTGAGCTACTGTATGTCCTATGGCTTTCCTCAAACTTTGCAGGAAATTGGCAGGGATGAAGCTAGCTGGTTGCATCATTAATGATTGGCCGTGGCACTGTTTCTGCTTCTCCTTCCCTTCTTTAAAATGCTTTCATTGTTAGTTCTATTATTGCAGTTACAGGAAACACTCTGCATGTAGGGAAACTTGTTTTCCTACTGCGTTCAGCAAGCCAACAAGGAATGAATCCAGTCCTCAGCTTTGATTGTGGCAGGTCAGCCTGCCTTATATGTCCAGGAGCAGTTTTGTCGTCCTCATGCCCCTCCCCCCTTTGGTAATTGTTCATAATGGGGTTGCACTGTTGAAGGAGAAAGTAGTTTGAACTGTCTTATTCTAGGGGTACTTTTTCCACCAACACAATAAATGTACAAAAGTACACGTAGGCAACAGCTTTGGAAATTGCACAGACTATAGCCCATATAATGAATTCTACCATGAGAATGAGGTAGAAATTAAAGTCAATAAACAGTATCACCTTATATAATTTTATTTGGTTTACTGAACAAATTTAATAAATGTCTTGTGTAGTTTTCAGATGCTTGCATCCCCTTCCTGAGGTCAGAACAAAATGAACAAGTCCGAGCAAAAGATGTTGCCTGAACATAAAAAAAAAATCCTAGATTACATTACAGCGGTAATGTGAAGGGGGAGGAGAGTGGATTTGGTGTGTTAGACACATGGTTGTGTTTAGTAGTGAATCAAAAATCTAATCCCCTGTTATGTCCTTTTTCATGTTCACTGTGAAGGATTTGATCATTTTAACTTCAGATATCTTTCTTTTGTTCTGAATTTACTTTTCTTAGTGTCTCATGATAAAAGAGCACAAGCCCTCAAGAATGCCTTTACAGCTTTGACCTTAGGTACTCAGGTGGTGCTTTGCATGGGCATGGTGGCCTGAGCGCTGCATGCAGCAATGGCTGGACAGCTCTGAGGTTGCGAGTTTGGAATCTGGAGCATGGTTGTGGCAAATACCCTGTACAACTTGATTAGTATCTCTTCTAAGGCCATGGCGGTGGCTGTGGTAGTCCAAAGGTGGCTCTGGCTTTGGAATTGATTTCCTGATGCCACATCCAGGCTGCAGCTGAGCAATCTCCCATTTAAGGTCAGGTGGCCCTTTGGAGAAGACCTGGAAAATGTATTGAAGAACCTGGGAGAAGCTTACCTCCAGAGGTTCCTCTTGCAGGAAGAGTGGGGGCATTTCAGGGTCGGCAAGAGTTCTGGTGCAGCCTGCTCCTCCAATGGATCTAAGACCAAAAAGTATTACTCCCTATGTGGATCCCAGCATATGTGGGACTTGGCAGGAGCCTCCTTAGGGGCCAGTATGCCATCTCAATGAGATCCAGCATGTTCTTTCCATGGGACAGGCATATGGGGGCACCTCCAGCTATTTTACTCAGAATAGACCCATATCACATCAGACTAATGGGTTCTCAAAGTACATGAAAAGGGGTACACGCTGGGGTTTGCAGAGCCTGTTTGGGATGTCTTTGTGGAGTCTCCTTGTGGTTCTCTAGCCAAGAGAACAGTGATCAAGGAAACTCTTCAGTGCCTCCTCCAGTTGCAAGCTATCATACCCTTGCCCTCCACAGAGCAAGGTCGGGTGATATTCCATTTATTTAGTGATATTGAAGAAAGGAGAGTGTTTCCGTCCTATTCTGAGTTTGAAGGTGGTCAATACCTTGCAAGCTCAGAATATCTCATTTTTCGCATGGAGACCCTCAGATCAGTCATTGTGTCGGTCCAGCAAGGAGATTTTTGGACCTCCTTGGACCTTTTCAAGCCATACTTCATTATTCCTGCCCTGGAAAATTATTAATGGTTTCTCTGTGTCTGTATCCTGAGCTTCCATTTCCAGTTCTGGGCCCTACTTTTGACTTTGCCATGGCCTTCTTGCACCTTCTCAAAAGTCATGGTGGTTTTGGTGGTCGTCTTGCACAAGCAGAGGATCTAGGTTCACTTGTTCCTGGATGAGTGGCTGGTTGGTCAGACTCCTGGGAGAAATGCATGGCGGATACATCCCAGACGATCCAGTGACTGGAAAAGCTGGATTGGGTGATCAGCTATCCCAAGAGCAGCTTAATTTCCTCTCAGGTCTTGGAATATCTGGGTGCCCACTTCAAGACTTGCGTGGACAGAATGTTCCTCCTCATGGAGAGGTTGGTAAAGCTTCATATGCAGCTCAGGAGTTTTTGCTCTCAGGTAGATCCCAGGACATGGGACTACTTGCAATTCCTGGGGATTGATGGCTTCAACGCTGAGGCTGGTGTTTTGAGTTACAGCATACATTGATCCCCCCTCGGAGTTATCACCTGACTCGCTAGTCTCCCTGCTCTCAGTTGTTTGACCAGTGCTGCCCTCTTCCTCAGAAGATCAAGGAGGAGATGGCCTGGTGGCCACAGACTTGTCTTCTGATGGACAGAATGCCACTGGTGGTGCCGGATTGAGCGGTAGTCACCATAGATGCCAGTCTTTTGAGCTGAGGAGCTCGTTGTCTGGGTCTGTTTTCACAGGGACGCTGATCTCTGCAGGAAGTCTCCTGGTCAATCAGCAGACTAGAGGCCAGTTCATTTGGCCTAGCTCTGTTAAGGTTCTGGGCCCTCCTGGAGGGCAGTACGATCAGAGTGTTCTCAATGCTATGGTAGTGGCATATCTGAACAAGCAAGTTGGCCCTCACTGGGGCTTGCTAGTGTTTTGATCTGGTGGCCACCCAAGGAAATCTCATGATGAATTTTTTCAGCTGCAGGAGGGATCCATGTGCCGTAGGCTTAGATGCCCTTCTGCAAGTGTGGCTACCATGGTCCTTGGTGAGTAAGCCTCTGCACAAGATTGTCTCACCTGGGCTTGATCATTCTGGTAGCCATGGTGCATAGATCTCTCAAGCCTGTTGGCAGGGTCTTCTCTATTGCTACTTCAGGAGAGGGAATGCTATGGCAAGGTCCCTGGTCATTGAGGACACCATGCCCTTCTTGCTTATAGCCTGATCTTTGAGAGGCACAATCTATCTAAAAGGATACTTTGAAGCAGTTGTCAACACCCTTCTTAAGGCTGGAGGGTCTCTACATCCCTGGTCTGTATTAGAATCTGGAGGGTCTTCAAGATGTGTGGTGTTTCTCTCAGTCTCTGGATACAAAAAAAGGCAAACACAGAGGTTATTTTGTTGTTCTTACTACTACTACTTATTTATATAGTGCTACTAGGCATACATAACACTGTACAACAAAAAGAGACATAGGAAATAAATAACGGTGATCTACTTGATAAGTGGAGTTGCCAGGAGTGGGGTGTAGGTAGAGATGAGGGGCAGTGATGAACCGCAGAATGAATGCATTTTTAAGCCAGCAGGAGAAGTTTGAACTGTCTGCAGAAACAGATAGGGAGCTAGTGAAATGTCCTGAGAAGAATGGTTGTGTCAACATAGTGACACTAGCAGAAAATTGTTACAATCTGGTTTAGACCAGGATATAGCTCTGAATTCTATTAAGGTACAAGTGGCAACCCTTGCATGCTACTGGGAATGAGTTCAGAGTATATCCTTAGTGTAGTGCACATGTGTCCCGTTTCCTCTAGGGGGTAAAGCAGATCCATCTTCTTGTGCGGCCGGTAGTGCCACAGTGGGCCTCTCTCTGGTGTTCAAGGTGCTGAGACGTTCTCTTTTCAAACCCTTCGGAAGGCCTCCCTCAAGAATTTGACCCTAGAGGGATTGCTTCCATCAGGTGGCTTTCTGAGCTACAGGCCTTGTCCTGTAGGGAGCCCTATCTGGTTGTCTTGTCATCATCTGTCTCCCTGAGGATGGTACCATCCTTTCTCCCAAAAGCGCTGCCTCCCTTTCATTTTAATCAATCTGTGATCTTGTGCTCCTTGGAGGAGAATTTTTGGTTAGGCCCTTCACTGAATCTGTTAGATGTGAGGAAAGCATTGGTGAAGTATCGGGAGGCTACTAATTCCTTCTGGTGGTTGGACCATCTCTTTGCCCTCCTCAGCGTCCTGAGGAAAGGACAGGTGGCAGCCAAGTCTTCAATTCCTCACTGGCTTAAGGAGGCTGTTTGTTCATCCCTATGTCTGTGGTGGAAAACGCATGCCGGAGGAAGTCAGAGCTCACTCCACTATGGTATAAGCCTTGTCATGGGCTAGGGCACCTTGGTGTCTCCTGAAGTCATCTGTAAGGCAGCTATCTGGTCATCTCTGAGCAACTTTGCACATGGCAGCTGAAGCAGGTGGTACGTTGTCAGAGCAGTTCTGCCTGAAGCATTGCCCTTCTCCCACTTTTGTCCTGACCTCCGTGGATATATCCCACTCATTTGGACTTTTGTAGCAGGATGATAGATAAAGAGAATTTTTACATACCTGCCAATTTCCTTTCCTTGAATTCTGCTAGACCAGTCCAGGACTCACCCTGGGAAGACTTCTCCTACAGGTTCTGGGAACCCTGCTGCCTTCTAATTGTGTTATATGTATCAGTACCTGATGCTGGAACGGCAAACAAGTGATAACATCAGGCAGGTGTTGAACCTGATGTGGTTTGCCTGGTGAGATCAGTTGCAATTGCTTTTGTTAGCTATATAGATGCTGAGAAGGCATTTGTTCAAGTAAATTTATAATCCAAACCTTGGAGAAAATAGGTTTCAGAACCACATTTTTGGCATGGATAAAGGCTTTATATAGACATTTATTTATTTACGTATTTATTTAGTAGTACTCATATACTGCTTTTCACCGGGTCAAAGCAGTTTACATTGAACCATATTCAAATTACATATAACATATTGTAGTTAAACTATGCGCAAAAGCTATGTACATGGAACTTTATAATTATATACATGTAGACAAGTAGATTTGTAGGATTAGCTGTTTGTGTGGGGGGTCAGTATGTTCTTGGTTCGGAATCTGGGTTGAAGTGTTTTGAGAACGGGAAGGTTTTGGGATGTTTGCGGAATGTAGGGATGTTGGTGATATATCGGAAAGCTTATATCAAAGTTGATGGGGAGTACTTGGGGCCTTTTAATTTAGGGAGGGGGTACTAGATAAGGGTATCCCCCTATCACTTATGCCAGGGGTCCTCAAACTACGGCCCGTGGGCCACATGCGGCCCGCCAAGGACATTTATCCAGCCCGCCAGGTGTTTTTGCTTTAAAAGTAAATTTTACATTTTTTAAAAAACAGCTGTCTGCTGCCGGCCAGCGGCAGATTCCAGTGTCCCGCGGGGCCCCCCTGCCCAGCAGAGCCTGCCCTCCCTGCATCAGCTCCCTCTCCGCAGTCGAAACCGGCTTTCAGAGCGCGAAGGGAGAGTTTCCCTTTCGCGGCTCTGTTAAGACCGCAGGGGCTTATGGGAACTTTCCCATCAGCGCCCGCGGGCTTAACAGAGCCGCGAGGGAGAAACTCACCCTTCGCGCTCTGAAAACCAGTTTCGACTGCGGTGAGGGAGCTGATGCAGGGGAGGGCAGGCTCTGCTGGGCAGGGGGGGCCCCGCGGGACACTGGAATCTGCCGTGGCTGCAGCGGCAGGCCGGCAGCAGACAGCTTTTTTTTAATTTTAAATTTTCCCTAGGCTGGGGGAGAGAGGGGGGGTTTAAGACTGATAATGGGCTTTGGGGGGGGGGGCTAAGACTGGAAATGGGCTGATGGGATTAGGGCTGGAAGGGGGCTGATGGGGGTTTAGTACTGGTAATGGGCGATGGGGGGGCTTAAACTGAAAAATGGGTGATGGGGGTTAGGACTGGAAATGGGCTGATGAGGTTAGGACTGGGAGTGGGCTGATGGGGTTTAGGACTGGTAATGGGCTATGGGGGGGACTTAATCTGAAAATTTGGTGATTGGGGTTAGGACTGGAAATGGGCTGATGGGATTAGGACTGGGAGTGGGCTGATGGGGGTTCAGGACTGGTAATAGGCTATGGGGGGGGCTAGGACTGTAATGGGCTGAGTGGAAGGGAAGGCTTGAACTGCAAATAGATGATGGGGATGGGGGCTTGGAATGGAAATGGGCTGAGGGGTAGGGGGTCCTTGAACTGCAAATAGCTGATGGGGAGGGGGATTGGAATGGAAATGGGCTGTGAGGGGAGGGAGCTAGAACAGGAAATGGGCTGATGAAGGGGCTAGGATAGGACTGGGAATTGGGTGTTGGGGGGAGCTAAGATTGGAAATGGGCTGTGGTGGGGGCTTGAATTGAAATGGACTCATGAAGGGGCTGGAACTGGAAGTAGGCTCATGGGGGGCTTGGATTGGAAATGGGCTGAGTGGAGGGGAGCTAGGATTTGACATGGGCTGATGGTGGGGCTAGGAAAGGACTAGAAATGGGCTGATGGGAGGCTGGTATTGGAAATGAGCTGATGGAGGGACTCGGATAGGACTGGAAATGGATGGGGGAGCTAGGACTGGAAATGGGCTGATGGGGGGACTAGAAGGGAGCGGATACTGGGTGGGGCTGGAACTAGAAGGGAGCTGATGTTGGGGGAGATTAGAATGGGATGGGGCTGGCAGAGTGAAATGGAGAGGGGAAAAATATTTTGTGTGGGAGGGAAGAAAAATCTACAATTGGCCGGTTATTGGGAGAGTAAGTGGGGATTGAGGATGGAGGGGTAAAATTTGAGTGGATGAGAAAGGAATGAGGAAAGAGCAAAAGGAGAAAGATTAATCTCCAGGAACAAGCAGGAATGAGTCTTCACATATGGGGTTCGTTGGCGCCGACGGAGCCCGCACGGGAATGCTCCCCAGCATCCATTCAGAAGGCTTTTGGGAGCATCCCTCGCGCCTGCGCGGTAGCTTCCTGCCCTTCCCACTGCCTCTCCCCAGTTTTCGTTTTTCCGCGGAGCCGACAGGACGTACCTCCTGTCACCGCAGAAACTTTTTCTTCTTTTCTTGTTTCCTGTGGTCGCGGTTTTTTCCCTGCTGACTCTGGCACCGCTGGTGCCCCCTTTTTTTCTTATTTTTTGTTTTCCTTTATTTCCTTCGAGGAGCATCCTCCTCGTGTTATTCTGAGGCCTACCGGGCTTTCCAGCATGGAGCCTTCTTCCCCTAAGAAGTGCCCCCACTGTGGAGACGTTGTCTTCTGCTCCGACTCCAACGCCTGGTGTCTCTCCTGTTGGGGCCCTGACCCCTTCTCCCCCGGTTCCCCGGGCTTCAGCGTCGGGAGAAGACCCTCCCTGTTTCGAGTGTCCCTCAATGACGTCTTTCCCTCTGAGGTGCGGTCGTCGGCTTGCTCTCCTCACCAGGATCAGGTAACCCAACAACAGTCTGTTAAGACTAACCGAGCCTTGAGGGGTGAGTCTCATGCGCCGCATGACGACGGCTCCGGCCTTCCCCTCCAGTCCCTTACACCCCGGAGGGAGTCTTCGGGCTCCAGAGCCTCCACGGGGTTTCGGGTTGTTCCTGAGGTTCACTCCTCACAGAACATTCCCGAGCCATGCCCGAGGGTGGCACCCGCTTCGAGCGGTGCAGATCTCTCGGCATCGGCGCCGGCGTCGAGTGGGACTGTCGACTGGTGTCCTCGGTGCCTTCGGGGCCGATCGACTCAACACAGTCTGGCTCTACGGCATCCCGGCCCTGCGCGGGGGCGGTACCCACTTTCGGCGGTGCCGATTCCCCGGCGTCGGTGTCGAGTGTTCCACTCGTCACCGGGGATCGTCGGACCAACCTGACCCGGTATGGCGTGCCCACACCCCAGCCATGCGCGGAGGTGGTGACCGCTTCGAGCCGGACCAAGTCCTCGGCGTCGGAGTCGGTGGCCCCACTCCCCGCCGGGGATCGGCACCGGGTGCCCTCGGCACCGCCAGGGCCGATCGACTCGTCCCCGGCTTCCGCGGGGGCGGTACTGGCCTTGAACAGCTCCGCCCCTCCCGCGGCGGTCTCGGGAACAAGAGCCCCGTTCTTCGCCAGGGGTCGCCTCCGGGCTCCACCTGCGGAACCTATCGATCTATCCCGGTCGGGCGGGTTGGCACCCCCACCTTGCGCGGGGCCGGGGGCCTCCCCCGGATGCCACCGACCTCCCGGCATCTACGCGGGCGTCGAGTGCTCCACTCGTCACTGGAGTCTACCCGCGGGACCCGGGTCTTTCGGTCGAGTCGACCCAAAGAAGCGCCGCGGCTGCGGAGCCGGGGCTGGGCGTCTCGCTCCCCGCCGGGGCTCGTCGGCGGGTTACCTGGGTACCCTCGAGGCCGCGTAGTACGCCCCGTAAGGGTTTCCCGCTCAATAAAACAGGCGCGGGCAGAACCCTGGCGCCTAGGAGGGCCTCTCTCCCGGCGTCGGAGCCGACTTCGGGTGTTTCCCTCTTCGCCGAGTTTCGGCTTGGGAAGCCCTCATTGCCCTCGGCACCGATCGTCGCGACCCTGACTCCATTCGCGGGAATGGCAGCACCGGCGCGGCCGCCGACACCGGGGCCCCCTAAGGAGGCGTCGCTCGGTTCAATGCCCAGCCTCGAATCGATCTCCAGTCTGGAAAGCGTGGCTCCAGCGCATTTCGGATCCGACCCCAGTCTCTTCTGACGGCGCAGTGCTGCGCTCGCCTGCTCTCCAGCGGCCTCGGCACCACTCCAGCCGCCCTTGCTGATTGCCCCGGGGGCGGCCGAGTTCCGTGGGCCCGTCGGGGACATCGCTCCCTTCGATGCCCCGCTTGGAGTCAATCCCGGGCTCTGACGATGCAGTACCGACTGCCTCGAATTGGGACTGTCAGTACCCTCCTCTGTTTAGAGCGATTCCTCCCGTGCACCAGCACGGTGGGTCCCCTGGTGTTCAAGCGGGCCCCTCCACCTCGGCCTTCCCCGGGATAGCCCCTCTGGGAGAGCCGTCTTTTCAGGACTTCCTCCTTGACATGGCGGACTTGCTCGCCATTCCTATCCCGGGCCCTTCGCTAAGTCCGGGTACTGCGGAACAGGCAGCCGTAATGCTTCCTTTACCTCCCTCCCTGCGGGATCTCCTGCTCGGGATTTGGCGCTCGCCCTTACAGGTACCGGCGCCGTCTGCAGCCATGCATGCCCTGTATCGGGTGCCCCCCTCTCCGGGTTTCCAGACGCACCAGCTTCCCCATCATTCCATTGTGGTGGAATCGGCCCTGAGGAAGGTCGGAAGCAAGAAGAAGCACTCTTCCTGCCCCCGAATCGTGCGTCTAAAACTCTGGACAACTTTGGGCGGCGAACCTTCCAAGCGTCCATGTTGGCTTCCAGGATTCTCTCATATATTTTCTATATGAGCCTGGCGCTGCGGGAGGTCACCGAGAGGTTATCTCTTTTGTCTCCCTTTGTGTCGGCCCCTCGGGCCCCAGACTATTCCTTGCTTCTTTACCATTGCAGGAATATATCTTGGTTTCTTTCTCGGGCTGCAGTGGACTCTTTCGAGTCAGTTAGCAGGTCCTCTGCGGTAGCCATAGGGGCGCGTCGTACAGCCTGGTTGCAGGCTTCCGACTTGTGCAGCTGGGCACAACATAACCTGGGTACTTCCCCGTGCACCGGGGAGAACCTCTTCAATGGCGAGGTTTTGCGTCAGGTTGCTCAGTGCTCCGCCGACCTGTTTGGCACTGGCCGCCCACGGCCCTCCACCTCTCCCGGGGGTAGGAAATGTCCTTCCCGACCCTCCTGTCCGAAGAGGAGGAGGTTTCATCCCTCTGCCCGCCTGCCGGGTGCGCCCATGCCAGGGACGTCTCACACCGGTCGGCAGTGCCAGGGCTCGCGCCAGGCTGCCCATGCCAGGCAGCCTTAGGCTGCGGTATGCGGCAGTTTGCGCTTAACTCCTCTTACATGAAGTTACTGTCCAGTTCTACACTGGGGTTCTTTCAGTGTGGCAAGCGGTTCGGCTGCTTGATTGGAGGTATGGAGCCCCCTCCCCCGGGGGGGGGGGAACCTTCCCACGCTAGGTTAGCCTGGCTCCTCAGGGCCATGCTAATCTTCTTCGGACTTACCCTTGGGTACATCCCTCGGATTCCCCTCTGCCTGGTTCCCCCGGATTGAGGGGATCGCGCACCGAATCTCCTTCTCCCAGTGTAGGTCTTGGCCGCTACTCTCCGAGCGTGGCCGAATCATTCCTCGACAGGGCCGGACCACCCCCCCCCCCCCTGGTCTGTGTCTCCGCTCTCGCAGAGAAATCCCTGGGTCTGTCAGGTTACGGTGGACAGGGGTCCCACTGACCCATGCCGATCCCCGGCTCCGCTCCCTGCACTCTTCGGAGCGGCGGAGGGCATAGGCCCTAACCCCGAGGGTTTTTTTTATATAGGCCGGAGATGGCCCCACGGTCACGCCGTGGCTATAGGGTTTTCTATCCTCCTGCCTTCCCTGTGGCACGGAGGACACGTTTTGGGTGACTGCCAGGTGGACGCCGCAGGGGTCTACGTACTCCTGATGTGCTCCTCCCCAACTGATCTGGCGGTCACACAACCATACTGCTACTCTCGCCGATCTGCCCTGCTCCACGCACATAGGCCCATCACTTTGGATGGCCCTTCCTCCCGCCACCTTCCAGGTAGGCGCCCTCCTGTGGATCAAGGGCCGGTCCGAGTTGGCAGTATCGTTCTCACGTGTCCATACCGGTTGAGTAACCTGGGTGGGCGCTCCCGGGCCCACCTATAGCCCAATATACATCTATACCTGTTATTGGATATATATCGGTACAGGTGGGCGCTTTTTGGGAAATGTTATAGCGCCCTGTGTCTTACCGAATATCCCCCAATTGTCGGTACTGACGTTTTGTTATTTCTTACGGGGTCCGGCCGGCCCACTTGCCTGTGTTCTGCGGCTCGGGTGCTCGGACCGGTTATGCTTAAACTTGCTGTGATGTCAACAGCCCCTTGGTTTATGCCTCCTTGTCTGGAGGTTTTCGAACCCATTGTCTTCCTATCCCTTGCAGGCTCGGGTAGACAGTGTACCCCTCAGTATCCCGGGGTACACTTCTGTTCTTCTCTGGGCTGGGTTCTCCCAGATCGGTCAGTCTTCTGATTAGTCCTCCGGATTGGGGACTCTGCTCCTACTGGAGTTCTCAGCTTCTTAGAGCTCCTCGTGAAGACCTGCCGTCTTTCCGGTGCCGGTTGACACCTGCGTCTCCAGCCCGCCCGGACTGGGAACTTCGTCCTCTCTGCGGTGAAGTGCCCTTGAAGACTTCGCTACTGCATCTACAGTACCCGTCGCAGCTCTGCCTTCTACAATCCAGTAGGTAAGCTCTAGATTGTGCTAGATCATTAACGGTTTAATGATAATTGACGTGGTTTGAAGACTCCCCTGTAGTCTTCGGTTGCTGTGCCTTGGCAACTCTTCTCAACTCCTACCCTCCATCCCTCCGGGGATGCCGGGGATCCAGGTTGGGCGATGCCGCCCTGTCCAGGGGCGCGCATTCTGGGATCTCCTCTGGCACCCTCAGCTAGGGAGTCCCCATATGTGAAGACTCATTCCTGCTTGTTCCTGGAGATAGCACAGTTACTTACCTGTAACAGGTGATCTCCGGAACAGCAGGAATTAGTCTTCACAACCCACCCACCTCCCCTAGGAGTTGTAACTCTCTCTCTCTCTCTTCCTTCCTCTCCTCTCCTTCTGTCTCAGCTATTAAATGCAACTGGGGAGAAGCAGTGGGAAGGGCGGGAAGCTACCGCACAGGCGCGAGGGATGCTCCCAAAAGCCTTCTGATTGGATGCTGGGGAGCATTCCCGTGCGGGCTCCGTCGGCGCCGACGAACCCCATATGTGAAGACTAATACCTGCTGTTCCGGAGATCACCTGTTACAGGTAAGTAACTGTGCTGTATGTTAAAGCAGATGTAGAGAGAGAATGGAAAAAAACTAGGAGAGAAGAAAGGACAAATGGACAGCAGACGATGGAGAGTTAGCAGAAGACACAAAGAAACCAGAAGAAAGTGTCTGGAGAAATTGCAACTGAAAAAAAAATGCACAAATGGTACAAAGATATCTCCTTATTTTGAATTTATTAACTAGAATATGACAGCTCTGGGAAATGTGCATCATTAACGTCTGTGCTTTGTTTAGTACAAGAGGAAATTAATTTATAGTTTTATTTCTACATTGTTGTTGTACATTCCAAGTTTGGCTTTTTAGGGTTCCCAGTTTAATTATTGTCTTCCTGTTTCTAAATTGTGATTCCTTGTTTGGTGATGGTCTATGTTCTGCATGTGTAACTGCGCTGAGGTATTCTGTTTATGTAATTCCTATTTGACATTGCCACTTGTTCTCTTTCCCCAGTAGGTCATGTATTGTTATTCTCTGAAATGTATTGGTTTAATATTTGCAGTGTTGCCTTTTGATAGGTAGGGTATGGTGCTTTGTGAGTCCTGGTAGTGCTGTTATGATACGGCGGGTTTGCTATGGGTTCTAAATGGGCAGTGTTTGTAGTAGTTCCTAATGTGCCTGGCGGTTGGCACCGGATTATAGTAATACAGAAATCTTTTAGTCTTTCTTTATCCATACACTCATGAAGAGGCATGTTTACTAAAAGTTAGTGTATGGTAACATTATGCAAATATTTATGCAGATGAGGTCCCTTATGCAAATGAGGCCCCGCGCTGAGTCTCTGTACATGGCCCCGCACACTTGCATCACTTGTTACGACTAGCAGTGACAAATATGGAACCGGACATTGACCATCTCATTAGCCAAAAGCAGGCCCATAGTTCCCATTGAAATGCTGGTAAGTTTGTTGATTTAACTTTACTTGTTCTTCATTTTAAATATTGTATTTGTTCCCGTTTTGTTTTTTTACTTCAAAATAAGATATGTGCAGTGTGCATAGGAATTTGTTCATAGTTTTTTTTTAAACTATAGTCCGGCCCTCCAATGGTCTGAGGGACAGTGAACGGCCCCCTGTTTAAAAAGTTTGAGGACCCCTGACTTATGCTCTGTACTTTCGATAGAGCCATTGACTGCTCAAGGTGGGATGAGTGCAAATCTAAAGGTTATTGGGGCGAGGAAAACAGAGTACCATATTTCACTGTTTGCAGATATTTTATTTACAGTAGCAGGGCCACACATTACGCTCCCTATCTTAGTGTGGGAGCTAAGAGCATATGGATGAGACTCAAGATTCACGGTAAATATGCAGAAGTAATGATATTCTCAAGATTTATCTAGATATGCAAATGGTGCATACTATGGGGGTAGTGCATATAGATATATCTCATGCATATTCATTAAGGATATCCTGAAAACCTGACTGGCTTGTGGCTCTCCAGGGCTGGAGTTTAAATACCCCTGGATTAAAGCATAGGGAAACTAGGCATCTGCTTAGGGCGTCATGTTTAGGAGAGGCATCTCTGATGTGTTAATTCAATAGCTCTCAAAGACAATTTTTGCATTGTGAAGTCAGCTGCTGGCAGAAAGAATAGTTGGGTGGAGGGGAGACCAAGTGGGGGAGTCACTACCTACAGTGGTCTGTCCATTCTTCCCACCGACTGTTCATTGTCCTCCAATCAGCAGGTGGCGTCAGCAAGCAGCACTTATTGCCTGTTGCTTCCTCCTCTGCCACTGTTCTCTGCGGTCAGAACCTCAGAGGGCCCCATTTGTGTCTGTTTTAAAATGTATTTATATTACAGTGTGGAGCACAATGTGCTTGTTTGCCTAGTGCCTACCAAAGGGTTACTCCTGCTGTGAACAGAGATGGCTTTAGCTGATTGTAACCACAAACCACCTGCCTTGAATGTACCATGAAATATGAATGAGATGCCAAATGACTCAGACAACTTGGAAAACATTTTAATTTCCAGGAAAAATATATCAACCCTCAGGGGAACTGGAAGGCAAGAGTGTACCTGTCTGGTGGCCAGGATCAAATGAAACTGTTTGAACAGAGGCCAAGACAGGAAGATTAAACCTCCAGTAAGACTAATAATTATCCTGATGTCAAAGGTGAGCATTTCTAATACTAGTGGAATCCGAGATCATCTCCATCATAACCTGGCATAGAAGTGAGGTTCATTCCTGTCACGGTATGCACAAAACTCACCCTTTTGGAGATTAGCTTGGTAAGGGCTGGTTATCTACATTAAAAAAAGTGGGAAAGCATACAGAATATGGCTTATGGAATTCTTTCCAACCCCTTTGTGTCTGCGTGTACACACACCTATCTGTTTGTACATCACGTGTGTGTGTGTCTTCTCTGTGTGCTGTGTATTTATATCTGTGATGTTTGTCTGTGATCAGGAGTAAGGAGAGGGAAGGGCTATTTGACAGGTGCAATTCCATAATCGCTATGTTACTGTGAATCCAGGGACGGCTCAAGATAATCTGCTGCCTGAGGCGAGAGATGAGATGGTGCCATTCCCCCGCCCCCAAAGCCAAAATAGAGGGGCTACCTTGGAGCTAGTACTACTACTGAGCATTTGTATAGCGCTAGAAGTCGTGTGCAATGCTGCACAGACATGTAAGAGACAGTCCCTGCTCATCAGAGCTTACAATCTAGCCAAGACAACACAGAATGTGCAGACAGGGATAAAATAAGGGGGAGCGGTAAAGAAACAGAGATCAGGTGAGTCAAGAACCAAAAGCAGCAGCAAAGAGGTGAGGTTTCAAGCCTGGATTTGAAAAGGGTCAGAGAAGGTGCCTGGCGTACAGACACAGGTAGTTTGTTCCAGGCATAAGGTGCAACAAGATGAAAGAAGAGAAGTCTGGAGTTAGCAATAGAAGAGAAGGGCACAGATAGAAGCAGTTTGCTAGAAGAGCGGAGTTCCCGAGGGGGGATGTAAGGAGAGAGAACAAAAGAAAGTTAGTGAGGAGCTGCAGAGTGAATGCATTTATAGATCAGCAAGAGAAGTTTGAACTGGATTATGGGCATGGCAGACTGGCGGAAGATTAGCCGCCCAGCAGGAACAGATTGAAGGGGAGAGAGATGATTCAAAGGGAGACCAGCAAGGAGTAGGTTGCAGTAGTCAAGACGAGAGGTGATTAAGGAGTGGATAAGTGTCTTAGTAATGTGTTCAGAAAGGAAAGGACAGATTTTGTTGATGTTATAGAGAAAGCTAAGACCTGCCGTTTCTATCAAATGGATGTGTGCGGAGAAGAGAAGAGAGGAGTCAAAGACAACCCCAAGGTTGCGAGCTGAGGAAACAGGAAGGAGTAGAGAGTTATCCACAGAGACTGAGAAAGAAGGAAGAGAAGAGGAGAGGAGGTTTTAGGGGGAAAGATAAGATGCTCAGTCTCGGCCAAGTTCAATTTTAAGCAGCAGTGAGACATCCAAGCAGCTGTAGTTGGGGAACAGGGGGTCACCTCACTTAGGACACTGGTAAGGTGGTTACCCCATGAATAAAGAGCGTAACGTATTCCCACCCTATATAATTTTGTTAAACTTTGCAATGATGGTTATATTCAGCAGTTTAATTATCTAGCCTGGGAATCTAATATAAAACATACAGACTCTTGACACTGCATACTGGTCCGACATGGTATTTAATGTAAATATGTACTCTGCAAAAGACAAAGGGCAATGGAAGGTGATAACACACCAAGGAGCAAAAAGAAAAAGCGAGAACCAGTGTAGTTTATAACAACTAAATAAAATTATACTGTAACTAATTGTAGTTTGGTGCTTTAAGCTGTGCTGTGGTTCTTGCTTTTTCTTTTTGAACATATGTTCTGCATCAAAAGAAAATCCCTCTACCAACAATGGTTGCAAAGTAGAAATAGGGCATTTCCCCATATAATTTAACTTACCAAAAATAATTTCTGATTCTGGTGTCATCTCAGTAACTACACTATAAACCCTCACCAGTACTAGACATATTGTGAAGTAATACAAAATCTTACAAAAATTACTCAAGACCTATATAGAAAATCTACCATACCATAACAGCACGGCATCAACATCCAAAACTCACACAAGGGACCTATCTAGAAAAGAGGAGCATCATAAATGTTGTAGTGGGCCAGAAACCTATTCAGAAAACCAAGCAAGCCAGATTATTACCTGTCCCAACATAGAAACTCCATGCTAACAGAATGCTTGCTTCAGTCACACACTCAGAACAGAGATTTACACCAAACTAAAAATAGACATCTCTAGACAAAAATTAAACTGAAACATTAAGAAGCCAGACTGCATCAGTGGTTTAGGCACGACTGATGTTTTTGGTGGGATCTGGGGTTAATATGGGTGGGCACAAAGCAGTATGAATGTTGACACTGCCTCTGGTTACTCACTCATTTGACTATTTTGCTGCTGTTGATTCAGTGGCTCTAATGCCAGAATGAAGGAGCCACGGCCCACCCTGTCCCACCCTTAGCTATATCCCTGCATGCAGTACAACACCAAGAAAATAGAAAGAGATTCATGTGCCCATATACTGTGCAATATAAAGCTAGAACATGAAAATTCAAAAGACTGAGATATTCCATTCACTAAACTGAAAATAAAATTAATTTTTCTACCTTTGACTGGCGTTTTTGTTTTTTTTGTAATACAAGGTTTTATTAAAACATCAACATACAAAGCATTCCAAAGAAATCAGTACAATAGGCCCATTTGGCAAAAATACAGATGAGAATACCCTGCACCCCATGTATAGCCCAATTTTTATAAACATTTTTAAGTACCAGAACTTCCCAAATAAACCCCAACAGATAATCCAGTATACCAAGAAATCAAACATTCCCCCCACCAAATAGCCCCCTCCTCCCAATAGAGGTTGCTTATACCCATCACTCATTCATCATCAATCACGCATACTTAAGCCATACACCTGCACATGTGGTTCCCATGTTTGATCAAAGCGCAACCAATCTTTCGGCTGTGCATATGTCACCCACTCCATATTATAAAGATCCCACATCTAGAAAAACCACTGGGCCAGTGAGAGTGCCCCCGCCTGCCTCCACAACGAGGCCAAATTTAATTTAGCTACATTCAAGCTGTGACTCACCAAAGCTTAAGTGTGGGGTCTTGGCCCCCCGCAAAGGTCCTGTGAAGCTGAAAAATACCCTGATCCCAGGGGTATGGTCAGCCCCAACATATTACGATATTGGATGTCCCTCCAATAACCCTGGACACAGGGGCAGCTCCACAAAATTTGAGCCAAGATCCCTTGGGCCCTACAACACCGCCAGCACAGCCCACTCAGTGCAGGATAAGCCTTGGCCAACCGTGCTGGGGTCATATATCAGCATACAAAAGTTTATAATCTCCCTGGCGTTAACAGCAATGGAGCTCTGCCACAAGCATCCTTCTATTTGTTTCCATTGTTGCTCAGTGTAATGCAATTGCAGTGCCTGGGTCCAATAAGTTCTGTTTCCCCGCCTGAAAGGCCAAAGTCTGCTGACAGGCAGAAACCAACATCCTCGTGGTAGAACGATCCTCACACAGAGATTCCCAACTCAGTAAGCGTCTGGGCCACTTGATTTTTAACCTCTTTTCGACTCGCCCAGTGTATCACTTGGGCGTATGAATAGGCATGATGGGGCAGAGATCAAATTCACTCAGCAACTTCCAAAAAGACAATAACTGGCCATCATCAAAAAGTTGCCCAGTGTGACTTAACCCCACCTCCCTCCAAACCCGAAAGACACCTGAATGAAGCCCAGGCATAAATGCCTTATTATCAACAATGGAAAATAAGGGCACAAGCAAATCTCCTCGCCACCAAAAAAACCCGACCCCAGCACCGCAGTTTATGCTCCACATATGGATTACCCCCTCCCTTACGCACTTAAGTCCAGCCCGCAACCATAACTGCCCACTCGGGTCCCCAACTTCCGTCCGCACCCTTTCAATTTCCACCCAACATGGATCATTAGCAGAGTTCATCCACTCCACCCTGGGACCTACCTGGGCCACTGCATAGTACTATTTCAAATGGGGAACTTCCATACCACGTCTTCTGCGATGTGCAAAAAGAACATGGTTTGCTATTCTAGGGCAGTGAAACTGCCAAACTTCATAAAAAGACGTTGCCATGTCTCCAGCACCCCTCTAGGTAATGCAGTTGGAAAGACCTGGAACAGGTATAGAAATCACGGAAGGACTGCCATTTTGCAATCCTACCAAACCACAAGAGAAACAGACTGGACCACATTTCCAGAACCCAGCAGACCCTTCCCAATCGATGGTCATAATTTAGCCCTGTACAGGGCCCCAGGATCAGCAGTCAAGTTCACACCCAGATAGTGCAAGTTTTTCTCCACCAGCAAAAAGTGAAATTCTCTCGCAATCGCACACATAGCTCCTGAGGCAGATTGATGTTTAGGATTTTCGATTTAGTATAATTAATCTGAAAGCCCAATACCCTCAAATAGTCCTCAAAGAGGTCCATTGCATTGGGCAGTGAAACCAGAGGCTGTGTTAGATTTAATAATTATCCGCAAAGCGATTTTATAGTCTACACCCCTCGCTCGAATGCCATGAACATCTCTCGAAGCCTGAAAGCACTGGGCTAGGGGTTCCATTGCTAACGCAAAAAGAGTGGGGGAGAGGAGGACACCCCTGACACATTCCACGCCCAAAGGTTAAGAAATCAGAACATCCCCCATTAACTTGGACACAGGCCCGAGGGGCTCTATATAACCCCCACAGCCATGTCAGAAAATAAGGCCCAAACCCCTTCCACGCCAACACCCCCCATAAAAAAAATCCCAATGGACCCAATGAAAGGCCTTATCTGCCTCGATCCCAAGTAGGGAGTGCCTGTTGCCTGTCTTGCTGAGCCACATGTACCAACTGTAGTGCACGACACACTCCATTCGCAGCTTGCCGACTGGCCACAAAGTCCATCTGGCCTCCATGAACCAATCTCAGGAGGATCGCCCCCAATTGGTTTGCCAGAACCTTGGCAAAAAATTTTACATCTACATTTAAAATGGAAATCGGGCAATAAGAGGAGGCCTCCACCGGATTCTTCCCTGGTTTGGAGATTAAAGCAACAACTGCATCCATCTGTGTCTGTGGCAACTCTCCCCCAAGCAGAACCTCATTATAAATCTGGGAGCAAAACACTTATAATAATCTGATGGAAAGCCATCAATCTCCAGTACCTTTCCAGCAGGGAGAGCCGGTATAGCCAGTTGTTCCTGTGCAATGATGGGTGCCTCCAACCTCTCCCACTCCTCCTCGGTTAGTCCCCAACTCAACTTCTCAAAGATAATCCTCTATACTCGAAGGTTCAGCCACTCCTGCCTGATACAACCGCTCCAAGTAATCATCAGATATCCCCCATATTTCAGTAGATTTAACACAAAGACAGCCTGTTATCTTGAAGTTCACGAATCATGCGATTAGCCTGTTGCTTATGCAACCATAGCGCCAGCAACCTCCCCACCTTGTTCCCCCTTTCATAATAGGTCTGCTGCAGGCACCGTCACTGGCACTCCAAGTCCCGCTGCAATATCTAATCAAGCTTTGCCCTCAAAGCCATCCAGCGTTTCCACACCTGGCGTGACCCAATCCGTGCATGTTGAGTCTGCAACCATTCGGCTGCTACTTTCAATTCCTGGAGTTCCTGTTCACACTGATACCGATATTGACCCGCATCCGCCATCAATTGCCCACGTGCCAGAGCCTTATAGGCATACCACACCATAGGTGTCGGAACCTTAGTGTCACTATGACTCTCAAAATATTCCTGTATAAAGGCTTCATGTTGCCGAATTTCTTTGGACACAGCAAAAAGCTTCAGTATAAAGCCCACTCTCGTGTGCTAGGTCCGGGATCCCACGCTTCCAAATCCATCCAACACAGCATGTGATCTGACCAGGTGATGGGCGCCATTTCTGCACTCTGCACTCGATCTGACAAGTGTTGGTCAATCAAAAGATAGTCAATCCGCATGTGGACATGGTGTACTGGGGAATAGTATGAATACATTCGGTGTCCACGATGGTGATCCCGTCAGACATCCCACAAGCCTAGATCCTGCAAAACTTGTCCCAAGGCCATGCTAGCCCCTCCCATCTGCAGGGCCTCAATCCCATGGAATCTATGTGAGGCTGTATGCATGTGTTAAAATCACTGCCTTAAATCAATTTGCCTACTGTAAATGCAGCAGGTTGGTCTGAAGCTCATAAAAAAAAACAGCTTGGCCCTTGTTAGGTGCATACATGTTAGCAAGGGTATATAATTCCCCATCAGTGCGGATGTTCAAAAATAGCCACTGCCCATCCCAGTCCCATTGAATCCCCTCTACAACATATTGCATCGTGGCGCATATTAGAATTGCCACCCCACATTTTTTTCACCCCATGTGGTCCACTGCCACCCAGGCCATGCAGCTCATCTGGTGGTGGGTCTCCTGTAGGAGGATCACTTCACCTCCCTAACCCTTCAGTTCTTTAAATAATAAAGAGCGCTTATTGAGGGAATTCAACCCTTTAACATTATAGAAACAGAGAAACATGATGACAGAAAAAGACCACAAGGCCCATCTAGTCTGTCCTTCCATAACAACTACAACAGTCCACTTTTTACCTTTAGAGATCCTCTGTGTTGGTCCCATGCTTTTTTGAATTCAGTTACTGTCCTCATCTCTACCACCTCCACTGGGAGACTATTCCACGGATCCACTACTCTTTCCGTAAAGAAATATCTCCGCATATCACTCCTGAATCTATCTCCCTTCACCCTCATCCCATGTCCCCTCGTAGCAGAACTTGCTTTCAATTGAAAGAGGCTCTCTCCCGGAACATTTATGCCACGGAGGTATTTAAACATCTCAATCATATCACCTCTATCCCGCCTTTCCTCTAAGGTGTACATATTAAGATCCTTAAGTCTGTCCTCATATGCTTTATAATGAAGCCCATTAATCATTTTAGTAGCAACCCTCTGCACCGACTCCATCCTGTTCACATCCTTTTGAAGGTGCGGTCTCCAGAATTGCACACCATACTCCAAATGAGGTCGCACCAAAGACATATACAGAGGCATTATCACCTCCTTTTTTCTGCTAGCCATTCCTCTCCGTATGCACCCAAGCATCCTTCTAGCTTTTGTCGTCGCCTTTTTCTACCTGTTTAGCTACTTTAAGATCATCAGACACAACCACGCCTAGGTCCCGCTCTTCTTTAGTGGACAAAAGTACTTCACCTCCTATACTGTATTGCTCCCTTGGATTGCTGCAGCCCAAATGCATGACCTTACATTTTTTAACATTAAATCCCAGCTGCCAAATTCTAGACCATTCTTCAAGCTTAGCTAGATCCCTCCTCATGTTATCTACACCTTCCTGGGTGTCTACTCTATTGCAGATTTTGGTATCGTCCGCAAAGAGGCAAACCTTACCCGACAGCCCTTCCGCTATATCACTAACAAAGATGTTAAAAAGAATCGGACCAAGGACAGATCCCTGGGGCACACCACTGGTAACATCCTTCTCCTCAGAGTGAGCTCCATTTACTTATACTCTTTGTCGCCTCCCACCCAACCAATTTCTAACCCAAGCAGTAACTTTAGGGTCCATCCCTAGGGTGCTCAGTTTGTTTATAAGTCGCCTGTGAGGAACAGTGTCAAAGGCTTTACTGAAATCTAAATACACCACATCTAGAGCTTTCCCTCGGTCCAACTCCCTGGTCACCCAGTCAAAGAAATCAATCAGATTTGTCTGACAAGACCTGCCTCTGGTGAATCCATGCTGCCTCGGATCCTGTAATCCGCTGGACTCCAGAAACCTCACTATTTTCTCTTTCAGCAGCGTTTCCAATAATTTACTCACCACCGAAGTTAAACTAACCGGCCTGTAGTTTTCAACCACATCCTTACTTCCGCTTTTGTGTAAAGGCACCACATGAGCCTCTCTCCAGTCCTTTGGCACCACTCCCGACTCCAACAAGGCATTGAAAAGGTCAGTCAGTGGAGTTGCTAGAACGTCCCCAAGTTCCCTCAGTATTCTAGGGTGTATCCCATCCAGTCCCATTGCCCTGTCTACTTTAAGTTGAGCTAGTTTCTCACGAACACTGAGCTAGTTTCTCACGAACACTATATGAGATAACTCGCAGCATCAAATCTTGGGTTGCTCCCCCCTTTTTCCCAAAGGCTGACGCCCACCATTCAGCGCAACAACTCTGCATACTTTCAAGATGCATGGCCACCACCCTAGTTTCCACACATCCAGCCAGACATTCACTCTCCTCTGTTGAGCCCCCCCCCCCCATATCCCCTCCCTCCCTTCCTTCCTCAGCCTCCCCCCTAAGCTCCCCTTCAGCTCCAGTCGGACTTCACTACCACCTGCCATCTGGTCAGGCACAGGGAAACAATTGGCATAACCCGCCAGCCACTCAGGACAGCACTCCACCCCCCCTACATAGCATGACAGTCCCCCCCCAGTGTATCCTACTTTGTCACAACTAATTAACCCCACATTCCACATTCACTGCCCCTCTTCCTGCCTCTGCTAAAACAACAATTAAACATGTAATCAGTGAGATAAATGTTGCTTAAAGCTTGTCCATTTAAGTTTGTGTGTAGTACCCCAGTTACAACATCAGATATGTTTCCCCAACTGGTCTAAGTTCCCTGCTAATCCGCTTGCTCCTCACGTGTGACTTGCTCCAATCTTAGTCTATTTCTGCGATGCCGGCCTCATGGTCGGTGTTGTAGGCAAGGCATCGTTGGCCACCAGTCCTGCATTGCGCAGTGCACGCCAAGACTCTGTAGCATCCTTGGTGCTGACCTGCTTTCAGTTAATGGTAAAAATTATCTGAAACGGGAATGACCAGGCATAGCGAACTTGTGCCTTAAATAGCACTTCGATCACCGGCTTGTGTCTCTATGCCTAGCCAGAGTTAAGGCCGAGATGTCCTGGTAAAAGGTGAGGGCCGCTCCCTGGTATGGCAGTTGCCAGCACTTCCACGCCTGCTGCAAGGTCCTATCTTCAGTTACCTGGCCTTCAGGCACCCCCCCGGATGCACACATTATTGTGGCAATTCCTGTTTTCAATGTCATCTAGCTTATAAGTGAGTTCCCGTGCTTATGCCTTATGCCTGTCCACCACACATTGCAATTCCGTAAGGGTTTCCGCGTGCTCTTCTACTTTTGCTTCCATGTCCTCCACTCGGCTTCCCAACTCATGTGTGTCTGCATGCATGTCCTCCATCTTTGAGGTAATTTCTTCCCACATCACCTGAAGCTGCCATTTCATCAAAATACCAGTGAAGCTCATGTTTAAATGAGGATTTTTCTTGTTCCGTCAGTAGGTCTTGTTCTGCGCCACAGCCTTCCTCGCCCTCTGACCCTACTGAAGCAGCACTGCTCGGGGAAGTTGCATGTGCATGCGCCTGGCCCTACAGCCGTTGTGACGCCCGTAGCCTTCTGCGGCTCTCCAACACTTTCGCTTTCAAGCGTGATGGAGTCATGAAGATCCCACGCTTTTGATTTTGGTTGTGTGTGGGGTTTTTCTTTTTTTTTTTTTAAACAACTCTCAGCCTGCCGCAGCTGCTGCTTCTCACTGGGTCTGAGTCCGCAGCAGGGGGCGAAGAGGGGGTTGGAATGCTGCCACCACTGTTGTTGCAGATCCAGCAGAAGAGGCAGCAGCCGATCTTTTTAAGATTGTTTGTTGTTTTTTTTTTATTAAAAGAAAAGGCAGAGTGAGGCTCCATCACTGGAGTGTTTTCGGGACATTTTTGCCACTCCCAAAACTTTGCCGTTTGAGGCAGCTGCCTCACTCTGCCTAATGGTAGAGCCGCCGTTATGTGTGTCGGTGTTTGTATGCTACAGCTGTTAGAATAACTTTTCCTATAGAAATGCATTGAGGCACCTTTTTTGCGGTGTGGGGTGGCAAGATAATTGCAGGAGGTTATTTTTTTGGGGTGGACAATTTGCTGGGCAGTGGGGTAATTGTGGCATGGTAGTTTTTGGAGGAGGAGACAGTTTGAAGGTGATGGGACAGTTGTGGGAGGGGCAGTTTTTGGTGGTGGGGGGAACTTTGGGGGTTTAGGAATAGAGACTAGGGAGAAGGTGTTTGAAAGGAGCAATTCCCTAACTGCTGTGTTTCACTATTTACGTTTTTGGGTGCTTATTTCTTTGGAACCCCCTAGTCAAATTTTGCCCATTTTTGAATGTGATGTATCTTTCTAACAGTTTTTTGCATATGTGCATTCCATTCCATTAAATTTTTGGAGAGTTTGTCCTCAGATGAACTAACAGACAGACATTCTCGACCCCTATTTATATAATTCTTTCCAACTTCCTTTGGGTTAGAAAGAATAAAAAAGTGCACAGGCACAAAAATCTCAGGTAAAATTACTTTGTGGTGTGTGTGCATCTGGTTCTCTGTGTGTTTGCTTTTTTTTTTCTTTAAGGTAAAAATGAAAATAGATAATTTGGAGAAAGCTTACATTGGAGAGCAGATAACAGTAATCTCCAGGAACAAGCAGGAATGTAGTCTTCACACATGGGTATCGTCGGTACTGACGGAACCTGCGCGGGAACGCTCCCCAGCGTCCAATAGGAAAGCTTTTGGGAGCATCCCACTGCGCCTGCGTCGCTGCCTTCCCACCTTTCCAACTCTCCCTCTTCAGTTTTTCATTTTCCGCTGAGCTGACAGGCAGCAAACCCTGTCACCGCAGAAAAGTCCGTCTTTAAATTTGTTTTCTTGTGGTCACCTTTACCTGCCGCACGATGCTTACCGGTACCGCCAGTTCCTTTCTTTTCTTTTTCAAAAACAAAAAATAAATTTTATACTTTAAACAGTTTCTCTTCAGAAACTTTTCCCTTTTGGTGCTAGGCCTCATTTTGGGCACTAGGCCCCATATTCCTAAAACATGGAAAAACCAACTAGTGGTTTTAAAAAATGTACTAAGTGTGGCGGTACCATTTCCGTCACTGACACCCATGATTGGTGTCTGAAATGTTTAGGGCCTGAACATTCTCCAACTGAATGTCTCTCCTGTATGGGGATGACTAAAAGAGGAAGACAGAACTGAGCTGCAAAGCTCGGTACCCTCTTTTCTTCGGATGCCAGATCCATTGCATCGACATCGTCAAGGGCCTCTTCCTCCCATGGATCTCAGGTAACTAAACATAAAAGCCGGTCCTCAAAGGGTAGCTCTCCTGCTAAGCATCGAGAGGCCATTGGCATTGCTCTTGAGGGAACCACACCGGTAAAACAGCCCCAGCGGGAGGCTTCGGCTTCCAAAGCATCGATGGGCTTCAGGATGATGTTCTCGAGGCCTCAACCTCGCAAGAACAACCTGTGCCATGCTCAGGGGTTCCGGCCGTTTTTACCGGTACCAACACCCAGGCATTGGCAGCGTCGATAGACCAGAGATTCCCTGCTATCGAGCGCAGCATCGCAGCTCTTCTTTCAGCTGCGGTACCGGTGATCCAATGGGCACCGGTACCGACATCGACACCGATGCCAGTACCGACACTGGTACAGACACCGGTACCGACACCGACGATAACTGTACCGACGGTACTGGCCCCGGTGGGAACTCTTCCCATGCCATCTCTGGCTGGAATCGACAGATCGGTATCGGGTCAGCTCAATACCGACTTCGATCGGTACCGGGACCGTGCTTTCCATGAGCATTGGGGTCAGGAATACTTAGATTCCTCCGATTCCGAAGACTCTGACAATTCTGCTGGTACTAGAGGGTTTCTCCCAGAAGATCCCTCTTCTCCCCAACGCAGAATGTCACCTCCAGAGGACATTTCTTTTCAGGATTTTATCTGTGATATGGCCAAAGGTCTTTCAATCACAGTAGCTCCTGAAGAGGAACCCAGAGCAAAGGAATTGGAAATTCTCCAATATCCCAAAGCTCCTAAGGAGGCAGCCACCCTGCCTATCCATGAAATTCTGCATAACTTGATGCTCAGAATGTGGGAGACACCTCTGACTACTTCTCCTCACTCTAGAAGACTTGATACTATGTATCGAGTTCCGCCATGTCCTGGATTTCAGAAAACTCAGCTGCCACACCATTCAATGGTAGTGGAGTCAGCCATGCGTAGAATGAAAAGTGCAAAGAGGCATGCATCCAATCCTCCAGGTCATGAATGCAGGAGACTGGATGCTTTTGGGTGCCAAATTTTTCAAGCTTCCATGCTTTCAGCTAGGATCAGTTCATATATTCTATATATGGGAATGTTCCCCTTGGAAGTCACAGGAGATTTGGAACTTATGAGCCCATTTCTCCCAGATGACAAGAGAAGATTTTCTTGCTCTAGTTAAGCATGCTCAAGATGTCTCCAAGTTTAATTGTGCAGCCTTTGACTGATTTGAATGCATCAGTAGAGCCTCTGCTATTGCCATTGGTGCACGACGGATTACCTGGCTACAGGCATCAGACTTGGAGACTTGGGTACAGGACAAGTTAGGCAACATTCCTTGCACGGGGGAGAATCTCTTCGGCAAGAACTGGCAGGAAAAGGCTAACGAGTTAGAGGCTGACAGTACTACTCTAGATAGATTGTCAAAATCTACAGCCACTCCAGCCAAAAAGAAGCCTTATAAAAAACCCTCTTTCAGCAAAAAGAGGAAATTTTATCCTTCCTATACCCAGCACAGTCAAACTCAGGGTCAGGTTGCCCAAAAGGGACAAACTAGACAGCAAAAGAAGCCAAAAGGCCCAAGAGCCCAACCAGCTCTCCAGGTTCAGCCCCCTCAAGGGCTTTGACTCCTTCCTAGAAAGCTTTGCTTTCCTGCCTCTGAGGGGTCCCCAACCCCCCAATATCCCAGGCAGGTTATGCCACTTTACTAACAGATGGCATCAAATAACAGCAGAAGATTGGACTTTGTCCATTGTAGGAGAAGGGTACAAGCTTCATTTTCACACCATTCCCCCTCCTACAATTCTAAATCAATTCAATTCTCAAGCCTCCGCAGACAATCTCCTAGATCGCGAGGTCTCGACACTTCTTGCCCAAGGGGCAATAGAAGAGGTACCCATTCTTCAACGGGGTGCAGGGTTCTACTCCCCCTATTTTCTTATTCCAAAGAAAACAGGCGGACACAGACCCATTCTGGACCTCAGAGAATTGAACAAATATCTGTTTCGAGTGAAGTTCAAGATGATTTCTCTAGGAACTCTTCTGCCATACCTTCAAAGCCAGGATTGGCTTTGCTCTCTAAACTTAAAGGATGCATACACTCTCATTCTCATCCATCCAGATCACAGGAAATTCTTACGTTTCCTTTTCAGGGGAAAACATTTCCAGTACAGGGTTCTTCCCTTTGGTCTGGCTTCAGCACCAAGGGTATTCACGAAATGCATGGCAGTAGTAGCTGCATTTCTACGAACCCTGGGGATATTTGTCTTCCCTTACCTAGACGACTGGCTCATTCGAGCCCCTACAGTTGCAGAGGCCACCACTGCACTGTCCCGTACCATGCGAATTCTCCAATACTTGGGATTGGTAATAAACTTCCCAAAATCCCAACTTGTTCCTTCCCAATGCCTGGAATTCATAGGAGCCTATCTAGATACCAGACAAGCAAAGGCTTTCCTTCCACAGGCCCGGTGTCTTCGCATAATGCAACTATCTTCTCAAGCAGCAGGCAAATCCTCCCTCACTGCTCGAGAACTACTACAGTTACTGGGGCATATGGCATCCACAGTTCATGTAGTCCCATATGCTCGCATCCACATGCGAGCATCTCAGTGGACCCTATCCACACAGTGGACACAGGCCACAGGTCATTTGTCGGACAAAATAATAAACTCTCAACGACTAATTTTGTCCCTCCAATGGTGGCAATCACTAGAAAACCTGACAGTGGGGTCTCCTTTTTATCAATTCCTCGCATTCCTCGCCCCCTCGACTGTCAAGGCTAATCACCCCTAACACGGTCCAAAGTTTTCCCCCGGTTACCACCCTTCTCCCCCCAGATTTCTCCTCCTTATCTCCCGACACCCAAGCATCCACATGGTTCTCCTCCCTCTCTTCCGCCTTTGATTCTATCGCCCCCCTTCGCCCCCGCCTAGCAAAGCGTCGTATTTCACAACCCTGGTTTCATTCCGGTCTCCGCCTCCTTCGCTCTCAACTCCGCAGAGCTGAACGTTACTGGCGTAAGAACCCCTCCCCAACTACCCTGTCTTCTTTTAAAGCTCATCATGCCTTCTACCGTTCCCAGACTCTCCTTGCAAAACGCACATTTATTTCTAATGCCATCACTAATGCCCCAAATCAGACCCGCCACCTCTACTCTACACTCCGGTCTCTCACTTCCCTTCGTCCCGATTCCTCTTCTGCACCTACCCATCCTACCCCAGCCCCTCCTCTGCTAGCCTCTACTTTCAGCGCTGAAGTCACTTCTCTAAGAGTGTCCTTGCCGGCCTGTCCTCCACCCATTTCCTCCCCACCCCCTACGGCTTCCCCCCCCCCCCCTTTGTCCCACCTCTCCCACACATGGTCATCATTTGCACTAACCACATCAGCTGAAATTCATAAACTCATCTCTACCTCTAACAAGACTTTCTGCCCCCTCGATCCCATCCCATCTTCATGGTTACTCACACCCTCTCTCTCCTTCCTTCCCTCTATTCTTTCCATATTAAACAATAGTCTCTCCTCAGGAATTTTCCCCCACCCCTGGAAACATTCTTTAATTCGCCCAATCCTCAAGAAATCCTCCCTTGACCCACTTGACCCAGCCCACTACCGCCCCATCTCCCACCTTCCATTCCTTTCTAAGCTCCTTGAAAAGATCGTCTTTGCACAGCTTTCACATCATCTCGATTCCACCAACTACCTTCACCCCCGTCAATCAGGCTTCCGGCCAGGTCACAGTGTTGAAACCATTCTCCTTGCTTTCACTAATTCCTTGCATGTGGCACATGATCGTGGTGACATTTCGGTAGCGGTAGCACTTGACCTTTCAGCGGCTTTCGACCTGGTCGACCACGCCCTTCTTCTAGCTCGTCTCCATGAAGCTGGTCTTCATGGCACTGTCTACAGGTGGTTTCATTCTTTTCTCTACGCCCGATCAGCCTCAGTCCTTTCTGCCTCTTCCTCTACACCACCTTCTGCCCCCTTCCCTTTACCCTGTGGGGTTCCCCAGGGTTCTGTCTTGGCTCCTCTTCTCTTTAATCTTTTCTTGGTGCCCCTCACACTAGTCATCCAGCAATTTGGGATCTCTGCATTTTACTATGCGGATGATATTGTTCTTCTTCACCACACGTCCCCCTCCCATCCCGATCTCACTCCTTTAAATAGCTGCCTCACAGCCATCACTCACTGGTTGACCCAGAACTGCCTCCACCTTAACCTTGCCAAGACCACTGCCATCTGGTTCCCTCACGGTCATCCTTCTCCCTCTCTAGCTCCGTCCCTTTCCAACACTCCCATATCCTTGGTCACCACCTTTCGCTATCTCGGTGTCCTCTTCGACTCAGACCTTACCTTTCACGCTCATATCTCCCACATCACCAAAACCTCTTTCTATTTTTTACGTCAAATTCGCGCCATTCGTCCTTTCCTCTCCCCTTCCGCTCTCTCCACTCTACTTCTCTCCCTAGTTATGTCCCGGGTCGACTTTTCTAATTCTATTCTAACTGGCCTGGCTTCCTCCCAACTTCACCGCCTTCAGAGAATCCAAAACACCGCAGCTTGCCTCATCACTCATTCATCCCCGTATCACCACATAACCCCTCTTCTCCATCTACACTGGTTACCTGTCTCATTTCGCTCCCAATATAAACTACTCACCCTGGTTCATAAAGCCCTACACACCAGTACTCCACAATATCTAGCTGATCTTATTCATTTTCACACCCCCAGATACACACCCCGCTCGTTCCATTTAAACCGTCTCACCCTTCCTCCCCCTTCCGCTGCCCATCTTCAATCCACCCGCTCCTCAGCTTTTTTCTTCATAGGCCCCGCACTTTGGAACTCCCTTCCCACTTCCCTCCGCCTAGAACCCTGCCACGCAGCATTCAAACAACAGCTAAAAACCCACCTCTTTTCCCTAGCCTTTAACCTCCCCACCTCCCCTCCCCCCTTGTAGCTCTACTCTCCTTCCTCTGCTGTTCCTTAACCCACTTTGCTTTTATAAATTGTAAATTTCTTTTCCTTTTTCCGGCCCTGTGCCTTGCTTTTATTGCTTTTACTTATTGTAAACCGCTTTGATTTTACTGAAGGGCGGTTAATCAAGTTTTAATAAACATAAACATCAACCCCTTTTTCAGGCCACCCTAACAACAGATGCATCACAGGGTGGGTTGGGGAGCACACCTGAGTCATCTCTCTACCCAGGGAACCTGGACTCCATAGAAGGCTGGGTTACACATAAACCTCCTGGAATTAAGAGCAATTTATTTAGCTCTTCGAATATTCCACGCTCAGCTCAGCTACAAGACAGTCCTAGTCCAGACGGACAATCAGGTAGCCATGTTCTATGTGAACAAGCAGGGCGGAACAGGCTCTCTGTCGTTATGCAACGAAGCTTTACAACTATGGGCCCTCGCCAGAGAGCATCAAATTCACCTTCTAGTGGTATATCTTCCAGACATTCAAAACCTTTGGACAGACAGACTCAGTCGAGTACTGCTGCCTCACGAGTGGTCCCTTCACCTAGACCAGGTGGCAAAGATATTTTATCTCTGGGGCACTCCAGACATAGACCTCTTTGCAAGTTCACTGAATGCCAAACTTCCCCGGTTCTGTTCCAGAATTCCGGCTCACTATTGTCAGGCAAGGGATGCCTTCTTCCTTCACTGGGGTCAGGACTTCCTTTATGCCTTCCCACCCATTCCCCTCATCCCCAAAACACTCTTCAAGCTTCAGAGAGACAGGGGTTGCATGATTCTCATAGCACCACGATGGCCATGCCAAACGTGGTATCCCCTCCTTCTACACCTCTCTCAAGCGGCACCTCTGGAGTTAGGGCATGCTCCAGATCTCCTTCCCAAGAGAACAGGACACTATGGCACCCGAATCCCTAGTCCTTGCACCTCACGGCCTGGTTGCTGAAGGCTTAGACCTCCAGGATCTCAACCTGTCCCAACAGGTAAAGGATATCCTTCAGGCTTCTAGGAAACTTTCCACAAGAAGATCTTATGCCTTCAAGTGGAAATGTTTTACTATATGGTGCTCCAAGAAGGGATTAAAGCCCCTTGTCATACCCTTAGAATCGATACTAGACTTATCAAATTCTGGTCTAAAGACCAATTCTGTAAGAGTCCATCTTAGTGCAATTGCAGCTTCTTATAAGCCTCTGAATGGACAACCACTTTCCTCTCATCCACTCATATCAAGATTTATGAGAGGCTGTCTATTAACCAAACCTCCCATCAAGCCACCACCGATGGCATGGGATCTAAATCTAGTTCTCGGGCAGCTCATAAAGCCGCCTTTTGAGCCTTTGGCCACTACAGCCCTTAGGTTTTTGACCTGGAAGGTCATCTTCCTAATTGCAATCACCTCTGCACGTTGCATTAGTGAATTGCAAGCTTTAGTGGCTGATCCTCCCTCTACTAGATTTCATCATGATAAGGTTGTTCTTAGAACTCATCCACACTTTATGCCAAAGGTGGTTTCGCCTTTTCATTTAAATCAATCAATTTATCTTCCTATATTTTTTCTGAGGCCTCACGCCTCTAATGCAGAAAGAAACCTTCATACTTTGGATTGTAAAAGGACCTTAACTTTTTACATACAAAGAACACAGCAACATAGAAAGTCCTCGCAACGTTTTATAGCTTTTGACCCTAGTCATTTGGGACTTCCAGTCTCCAAAAGAACTTTATCTACATGGATTGCCCAATGCATATCATTTGCTTATGAGAGTAAGGGTCTTCTTCTTCATGACCATGTCACAGCTCATAATGTGAGAGCCATGGCTACTTCCACGGCTAATCTCCACTCTGTGTCTATCGATGACATTTGTCAAGCAGCCACATGGGCGTCGGTACACACCTGCACAGCCCACTACTGCCTGGATAAAGCCTCCCGTCGGGATGCATTCTTTGGCCAAGCTGTTCTTCAAAATCTCTTTCAGACCTAATTCAACTCCTACCCACCAACCCTGGTGGAATGCCAGAGATCCGTGGGAGGAAGGATGCCTATCTTTCTGGGGTGGCACCTTCCTGGGGCTATCTCCCTGGCATCTTCAGCTAGGGAGTCCCCATATGTGAAGACTACATTCCTGCTTGTTCCTGGAGATAGCGTAGTTACTCACCTGTAACAGGTGATCTCCGGGAACAGCAGGAATTTAGTCTTCACAACCCACCCACCTCCCCTAGGAGTTCTCTCTATCTTTGTCTCTTTCCTCTCTCCCTCTATCCTTTCACTCAGCTACAAACTTAACTGAAGAGGGACAGTTGGAAAGGCAGGAAGGCAGCGCGCATGTGCTGAGGGATGCTCCCAAAAGCGTTCCTATTGGACGCTGGGGAGCGTTCCCGCACAGGCTCCGTCGGTACCAATGATACCCATATGTGAAGACTAAATTCCTGCTGTTCCCGGAGATCACCTGTTACAGGTGAGTAACTACGCTTTCTCCGGCATCGAGTGGTTGGAACCGAAACGCCACGGTACCGATATTCATCGGTACCAGCATCGATCGATGCAAAGCTCCGATGAGTCTTCCGATTCCGATGACTCTACCGATACAAGAGCAGTTCTGTTGAAGGATCCATCTCCTTCTCCTGAGTGCAGAATGTCTCCTCCAGAAGACATGTCTTTTCAGGATTTCATATGTGATGTAGCTAAGGGGCTTTCAATCACGGTTACTCCTGAGAAGAAACCTAGGGCAGAAGAACTAAGAATTCTGCAATACCCTATGGCTCTCAAAGAGGCAGCAATGCTGCCCATTCATCAGATCCTTCAAGATCTTTTGTTCAGAATGTGGGAAACTCCCTAAACGGTATCACCGCATTCTCGACGCCTCGATACCATGTACCGAGTCCCACCTTCTCCAGGGTTTCAGAAGACTCAGTTACCACACCATTCCATGGTAATGGAATCAGGCATGCGGAGAATAAAGAGTGCTAAAATGCATTCTTCCAACCCGCCAGGCCATGAATCGAGGACACTCAATGCTTTTGGGCATCGATGCTTTCAATCCTCCATGCTAGCAGCTAGGATTAGCTCATATTCCCTTTACATGGGAATGTTTCTTGAGGAGGTTACAGCGGATCTGTAACGCATAAGCTGCCTTCTTCCTGAAGATAAATGGGGTCAGTACCTCACTCTGCTCAAGCACACTCAAAATGTCTCCAAATTTGTGAACCGTGCAGCTTTTGACTGCTTTGAAGCTATTAGCAGAACCTCTGCTATTGCTATCGGAGCACAGCGCATTGCCTGGCTTCAAGCATCAGATTTAGAGGAGTGGTTGCAAGAGAAGTTAGGAAACATTCCTTGCACAGGTGAAAACTTATTTGGGAAGGATTGGCAGACCAAGGCTATTCAGATTGAATCTGACAATACCACCTTGAATAGACTATCAAAGTCTACAGCCAACCCATCAAAGAAAAAAACAGGCAAGAAGTTTTTCTTTAACAAAAAGAAAAAATCTTACCACTCTTATTCCCATCCAATTCACTGTCCAGTTCATGCTCCCCAGAAAGGGCAGCAACCTAGACAACAAAGAAAGCCGCAAGTTCAAAGAGCTCAACCGGCTCAGCAAGTACAGCCTCCACAGGGGCTTTGACTTCTACCTAGAGAACTTAACCATTTTGCCTCTGAAGGGTCCAGAGCCCTTGACCATTCTGGGCAGATTATGCCATTTTGCCAAAAGATGGCAACAAATAACATCAGAAAACTGGACTCTGTCCATTGTAGGACAGGGGTACAAACTTCACTTTCTCAGCATGCCCCCGCCTACAGTCATAAAACAATTCAGTTCTCAAGGCCCTGTCATCGACATCCTGTGTCAGGAGGTCTCTTCACTTTTTGCTCAGGGAGCAATAGAAGAGGTACTCATATCCCAATGGGGGAGGGGGTTCTACTCCCCCTCTTTTCTTATCCCAAAGAAGACAGGGGGATACAGACCTATCCTGGACCTCAGAGAATTGAATAAATTTCTGTTCCGAGAAAAGTTAAAGATGATCTCCCTCGGAACACCTTTACCATACCTTCAGAATCAGGATTGGTTATGTTCTCTAGATCTAAGAGATGCATACACGCATATCCTCATCCATGTAAATTACAGGAAGTACCTTCGATTTCTCTTTCAAGGAAGCCACTTCCAATACAGAGTCCTTCCATTCGGGCTGGCCTCTGCCCCAAGAGTCTTCACAAAATGCATGACTGTAGTAGCAGCATTCCTGAGAACTCTAGGGATATTCGTCTTCCCCTACTTAGACGATTGGCTCATCAGAGCACCAACAGCTCCAGAAACAGAGCGAGCTGTTTCTCTTGCCATGAGAATTCTCCAATATTTGGGTCTGGTAGTCAACCACCCAAAGTCTCACCTCACCCCTTCTCAATCCCTAGAGTTCACAGGGGCTTGCTTAGACATGCAGCAATCAAAGGCATTCCTGCCAAAGCCACGCTGTCTACGAATAATAGAATTGGCTTCCCAAGCAGTAAAGAAAACCCTCCTAATTGCCCGGGAAATGTTTCAACTGCTGGGGCATATGGCTTCCACTGTACATGTGGTCCCTTATGCCCGCCTACACATGCGAGCGGCTCAGTGGACCCTTTCTTCGCAGTGGACACAAGCCACAGGTCGCTTAACGGACAAAATCAAGAATTCGACACGTCTCGTTTTGTCTGTACAGTGGTGGTAGTCCCCCGAAAACCTCCTGGTAGGTTCCCCCTTCCAGCAACCACTGCCCCAGATCACCCTAACAGCACATGCATCCAAGCTGGGTTGGGGAGCCCACTTGCACGATCTTTCCACTCAGGGACTCTGGACCTCACAAGAGGCCTCTCTTCAAATAAACCTCTTAGAGCTAAGAGCCATTTACAATGCTATCATAGCATTTCAGGCCCAGCTCAGTCAAAAGACAGTTCTGGTCCAAACCGACAATCAGGTTGCCACGTTTTTCATAAACGAACAAGGTGGAACGGGCTCTCTGTCGCTATGCAATGAAGCTTTGTGACTATGGGCCCTCGCCAGAGAGCTCCAAATTCACCTTCTAGCGGTATACCTTCCAGGCATTCAAAACTTGTGGTCAGACAAGCTCAGTCGAATACTGCTGCCACACAAGTGGTCTCTCCAGTCAGACCAACTGGCTCGAGTGTTCCAAACCTGGGGAACACCAGATATAGACCTCTTTGCAAGAACACAGAATGCCAAACCTCCCTGGTTCTGTTCCAGAATTCCGGCTCAATACTGTCTAGCAAACGATGCTTTCCAGCTCCACTGGGGTCAGGACTTCATCTATGCCTTCCCACCCTTTCCCCTAATTCCCAAAACTCTTTTCAAGCTTCAGAGAGACAGGGGTTATTTGATTCTCATAGCTCCACGTTGGCCAAGGCAATCGTGGTACCCTCTGCTTCTGCGTCTCTCTCAAGCAACTCCTCTAGAGTTGGGATATGCTCCAGATCTCCTTTCCCAGGAGAACGGGAAGCTTCTGCACCCCAATCCTCAGTCCCTGCACCTCTGGGCCTGGCTGCTGAAGGCATAGAACCTTTAGATATCCACCTCTCTCAGCAAGTGAAGAATATCCTTCAAGCTTCGAGAAAACCTTCCACAAGGTGTTCCTACGCTTTCAAATGGAAAAGGTTTTTCTATATGGTGTTCAAAAAAGGGGCTTAACCCCCTTTCCATGCCCAAGGAGTCGCTTCTGGAGTTTCTCCTCCATCTTTCAAATTCGGGTCTTAAGACAAATTCAGTGCAAGTCCATCTCAGTGCTATTGCGGCTTTTCACATGCCCCAAGATGGACAACCAATCTCTTCTCATTCACTTGTGTCAAGATTCATGAGAGGTCTACTATTGACAAAGCCCCACATAAAGCCGCCACCGGTGACATGGGACCTGAATCTGGTTCTTGGGCAGCTTATGAAGCCGCCTTTTGAACCTTTAGCCACTACAACCTTGAAATTCCTTTCCTGGAAGGTCTTTTTCCTAATTGCAATAACTTCTGCTAGACACATTAGTGAACTGCAAGCTTTAGTGGCTGACCCTTCTTATACAAGGTTCCACCATGATAAAGTAGTCCTCAGGGCTCATTCACACTTTATGCCAAAGGTGGTTTCGTCCTTTCATTTAAACCAGTCGGCTTACCTTCCTGTATTCTTCCCTAGGCCTCATGCCTCCAGTGCAGAAAGGAACCTTCATACCTTAGATTGTAAAAGAGCTTTAGCCTTTTACCTTCAAAGAACTGAACAACATAGGAAGTCTTCTCAACTCTTTGTTGCTTTTGATTTTAGTCATTTGGGACTTCCAGTTTCCAAACGAACCCTATCTAAGTGGATTGCAAACTGCATATCCTTCACTTACGATAGTAAAGGTCTTTCCCTCGAGGGCCATGTTACAGCTCATAATGTCAGAGCAATGGCAGCCTCAGTTGCTAATCTCCACTCTGTGTCTATAGATGATATCTGTAGAGCGGCTACTTGGGCTTCAGTACATATCTTCACAGCCCACTACTGTCAGGACAAGGACTCCTGTTGGGATGCCTCGTTTGGCCAGGCTGTCCTACAGCATCTCTTTTAGACTTAATGCAACTCCTACCCTCCATCCCGGTAGGATGCCAGGGATCCATGGGAGGAAGTATGACCCTGTTCATACAGGTTCACAGCTCGCTGGGGTCATTCCTCTGGCATCTTTCAGCTGGGGAGTCCCCATATGTGAAGACTACATTCCTGCTTGTTCCTGAAGATAGCGTAGTTACTCACCTGTAACAGGTGATCTCCGGGAACAGCAGGAATTAAGTCTTCACAACCCACCCACCTCCCCTAGGAATTGTCTCTCTCTCTGTCTCTCTCCTTGGCTCAGCTTTAAACTCAACTCAACTGAAGTGAGAGAGGCAGCACGCATGCACTGTGGGATGCTCCCAAAAGCTTTCCTTTTGGACACTGGGGAGCGTTCCCGCGCAGGCTCCGTTGGTACCGACGATACCCATATGTGAAGACTTATTGTCTGCTGTTCCCGGAGATCACCTGTTACAGGTGAGTAACTACGCTTTATGGTTTATTCTGTACTTATACTGCCTTTCAAAACAGCAAAGTGGTTTGCAATATGTAAAATACAAGTTGCAAAATAAATCCATCATTTTAATGTAGGAAAGAATAAATTAAAAGCAGGGAGGTTCTTGAGTTTTAGAAGGATTTATAAATGAGTGCATACACCTCTACAAAGTGATTTCAGAAAACTATTTACCTGTGTACATAAGAACTGTACTACTGAGTCAGACCAAAGGTCCATCAAGCTTAGAGTTCTGTTTCTAGCAGTGGCTAATCCAGGTCACAAGTACCCGACATACCCCAAAACTGGCGAGTTCCATGCTACTTATCCCTAGGAATAAGCAATGATCTTCTGTCTTAATACCTGTTTATGGACTTTTCCTCCAGGAATTTGTCTAAACTATTTTTAAACCCAGCTACACTACTTGCTTTTACCATATCTGCCAGCAGTGAGTTCTAAAGATGAATTGTGTTGATAGAACATTTTCTCTAATCTGTTTTACATATACTACTTTGTAGCTTCATGATGTGCCCCCTAGTCCTTGTAATCTCCAGGAACAAGCATGACCTAATGGGAGACAGCCAACATGGCTTTAGACAAGGAAGATCTTGTCTTACTAATCTGTTATGTTTTTTTGAAGGAGTGAATAAACAGGTGGACAAAGGTGAGTCGGTTGATATTGTGTATCTGGACTTTCAGAAAGCCTTTGACAAGGTCCCTCATGAGAGACTTTTGGCAAAACTAAAGAGTCATGGGATAGGAGGCAGTGTACTACTGTGGATCAGGAACTGGTTAAAAGATAGAAAGCAGAGGGTAGGGCTAAATGGCCAATTTTCCCAATGGAGAAAGGTGAATAGTGGTGTACCCCAGGGATCTGTGCTGGGTCCGCTGCTTTTTGACATATTCATAAATGACCTGGAAAGTGGAATAACGAGTGAGGTTATCAAATTTGCTGATGACACAAAACTATTTAAAGTTGTTAAAACCCAGGAGGATTGTGGAAAATTGCAAGAGGATCTTGATAAATTGGAAGACTGGGCATCAAAATGGCAGATGAAATTTAATGTGGAGAAGTGCAAGGTTATGCACCTAGGGAAGAACAACCCAAACTATGGTTACACGATGCAAGGTTCCACATTAGGAACCACCACCCAAGAAAAAGATTTAGGCGTCCTTGTGGATACCATGTTAAAACCCTCGGCCCAGTGTGCAGCGGCGGCCAAGAGAGCAAATAGAATGCTAGGTATGATAAGGAAAGGAATGGAAAATAAAACAAAAGATATTATAATGCCTCTATATCGTTCCATGGTGAGACCGCACCTTGAATATTGTGTGCAATTCTGGTCGCCATATCTTAAAAGGATATAGCAATTTTAGAAAAGGTTCAGAGAAGAGCCACCAAAATGGTAAAGGGGATGGAAGGCTACTCCTATGAAGAAAGGCTAAAAAGGTTGGGGCTCTTTAACCTGGAAAAGAGACGGCTGAGGGGAGATATGATAGAAGTCTATAAATTAATGAACGGAGTGGAACGGGTAAACGTAGATCGATTGTTTACCTTATCAGAATATAGAAAGACTAGGGGACATGCAATGAAGCTACAGGGTAAACTATTTAAGACTAATAAAAGAAAATATTTTTTCACTCAACGTGTAATCAAACTCTGGAATTTGTTACCGGAGGATGTAGTAAAGGCTGTTAGTGTAGCTGGGTTTAAAAAAGGTTTGGACAAGTTCCTGGAGGAAAGGTCCATAAACCATTATTAAGAAGGGACCCAGGATATCAATGCTTGAACCAATACAAGCATTGTGGAACCTGTGTCCCTTGGGGAAACTGCTAGGTACGTATGACCTAGATTGGCCACTGTTGGAAACAGAATACTGGGCTTGATGGACCTTGGTCTGACCCAGTATGGCATATCTTATGTTCTTATGTTCTCACATATGGGTACGTCGGAACCGACGGAGCCTGCGCGGGAAAGCTCCCCAGCTTCCCAGAAAGTAAGCTTTTGGGGCCTCCCACAGCGCATGCGCGCTGCCTTCCCGCCTTCCTGACCAACTCTCTTCAGTTCTTCTTTTTCCGCGGAGCCAGCAGGTCGTGTTCCTGTCACCGCTGAAGAAATTGTTATTTTAATTTGTTTCTTTGACCGCGTGTCTGCCTTCCCCGATTCCAGACCGGTACCGCCGGTCCTTTTTTCGTTTATTTAAAAAAAAAATAAAAAAATATATAATTACTTTTTCTACACTTGGTGTATTTTTTCTGTGAGGCCTCTAGGCCTTCTCAGGTCTCCCTCATGGAAAAACCAGCTTCTGGTTTTAAAAAATGCACTAAGTGTACCGGTACTATTTCAGTTACAGACACCCATGAGTGGTGTCTTAAATGTTTGGGGCCTGACCATTCCATTCCGGATTGTCCATCCTGCTCTCTGATGTCCAAAAGGGGCTTACAGAACAGAGCAGCTAAATTTCATATGCTGTTTTCTACCGATACTCCAGCATCAACATCCTCCAGGTCTTCTTCTCCTGATGGATCTCAGGTAACCAAACATTCTTCGGGCAAGTCCTCAAAAGGCAAATCTCCCTCTAAGCAGCGAGAGGTCCTTGCAATTGACCCTGAGGACCCTGCCCCAGCCAAACAACCCCGGCGGGAAGCTCCGGCTTCCAAAGCTCCTCCTATGGGGTTACAGGTAGACATCGATGGCACGGCCTCGACCGATCTCCTGTTAGACTGCTCTGGGGTACCGGCTAACACCGGTACCGACTTCCAGGCAGTTGTGGCGGCTATGGGTACTACGGTACAATCCATGCAGCAGGCCTTACTGACTTTCATTAATGCTGCACCGCCATCGGTACCGCGACAATCGGTTCCGATTCCGGTACCGCAACCGATACCGGTACCCAGAGCATCTACTTCCAGTAGCATGCCGGTTCCGGGGCTTTCTTCGATACCGCTCCGATTCCCGGTACGCCCGATGTCGGTACCGATCGGTACGCGTATCGATCTCTGGAAGCTAATAGACGATACTTTGAATCCTCTGAAGATTCTGATACATCAGATGATTCTGCTGACGTCTCTTTTACTCTTCCTGAGGAGCCCTCTTCTCCAAAAAGGAGAATGTCTCCTCCAGAGGATTTGTCCTTTCAAGACTTCATTATTGAAGTAGCTAAAGGACTCTCCATATCTGTATCCTCTGAAAAGGAACCTAGAGCAAAAAAATTAGATATTTTAGGATACTCTAAGGTTCCCAAAGAGGCAGCCACCTTACCCATACATGAAATTCTTCAAGAACACATGATGGATTTGTGGAAGGCTCCTCTCACCCTATCTCCACATTCTCGACGTTTGGACACCATGTATCGGGTTCCTCCTTCTCCTGGTTTTCAAAAAACTCAGCTTCCTCACCACTCTATTGTGGTGAAGTCTGCTATGAAAAAGATAAAGAGTACCAAAAGACACTCTTCTACCCCTCCAGGAAGAGAATGTAGGACTCTGGATGCTTTTGGGAGAAAAATCTTCCAAGCTAGCATGCTTATTGCCAGAATCAATTCATACAGCCTCTATATGGGCATGTTTTTGAAAGAGATTGCATTAAAGATACGTCAGTTTCTCCCCTTTATCCCAGAGGATAAACAAGAGGAATTCCTTCTTTTGCTAAAGCACACTCAAGATGTTTCAAAGTTCTCCAACAGAGCAGCCTTTGACTCTTTTGAGGGGGCAAGCAGAGCCTCTGGCATTGCCATAGCTGCTCGCAGACTTGCTTGGCTCCAGGCCTCTGATTTGGAACCCTGGGTACAAGAAGGCTTGGGCAATCTGCCCTGTACAGGTGAAAATCTGTTTGGCAAAGAGTGGCAAATCAAAGCCACTCAAATGGATGCAGAGAATGCTGCTTTAGATAGACTTTCTAAGTCTACCTCTACCCCTGCCAAGAAAAAACTTTTAAGAAAACTTTCTATAAAAAGACCAGATTTTCCACAAATACTGGCCAGCAATCTTCCCAAGTTCGCTTTACTCCTAAGCGTCAGCAAACTAAACAGGCCAGAACAAAGTCTACAGGGGCTGCTACAATCCAGCAGTCCCAACCTCCTCAGGGTTTTTGACTTGATTCTAGAGAACTTAACCTTTCTGGCTCTGCAACAGCCAGAACCTCTCACCATTCCAGGAAGGTTAGCTCATTTTGCTCCCAGATGGGAACAAATCACATCAGAACCGTGGAACCTCTCTATCATCAGAGAGGGCTACAAACTACATTTCTCCAGCCTTCCTCCCCATACCATGTTGAGACAATTCAATTCTCCCCCATCTCTCCTGTACCTCTTGGGCCAGGAGGTGACCACTCCTCTCGCCCAAAACGCAATAGAAGAGGTTCCTCTTCCTCAACAAGGGTCAGGTTTCTACTCCCCTTATTTTCTCATTCCCAAGAAAACAGGGGGGTACAGACCCATTCTGGATCTCAGAGAATTGAACAAATTCCTATACAAAGAGAAATTCAAAATGCTTTCTCTAGGTACTCTCCTTCCATACCTACAGAATCAGGACTGGCTTTGTTCTCTAGATCTCAAGGATGCGTACACACATATACTCATCCATCCATCCCACAGAAAATTCCTACGGTTTCTGTTCCAGGGAAAACATTTCCAATACAGAGTACTCCCCTTCGGTCTAGCCTCTGCTCCAAGGGTATTAACCAAATGCATGGCAATAGTAGCTGCATTTCTACGCACTCTGGGGATCTTTGTCTTCCCATACCTGGACGACTGGCTCATCCGAGCTCCATCTCAGTCCGAGGCTCAGACTTCCCTGGACCACACCAGACGCAAACTGCAGTATCTGGGACTTGTCATCAATCTGCCAAAGTCTCAACTCACCCCTACTCAGTCCCTAGAATTCATAGGGGCCTGGCTAGATACTACCACTTCAAGGGCCTATCTTCCTCAGGCCCGTTGCCAACGTCTAGTGCACTTGGCCTCTCAAATTCAGTCCAGAAGCCACTTGACTGCCAGAGAGATGCTACAACTGCTAGGCCACATGGCATCCACAGTTCATGTGGTGCCTTATGCTCGCCTACATATGAGAGCAGCTCAATGGACCTTGTCCACCCAGTGGACCCAAGCATCAGGAGCCCTCTCAGACCAAATAGCAACCTCAAAACGTCTTTTTTGGTCTCTCCAATGGTGGATATCCACTCAAAATCTGTTGTTGGGGGCCCCCTTCCAACCTTTGTTACCCCAAGCAACTCTCACTACAGATGCCTCCCAAACAGGTTGGGGAGCTCATCTCCAAGACCTCTCCACTCAGGGCATTTGGTCTCCACAGGAGGCCACCCTTCATATCAACCTTTTGGAGCTGCGAGCAATTTTCCTTGCTCTCAAGGTCTTTCATACCCTCCTCATCAACATGACAGTCCTTGTTGATACCGACAATCAAGTAGCCATGTTCTACATAAACAAACAAGGAGGGACTTGGCTCTCTGTCGCTTTGCAACGAAGCTCTAAAACTGTGGGCCTTCGCCAGAGAGCATCGGATCCATCTCCTGGCAGTGTACCTCCCAGGAATCCAAAACTCTTGGGCAGACAGACTCAGTTGAGTTCTGCTTCCACACGAATGGTCCCTGCACATGGATCAGGTACTCAGAATCTTTCAGGAATGGGGAACCCCGGACATAGACCTCTTTGCAAGTCCGTACAATGCCAAACTTCCCCAGTTCTGTTCCAGGATTCCGTGTCAGGGAGCTCAGGCCAGGGATGCCTTCCTCCTTCATTGGGGTCAGGCCTTCCTATATGCCTTTCCACCCATTCCCTTGATTCCCAAGACTTTATTCAAACTTCAGAAGGATCAAGGATCCATGATCCTCATAGCTCCACGCTGGCCACGCCAAGTGTGGTACCCTCTACTTCTGCATCTCTCCCAGACACCCTCCCTGGATCTGTGAGCTGCTCCAGACCTTCTGTCTCAAGAGGAGGGGACTTTGTGGCACCCAAACCACAAGTCCCTTCACCTCAAAGCTTGGTTACTGAAGGCCTAGACCTTCAAGACTTGAATCTTTCTCAACAGGTGCAGGATGTCCTCCATGCATCGAGGAAACCTTCCACCAGGCGTGCTTATGCTTTTAAATGGAAAAGATTTTCAATTTGGTGTGCAGACAAAGGTCTTAACCCTCTAGCACTACCTTTGAATTCTTTACTCGAATATCTCCTGCATCTTTCCAATGCAGGACTTAAAACCAATTCTGTAAGGGTCCATTTGAGTGCTATTGCAGCATCTCTTCAGCCTATCAATGGACAATCTGTTTCCTCTCATCCTCTTATTGCAAGATTCATGAGAGGTCTAACTTTAACTAAACCTCCCATTCGGCCTCCTCCAGTGGCATGGGACTTAAACGTAGTTCTTGGTCAGCTTATGAAGCCACCCTTTGAACCCTTAGCCACTACCTCCTTAAAATTCCTTTCCTGGAAAGTCATTTTCCTTATTGCAATCACTTCTGCTCGCCGCATCAGTGAACTGCAGGCTTTAGTGGCTAATCCACCTTATACAAGGTTCCATCATGATAAAGTAGTCCTTAGGACAAATCCCCACTTTATGCCTAAAGTGGTCTCACCTTTTCATCTTAATCAAGAGGTATATTTACCTGTCTTTTTTCCAGCTCCTCATGCATCAAATGCAGAGAGGAACCTTCATACTCTAGACTGTAAAAGAGCTCTTGCCTTTTACCTCCACAGGACACAGCAACATCGAAAGTCTTCTCAACTTTTTGTTGCTTTTGATCCTTCTCATTTAGGACTTCCAGTCTCAAAAAGAACACTGTCCAATTGGATTGCTCAGTGTATTTCTTTTGCTTATCAGAGTAAGAACCTTTCTCTGGAAGGCCATGTCACAGCTCACAATGTGAGAACCATGGCCACATCTATGGCTCATCTTCATTCTGTATCCATTGATCAGATCTGTCGAGCAGCCACCTGGGCCTCGGTTCATACCTTCACAGCCCATTACTGCTTGGACAAGGACTCCCGCCGGGATGCCTTGTTTGGTCAGGCTGTCCTCAGACACCTGTTCCATTCTTAAACAACTCCTGCCCACCTTCCCTGAATGGATGCCTGAGATCCATAGGAAGATGAGAAACCCTTGGGGGGGGGGGGGGGATCTCCCCGGCATCTTAGCTAGGGAGTCCCCATATGTGAGGACTCATTCCTGCTTGTTCCTGGAGATAGCACAGTTACTTACCTGTAACAGGTGATCTCTGGGAACAGCAGGAATTAGTCCTCACAACCCACCCACCTCCCCTAGGAGTTGTATCTCTTTCTCTTTCCTCTCTCTATTGTCTCAGCTTTAAACTCGAACTGAAGAGAGTTGGTCAGGAAGGCGGGAAGGCAGCGCGCATGCGCTGTGGGAGGCCCCAAAAGCTTCCTTTCTGGGAAGCTGGGGAGCTTTCCCGCGCAGGCTCCGTCGGTTCCGACGTACCCATATGTGAGGACTAATTCCTGCTGTTCCCAGAGATCACCTGTTACAGGTAAGTAACTGTGCTTTTTTCAAAAGAGTAAACAATCGATTTGCGTTCCATTCCACTGATTGGTTTATAGACCTCTGTCATATCTCCCCTCGGTAATCTCTTCTCCAGGCTCGAAGAGCCCTGATCTCTTTAGCCTTTCCTCACGGGAGACATTCCATCCCCTTAATCATTTTGGTCGCTCTTCTCTGTATCTTTTTAATGCCACTATATCTTTTTTGAAATGCAAAGACTACAATTGCATACATTCTCTGTGAACAAGCAGGAAGTAAGTCCTCACTTATGGGTGACAACCCCGACGGAGCCCCGTGCGGGAACACTCCCTAGCTTCCATTGAAAGTTTTTGGGAGCTGCACCGCTCGTGCACACCTGCCTTCTCTCCATTCGCAGCGCCATCTTCTCCAGTCTCCTGTTTTCCTGCAGAGCCCATAGGACGTGTCCTGCACCAGCAGAAATAAATCTTTTTTTCCTTCTACCCCTTGCAGGTATTTTCTTCTTAGAAATTTTCATCGCCTGTCATCAGTTGGTCAACTCCCAGTTGACATTTTTTTCTTTTCTTTTGTTTTTTTGCAATTTTTGGTCCTTTTTCCTGCCGTCACAATAGAGGCCTTCAGTCTCGCTGTCACGGTCTTCCTGGACATGTCTAAGTCAGTAAGTGGCTTTAAAAAGTGCACAAAATGTGGACACACCATTTTGGTCATGGACAGGCACAATTGGTGTCTGGGACAGATCACCAGCCCACTTCCTGAAACCTTTGCCTGCAGATGATGAGGAGGAGCTTCAAAGACCGGGCAAAGCAGGAGTCATCCCTCTTTGGAACATATGATTCGGCATCCCCGGCTTCTGTATCACTGATGCCATCACGAAGTTCTGCCGAGGCGTCAACTGGGCGGGATGCCCAGGTACATTCGGAACAGAGGGGCTGAGTCACTGGGTGACCGAAATTGAGGAAGGACCTGACACCAATCCCATCGGCATCGAAAGGGGTGCTCGAGCACCTGGTCAAGCTCAAGGTGCATCAGCACTGCAGCTCTTCGTGGCACAACATGAACAGTGAGGGCCGGGAGCGGCATGCCAAGCTTTTCTGGTAGGAGAAATCTACTCCCAGGCAGGAGGAATCGACCCCACAACGCAGGAGGGCAACTGGATGTCTCCCAATGAGTCTGTCATCATGGCGTCCCCGCTGGAGGTATCCACACTGGTGGCCAAAGTTGCCATTCTGGCTCCAGTGCTCTCCGGGGCGTTGGTACTGGAGGAATGCCTGAGGGCCCTTGAGGCTTGCATGGCAACAGTCTTAGACTTATGGCATGCAGGCTAAGCAATAGCTTTGGCATCGTCACCACACTCCATCCAGCCCATCCTGGAGACCCATGTGCTGCTGACAAAGGCAGGCGCGTCAGGTGAGAGATCAGAATTGACGCCGGAAGGCAAGAGGAAGGTGAAAATCAGTGATGTCCCCGCCAACGCCAAGTGCCTGGGACCTGGTAGAACATCGATGCCTATACAATTCTCCATTACCTTCTATCTCCAGGAACAAGAAGGAATGTAGTCTTCACATATGGGTATCGTCGGCACCGACGGAGCCTGCGCGGGAACGCTCCCCAGTGTCCAATAGGAAAGCTTTTGGGAGCATCCCACAGTACCTATGTGCTGCCTTTCCAACTGTCCCTCTCCAATTCTTCGTTTTCCGCGGAGCCGATAGTTCCCATTCCCTGTCACCGCAGAAAAATTTTGTCTTTAATCTTTGTTTTTTGTGGTCGCGTCTGCCTTCCCTTGATGCTATACCGGTACCGCCGGTGGTTCCTCCTTTCTTCTTTAAAAAAAACAAAACAAACAAACCCACTATTGTTTCTGAGTTATTTTACTTAAGAAACTTTTTTCCTTGGTGCTAGGCGACATTTTGGGCACTAGGCCCAATTTTTCCTTAAAAATGGAAAAACCAACATCTGGTTTTAAAAAATGTTCTAAGTGTGGCGGTACCATCTCCATCACCGACACCCATGATTGGTGTCTCAAATGTTTAGGTCCTGACCACTCTACTTTGGAGTGCCTCTCCTGTGGAATGATCTCAAAAAGGGGTCGGCAGAATCAAGCTTCAAAGCTTGGCACCCTTTTTCCCTCAGACACGGCGTCTGTTGCATCAACGTCCTCTAGGGCCTCATCTTCCTCCCATGGATCTCAGGTAACTAAATATAAATCTAGCCGGTCCTCAAAGGGTAGATCTCCTTCTAAGTATCGAGATACCACTGGCATTGCCCTTGAGGAATTTTCACCGTCAAAACTTCCCCGGCGGGAGGCTTGGGCTTCCAAAGCATCAACGAGGTTCCAGGATGTTCTCGAGGCCTCATCCTCGACAGAACTACTGGTGCCATGCTCGGATTCCGGCCGCTTCTACCAGTACCGACACCCAAGCATCGGCAGCATCGATAGACCAGAGATTTCTTGCTATCAAACGCAGTCTAGCAGCTCTTCTCATGGCTTCAGTACCATTGAAACGGCTTCAGACACCTCAACCGGTACCGACGGCATCGACATCGATGGGTATGCCACCCATACCGAATAATGCTTCTGTCTCCAGCATCGACAGATCGATACCGGAGCAACCCGATACCGACTTCAATCGATACCGGTACCATGCCCTGCACGATCACTGGGATCGGAGGTATTTTGAATCCTCTGAGTCTGATGACTCCGAAGACTCTGCCGATACAAGAGTACTTCTCCCAGAGGATTCCTCTTCTCCTCAGTGCAGGATGTCTCCGCCAGAGGATATGTCCTTTCAGGATTTTATCCGTGATGTGGCCCAAGGCCTTTACATCACAGTAGCTCCTGAAAAAGAGCCTAAGGGCAAAGGAGTTGGAGATTCTCCAATACCCTAAGGCTCCCAAAGAGGTAGCTACTCTGCCTATCCATGAGATCTTACATGATCTTATGCTGAGATTGTGGGAAACACCTCTAACCACATCTCCTCATTCTCGGAGACTTGATACTATGTATTGAGTTCCACCATATTTATTTATTTATTTAAAGTTTCTTATATACCGCGCTCTTTAGCATCAGCGCGGTTTACATGGAACAAAACAATCTCAGTACATTTGAAAACAAGTATGAGTTACAGATAACAGGGCAATAGTGGAATCAGCCATGCGTAGGATGAAAAGTGCAAAGAGACATGCATACAATCTTCCAGGTCGTCATGCAGGACTCTCGATGCCTTTGGGCGTCGATGCTTCCAAGCTTCCATGCTCTCAGCTAGGATCAGCTCCTATACCTTGTATATGGGAATGTTCCTTAAAGAGGTCACAGGAGACTTGGAGCTTATGAGCCCCCTTCTTGCTGATGACAAAGGACAGGACTAACTTACCCTTGTCAAACATGCCCAGGATGTTTCCAAGTTTGTAAATTGTGCAGTATTTGACTGTTTTGAGTGCATAAGCAGACCCTCTGCTATTGCCATTGGTGCACGTCGGATTGCCTGGCTTCAGGCATCCGACTTGGAAATTTGGGTACAGGATAAATTAGGAAACATTCCTTGCACAGGAGAAAATATCTTTGGCAAGAATTGGCAGGAGAAGGCTAACCGAAACCGACCCAGTAATCATCAATCAAATAAGCAAACCTGGATATACAGCCTATAACTGTCCGCGCTCAAAGAAAAGAGGAGGAGGAGTCCTAATCATGGCCAAATCAGACCTAACCCTAACAAACACACCACTAACCGTGCTCGATGGCATTGACATACTCAAGAATGAGAACAGAACCTTATCCATATGTCTTATCTACAGACCACCAACCTCCCCACAGGAATCCCTGGCAACAGCGCTGGAAATCATCTCGACCACGGCTCCCAAAAAGATCCAGATCATCCTGGGTGACCTGAACCTAGCCTCCGCCCCCACAGCACACTCAAGCATCTTCCATGAAGCTATGGAGCAACTGGGTTATGTGCAGATCATCCAAGACGCAACCCACATCAAAGGCAACACACTAGACATGGTGTTTCTACCCACTAAACATCCCAAACTATTAAATTCCAAACCACAAATAACACAAGTACCATGGTCAGACCATCATCAAATTGAACTCTCCATACTTCTCCCTACAAGATCTGACCAGGCTCAACCTGACCAAGCAGCACACCAACGAAGATGCTTCCAAAAATACAACAAAGAAGCTCTCCTCGATTCCATAACAAACTACATGCACCCTGACCTCTCGGACCTCGAGCTGCTGGCAAACCTCTGGAACACAGGAATCGAGGCTACCTCAAAACCCACCTGGAGTCACCCAAGGAACCCGACCAAAACGAAGTCCGAACCATGGTACACCACAACCCTACGGGAATTAAAGCAGAACCTGAGAAAACAAGAGCGAAAATGGAGAAAACTCAAATCTGAGGAACACAGGAAGGATTACCTCAGCTTCCTGTCAACATATAAAAATGCAGTCAACCAGGCAAAGAAAACGCACCACTCAAACACACTCAACAAAGCCCTCAACAGGCCCAGGGAGCTTTTCGCACTCGTCAAATCGCTCACCAAGACTTCGCAGGACAACAATCCCAGCGGATCCATAACTGCCCAACGGCTAGCGGATCATTATGCCAGCAAGCTTAGCCCCATGACACCTGCCCTCCACACTCTAAACCTGGGCTCAGCTAACTCCCCGCAAAAAGTCAACACACAGGGGAAACCGGCCCTGGGCGGAAAATGGTCAACCTTCCTGAGAGTGGATGACCAGCAGATAAAAGACATCATTACCAACCTAAAATCCACAACCTCCCCTCTTGACCCCTGCCCAGCCTCCTGGATCAAGGCAACCAAGCAAGACTTGGCACCGCACATCTCCCACATAGTGAATCTCTCACTGCTGCAAGGATGTATGCCATCACTTCTCAAGAAGTCTCTCATACGACCCATTTTAAAAAATAAGGCACTCAACATGGATGACCCAGCCTCATACCGCCCAATCTCAAGCATATCCTTCCTCGCCAAGATTATTGAAAAGGCAGTACAGCACCAACTGCAGGACTTCATCAATGACTCAAACGCCCTCGATGTACATCAATACGGGTTTCGGCAACATCACGGCGTCGAAACGCTTCTGTTAGCTCTACTGGACAACCTACTCAAAGGCCTTGAAATCAAGAGCAAGATGTATATGCTCATATTCATAGACATATCGGCAGCCTTCGATTCAGTGCATCACCTCACACTGCTAGAACGTCTCGAGTCTATAGGCATATCAGGTACCCCACTAAAATGGTTCTCCTCTTATATAAGAGACAGAATGCAGCAAGTCCAATTCAACAATGTTAAAGCAACCCCTTTCCCGCAAACACAAGGCATTCTCCAAGGCTCGGCCCTCTCCTCCCTCCTTTTCAACCTATACCTACAACTAGCATGCAAGATTTTCCAGGATCACGACATCAACTACCATATCTACGCAGACGACCTAATGCTTTACACACAACTAGACGTGAATAGCCCAAACATCAGCAACCTTGAAAAATGCTTACTCGAGCTGCAAATCTGGCTTCCACGCAATAATATGACCATTAACCACAAAAAAACGGAAGCAATGTGTATCTCCAGGAAACCGGGATTCGTGCCCCCGACAACGGTCACCATGAATAACAACAATTACAATATCAAAACAGAGATAAAATACCTGGGAGTAATGCTGGACAGCAACCTAAATATGGACAAGCATCTTCGGATTACCAACCGGGCTATATTCCACAAATTAAGAGTCTTGCAGCCTTTACGTAGCATACTCGATCATGCCGACTTCAGATCCATCGCCCAAGCCCTCATCATTCCACACCTGGACTACTGCAATGCCATACTGCAAGGCCTACCAAGAAAAACTATAAATATACTGCAAATGGCTCAAAACGTTGCCGCCAGAATCATTATGCAAAAAAGGCTATCCGACCACATTACACCTGTCCTAATTGATCTACATTGGCTCCCCATCACGGCCCGCATTCAATACAAAATATTAGTCACCACTTTCAAACTCATCCAGAATGTAGCACCCTCGCATCTCAATAGCCTAATATCCAACATGCCCAACAACAGATGCAGAAGAACAGCAAACCTCAACACCCTCTGTCTCCCGAAATGCTTCAGAAAGGTTAATGCTTACACCAGCAATAGGGCCTTCTCACTTACAGCACCAACACTCTGGAACCGGTTACCAAGCGAACTGCGTGCAACCTGTGATCTAAAAGACTTCAGGAAAAAACTTAAAACGCACCTCTTCCAAGCACATTTCAATTTAACATCATGAGATGCACCCAGACCTATATGAGCAAATAGATATATGTAGATTATGCATATATGTATATAACAATCCTATGTAAAGTCTTATATGTATACAACAATCCTATGTGAAGTCATAACTGTCATGCTTGTGTAAATATGTATATTTTGTAATTTGCGTGAAGTCTAACAGCAATCAACTGTAAATCTATAATCCCTTTTGCTGTGTGATACTACCCCGCCCTAATCGCAGTGTACATACCCCTAATTTCTGGTCAGTACAACCATACCCCCTTGTATAGTAACCGCTGCTGATCTCTGGAAGCAGCGGGATACAAATTGTACGCAAATAAGTAAATAAAATAAATAAATAATGAAATAGAGGCAGACAATATCACTTTGGATAGATTGTCCAAATCTACAGCCAATCCTGCAAGGAAAAGATCCTCTAAAAAAAACATTTTTCAATAAGAAAAATAAGTTTTATCCTTCCTATACCCAACAGGGACACCGTCCAGGTCAATCTGCCAAAAGGGACAACAGCAACAACCTAGACAACAAAAGAAGCCAAAAGCTGTAAAACCTCAGCCAGCTCAGCAGGCTCAGCCTCCTCAGGGGCTTTGACTCCTCTCTAGAGAACTTAGCCTTCCTGCCCCTGAAGGGTCCAGAACCCTTGGACATCCCAAGCAGATTGTCATTTTGCCCACAGATGGCACCAAACAGCAGAAAATTGGACTCTGTCCATAGTGCGAGAGGGGTACAGGCTTCATTTTCACAGCATGCCCCCTCCTACAATGGTAAGACAGTTCAGTTCTCAGACCTCTCTCGACAACCTCTTAGGTCAAGAAGTCACAACACTCCTTGCGCAACGAGCAATAAAGGAAGTACCCATTTTGCAAAAGGGTACAGGGTTCTACTCCCCCTATTTTCTTATTCCAAAGAAAACAGGAGGATACAGGCCCATTTTAGACCTCAGAGAATTGAACAAATATCTGTTCTGAGAGAAGTTCAAAATGGTCTCTCTAGGAACTCTGCTGCCATACCTTCAAAGTCAGGATTGGCTTTGTTCTCTAGATCTCAAGGATGCGTATACTCATAATCTCCAGGAACAAGCAGGAATAAGTCCTCACATATGGGTACGTCGGTACCAACGGAGCCCGCGCGGGAAAGCTCCCCAGCTTCCCAGAAGGAAAGCTTTTGGGGCCTCCCACTGCGCATGCGCGCTGCCTTCCCGCCTTCCTGACTAACTCTCCTCAGTTCTTCTTTTTCCGCGGAGCCAGCAGGTCGTGTTCCTGTCACCGCTGAAGAAGTTGTTATTTTAATTTGTTTTTTTGGCCGCGTGCCTGCCTTCCCCGATTCCGGACTGGTACCGCCGGTCTTTTTTCTTTATTTCTTTAAAAAAAAAAAAAAATATATTATTTTTCCCCACTTGGTGTGTTTGTTCTGTGAGGCCTCTAGGCCTTCACAGAATTCTCCCTCATGGAGAAACAAGCCTCTGGTTTTAAAAAATGCACCAAGTGTAGTGGTACTATATCAGTCACAGACACCCATGAATGGTGTCTTAAATGTTTGGGGCCTGACCACTCCATTCCGGATTGCCCATCCTGTTCTTTGATGTCTAAACATGGCTTACAAAACCGGGCAGCCAAGTTTCACATGCTGTTTTCTACAGATACTCCAGCATCGACATCTTCCAGGTCTTCCTCTCCTGATGGATCTCAGGTAACCAAACATTCCTCTGGCAGGTCCTCAAAGGGCAAATCTCCCTCCAAGTATCGAGATGCCCCTGGGCTTGACCCTGAGGACCCTGCCCCAGCCAAACAACCCCGGCGGGAAGCTCCGGCTTCCAAAGCTCCTCCTATGGGGTTACAGGTTGACATCGATGGCACGGCCTCGACCGATCATCTGTTAGATTGTTCTGGGGTACCGGCTCAATCTTCCGGTACCGACATCCAGACAGTCGTGGCATCTATGGATCATACAGTTCAATCCATGCAGCAGGCCATTATGGCTTTTATTAGAGCTGCGACGCCCTCGGTACCGCAGCCAGCGGTACCGACTCCGGTTCCGGTACCACAACCGATACCGGTACCTAGGGCATCCACATCGACCAGGATACCGATTCCGGTTCCCGGTTCTGGGGTTTTCCCCAATACCGATCCGGTTCCGGGTACCCCCGATGTCGATACTGGTCGATACGCTTATCGATCCCTGGAAGCAAACAGACGATACTTCGAGTCTTCTGATGATTCTGATTCATCAGATGACTCTGCTGAAGTATCCCTAACTCTACCTGAAGAGCCCTCTTCTTCAAAGAGGAGAATGTCTCCTCCAGAGGATTTGTCCTTTCAAGACTTCATCATTGAAGTAGCTAAAGGTCTCTCTATTTTAGTAACCTCTGAAAAAGAACCTAGAGCAAAAAATTAGATATTTTAGGATACTCTAAGGTTCCCAAAGAGGCATTCACCTTGCCCATTCATGAAATTCTTCAAGAACACATGACGGACTTATGGGAGACTCCTCTCACCCTATCTCCACAGTCTCGTCGTTTGGACACCATGTATCGTGTCCCTCCTTCTCCTGGTTTTCAAAAAACTCAGCTCCCTCAACACTCTATTGTGGTGCAGTCAGCTATGAAAAGGATAAAGAGTACCAAAAGACACTCTTCTACTCCTCCAGGGAGAGAATGTAGGACTTTGGATGCTTTTGGTAGAAAAATCTTCCAAGCAAGTATGCTTATTGCCAGAATCAATTCATTCAGCCTCTATATGGGCATGTTTCTGAAGGAGATTGCATTGAAAATACGCCATTTTCTCCCCTTTATCCCAGAGGATAGAAAGGAGGAGTTCCTTCTTTTGCTAAAGCATACCCAAGATATTTCAAAGTTCTCCAACAGAGCAGCCTTTGACTCCTTTGAGGGTGCTAGCAGAGCCTCAGGTATTGCCATAGCGGCTCGCAGAATTGCTTGGCTCCAGACCTCTGACCTAGAACCCTGGGTCCAGGATGGGTTGGGAAATCTGCCCTGTACAGGTGAGAATCTGTTTGGTAAGGAGTGGCAAATCAAAGCCACCCAAATGGATGCAGAAAATGCTGCTTTAGATAGACTTTCTAAGTCTACCTCTGCCCCTGTCAAGAAAAAATCTTTCAAGAAGCCTTTCTATAAGAAGGCCAGATTTGCTACAAATACTGGCCAACAATCTTCTGCAGCTCGCTTTGCTCCTAAGCGTCAGCAGCCAAAACAGGCCAGGGCAAAACCTGCAGGGGCTGCTACAGCCCAGCAGTCCCAACCCCCTCAGGGTTTTTGACTTAACTCTAGAGAACTTAACCTTTCTGGCTCTAAAACATCCAGAGCCTCTCACCATTCCAGGAAGGTTAACTCATTTTGCTCCCAGATGGGAGCAAATCACATCAGAACAATGGACCCTCTCTATCATCAGAGAGGGCTACAAACTACATTTCTCCAGCCTTCCTCCCCATACCATGGTGAGATGTTTCAATTCTCCCCCATCTCTCCTGAACCTGTTAGGTCAGGAGGTGACCACCCTTCTCGCCCAAAGGGCAATAGAAGAGGTTCCTCTTCTTCAACAGGGGTCAGGGTTTTACTCCCCTTATTTTCTCATTCCCAAGAAAACAGGGGGGTACAGACCTATTCTAGATCTCAGAGAATTGAACAAATTCCTATGCAAGGAGAAATTCAAGATGCTTTCTCTAGGTACTCTCCTTCCATACCTACAGAGTCAGGATTGGCTTTGTTCTCTAGATCTCAAGGATGCGTACACACATATACTCATCCATCCATCCCACAGAAAATTCATACGGTTTCTGTTCCAGGGAAAACATTTCCAAAACAGAGTACTTCCCTTCGGTTTAGCCTCTGTTCCAAGGGTAGTTACCAAATGCATGGCAATAGTAGCCGCATTTCTACGAGCCCTGGGAATTTTTGTTTTCCCATACCTGGACGACTGACTCATCCGAGCTCCATCTCAGTCCGAAGCTCAGACTTCCCTGGGTCGCACCAGACGCATTCTGCAGTATCTGGGACTTGTGATCAATCTGCCAAAGTCTCAACTCACCCCTACTCAGTCCCTGGAATTCATAGGGGCCTGGTTGGATACCACCACTGCAAGGGCCTATCTTCCTCAGGCCCGTTGCCAACGTCTAGTGCACTTAGCCTCCCAGACTCAGTCCAGAAGCCACTTGACTGCCAGGGAGATGCTGCAACTATTAGGCCACATGGCCTCCACAGTACATGTGGTGCCCTATGCTCGCCTACATATGAGAGCAGCTCAATGGACTTTGTCCACCCAGTGGACTCAAGCATCAGGAGCTCTCTCAGACCAAATAGTAAACTCCAAACGTCTCTTTTGGTCTCTCCAATGGTGGATGTCCACTCAAAATCTGTTGTTGGGGGCCCCCTTTCAACCATTGTTACCCCAAGCAACCCTCACAACAGATGCCTCCCAAACAGGTTGGGGAGCTCATCTTCAAGATCTCTCCACTCAGGGCACTTGGTCTCCACAGGAGACCACCCTTCATATCAACCACTTGGAACTTCGAGCAATCTTTCTAGCTCTCAGAGTTTTTCATACCCTCCTCAGCAACATGACGGTCCTTATTCATACGGACAATCAAGTAGCCATGTTTTACATAAACAAACAAGGAGGGACTGGCTCTCTGTCGCTTTGCAACGAAGCTCTAAGATTATGGGCCTTCGCCAGAGAGCATCAAATCCATCTCCTGGCAGTATATCTTCCAGGAATCCAAAACTCTTGGGCAAACAGACTCAGTCGAGTTCTGCTTCCACACGAATGGTCCCTACACATGGATCAGGTACTCAGAATCTTCCAGAAATGGGGGACCCCGGACATAGACCTCTTTGCAAGTCCGTGGAATGCCAAACTTCCCCGGTTCTGTTCCAGGATTCCGTGTCAGGGAGTTCAGGCCAAGGATGCCTTCCTCTTTCATTGGGGTCAGGGCTTCCTATATGCCTTTCCACCCATTCCTTTGATTCCCAAGACTCTGTTCAAACTTCAAAGGGATCAAGGGTCCATGATCCTCATAGCTCCACGCTGGCCACGCCAAGTGTGGTACCCTCTACTTCTGCATCTCTCCCAAGCCCCCTCCCTGGACTTGGGAGCGGCTCCAGACCTCTCAGGAGGAGGGGACTTTGTGGCACCCAAACCCCAAGTCCCTTCACCTCAGAGCTTGGTTACTGAAGGCCTAGACCTTCAACACTTCAATCTTTCGCAGCAAGTGAAGGATATCCTCCATGCCTCTAGGAAACCTTCCACTAGGCGTTCTTACGCTTTTAAATGGAAAAGATTTTCCATTTGGTGTGCTCAAAAGGGTCTTAACCCTCTAGCACTTCCTTTGAATTCTCTTTGGAATATCTCCTGCATCTCTCCAATGCAGGACTCAAAACGAATTCAGTAAGTGTCCATTTGAGTGCTATTGCAGCATCCCTTAAGCCCATCAATGGACAACCTGTTTCCTCTCATCCTCTTATTGCAAGATTCATGAGAGGCCTAACCTTAACTAAACCTCCCATTCGACCTCCTCCGGTGGCATGGGACTTAAACTTGGTTCTTGGTCAGCTTATGAAGCCATCCTTTGAACCCTTAGCCACTACCTCCTTGAAATTTCTTTCTTGGAGGGTTATTTTTCTTATTGCAGTCACCTCAGCTCGCCTTATCAGTGAACTGCAAGCTCTAGTGGCTAATGCACCTTATACAAGGTTCCATCATGATAAGGTGGTCCTTAGGACCAATCCGCACTTTATGCCTAAAGTGGTCTCCCCTTTTCATCTTAATCAAGAGGTATATTTACCTGTCTTTTTTCCAGCTCCTCATGCATCCAGTGCAGAGAGGAGCCTTCATACTCTAGATTGTAAAAGAGCTCTTGCCTTTTACCTCCACAGGACACAGCAACATCGAAAGTCTTCTCAGCTTTTTGTTGCTTTTGATCCTTCTCATTTAGGACTTCCAGTCTCTAAAAGAACACTCTCCAATTGGATTGCTCAGTGTATCTCTTTTGCTTACCAGAGTAAGAACCTTTCTCTGGAGAGCCATGTCATCGCTCACAATGTGAGGGCCATGGCCTCCTCTATGGCTCATCTAAACTCTGTCTCCATTGACCAGATCTGTCGAGCAGCCACCTGGGCCTCGGTTCTTCCCTTTACAGCCCATTACTGTTTGGACAAGGACTCCCGCCGGGATGCCTTGTTTGGTCAGGCTGTCCTCAGACACCTGTTCCATTCTTGAACAACTCCAGCCCACCTTCCCTGAATGGATGCCTGAGATCCATAGGAAGATGAGGAACCTTTCAGGGTCTCATGCCCTTGAGGGGATCTCCCGGGCATCTTAGCTAGGGAGTCCCCATATGTGAGGACTTATTCCTGCTTGTTCCTGGAGATAGCACAGTTACTTACCTGTAACAGGTGATCTCTGGGAACAGCAGGAATTAGTCCTCACAACCCACCCACCTCCCCTAGGAGTTGTATATCTCTTTCCTTTCCTCTCTCTATTATCTCAGCTTTAAACTCGAACTGAGGAGAGTTGGTCAGGAAGGCGGGATGGCAGCGCACATGCGCAGTGGGAGGCCCCAAATGCTTTCCTTCTGGGAAGCTGGGGAGCTTTCCCGCACGGGCTCCGTCGATACCGACGTACCCATATGTGAGGACTAATTCCTGCTGTTCCCAGAGATCACCTGTTACAGGTAAGTAACTGCTTTCTCATCCATCCAAATCACAGAAGATTCCTCCGATTCCTGTTTCAAGGAAAGCATTTCCAGTACAGGGTTCTCCCCTTTGGCCTGGCTTCTGCACCAAGAGTATTCACAAAATGTATGGCTGTGGTAGCTGCATTTCTCCGCACTCTGGGAATATTCGTCTTCCCCTACTTAGACAACTGGCTCATTTGAGCCCCTACAGTGCCAGAAGCCAGCTCTGCTCTGTTTCGCACAATGCAAATCCTTCAGTATTTGGGACTAGTCATAAACCTCCCAAAAGCCAATCTTGCTCCCACTCAATCCCTGGAGTTCATAGGAGCTCATCTGGATACCAGACAGACAAGGGCTTTCCTTCCACAGCCCCGCTGTCTTCGCATAATACAGCTAGCTTCCCAAGCAGTGCTCAAAACCTTATCTCACTGCTCGACAAATGCTACAGCTGCTGGGCGACATGGCATCCACCGTGCATGTGGTTCCTTATTCTCGCCTCCACATCTGAGCAGCCCAGTAGACTTTATCCACTCAGTGGACACAGGCCTCAGGTTGCCTGTGGTACAAAATAACAAACAGACGGTCATATTTCGTCCCTCCAATGGTGACTATCGCTCAAAAATCTTCTCGTGGGGTCTCCTTTCCTGCAACCCCTATTCCAAGCCACCCTAACAACAGATGCATCTCAGGTGGGATGGGGCGCCCACCTGCACGATCTCTCTACCCAGGGTACCTGGACGCCACAGGAGGCCTGTCTTCACATCAACCTCCTGGAACTCAGAGCAATCTTCCTTGCTCTTCGAGTATTTCATGCCCAGCTCAGATACAAGACAGTCCTAGTTCAAACGGACAATCAGGTAGCCATGTTCTATGTGAACAAGCAGGGCGGAACAGGCTCTCTGTCTCTATGCAATGAAGCTTTGCGACTATGAGCCCTCGCCAGAGAGCATCAGATTCATCTCTTTGCGGTGTATCTTCCAGGTATTCAAAACTCTTGGGCAGACAAACTCAGTCGCGTTGTGCTACCACACAAATGGTCTCTCCATGCAGACCAGGTTGCCCAAATATTTCAGATTTGGGGAACCCCGGACATCGACCTCTTTGCAAGTCCACTGAATGCCAAACTTCCCCAGTTCTGTTCGAGAATCCCGGCTTGACATTGTCAGGCAAGGGACACCTTCCTCCTTCACTGGGGTCAGGACTTCCTATATGCTTTCCCACCCATTCCCCTCATCCTCAAAACACTATTCAAGCTTCAGAGAGACAGAGGTCATATGATTCTCATAGCTCCACGTTGGCCACGGCAAACGTGGTACCCTCTGCTTCTACATCTCTCTCAAGCTCCACCTCTGGAGTTCAGATCTGCTCGAGATCGTCTCTACCAAGAGAACGGGATGCTGTGGCATCCCAATCCCCAGTCTCTGCATCTCAGGGCCTGGTTGCTGAAGGCCTAGCGCTTTAGGATCTCAACCTTTCTCAACAGGTAATGGATATCCTTTATGCTTCTAGGAAACCCTCCACAAGACGCTCATATGACGCTAAGTGGAAAAGGTTTACCATATGGTGCTCGCAGAAGGGTCTTAACCCTCTTGCGATACCTCTGGAATCGATACTGGAGTACCTCCTTCATTTGTCAAATGCGGGTCTTAAGACAAATTCAGAAAGAGTCCATCTTAGTGCTATTGCAGTTTCTTACAAGCCTCTAAGTGGACAACCTATTTCCTCTCATCCTCTCATCGTGAGATTTATGCGAGGTCTTCTTTTAACAAAGCCTCCCATTAAGCCACCACCGGTGGTATGGGACTTGAATCTGGTACTCAGGCAGCTCATGAAACCTCCCTTTGAACCATTAGCCACTACATCTCTGAAATTCCTTTCCTGGAAAGTCATCTTCCTCATTGCAATCACATCACGTCGCATCAGTGAATTGCAAGCATTAGTGGCTGATCCTCCTTACACAAGGTTCCACCATGATAAGGTAGTTCTTAGGACTCATCCACACTTTATTCCAAAGGTGGTTTCGCCTTTCCATTTAAACCAAGCGGTTTACCTTCCTGTATTCTTTCCGAGCCCTCATGCCTCCAGTGCAGAAAGGAACCTTCATACTTTGGATTGTAAAAGAGCTTTAGCCTTTTACTTGCAGAGGACACAGCAGCATCGAAAATCTTCTCAACTCTGTGTTGCTTTAGATCCTAGTCATTTGGGAATTCCAGTGCCCAAAAGAACTCTATCTAACTGGATTGCACAATGCATATCCTTTGCCTATGAGAGTAAGAACCTTCCTCTTGAAGGCCATGTCACTGCTCACAATGTGAGAACCATGGCAGCCTCAGTGGCTCATCTTCACTCTGTGTCTATCGACGACATCTGTCGAGTAGCTACTTGGGCTTCGGTACATACCTTCATGGCCCACTGCTGCTTAGACAAGGACTCTCACCGGGATGCCTTGTTTGGTCAGGCTGTTCTTCAACACCTTTTTCAGACTTAGTCAACTCCTAACCACCATCCCTGCTGGATGCCAGAGATCCATGGGGGGAAGCATAGCCCTTTCACAAGGGCTAACAACTTCCTGGGGCCATCTCCCTGACATCTGCAGCTAGGGAGTCCTCATATGTGAAGACTACATTCCTGCTTGTTCCTGGAGATAGCGTAGTTACTTACCTGTAACAGGTGATCTCCGGGAACAGCAGGAATTTAGCCTTCACAACCCGCCCACCCTCCCCTAGGAGTGGTATCTTTCTCTCTCTCTTTCTTTCTCTCTCTCCCTCTCTCTTTGGTCTCAGCTATAAACTCAACTGGAGAGGGACAGTTGGGAAGGCGGGAAGGCAGCACGCAGGCGCTGTGGGATGCTCCCAAAAGCTTTCCTATTGGATGGTGGGGAGCGTTCCCGCGCAAGCTCCGTCGGTGCCAATGATACCCATATGTGAAGACTAAATTCCTGCTGTTCCTGGAGATCACCTGTTACAGGTGAGTAACTACGCTTTCTCGTTAACGATACTTCCTCACCAGTTACCTCCAGACATGCCTTGCTGGAGTCTGTTGAGCTACTGGAGATGTCCTTGGACCTTTTAGAGTCTGTTTCACTATCTCCCAGAGGGAGGATGCTTGGCGGGTTGTTAGCAGTAAGTTTGTCGCTGGTTTTGGCGCATTGCTCCAAGGATTGAGGCCGTGACCCCAGATGGAGTCTAGAAAGCAGCGGAAGACTCTGAAGGCGGAACGATGGTGGCTATCGCAAACTTTCAGCATCCCTCAGAATAGCGATATGATGGAAATGTGGTTTCTATGGATGCTCTTTCTGAAACTGAGTTCTACCTCAACTTTTTTGAGATCTTCCATTCCTCCTGGGTTAGTGTTCTGAAATTAGCTTAACAACTCTTTGGGAAGCCATTCAAGGTCTCCAGACTTCAGTCAATTCAGTATCTCAAGTATCAGCACAACATACCATGCAGTTTTCTGCAAACCTACAGCATTGCTGCTCCGATCTTAAATCGTTAAAGGAAAGATTTGGAGGCCAGGAGATTAAAATTAAGGCTTTATGTTTATGTTTATGTTTATTACATTTGATATACCGCTCAGGCCAAAGCATTAGAGCAGTTTACAATACTACATAAATGATACTGAAAATATGAAAAGAACGCCATTAACAAGATAGGACAGAGTAAGAGATAGTGATAGTCAAAGAAATAGAAGAGACAAGAGGAAAGGTTCATTATAACACCAGAGAGGCAGAATATCATACCACCACAGCTCAGTCCTTCCAAACAGACTTGACCATAATCACTATTCATCACAAATTCAAGCCAGGCAGAAATACGCTGTAGAAATGGCTCCTTATAAACCTCTGCTGCCTGGATGTACTTGACAGAAGCAGATGAGGCAGAACTCTCACTCACAGCCTACGACGCCGGCATCTCAATGTAATTTAGAGTTACATAATGTGGTCCTTTCGAAGGATAATTTAGCAATGCAATTAAAAATTGAAAATATTGAGAATGCTGATCGGCACAGGAATCTTTGTCTACTTAATTTTCTCCAAGCTGTTTCAACTCCCCCCCCCCCAAGATGTTCAAGAAGTATTTACTTGAAATACAGTAAACAGTCTGTGCCACCTATTGCTAATATATATTATATTCCCTCTGGAAAAGTTTCCTCACGTGGTCATCAGTGCTCTGGTATGGATCTTTTCAACATTTCTAATTTTCTTAAGCAAACATAGGAAGAAGTTGTACAGCGAGTTGTACATTGATGGTGCAATTAGCACTAGATTCAAACCGAGACTGGCTCTTAATTGTTTTTTAAACATAAAGACATTCTGTTTATGAACTCTAAGATACTAATGTTTCCAGATGTCACCAGAAATACCCAAAAGCGAAGGAAGTGATTTCTATTGCTCTGAGGTTCTGCAGTTTGGGGCTAGTGTTTGATTGCGTCATCTGGACATCAACAATATACTAGACCTGCAGCAACACGGCTTCCGACCACTACATGGAGTCGAGACCCTCATGACCACACTGATGAACACCCTCATCATAGGAACCCAAGAGAAACATTCCGGATACATCCTGATCTTCCTAGATATATCAGCGGCCTTTGACACCATCTCCCACGACATCCTCATACACAGACTCCAAACAATTGGAATCAAAGATACTGTACTACAATGGTTCAGGTCCTATCTAACCAACCGACAGCAACTGATCCGCACCAGCACCTCAACCTCGCCCCCCTACCGGCAACATCAAGGAGTACCTCAAGGATCCACATTATCAGCCATGTAAATGTTTGGTAATTTATCAGTGTAATAGAATTTTGTTTTTTTGAACTAGCACACTTAACAGTCTTTAATACTGCTAGAACAGTTTCATCGCTTCCATTGGAGTTGGGACCAGCACCCTCATAAGTGAATGGTTTGGATGGGTCTATTTGCATCTGCCTATTTTTTTTTTCTTAGTTCTTTTTTTTCCCTATAATTATCTCTGTTTTGTGATCCATGTCGTCCCCCCCCCCCCCCCCTGTACATTGTGGACTATCGAGTCGTTGATTCCTGTAATATTTTATTTTTGTCTTTGTGAATGTATAATTTTCCTTGGCTCTTTTCTGTAAAGCATTTACTTTGCTGTATTTTGCTAATTTATAAATAAAAAATAAAAAGGAATTGATGCCAGCTCCCACGGTGATCTCCCTGTCGAGCGTGTCGGGTTCTGATGTTCCAGGACACATTCAGGATGCCACGGGTCCCACCGCTGACTGCCATCTCCTCATGACTGGAGTAGGAGATGTGAAGAAACCCATTGCTACTTCAGTTTCCTCTTGGAGTCTGAGTTGGAAGATTGGGAAAAAAAAGAATGGCTCTGCCATCTTCGACAGGAGATCTCCTGACCTCCCCTCTTATTCGTACCCTCCGTACAAGCGGTGTAAATTGCCCCCAAAGCACATGTCCTTCTAAGACTCTGTAAGAGACATAGCTAAGGCATGAGGCAGAAGATGAGCCCTTTGAAGAAGAGCTTGAGCTCCTGCAGTATCTGTCAGCACTCAAGGAGGCAGTGACGGTGCCAGTGCACTACGTCCTGCAGAGGCCGCAGGTGCGGTTGTGTGCAAATCCCCTCATGGTTCCTGCTTTCAGTCTGTGGCCAGACTCGATGTTCCAGGTCCAGAAGGTGCCGGTCTTTGAGAAGCCCCAGCTTCCACACAACTCCATCATGGTTGAGTCAACTTTGAAGCATGTGAAGAGCGCCAAGACTCACTCCTCTGTGCCCCCTGGGGCAGGAGGCCAGACCCTGGACTCCTTTGGAAGGAGGTGTTACTAGGGCTCCAGCTCAGGTTGGGAAGAGGTTCTACTCCAGGTACTTCCTGGTCCCCAAAATGACAGGAGGGTTCTGACCCATTCTGGACCTCCAGAACCTCAACTGGTTTCTTGTGCCCAAGCGGTTCAAGATGGTTTTGCTGGGAATGCTGCTCCCTTACCTTCTAAAGGATGACTGGCGCTGCTTCTTGGATCTCAAGGATGCATATACACACATCCCAATCCACCCAGATCACAGAAAATACCTCAGATTTGTGCTGGAAGACCAGCACTACCAATATGGGGTGCTCCCCTTTGGGCTCACTTCAACACCTTGGATCTTCACAGTGTCTTGCAGTAGTGGCTGCCTACCTTTGAACCATGGGAGTCTTCGTCTTCCCCTATCTAGACAATCAGCTTATCAAGGGTTCCACCCCGGACTCTGTCTGGCAGTCTGCTCGCCTCACCATTCAGGTCTCGAGCAGCTGGGGTTCGTCATCAATTACCTAAAGTCCCATCTCCAGCCCACGCAGCGGCTGGAGTTCATCTGAGCCCCCCTTGAACTACTCAAGCCCGGGTTTTTCTACTGCTGAACTGCATGCAGTGGCTGACGGATGTGGTCTGTGGCATGCATCATTGGCGCCACACCACAGCTTGGGGGATGCTAAAGGTGTTTGGCCACATGGCCTCCACCATATATGTTACTCCCTTGGCCCTCCTCTCCAAGCAGCCAAGCACAGTGGACCCTCTGCATGCAATGGAAGCAGGCCATGGGCCACCTCTGGGACAGGGTGGTGGTTACACACCCCTTGGGCAGTCCTGTCACTGGTGGTTGGGACCGCTGAACCTGCTTCATGGCCTCCTGTTCCAACTGGAAACCCTACTCCCTCCCCCACCCCCCCGCCCCCCGAACATTGACAACTGACTCGTCCAAGCTGGGATGGGAAGCTCATCTGGATGGCCTGTCCACAGGGCCTTTGGTCTGAACAGGTTAGCCTGCACCAAATCAACTTGACAACTGACTCAGGGCATTTAGGTTCTGTGCACCCAGATGCTGGAACGCCCTACCACCCAGCATACGGGCAATCTCCGACCTGACCCAGTTTAGGAAAGCACTGAAGCACCACCTTTTCCTCAAACACTACTCTGACGATAGCTCACAAACAGCCACCCCCCCCCCCACCAATTCCGCCACACCAACACACCCAGCACGCAATGAGGCGTCCACACCCAGTGGTGCAATCCTCGACTATGCGCACCTTGTATATAGCAGCATGTATATACCCCACCTCTGTAAAAGTCACTCTTCCCACCTGACGTGATTCTTACCTGTAAATAGTTCCCCCTACGTTATCCAAGTTCTAGCACCGGTTTCATTGTAAATACAAAGCAGGTTAGCCTGCACTGTATAAGCTAATGTTTTATGTAAACCGCACTGATGTTAAATAGCGCAGTATAAAAGAGACATTAAATAAATAAATAAATACAAATAAACTTCCTCAAGTTGAGAGCCATAGTGAATGCCTTTTGTGCCTTTCAGACACACCTAACGATTCAGGTGGTCCTCATCCAGATGGACAACTAGGTGGCAACGTTCTGTGTGAATAAACAAGCTGGCACAGGCTCGTACCTCCTCTGTTGGGAAGTGATCCAGCTGTAGTGGTTTGCCCTGGCTCTCGAGATGGAGCTCAAGGCGACCTACCTGCCTGGCAAGCTCAACGTCCTAGCGCAGGGGTCTGCAACCTTTAAGACGTAAAGAGCCACTTGGACCCGTTTCCGAAGGGAAAAAAAAAACTGGGAGCCGCAAAACCATTACGACATTTAAAACAAATCTAACACTGCATATATTGTTTCTTACCTTAATGCTATATACGACCCCCTACTTTTCCTGTTAAAATATAGGTGTTTGGCCTATACTCGCCGTATAAGACTACCCCTCTTCCTTCACACACCAAAAAAAAAAAACGCCAGAAAATATCACAACAACAAGTAACAATATTTGATTTCAAAATTATGATGATTTTGTAGTCAAATCACTAATATGAAATAAAATTATTTTTTCTACCTTTGTTGTCTGACCAATTTATTCTTTGATCATGCTGGTCCCGATCTGAGGCTTCTGCTTTCCTGTCTTCTCTTAGCTCTCTTTCTGTGGTCTATGGTCCATCTGCCATTTCTTATCTCTTCTTTCGTTTTCTTCACTTCTTTCCATCAGCCTATTTCCAGTCCCAGTAACCCTCCCCAATATCAGCCCCTTTCCAGTCCTCACTCCCAGTACCTTCCAGTGCTAATCCCCCCTCAACCCCATTACCAGTGCTAGCCTCCCCTAATCAGCCCAATACCAATCCTACCCCCCTCAGCTCATTACCAGTCCTAGCCTCCCCTAATCTGATCATTTCCAGTGCTCGTCCCCTCAACCCCATTACCAGTGCTCCATCCCTCCATGTCAGCCCCCTCCCTCCCTCCATCCATATCAGCTCCCTCCCTCCATGTCAGCCCCCTCCATCCCTCCATGTCAGCCCCCCTCCCTCCATCCATATCAGCTCCCTCCCTCCATGTCAGCCCCCTCCATCCCTCCATGTCAGCCCCCCTCCCTCCAACCATATCAGCTCCCTCCCTCCATGTCAGCCCCCTCCCTCCATCCATCCATATCAGCCCCCCTCCCTCCATGTCAGCCCCCCTCCCTCCATGTCAGCCCCCTCCATCCCTCCATGTTAGCCCCCCTCCCTCCCTCCATCCATCCATATCTGCTCCCTCCCTCCATGTCAGCCCCCCTCCCTCCATGTCAGCCCCCTCCCTCCCTCCATCCATATCTGCTCCCTCCCTCCATGTCAGCCCCTCCCTCCATCCATATCAGCTCCCTCCCTCCATGTCAGCCCCCCTCCCTCCATCCATCCATATCTGCTCCCTCCCTCCATGTCAGCCCCCCTCCCTCCATCCATCCATATCTGCTCCCTCCCTCCATGTCAGCCCCCCTCCCTCCATCCATCCATATCTGCTCCCTCCCTCCATGTCAGCCCCCCTCCCTCCATCCATCCATCCATATCTGCTCCCTCCCTCCATGTCAGCCCCCCCTCTCTCCATCCATATCAGCTCCCTCCCTCTATGTCAGCCCCCCTCCCTCCATCCATCCATCCATATCAGCTCCCTCCCTCCATGTCAGCCCCCTCCATCCCTCCATGTCAGCCCCCTCCCTCCATCCATCCATATCTGCTCCCTCCCTCCATGTCAGCCCCCCTCCCTCCATCCATCCATATCTGCGCCCTCCCTCCATGTCAGCCCCCCTCCCTCCATCCATATCAGCTCCCTCCCTCCATCCATCCATATCAGCTCCCTCCATCCCTCCATGTGAGCCCCCCGCCCTCCATCCCTCCATATCTGCTCCCTCCCTCCATGTCAGCCCCCCTCCCTCCATGTCACTCCCTCCCTTCTTCTGCAGCCGCGGCTCTCTGCCTCTTAGGGAACCGCGGCTGTGCTTTTAAAATCATCTCGGAGCCCTTCCTGTCTTGACGGGCTCCGTGCAGCATTGTCCCGCCTCCAAAGGAAGTGGTAAACAACTTCCTTTGGAGGCGGGACAATGCTGCACGGAGCCCGTCAAGACAGGAAGGGCTCCGAGATGATTTTAAAAGCACAGCCGCGGTTCCCTAAGAGGCAGAGAGCCGCGGCTGCAGAAGAAGGGAGGGAGCCCATAACGCCATAAATACCGGGCGGGCAGTGTGCTCCGGAGCCGCGGCAAAGGTGAGAAAGAGCCGCATGCGGCTCCGGAGCCGCGGGTTGCCGACCCCTGTCCTAGCGGATCAGCTGAGCAGAGTCCTCCAGCTACACAAGTGGACTCTTCACAAAGGGATGGTGGAGTGGATCTTCAGGGAGTCGGGTACCCCCATGATTGACCTCTTCATCACATCGCCAAATGCTTAGGTGAACCAGTTCTGCTCCAGGAGACTGTCCAGCAACTGGCTGGCCTCAGATGCTTTTCTCCTCCACTGGGGCTTAGGTCTACTCTATGCTTTTCCCCTGATCCTGCTCATAGCGAGAACTCTGCTGAAACCTCAGGCCCACAAGAGCACCCTGTTGCTTCAGCTCTCTTGGAGGGAACCTCTCCGCCTGGGCTTCATTCCGGATCTTCTCTCCCAGGATGAGGGGACCCTGCTGCACCCCAACATCTGCTCCTTGGCCCTTACGGCCTGAATGCCTGAGCAGGTAGCCCTCTCAGAGCACAATTTACCCAACAGCATCGCGAATGTCCTTTTGGCGTCGCGCAAGAAATTGCTGCATCGGGCTTATGCATTCAAGTGGTGAAGGTTTGCTACTTGGTGCACGGGTCAGACGTTGGATCGCTTCTCCTGCACGGTGAATCGGCTGCTGGAATATCTCCTGCACTTCTCTGAATCAGGCCTGAAATCCAATTCCATCTGGGTCCACCTCAGCGTGATTGGCACCAACCATCATGGATTGGGGGCAGGTCATCTCGGCTCACCCCTTGGTGGCTCACTTCATGTGGGGCCTGTTTCTCTTGAAGCCTCCCATCAAACCCCCCTGTGGTGGCTTGTGATCTCAACATGGTCCTTGTGCAGCTCATACGGGCTCCCTTTGAGCCGCTCTATACTTGCCCACTCAAGTACTTGACCCGGAAGGTCAAGTACTTGAGTGGGCAAGTACTTCCACCATCTCCTGCCTGAACACCACCACCTCCCTGCTGGACCCCTGCCCTACTGATTGGATAAAGAAAACCAAAGAAGCCCTGAGTACACCGTTAACCCACATCATAAACGGATCCTTTACCCAAGGACACATGCCAGACGCCCTCAAGACCACAATAATTCGACCAACCCTGAAAAAGCACAACCTAGACCCCCTAGACCCCACCTCCTACAGACCAGTAGCAAGCCTCCCCCTCACCGCCAAGATAATAGAGAAGGTAGTCCAACATCAACTCCAAGAACATCTGGACATCAACAATATACTAGACCCGCAGCAACACGGCTTCCGACCACTACATGGAGTCGAGACCCTCATGACCACACTGATGAACACCCTCATCATAGGAACCCAAGAGAAACACTCCGGATACATCCTGATCTTCCTAGATATATCAGCGGCCTTTGACACCATCTCCCACGACATCCTCATACACAGACTCCAAACAATTGGAATCAAAGATACTGTACTCCAATGGTTCAGGTCCTATCTAACCAACCGACAGCAACTGATCCGCACCAGCACCTCAACCTCGCCCCCCTACCGGCAACATCAAGGAGTACCTCAAGGATCCACATTATCAGCCATGTTCTTCAATATTTATTTATTTATTTATTTATATTCTCTTATATACCGCGCTATTCTGCATCAGTGCGGTTTACATTGAACAAACTGGAAATTACATTGAACAGGGCATTATAAACTTGGAGATAACTATTTTACAGGGAACATGGGCTATGGAGGGTTAAGTGGCTTGCCCAAGACCACAAGGAGCACCTGTGGGACTAGAAACCCCAGTCCTTCCGGCCCAAGGTTGCTGTCCTCTAGTGGGATTTGAACCCCTGACCTTCTGGCCTGAGGTACCTTGCCCCAACCACTAGGCCACTCCTCCACTCCTATCTACTTCCGTCCACTCTGCTCAGTCATACGCACCCACAACATCAACTTCCACATATGCGCAGATGACATAATGCTCTATGCACCAATTACAACCACAAACCCAGCAAATGACCAGCTATCAGCCTGCTTCACTAACGTATCCAACTGGCTACAAGAGAACAACATGTCCATTAACATTAAAAAACCCGAAGCTCTTATAGTAACAAAAGACCCAGACTTCAAGCCACCTACCCACCTCAGCATGGGAAACACGCAAATTCAAGTACAGCCACAAATAAGATACCTAGGCATTATCATTGACCAAGCTCTAACCCTTAAGCATCAAATCAACAAGACCACCGGAACTATATTCCACAAAGCTAAAACTGTACAACGTCTCCGACCCCTCCTCGAACCTCAGGACTTCAGGACAGTAATGCAGGCTGTGACACTCCCACATTTGGACTTCTGTAACCATGGACTACCTGCCACACAAACCAACCCCCTCCGAACTGCCTTAAATACTATGGCAAGGATTATTCATAATGCGAAAAAACGGGACCACATCACTCCAATCCTAAGAGACCTACACATTCTTCCCATCGAAGCAAGAATCAAGTACAAAGCCATCCTACTCACCCACAAAACCATACACCAAACACAGAACACCCCGCTTCACACCTTACTGCCTCGCCCGATCCACGGCAGAACAACCAGACAATCCTCCAATAACTCCATCACCGTCCCCCACAAAAGAACCAAGTCCACGCAACGGACTTCGAACTTTATGCTCCATCCCTCTGGAACTCTCTGCCCTCCTCCTCCTCCCCTAAATCAAAAAGTACACTAACTGCTGGGGCATGATCTGTCCAAGTGATTTCCCCATGCTCCACCTCCTTTACTCTTAAAGCCCATGCCCCCCCCCCTCCCAGATCATATCCAACCGACTGTATGAGCCATGCACCTGTGAATAAAAGGTGTATTTGCGCTTTCCCGGGTGCCTGGACCGCCATAAATCAATCACCCCCAATCTCTCCTGCATCCTCCTCAGACTCAATCTATCCTTCTTCCCCTCCTTCCCTGCCCTCCCCCCCCACTATTATCTAGCCTTGGATTACTAGTAAGATTAAAATCCCCCCCACACTATTAACTGTGTATCCCCCAGCTCTTCCAGCTCCTTTGTCATTTTATCAAAGACCTCCCCCTGTCCTTCATTAGGACCATACACACTAACCACCCACACCTCTTCCACCCCCACTCTCAGCTTCACCCCTACCCATCTCCCCTCTTTCCCTCTCACCTCCCCAATTATGGAAAGCCTATGCGCCTCCCCCACCAAATTTCCACCCCTCCCTTCCTAGGGTTCGCCCGCTGCCCCCGCCAACACCACCTTTGGGTATCAATTGGAGGTTAGCAAGTATTCCTGTCCCACTCTGAGATGCGTTTCCTGCACACAAAGTATATCAGCATGGATTCTCCCTCCCTCCTTCTCCAACATCCGTCTTTTCTGCCACGTTCTTAACCCCTTCACATTAATTGTGGTGATACTTAGTTGCTTATTTATTTATTTAACTATTTCTTTTATACCGCCCCTTCCAGAGATCAAGGGCGGTTTACATATAACAGATTAACAGTCTTGTACACAATTTGTATACATTTTACATAGAACAGTAGAAATCAACTATTTACATTGAACAGTAAATATAAACTTTGTAGGTATTGTAACAAAAACAACTAGAAGGTATTAAAGCAAAATCTTTGTAGGTATTAAAGCAAACATATCAAACTTTGTACAAAAGTATATTTACATCGTGTAGTGTGTGTGGTGTATGGGGTAGAAATTGGCGTAGGTGCTGGAATTTAGTTCCTTTTATTTTTGTCATCTTTGGGGCGTGTGTGGGGGGGACAGGCTTGTGGTTACATTGTTGGGGTTAAGGGAGTTTGTGCATGGGTGCCCACATTTGTAGTAGAGCTGGCTTTGGGGGAGTAGGGGATTTCGAAGTGTTCAGTGAACAGGTAGGTCTTTAATTGCTTAAATTTTGCCCCCCCCCCACCCAAATCCCCTCGCCTCCCCTTACTTACTCCTCCTTCCTCACTTCCCCCCCTGGCCCCTCTCCCCTCCGTCCCCCCACTTTACACTCCATTTCCCCTTACCCCTCCCCCTCTCCCCCCTTCTTCCCACCCTCTCTCCTACCCCCCCTCCCTCCCTCCCTCCTTATCCAGGAGTACTTGGAGTAGTGCGTCCCTTCCTCCCCATTCCCTCCCTTCCTCCCTACTCCAACCGCTTCCCTCCCCCATCTGCTCCTAACTCTCCTCCCCTCTGTCCCCCTCCCACCTTTCCCACTCCATATTTAACAACATTATATCTGCAATATTTAACATTTCAACCCTTAGATCCTTATATCTCAGTTCATCTGTGCCGCTCTCTCCGCCTTTTCCATTTATACCATGCCCACCGGCTGCGCCATTTGAGCTACTCATCTCTTAGCTCTGTCTTTATTGTCTCTACTCCGCTCTTGGAGATTCACAGCTTCTCTGCTCAGTGTCCCCTCCATCCCTGCTGGACACAATTCATTACGGCCTGCAGTGTTCACAGCTCTCATCCCTGCTGCTTGTAGTGCTGCTCTCACCTCCTCTACAGTTTGTACTCTCCATTGCTTCCCTTTTATTGTAAAAGACAGGCCAAAAGGATGCAGCCATCGATATTTAATATCCCCACTTCTCAATGCCTGCGTAATAGGCTGCATAGCTCTCCGGCGCTCCAGTGTGCCCCTAGACAAGTTATAGGATAGCCTTGCCAAGTAAAAGCTCCATGGCTCCGTATTGTTGAAGCAACCTTGTCTTTCATTTTATATCTGGCAAAGCAAATAATATCTCTTGGTCTGTTCCCTCTCACCACTCCCAGCGCTCTGTATGCTCTGTCCAGCGCTATCTCCGCAGGAGCTACTTCCTCTCCTCCCACTCTGAGGATTTCTGAACATATTGAAGCAGCCACTTTCCCACTATCTGTAAATTCCTTCTCTTCCGGTACTCCGCGACTCCTCAAATTATTCCTTCCAGGATCTATTCTCCAAGTCTTCCAGTTTATATTGCATCTCTGCCTGCTTTTGCTTTCCCCCCTGTAATTCTTGTTGCTCCTCCTGTTGCTGTTCCAGACTTTGCAGTCGATTTTCATGATCCCCTGCTGTATGTGTCAGTTCTGCTATTTCCTCCTTCAAATTCCCTAGAAGATCACTGAGCTCCGTCTTCACAGCCTGCACCTCCTGTTTTATCTCAGTAAACCATTCTCTGAGCTCAGTTCTGGATATACCCTTTAGTGTTTCCTTTCCTTGCTCAGTCGCACCTTTATTGGTAGACCCATCTGCTGGCTCCTGTTGCTCACCTTTCTTATTCTTAGTCTCCAAACAAGCAGTCTGCTCACTTACACCTGCTCCCCCACTCTGGTATGCATACTCTCGCAGATCCATCGTTTTCCATCTTGTGGTCATGATGCACAGCACAGATCACTCCCCTAGGCGCCTTCTCTCTCTTTCCCCAAACACAATAGTTGGTAAGCTTCACTATTAACCCCGTGATACTACCAGTCCTTCAATACCCCCTGCACCTCTGCTGTCTTCAAGGCTTCTTGTCAGCTCCATGTCCTGTTTCACCATTTTCTTCTGCCCTTGTCAGCAGCTCTCTGATGATGTTCTCTCTCCCCTCTTAAACGCAGGCAAACGCCGTTCCCGTTCCTGCAGCCATCTTAACTGCCATGCGGTCTCTGATATCACTTCGGGACTCTGCCGATACTGCTGGTGTCCACCCCACCGGCTCTGATACTACGCTGCTTTTTCGTCCTGCCTGCTTTGCTTCTGCCGTGCTCCCATCCAATTCTCTCCATCGACTTGCCTGCCCCAGATAACGCCAATCCTCAGTCACACTACTTTCCTGCAGATCACTTTTCAATTTTTCAAATTTCATGTTCCCGCGCTGTCCGCTATTTATTTTCTACCGGGCTGCACTTGCTCTCCCACAGCATGCTCCACTGACCAGCCTCTTGCCCCGCTGTCTCCTTCGATGCAGCCCTTCTGATTTCCTCGCTGTGCTGTCACCGCGGCACACGGATCACGCAGTCCACTCTCCTGTGGCTCGTTTTACTTGATTCCACTGCCGCCTGCCCTCCCCCTCGTTTACCGCTGCTGCTCAGTCTCTCGCCCCCGTTCCTCCACTTGCAGGATCCCAGGGTGCTCCGCCACCTTATGCCAGTTTAAATTTCACCTTCGGAGGGATTTTAATTGTTTTAAAAGGTAGGGTGTGCCTGGAGCGGTCGCCGCATACCGCCATCGGGTTCGGTGATGTCACTTCCTCCTGCTTTCTATCTTTTAACCAGTTTCTGATCCACAATACTACAGTGCCTCCAATCTCATGACTTTTTAATTTTGCCAAGAGTCTTTTACAAGGGACCTTGTCAAAGGCTTTCTGAAAATCGAGATACACTATATCAACTGGCTCGTTTTTGTCTACCTGTTTGTTCACACCTTCAAAAAAATATATGAGATTAGTGAGACAAGATTTTCCTTGTAGTCTCATTAAACCATGACTTGTCTCACTAATCTCATATATTTTTTGAAGGTGTAAACAGACAGGTAGGCAAAAGCTACAAATATTTTTTTGACTATAGTCTTTCTGACCTCACCTTTAAACCATTCTGGCAGTTATTTGGCCATCCTTCCATCTATAGGGGAAAGCAGACAGTCGCTCAAGAGCGCATGGTTTGGAACAATGTATCCTTGAAGGTATCCTTCCTAAAGCAGAGAGGTTCCAAAAAAGAGTAAAGTAGACCAAATGCCCTTGAGTATGGAGCAGACAGAGCTTAAAGATTCCAAATTACCCATGCCTACCAAAAGCCAGATTAATATGAATAAAATACAGTCTCTAAAATGCTTGTATGCAAATGCTAGGTCTAAAAAATAAGATGGGAGAGTTAGAATATATAGCACTAAATGAGAGGTTAGATATGATTGGCATCTCAGAGACATGGTGGAAGGAGGACAACCAGTGGGACACTGTGATACCTGGGTACAAACTGTATCGTAATGATAGAGCTGATCAAATTGGTGGAGGGGTTGCGCTCTGTTAGAGAGGGCATTGAGTCAGAAAGGATTAAAATTTGCAGGAAATAAAATTTGCTGTAGAATCTCTATGGATTGAAATTCCATGTAAAAAGGGGAAGGCGATGGCAGTGGGGGTGTACTATCGACCACCTGGTCAGAATGAACAAATGAATGATGAAATGCTCAAAGAAATCAAGGAAGCTAACAAAAGTTACAGCACAGTAATAATGGTGATTTTAATTACCCCGGTATCGACTGGGTAAGTGTCACAGCAGGGCATGCTAGGGAGATAAAGTTCCTAGATGAAATAAATGACTGCTGCTTGGAGCAGCTGGTTCATGAACCGACCAGAGGGGAAGCCATATTGGACCTAGTCCTTAGTGGAACTACCAGATCTCCAGGAACAAGCAGGAATGTAGTCTTCACATATGGGGTATCGTCGGTACTGACAGAGCCTGCACGGGAACGCTCCCCAGCGTCCAATAGGAAGCTTTTGGGAGCATCCCACAGCACCTGCGTGCTGCCTTCCCGCCTTTCCCAACTGTCCCCCTCCAGTTCTTCGTTTTCCACGAAGCCGACAGGTCGCACATCCTATCACCGTGGAAAAAATTCCATCTATTCTTCTTTTTTTGTGGTCGCGTCTGCCTTCCTTTGATGCTACACCGGTACCGCCGGTTCTTCTTTCTTTTCTTCAAAAAAAACCAACAAACTTTTTCTGGAGTCTTTTCCAGTTATTTTCTCCTCAGGTGCCACGCGCCATTTTGGGCACTAGGCCCAACCTTTTCCTTTAAAATGGAAAAACCCGCTTCGGGTTTTAAAGTGTGTTCCAAGTGTGGCGGTACCATCTCCGTCACCGACACCCATGAGTGATGCCTCAAATGTTTAGGTCCTGACCATTCTATTTCGGAGTGTGTTGCCTGTGGGATGATGTCGAAGAGGGGCCGGCAGAACCGAGCTGCTAAACTTAGCACCCTTTTTCCCTCCGATGCAGCCTCTGTGGCATCAACGTCTTCCAGGGCTTCGTCTTTCTCCCATGGATCTCGGGTAAATAAACATAAATCTGGCCGGTCCTCAAAGGGTAGATCTCCCTCTAAGTATCGAGATGCCTTTGGCATTGCCTTTGAGGGACTTTCACCAGCAAAATTGCCCCGGCAGGAAGCTTCGGCTTCCAAAGCACTAACGGGGCTCCAGGATGTTCTCGAGGCCTCAACCTCAGCAGAACTACTGGTGACATGCTCGGGTACCGGCTGCTTCATCTGGTACCGATACCCAAGCATCGTCAGCATCGATAGACCAGAGATTCTTGGCTATTGAACGCAGTCTGGTGGCTCTTCTCACGGCCTCGATGCCCCTGAAATCGCTTCAGACAATTCAACCAGTACCGGCACCGACTGCATCGACATCGGCAGGTCTTCTGACTGAGTCATGCTTATCCATCCGGTATCAACAAGTCTGTACCGGACCCCTCCATTGCCGAGTTTGATCGGTACCGGTACCGTGCCTTGCACGATCACCTGGATCGGAGATACTTTGAATTCTCGGAGGAGTCTGAAGACTCTGAAAGCTCTGCCGATACCAGAGTACTTCTTCCTGAGGATTCTTCTTCTCCTCAGCGTAGGATGTCTCTACCAGAGTATATGTCCTTTCAGGATTTTATCCGAGATGTGGCTCGAGGTCTTTCCATCACAGTGGCTCCTGAAAAAGAGCCTAGGGCAAAGGAATTAGAAATCCTACAGTACCCTAAAGCTCCCAAGGAGGCAGCTGCCTTACCTATTCATGAGGTCTTGCATGATCTCATGTTAAGGATATGGGAAACACCTCTAACCACATCTCCTCACTCTTGAAGACTCTACACCATATATCGAGTTCTTCCTTGTCCTGGGTTTCAGAGGACTCAGCTACCACACCATTCCATGGTGGTGGAATCAGCTATGAGAAGTATCAAGAATGCAAAAAGGCATGCATCTAATCCTCCAGGACGTGAGTGAAGGACTCTTGACGCCTTTGGACGTCGAACCTTCCAGGCTTCCATGCTTTTTGCTAGGATCATTTCCTATATATTATATATGGGAATGTTCCTTAAGGAAGTAACAGGAGATTTAGAGCTTATGAGCCCTCTCCTTCCTGATGATAAGAGGCAGGATTTCCTCGCCTTGTCAAACATGCTCAGGATGTTTCCAAGTTTGTGAATCTTGTAGCCTTTGACTGTTTTGAGTGCATAAGCAGAACCTCTGCTATTGCCATAGGTGCACGTAGGATTGCCTGGCTCCAGGCATCTGACTTGGAACTTTGGGTACAGGATAAACTAGGGAATATTCCTTGCACAGGAAAGAATCTCTTTGGCAAGAATTGGCAGGAAAAAGCTAATGAGATAGATGCTGACAATATAGATTGTCTAAATCTACAGCTGATCCTGCAAGGATAAAATCCTACAAGAAACCATTCTTCAGTAAGAAGAAGTTTTATCCATCCTATACCAAGCAGGGGCATCATTTAGGTCAGTCTGCCCAAAAGGTACAGCAGCAACAACCTAGGCAAAGGAAAACAAAAGCTGCAAAGCCTCAACCGTCTCAGCAGACTCAACCTCCACAGGCGCTTTGACTCCTATCTAGAGAACTTTGCCTTCCTGGCCCTGAATGGCCCAGAGCCTTCCACCATTCCAGGAAGGTTATGTCATTTTGCCCCCAGATGGGGGCAGATAACAGCAGAAAATTGGACCCTGTCTATTGTAAGAGAGGGTTACAAGCTTCATTTCCTCAGCATGCCCCCTCCTACAATGGTAAAACAGTTCAATTCTCAGACCTCTCTCAACGACCAGTTAGGTCAAGAGGTCACTATGCTTCTTGCCCAAGGGGCACTAGAAGAGGTACCCATTCCCGTACAGGGTTCTACTCCCTCACTTTCCTTATTCCAAAGAAAACAGGAGGGGACACACCCATTTTAGACCTCAGAGAATTGAACAAGTTCCTGTTCAAAGAGAAGTTCAAAATTATTTCTCTAGGAACTCTGCTGCCATACCTTCAGAGTCAGGATTGGCTTTGTTCTCTAGATCTCAAGAATGCGTACACTCATATTCTCATCCATCCAACTCATCGAAAGTTCCTTCGCTTTCTTTTTCAAGGGAAGCACTGCCAATACAGGGTTCTTCCTTTTGGCCTGGCCTTGGCATCAAGGGTGTTCACAAAATGCATGGCTGTGGTGGCAGCATTTCTTCGCACCCTAGGTATATTCGTCTTCCCTTACTTAGACAACTGTCTCATTCGAGCCCCTTCAGAGCCAGAAGCCAGGGTTGCTCTCTCTCGCACAATGCGCATCCTTCAGTATTTGGGACTTGTCATAAACTTCCCAAAATCCCATCCTTGCTCCCACTCAGTCCCTGGAGTTTATAGGAGCTCTGCTGGATACCAGACAGACAAGGGCCTACCTTCCACAGGCCTGCTACCTTCGCATTGTGCAATTAGCCTCCCAAGCAGTGTTAAAACCTCACCTCACTGCTCGGGAAATGTTACAGTTGCTAGGCCACATGGCATCCACTGTGCATGTGGTTCCTTAGGCTCCTCTCCATATGAGGGCAGCTCAGTGGACTTTATCCACTCAGTGGACTCAGGCGTCAGATTGCCTGTCAGACAAAATAGCAAACTCAGATCGCCTTATTTTGTCCCTCCAATGGTGGCAATCACCCCAAAACCTTTTGATGGGGTCCCCTTTTCAGCAACCCCCACCCCAAGCCACTCTAACAACAGATGCCTCACAGGTGGGTTGGGGAGCCCACCTGCAAGGTCTTTATACCAAGGGTACCTGGACTCCACAGGAGACCTATCTACATATCAATCTCCTGGAACTCAGAGTATCTTCCTTGCCCTTCGAGTATTCCACACCCAGCTCAGCTACAAGACAGTCCTAGTTCAAACGGACAATCAAGTAGCCATGTTCTATGTGAACAAGCAGGGCGGAACAGGCTCTCTGTCACTATGCTTTGTGACTATGGGTCCTCACCAGAGAGCATCAGATTCATCTCCTTGCGGTGTATCTTCCAGGCATCCAAAACTCTTGGGCAGACAAACTCAGTCGAGTTGTGCTACCATATGAATGGTCTCTCCATGCAGACCAGGTGGCCAAGATTTTCCAAAATTGGGGAACCCCAGACATAGACCTCTTTGCAAGTCCGCTGAATGCCAAACTTCCCCGGTTCTGTTCCAGAATTCCAGCTCAGGGTTCTCAGGCCAGGGATGCTTTCCTCCTCCATTGCGGCCAGGACTTCCTGTATGCCTTTCCACCCATTCCCCTAATTCCCAAAACCCTGTTCAAGCTGCAGAGAGACAGAGGTCATATGATTCTCATAGCTCCACATTGGCCACGACAAATGTGGTACCCTCTGCTCCTGCATCTCTCTCAAGCTCCGCCTCTGGAGTTAGGATTTGCTCCAAATCTCCTTTCTCAGAAGGACGGGATGCTGTGGCATCCCAATCCCCAGTCTCTGCATCTCAGGGCCTGGTTGCTGAAAGCCTAGAACTTCACAGTCTTAATCTTTCTCAGCAAGTAAAGGATATCCTTTATGCTTCCAGGAAGCCTTCCACAAGACGCTCTTATGCTTTCAAGTGGAAAAGGTTTACCATATGGTGCTCACAGAAGGGTCTTGACCCTCTTGCGAAACCTCTGGAATCATTACTGGAGTATATCCTTCATTTGTCTAATGCAGGGCTTAAGACCAATTCAGTGAGAGTTCATTTGAGTGCTATTGCAGCTTCTTTCAAGCCTCTAAATGGACAACCTATTTCCTCTCATCCTCTCATAGCAAGATTTATGAGAGGCCTTCTTTTAATTAAGCCTCCCATTAAGCCACCGGTAGTATGGGACTTAAATCTGGTTCTTGGGCAGCTCATGAAGCCTCCTTTTGAACCATTAACTACTACCTCTTTGAAATTCCTTTCCTGGAAGGTCATCTTTCTTATTGCAATCACATCAGCACGTCGCATCAGTGAATTGCAAGCGTTGGTGGCTGATCCTCCTTATACAAGGTTCCATCATGATAAGGTAGTCCTTAGGACGCATCCACACTTTATGCCAAAGGTGGTGTCACCTTTTCATTTAAACCAAGCAGTTTACCTTCCTGTATTTTTCCCAAGGCCTCATGCCTCGAATGCAGAAAGGAATCTTCATACTTTGGATTGTAAAAGGGCTCTGGCTTTTTACTTGAAAAGGACACAGCAACATAGAAAGTCCTCCCCACTTTTTGTTGCTTTTGATCCTAGTCATTTTGGGCTTCCAGTCTCCAAAAGAACACTGTCCAACTGGATTGCACGGTTTATATCTTTTGCCTATGAGAATAAAAACCTTCCTCTGGAAGGCCATGTCACAGCTCACAATGTGAGAGCCATGGCAGCCTCTATGGCTCATCTTCATTCTGTGTCTATCGACAACATCTGCCGAGCAGCTACTTGGGCTTCATACCTTCACAGCCCATTACTGCTTAGACAAGGACTCCCGCTGGGATGCCTTGTTTGGTCAGGCTGTTCTTCAACACCTGTTCCATACTTAATGAACTCCTACCCACCATCCCTGGTAGGATGCCAGAGATCCATGCGGGGAAGTGGGAGCCCTTTCACAATGGCACACAACTTCTGGGGTCTCTCCCTGGCATCTGCAGCTAGGGAGTCCCTATATGTGAAGACTACATTCCTGCTTGTTCCTGGAGATAGCATAGTTACTCACCTGTAACAGGTAATCTCTGGGAACAGCAGGAATTTAGTCTTCATAACCCACCCACCTCCCCTAGGAGTTGTATCTCTCTCTCTCTCTCCCTCTCTCTCTCTCTCTTTTGTCTCAGCTTTAAACTCAACTGGAGAGGGACAGTTGGGGAAGGCAGCATGCAGGCGCTGTGGGATGCTCCCAAAAGCTTCCTATTGGACGCTGGGGAGCGTTTCCGCGCAGGCTCTGTCGGTAACGACGATTCCCCATATGTGAAGACTAAATTCCTGCTGTTCCCGGAGATCACCTGTTACAGGTGAAGTAACTATGCTATCTGGTGCAAGAGATAAGGGTGTTGGGGCCACTTGGCAATAGTGATCATAGCATGATCGCGTTTGATTTAATTAGTGGAGGAGAGATTGTATAGGAAATCCACAGTACTACCTTTTAACTTTCGAAAGGGAGACTATGATAAACTGAGGAAAATAATTAAGAAAAAACTAAAAGTAGCAGTTGCAAAGGTTAGACTTACATCAAGATTGGGTGGTGTTTAAAAATACTATCTTGGAAGCCCAAACCGGCTGTATTCCACGCTTTAAGACAAGTGGAAGGAAGTTCAAAAAACTGCCAGCATGGTTTAAATGTGAGGTCAGAGAGGCGGCTGTTGCCAAAAAAGCATCTTTCAGGAAATGAAAAAAAGAGCCAAATGACGAAAACTTGAAACAGCACAAGCACTGGCAAGTTAAATGCAAGGCATTAATAAGACAGGCAAAGGGAGAATTTGAGAAGAAGCTTGCTGCGGAAGCAAAAACGCGTAATAAAGACTTTTTCAAGTACATTCGTAGCAAAAAACCTGTGAGAGAGTCAGTTGGTCCATTAGATTATAGAGGGGTTAAAGGGGCATTAAGAGGCGACAAGGCGATAGCGGAGAGACTGACTGAATTCTTTGTTTCGGTCTTTACTGAGGAAGATGTAGGGATGTTATCCATGACTGAAGTGGTATTTAAAGGTGCGGAAGAATTGAAGAAAATATCGATACATCGGGAAGATGTATTACAACTATTTGATAAACTGAAGAGTAGCAAATCACCTGGACCGGATGGCATACATCCCCAAGGGTGTTGAAAAAGCTGAAATATGAAATTGCAGACCTGCTATTAGTAATCTGTGAACTATCATTAAAATCATCTGTAATACCTGAAGATTGGAGGATGGCAAACGTGACGCCAATTTTTAAAAAGAGTTCCAGGGATGATCCGGGCAACTACAGACCGGTGAGCCTGATGTCAGTACCGGGAAAAATGGTAGAAACCATCATAAAGAACAAAATTGCTGAACAGTTAGATAGTCATGGCTTAATGGGAGACAGCCAACATGGCTTTAGACAAGGAAGATCTTGACTTACTAATCTGTTATGTTTTTTTGAAGGTGTGAATAAACAGACAAAGGTGAGTTGGGTGATATATTGTATATGGACTTTCAGAAAGCCTTTGACAAGGTCCCTCATCAGAGACTTTTGGCAAAACTAAAGAGTCATGGGATAGGAGGCAGTGTACTATTGTGGATCAGGAACTGGTTAAAAGATAGAAAGCAGGGGGATCCAAGATGGCGGCGGAGGAGTAGGACGCCAAGGTGCAGTGCTCTATGCCGGCTTTACACCTGCCTCTTGATGGGGAAAAAGAGAAAACAGCGTTCTCAGAAGCTCCCTGAGTCCTCGACCCCAACAAGTAAATTGGTGCAGGCGTCTATCGCTGGATTTTGCACGACTCCTGGTGCTATGGCTTCGGCGGATCCTCCGATGGTTTCGGCGGATCTGAGTATAGAGGGGGTGGTGTTAAGCCCCGAGCAGTTGCCTCCTCCTCAGCCCGGAAGCCATCCCGGGAAAGGTCGGCCTGATCAGGTTTCTTTGCAAGGCAAGGATCTACAGGCCATTGGGAGTTCGCCCGGGAGGCTACAATCATCGAAAGCGGAACCTGGAGTGGAGCTGGGCGCTGCCGAAGAAGATCTCCTGGTCTCTTCTCTAAGTAGGGGGGGCCGGCTGGTGGAGCAGCCGACACCTAGTTCCTCCGGTGTTTTGGCCTTCCGGATTCCTGAGGTGGTGGAGAAACCTGCGCTAGTAACTTTGGATAGCTTGTGGGAGGTTATTTCGGCTCTTCAAAGATCTCTCCTGCCCTTATTTGGGGTTTTTTCGAAGGAATTGGTGGATGTGAAAGCACGGTGTGACTCGACGGCTGTGGAAGCTGTGGTACAATCTGGAAAAATTTCCTCTCTTGAATCTAGGGTGGAGGGCCTGGAGTCTCTTGGAACTGTTGGGGTTCAGGATCGGTTAGTACAGGCAAGGAAGATGGAGTATTTGGATAACCAGCTTCGAAGGAACAACCTCAGATTCCTGAACTTCCCTAGATCCCCCCTGATATATTCCATTGCCTTGGTCCGTAAGTTCTTCATGGAAGTACTTTTGATGCCTGCTGGAACGTTGCCCCCGATAGTGAGAGCTCAGTATGTATCAATATCGGTTGGGGAGGCTGCTAATCAGCTGGGGAAGCCTGCTGATAGTGGTTCCCCTCATATGGATCTATCTGATATCTTGGAGAGCTCGCTTGAGGTGGTCACCAGTAGGGCTACTTTATTGGTAAAGTTTGCTTTCGAGTCTGATCGGAATACCGTGTTGCAATTATATTTCCGTCATATTTCAGATGCTATGTTCTTGGGTTCAAAAATATCTATATTTCCTGATTTAGCAAGGGAAACACAGAAAAGGCGGAAGGCGTTCCTGGAGTTGCGCCAGAGGACGCTCGCTTTGAGTGCGCAATTTAAACTTAGATATCCTTGTAAATGTGTTTATTAGTTTTCAATCAAAGCAATATTTATTTTTTGAACCCAAGCAACTTTTGTCTTTTCTGTCAAGTAGGGAGGGAGTTGGATCTGGGGTGCCTTCCATACTGGCTGCCATATAATAATATTCATGCTCCTATAATGTTATAATTGTGATGGGTGCTTTAACCTAAAAACTTTCTTTTTTCTTGGGTCTATATTGGGGGATTATTGTGGTCTATACCAGTTGTTTGTTTATATTGCTGTAAGGCTGTTTCGGCGGCTCTTATTTTTTTTTGTTCTTTATTGTACATTTAATTCTGTTTCAGAATTTTCTCTGGAATGTTGTAATGAAATTGATAAATATTAAATAAAAAAAAAAAGATAGAAAGCAGAGAGTAGGGCTAAATGGCTAATTTTCCCAATGGAGAAAGGTGAACAGTGGTGTACTCCAGGGATCTGTGCTGGGTCCACTGCTTTTTGACATATTCATAAATGACCTGGAAAAGGGAATAACGATTAAGGTTATCAAATTTGCAGATGAGACAAAACTATTTAAAGTTGTTAAAACCCATGGGGATTGTGGGAAATTGCAAGAGGATCTTGATAAATTGGAAGACTGGGCATCAAAATGGCAGATGAAATTTAATGTAGACAAGTGCAAAGTTATACACATAGGGAAGAGCAACCCAAACTATGGTTACACAATGCAAGGTTCTACATTAGGAACCACCACCTAGGAAAAAGATTTAGGTATCATTGTGGATAACATGTTTAAACCCTACACCCAGTGTGCAGCGGCAGCCAAGAGAGCAAATAGAATGCTAGGTATCATAAGGAAAGGAATGGAAAATAAAACAAAGGATATTATAATGCCTCTGTATCGTTCTATGGTGCGATCGCACCTTTAATATTGTGTGCAATTCCGTTCACCGTATCTTAAAAAGGATATAGCGTTATTAGAAAAGGTTCAGAGAAGAGCCACCAAAATGGTAAAGGGGATGGAAGGATATCCCTATGAAGAAAGGCTAAAAAGGTTAGGGCTCTTTAACCTGGAAAAGAGACGGCTGAGGGGAGATGTGATAGAAGTCTATAAATTAATGAACGGAGTGGAACGGGTAAACATAGATCAATTGTTTACGTTATCAGAATATAGAAAGACTAGGGGACATGCAAAAGAAGCTACAGGGTAAACTATTTAAGACTAATAAGAAAACATATTTTTTCACGCAACGTGTAATCAAACTCTGGAATTTGTTACTGGAGGATGTAGTAAAGGCTGTTAGTGTAGCTGGGTTTAAAAAAAGGTTTGGACGGGGGCGGAGCCTGATGTCCAGCGGGTTAGACGCTTTGTGCTGAAGCTCCCGAGAGGCCTACTCAGAATCCTGACTTAATACCTACATAAACTTAATATTTTGCTCCGAACTTACCGGGGTACCTCGGGGGGGATGGCGGCCCACAAACCAGCGCGCTTAGACTTCGGGTCTCCCTCTTCTTCACACGGAAAACGCTCCAAAACAGAGTTGTCTTCCCCACAAAAGATAGTTCCACTTCGGGAAAAACCCCGAAATGCAACAGGAGATCTTGGAGGAAATACGCGGTGTGAAGGAACTGGTACAGTCCAACGGAGAAGCGCTCCGAGCCATGCGAGAAGATTTCGGTATGCTTCAGGACCGGCTTGAAGGTCTTTCACTACGGCAGGACAACATGGCGGGGGTCCTCGACTCGCACGCGGTGCGCTTGGTGAAACTGGACAAGGCTGAGCGTCAGATACAGAATCTTCAAAAGGAGTTAGAGGATAGCAATAATCGAGCCCGTCGCAACAATGTAAGGCTCATTGGAGTACCGGAGGGGGCGGAAGCAGGAGATATAAGAGAATTCCTGGTCAAAACTCTTCCCTCCTTGCTGAAGATCACTTTTCACAGAGATCTGGAAATTGACCGAGCACATCGTGTTCCTACCAACATGGCGCTCAATCGGACGACCCCCCGGCCTATCATCTTTCGATTACTGAGATATCAGCAAGTTGAGCAAATTCTAAATGCTGCCCGGGCGAATCATCATCTGGAGTTTGAAAGTCATAAAGTCTCCTTCTTCCCTGACTTGGCAAAGCCCACAGTTGACCGTCGGAAGAGACTCCTTGCTTTTCGCCCTAGACTTCAACAGCTACAGGCTCGCTTTGGCCTATTGTATCCAGCGAAGCTCAGAGTGACTCTCCATAACCAAACTAGAACCTTCGAAGATCCTGATCTACTAGCAACATTTTTAGATTCCAAAGAAGCAGACCAGATGCGCTAATCCAACAACTTGGATCTGTAATCCGCCGGATCTGCCCGCCATTTTGAATGGCCCGACGCGGTGATCACAGCCTGGAACAGAGACTGCCTGGACTTTTCTTTCTTTCTATATATAACTTTCTTGGTCTCCTATCCCTCCATGATGTGCACCTCGGTTGGATTCGGAACACGCACAGCTATACAGGTTATATGTTTCAATTTAGGCCTTCTCTGGGGTTTCTCCCCGCAGACATATGGTCGCCAGTAATTTCTGGGGTTCTGCTTCTTCTCTAATGCACTTCGGTGCTTATTTTTTTATATGGGGCGCTTCATTGTTTTTCATTAGCTTATTTTCTATCATGTCATGTGTACAGCCATATACAGTTCATATGAGGGACATTGTGAAATTATGTGCGTTATCATGTTCTTTCTCAGAATTTTTAACCCTTCTGAATGGCCTTATGTAAGATTTTATCACTGAACGTAAAAGGCATCAATAGTCCAATCAAAAGAAAGAAAATCCTTAGCTATCTTAATCATGAGCATGCTGATTTAGTGTTTCTTCAGGAAACGCATTTAAACTCCGCTGAAACACTGAAACTTAATGCTAAGCCTTACATGGTGGCTGCCTACTCTCCCGCCGTTTTCTAACGGTGTGGGGTAGCCATCTTGGTTAAGAAGTCTTTGCAAGCTATTGTAATGGATACTAGTTCTGATAAGGAGGGTAGATGGGCCCGTGCACACCTTAAGGTTGGAGATAGTGCTCCTACCTCGACGTACATATAAAGATTTAGAGGGTCTTCTGACTAGATATGTATGAATGCCCCGCATTACAGTATTACTGGAGTCGGGTCTGGGGTCGTATTCAATCTATTTTGCACTTTCAAGAGCCCCTCTCTTGGAAGATAGTTGGACTCCGCTCAGCTGCGGGGATCCCCTCTCTTCCCAAATCGGCTTACTTCCTTTTAGACTTTATGCTGGGCATAGCTATTTCCCTAATTACGAAATACTGGAAAAATAGCTCCCATCTGAGCCCCAATGAATGGTGGAATCATGTCTGTCTCTACAGTAAATATGAGCAAATATCTCGTATGTTAGCTTCTTCCGCTCAGACCCCCCACCACTTGTCTAAATGGAAGATGCTCAACGACTATGTTCAAACTGCTAAATGCTCTCATCTGACTGTTTAAATCTGTGTAAATCTCTGTCACATGATCATTCTGTATCGCAGATACTATTTCTGTTTGTTTTGATGTACAATTACTGTTGTTTGTAAGCGCTTATATGATGATACTTATCAGCTTAGAGAAGAAGCATAGGGGTGGGGGGTAATTGGGGTTGCTTTTTCCTTATTGTATGCTTGTATTTGTTTCCTTTGGTGTGTTGTTTCTTTTTGCTTGTTGTAAAATGAAAATAAAAGTTTAAAAAAAAAAAAAAAAAGGTTTGGACAAGTTCCTGGAGGGAAAGGTCCATAAACCATTATTAAAAAGGGACCCAGGATATCATTGCTTGACCCAATACAAGACACTGGAACCTGTGTCTTTTGGGGAAACTGCTAGGTACGTATGACCTAGATTGGCCACTGTTGGAAACAGGATACTGGGCTTGATGGACCTTGGTCTGACCCAGTATGGCATATCTTATGTTCTTTCGTAAAGCGTGGAGTGCATCTGTTTCGGGCTTCCAAGATAGTATTTTTAAACAATTCCCAGGCCTAATGTCAACTCTTAATCTTTGCAGTTGCTTCATTTTTTTCTTAACCATTTTCCTCATTTTATCATAGTCACCCTTTGGAAATGTAAATGCTAGCATAGTGGATTTCCTTGCTGTCCTCCCTCCATGTTATGATCACTATTGTCAAGTGACCCCCAACACTGTTATCTCTCACACCAAATCCTACATTCCACTAAGGACTAGGTCTAAAATAGCTTCCCCTCATGTTGATTCTTGAACCAGCTACTCCATGAAGCAGTCATTTATTTCATCTAGAAATTTTATCTCCTTAATATATCCTGATATGACATCAATCCAGTCGAAACTGGGGTAATTGAAATCGCTCATTATTACTATGTTGCAAACTTTGTTAGCATCTCTAATTTCTGTTAGCATTACATCATCCATCTGTTCGTTCTGGCCAGGCTTTGGAAGGTAATACATTCCCACTGCCATTGCATTCCCCTTTTTTTACATATAATTTCTGTCCATAGAGATTCCACAGTGTATTTTTTTGCCTGTAAAACTTTTTCATCCTGTTTGACTTAATAAGAAATATATAATTCAATTAATATACAATTAAGATTGTATTTGTCCTTTTCATCTGTTTATATATGAAGACATTAAACTGCTGTCCATAAAACATAAAAATTACCATGATAAATAAATAATAAATCATCATAATCAGCCATTATAACTCTATCATGAAATGGAGGAGGACCCTTGCAAATTTACAAACAAATAGGTATGTGTCAAACATCAGACACCATCTAAAATCCACCACTATAGGTGTTCACACAAGGAGGGATGGGGTAAAAGAACCACAGAGCTTGCTTATCATTAATAAGGATTGGATTTAATACATAATCTTGAACAATTGATCCAGTAACTGTCACTCACTGCTGTCATATCCAATAAAAATGAAGCAATATATTACATGAATTGTGTGTATATACTCTGTGTTGCGTGTGAGTGTGTGTGTGTGTATATAGTGGAGAGTGACCAATCCCAATAAAAAAATGCATTAAAATCAAATTTAGTGTATGTTATAAAAAAACAGACAAAAGTGATCATAAGAAACCACCACAATGTTTAAAAGAACTAACAATGAACATCGGCACATGCCAGCAACTGATATAAAAGGAAAAAGAAAATAAAAAATAAATATACTGCCACAATTAACAAGGTGACCAACCCTAATTATTGCCAACAGACATCAACACTTTCAAGTAGTTGATATAAAAAAGAGGGCAACCAGCAATCTCCAAGAACAAGCATGAATGAGTCTTCACATATGGGTATCGTCGGTACCGACGGAGCCTGCGCGGGAAGGCTCCCCAGCGTCCAAAAGGAAAGCTTTTGGGAGCATCCCACAGCGCCTGCGCGCTGCCTTCCCGCCTTTCCTAACCGCCTCTTTCCAGTTCTTCTTTTCCGCGGAGCCAGCAGGTCGTGTTCCTGTCACCGCTGAAGAATTTCTTTATTTTATTTTATTTCTTTGGTCGCACGTCTGCCTTCTCGACGCTGGACCAGTACCGCCGGTCTTTTCTTTCTTTATTCTAAAAAAAAAAAAACTATTGTTTTTTCTCACTTCAGTGCATTTTCTTCTTTGGCCTTAGGCCTAGGAAATTTTTCCTCATGGAAAAGCCCGCCTCTGGGATTAAAAAAAGCACGAAGTGCAGCGGCACTATTTCTGTCACTGACACCCATGAATGGTGTCTAAAATGTTTAGGTCCTTACCACTCCATTGCGGATTGTGAGTCCTGCTCCATGATGTCTAAGAGAGGTCTACAGAATCGAGCAGCTAAGCTCAGTACCCTGTTTCCCTCAGATGCAGCTTCCGTTGCATCAACGTCTTCCAGGGCTGCTTTTTCCTCACATGGATCTCAGGTAACCAAACTTAAATCCAGCCGGTCCTCGAAGGGTAGATCTCCCTCTAAGTATCAAGATGCCTCCGGGCTTGCCCTCGAGGAATCCGCACCGGCAAAATTACCCCGGCAGGAGGCTCCGGCTTCCAAAGCTTTATCTATGGGGTCACAGGTTGACATCGATGGCTCGGCCTCGACCGATCACCTGTTGCCATGTTCTGGGGTACCGGTGGTTCCCACTGGTACCGACATCCAGACATTGGTTGCGTCAATGGATCAGAATATCCTGACCATGCAGCGTGCCATCACGGCATTCATACAAGCTGCGACGCCTTCGGTACCGCAACAAACTCCGTTGCCGGTACCGACATCGGTTCCGGTGCCGGTACCGATTGCATCGACATCTGCTTCGGTGTCGACTGCAGTGGTACACTGTTCTGTGATGCCCATCGGTACCGAACCGGTACCGATCACTCCCGATGTCGGTACCACCCGGTACGCGTATCGGGCTCTGCAGGAGCATCCAGACAGGCGATACTTCGATTCCTCTGAAGACTCTGATGAATCAGAGGTCTCTGTCGAAGCATCGGTGATTCATCCTCAGGAGCCCTCTTCTCCAAAAAGGAGAATGTCTCCTCCTGAAGACTTGTCTTTTCAAGACTTCATTAGGGAAGTGGCCAGGGGCCTTTCCATCTCAGTGGCCCCTGAGACAGAGCCTAGAGCCAAAAAATTAGATATTTTACAATATCCTAAGGCTCCTAAAGAGGCAGCCACTTTACAAATACATGAGATTCTTTATGATCACGTTGGGCATATGGGAGACTCCTCTCACCACTTCCCCTCATTCTCGCAGGTTGGACACCATGTATCGTGTTCCTCCTTCTCCTGGTTTTCATAAGACTCAGCTTCCTCACCACTCCATTGTGGTGGAGTCTGCTATGAAGAAGATAAAGAGTACAAAAAGGCACTCTTCTGCTCCTCCAGGAAGAGAATGCAGAACGTTAGATGCCTTTAGCAGGAGAATTTTCCAGGCCAGTATGCTTGTTGCCAGAATCAACTCCTATAGTCTCTATATGGGGATGTTTCTAAAAGAAGTTACAGATCACCTGCAAACTTTATCTCCTTTTATTTCAGAAGATAAAAGGGAAGAATTCCTCACCTGGCTCAAACATGCCCAGGATATTTCCAAGTTTTCCAACTGTGCAGCCTTTGACTCTTTTGAAGGTGCCAGCAGAGCCTCCGCCATTGCCATAGGTGCACGCAGAGTTGCTTGGTTACAAGCTTCTGATTTGGAACCTTGGGTTCAAGATGGACTAGGAAATTTTTGCAAAGATTGGCAAGCAAAGGCCACCCAAATGGATGCTGAAAATTCTGCTTTAGATAGACTTTCAAAGTCTACTTCTGCTCCCTTTAAGAAAAGGTTGTTTAAAAAGGGATTTTTTCCCAAAAAAGGGAAATATTATTCTGCTTATGGTCAGCAGTCATCTTCTGCAGGTCGTTTTGCTACAAAGAGACAGCAACAACCGAAACAGGCCAAGCCTAAGGCTGCTAGGACTGCTACAGCCCAACAGCCTCAGTCTCCTCAGGGCCTTTGACTTACAACTAGAGAGCTTAGCCTTTCTGGCTCTAGAACATCCAGAGCCTCTCACCATTCCAGGAAGGTTGGCTTACTTTGCTCCCAGATGGGAACAAATCACAGCAGAGCAATGGACCCTCTCCATCATAAGGGAGGGGTACAAGCTTCATTTCTTAAACCTTCCTCCTCACACCATGGTGAGACAGTTCAATTCTCAAACATCTCTCCTCGACCTTCTGGGTCAGGAGATTACTACCCTTCTTGCCCAAGGGGCAATAGAAGAAGTACCCCTTCTTCAACAGGGCTCAGGATTCTACTCCCCCTACTTTCTTATCCCAAAGAAAACAGGGGGCTACAGACCCATATTAGATTTCAGAGAATTGAACAAGTTTCTAAGCAAGGAGAAATTCAAGATGATTTCTCTCGGTACTCTCCTTCCATACCTTCAGAGTCAGGATTGGCTTTGCTCTGTAGACCTCAAGGATGCGTACACCCATGTCCTCATCCATCCAACACACAGAAGGTTCCTTTGGTTCCTTTATCAAGGGAAGCACTATCAATACAGAGTGCTTCCTTTCGGTCTGGCCTCTGCACCAAGGGTGTTCACAAACTGCATGGCAGTAGTAGCTGCATTTCTACGCACTCTAGGGATATTCGTATTCCCATATCTGGACGACTGGCTCATCCGAGCTCCATCCCAGTCAGAGGCCCAGACTTCTCTAACCTGCACAAGCCGTATCCTTCAGTATCTGGGACTTGTAATAAACTTTCCAAAATCCAATCTCACCCCTACTCAGTCTCTAGAGTTCATAGGGGCCTTGCTGGATACCACAACTGCAAGGGCCTATCTTCCCCAGGCCCGTTGCCTACGCTTGGTGCAGTTAGCCTCACAAATTCAGTTAAAATCCCATTTAACTACTCAAGAGATGTTGCAACTGTTAGGCCACATGGCATCCACTGTGCATGTGGTTCCTTACGCTCGCCTGCACATGAGGGCAGCACAGTGGACTCTGTCCACCCAATGGACCCAGGCATCAGGTTGCCTGTCAGACAAAATAGCAACCTCCAGTCGCCTCTTTTGCTCCCTCCACTGGTGGAAGTGCACTCAAAATCTGTTGTTGGGGTCCCCCTTTCAACAGGTGTTACCCCAAGCAACCCTTACAACAGATGCCTCTCCAAGAGGTTGGGGAGCTCATCTTCAAGATCTCTCCACTCAAGGCATCTGGTCTCTAGAGGAGACATCTCTACATATCAACCTCTTAGAGCTCAGAGCAATTTTTCTAGCTCTCAGAGTCTTCCACACCCTGCTCAACTACAAGACAGTCCTCATCCACACGGACAACCAAGTAACCATGTTCTCCGTGAACAAGCAGGGCGGGACTGGCTCTCTGTCGCTTTGCAACGAAGCTCTGAGATTGTGGGCCTTCGCCAGAGAGCATCAAATTCATCTCATGGCAGTGTATCTTCCAGGGGTTCAAAACTCTTAGGCAGACAGACTCAGTCGAGTTCTGCTCCCACACGAATGGTCTCTCCTTGGGGACCAGATAGCCAGAATCTTCCGAATTTGGGGAACCCCGGACATAGACCTCTTTGCAAGTCCGTGGAATGCCAAACTTCCCCGGTTCTTTTCCAGGATTCGTGTCAGGGAGTTCAGGCCAGGGATGCCTTCCTCCTTCGTTGGGGTCAAGACTTCCTCTATGCCTTTCCACCCATTCCCCTAATTCCCAAGACACTCTTCAAACTTCAGAGAGACAAGGGGTCTATGATCCTTATAGCACCACATTGGCCACGCCAAGTGTGGTACCCTCTACTTCTGCATCTCTCCCAAGCTCCCTCCCTGGACTTGGGATCTGCTCCAGACCTCCTGTCCCAGGAGGAGGGAACGTTGTGGCACCCAAATCCCCAGTCTCTTCACCTCAGAGCCTGGTTGCTGAAGGCCTAGACCTTCAAGATTTGCATCTTTCTCAGCAAGTGAAGGATATCCTTCATGCTTCCAGAAAGCCTTCCACTAGACGTTCCTATGCTTTTAAATGGAAAAGGTTTACCATTTGGTGTGCAGAGAAGGGTCTTAACCCTCTTACAATACCTCTGAATTCTTTACTAGAGTATTTGCTGCATTTATCCCATGCAGGCCTTAAAACAAATTCAGTAAGAGTCCATTTGAGTGCTATTGCAGCATCCCTTAAACCTCTCAATGGACAACCTATTTCCTCTCATCCTCTTATAGCAAGATTCATGAGAGGCCTTCTTTTGACTAAACCTCCCATCAGACCACCTCCAGTGGCATGGGACTTGAATCTGGTTCTTGGCCAGCTTATGCAGCCACCTTTTGAACCCTTAGCCACTGCCTCCTTGAAATTTCTTTCCTGGAAGGTTATTTTCTCATTGCAGTCACTTCAGCTCGCCGCATCAGTGAGCTGCAAGCCTTGGTGGCTAATCCTCCTTATATAAGGTTCCATCATGACAAGGTAGTCCTCAGGACTAATCCACACTTTATGCCTAAAGTGGTCTCACCTTTTTATCTGAACCAGGAGGTTTATTTACCTGTCTTTTTTCCAGGACCTCATGCTTCAAGTGCAGAGAGGAATCGTCATACCCTGGATTGTAAAAGAGCTCTTGCTTTTTACTTACAAAGGACACAGCAACATAGAAAGTCCTCTCATCTTTTTGTTGCTTTTGATACCTCTCATTTAGGACTTCCAGTCTCTAAGAGAACTCTGTCCAATTGGATTGCTCAGTGTATTTCCTTCGCCTACCAGAGTAAGAACCTTTCTCTAGAGGGCCATGTCACAGCTCACAATGTGAGGGCCATGGCAGCCTCTATGGCTCATCTAAATTCTGTGTCCATCGACCAGATCTGTTGAGCGGCCACCTGGGCCTCAGTTCATACCTTCACAGCCCATTACTGCTTGGACAAGGACTCCCGCCGGGATACCTTGTTTGGTCAGGCTGTTCTCAAACACCTGTTCCATACCTAACCAACTCCTACCCTCCATCCCTGGCTGGATGACTGAGATTCATGGGTGGAGGTAGAGCCCTTCCCAGGGACTCACAACCTGGGTGATCTCCCAGGCATCTCTAGCTGGGGAGTCCCCATATGTGAAGACTCATTCCTGCTTGTTCCTGGAGATAGCACAGTTACTTACCTGTAACAGGTGATCTCTGGGAACAGCAGGAATAAGTCTTCACAACCCACCCACCTCCCCTAGGAGTTGTATCTCTCTATCTTTTTTTCCTTTCCTCACTCTCTCTTTTTTTCCTTTCCTCACTCTCTCTTTGTCTCAGCTTTAAAACTCGAACTGGAGAGAGGCGGTTGGGAAAGGCGGGAAGGCAGCGCGCAGGCGCTTTGGGATGCTCCCAAAAGCTTTCCTTTTGGACGCTGGGGAGCGTTCCCGCGCAGGCTCCGTCGGTACCGACGATACCCATATGTGAAGACTTATTCCTGCTGTTCCCAGAGATCACCTGTTACAGGTAAGTAACTGTGCTTTGTGCACCGTGAAAAAGGTTAAGGGCCATATGTAGAAGCACAGATCTGTGTGCAAACTAAACCAAAAGGGGGCCAAAATACAAAACGCTATAGCGGGACGATACTGAATAAAGAGCTTTGAGCACTGAAATTGCCTAAATCTAACTTGTGGCAGCAATCATACTCAAAGTAGCATGCAAAACTAATTGTTTGTCCACCTTGAAACATTTTAAGAAAATATAATTACCGCCAAGGGGACCAACCAAACACAATACAATATATAATGAACAATTGTCCTAAAACTAGATTATAGTTAGTATTCTACACTCTCTAAATCATTGATAAAATCTTATTAAAAATCAATATTGTGGGCATATCATTTAATTATCCAGCAGTGACTGCTAAAAATAAAATGTGTAAAACAAAACACATGGTGAACACTGTTCGTGGATAGTACTTCACACCAATGCGAGATAAAAATATGCAGGACTTAAAAAACAAAAAGAACACAGCACTGCCGCAGGCATGAACAGACCAAATCAAAATATAACAGTAATCAATATAAAACGATAAACTATAAAACATGTACAAAAGATGATATTCTGTACCCTGGTGCCCAAGCATCTGAATGCTTAAAAGCTAGACTTAAGCGCATCTGCTAACACAGGTCAATATACTGGCCAGATAAAAAGAAAGGAAATATGAATGACGTCAGACCAACTTGTGAATAGTTGTCAAACAAACTTGGATCCTAAACTTGCCTGAATAAAGCTTTTGCTGGCGAATCAACCTGGAATGACGCATAAACTGTGTCCCTTAAGGTCTCCTCTTTATACCTCTGCTTTCCTCAGCTCCTCCCCTACTTTAGCCTCCAGAGACTGGACTTGTAACCCAAGAGCAAGGAGCTCTTTTTACCCAGTGCACACATAAGACCTCTCACCAACTGGAAGATAATCATACATGTGACACTCGGTGCAAAAGTCTGGATAACCCCCATCTCGCTGTTGGACTGCTGTCTCCATCTTAGTTTTAATGGTTTGTTTAGCTATTTCAGGTTGCTAGGGAATAGGGATACTTGAGCCTATATAAATATGCCTAATAAGGTTAAGGGATTTTGTTTAATGTTCACCTCAAAATGATTTGCAAGGAGCTAGAATTAATCTATTCCTAAGGCCTAATAACTTGATAGCCAGTTAAATCTGAAAGTTGAAATTTACCCTCCTTTCCCCTTCACTGACTTTATAAGATTGTGCTTGGGGTGGATATGAGCTGGTCGGGAGGGGGGGTGGGGGAGGATTAAACACTAACTGAAAGTTTGCCTGTTAAACTCTACCCTAACTGACTTAATAAATGCAGAATTTTAAATAGACAGATTTTATCAGCTTAACCCAAAGGATTCCTTGCTGCTCTCCGATTGAAAGGTAATGTTTTTCACTGTCTTCAAAGCAAGATTCCTGATATATGACTTAATAATAGAAGTAAACTTAGCGATGTTGGCAATCACAGAGCCATGGTTCAGTGAGTGCCATAAACAGAATAAAATCAAAAATGCATTTTAACTACTTGGGATTTTATAGAATTACCCTCCACATCCTGTGGTCCACCGGCTAACACAAACTCACTTTGAGACTTGTTCAACTACAGTAATTTTACATAAATGAAGGAGATAATTTTACATTATACATTTCAGTCAAAAGGCCTAGGATAACATTTGTTTAAGCATAACAATTGCTTGAATATTATTCTCCAGGACCAAGCAGGAATCAGTCCTCACTTATGGGTGACATCGGCGCCAATGGAGCCCCCGTGCGGAGCATTTCCCCAGCTTTCTATGAAAGCCTTTGGGAATACTACACGCATGCGCGGTCCCCTTCCCGCCTAAAGGTGCCATCTTGCCCAGTCTCTTTTTTTCTGTGGAGCCCTTCGGACGTTTTGTCCTAGTCACCCGGAAAAGTTGACGTTTTTTCGAAGATTTCTTCGCCTTTTTCTCCGAGTTCGACGCCGGTTCCCCTTCCCGCCGGGTCCGGTACACCGGTATCGATCCTGTTTTCTATTTTTCGGTTTTTGCCCTTCGTGGCTGGCGTTTGCGCCCTTTTTTCTGTTTTTCCTTGGAAGGCCGGTCTTTTGACCTCGCGGGGGCCCTTTTTTCCCCGATGGCTTTCAGTGGTTTCAAGAAGTGTGATCGGTGCAAGAAACTAATGTCTCTCACCGACACCCACGACTGCTGCCTTCGGTGCCTCGGCCCAGATCATGATCCCATGATCTGTGGCCCGTGTAGCAAAATGTCCACCAAGGCACTTCGAAGCCATCAGCACCAGAAGGAAAGGATTTTTTCGGACTCTGCCTCCGGCCGGGCCCGGACCCTATCTGAGGCCTCAACGTCTCAGGAGTCTGATCCCGAGCATCGCTGGGGTTCCTCGGACAGGGGGTTCCCCGACCGGGAATGTAAGAGGAAGAAACGGCTCGCAAGGGCGGCGTCGGAAGAGGTCCCTGGTTCCTCGAGGGCCAGGTCTAAGAACCCCGACCGCCGTCCCGGGCCGTTGGAGCAGGAGAAGCCGTCCAAAGTACCTCGTGTAGAGCCAGAGACGGTCGGACACGTAAGTCCTGTAGTCCTCGTGGACTCTCCTCAGAGGGAGCCCACGTTGGGCCCGGCGCCGCCGGGGCCCGAGTCGGTGGCTGCTGAGTCTCCGGAGCTTGGACTCAGGCTGACAGCCTTGGAGTGCAGATTGTCTGCCTTCATGGAGCAGCAGCGGGTACTGATGGCCAGCTTCGCTGGTGCATCGGCCCCGACCACCAGGACATTGACGTCGAAGTTGACCCCAGAGACCGAGCCAATACTCGAGACCATGAAGGCTCAAAGTCGTCCTCGGTCAAAGTCTCCCTCGACCTCCCGCTCGGAATCGAGGGCGTCGACGCCGGTGCCTTCGGCGTCGGGGCGGGTGCCACCTTGACTCCTCTTCGGATGAGTCAGCCTGGGAGACAGAGGATGAGGAGTCCCCCGATACCTTCCGGACTCGGTGCGTCCCGTCAGACTCACCATAGTCCGAGCCCCGGAGTAGATCCCCACTGGAGGACACCCGGTTCTCGGAGTTCGTGCGGGACATGGCCAAGGCCTTGGCGATTCCCGCGGACCCCGAGGAGGAGCCTCGAGCCGAGGAGCTCAAGGCCCTCCAGTATGACTCTCCTCCGAAGGAGGCCTTTACTGTTCCAGTTCCTCCGATGCTGGAACGGCTCCTCTTCCGGATGTGGGAGGCACCGGCCTCGGCGCCAGTCTTGAGCAAGCGAGTCGATTCCATCTATCGACTCCGTAAGAGCCCTGGCTTCCAAAAAGCGCAGCTGCCACACCATTCCATGGTGGTGGAATCGGCCATGCATCGTCTGAAGAGCCAGAAGATGCACTCTGCGGTGCCCCCCGGCAGGGAGGCCCGGAACCTGGATGCTTTCGGCAGAAAGTGCTTCCAGGGCTCGATGCTTACTTGCCGTGTCCAGTCATACCAGCTGTACATGGGCATGTACCTTCGAGACCTGGCAAAGGAGCTTGCCGGGTTCTCTGCTGGCCTCTCCGGGGAACCTTTGCAGAGGTTCCAGTCTTTGTCTTCAGGAATCTGGGACTGTTCCAAATTCATGTCCCGAGCGGCCTACGATGGCTTCGAGGCTTCGGCTGTGTGGCGGCCGCCGGCATCACGGCCCAACGCCAGGCATGGCTGCAGTCATCGGACCTTGAGCCTTGGGTACAGGACAAGTTGGTCGATGTCCCTTGCCGAGGTGAAAACCTTTTTGGCAAACCCATGGCCGAGAAGGCGGCTGAGCTCGAGACCGAGCACCTGACCAGGACAAGGCTGTCCAGAAAGACTTCTGCCCCTTCTCACAAGAAGAAGGGCTCGGGTAAAAAGTCCTTCTACCCGAGAAAGGTGTCTGCCTACAAACCTTTCCCTCAGTACCAGGCCTCCCCAGCTCCCCCTCAGGGGCAGCAGGCCAAGGGGCAGGGACATGGGCCCCATAGGCAGAAGGCCCCCAAGCCTCTGGCTCCTGCTCCTACCCCTACCTAGCAGGGAGGGGGTTTTTGACTCCCAAGGCATAGCCTCTCCGCCCCTGCTGCCCCATCCTTGCACAGGAGGTCGCTTAGCCCTGTTTGCCCACAGGTGGCCACCCATTACAGGGGATGCTTGGGTCTTAAGCATCATTCACTAGGGCTATATGCTTCATTTCCAACAGCTACCTCCTGTCTATTTTCCAGGAGAGCCTCTGAGGCCTCTCCTGCACACCAACCTCCTCCTCCAAGAACTTCAGGGTCTGCTTCTGGACAGGGCGGTGGAGCCTGTACCTCCTCACCTACAGGGGCACGGGTTCTACGCCAGGTATTTTCTGGTGCCAAAAAGAACAGGAGGCCTAAGGCCTATCCTAGACCTCAGGAACCTCAACAAGTTCTTGGAGAAAGGGAAGTTCAAGATGCTTACTCTTGGAACACTTCTGCCCTACCTCCGCCCTACCTCCAGCAGGGAGATTGGCTATGCTCCTTAGATCTAAAGGATGCGTACACTCACATCCTCATTCATCCAGACCACAGAAAGTACCTCAGGTTCCTGGTGGGAGGAAACCATTACCAGTACAGGGTACTGCCTTTTGGCCTAACTTCCACCCCATGGATCTTTACAAAGTGCCTAGCTGTGGTGGCGGCCTACTTGAGGACTCAAGGGGTTTTTGTCTTCCCCTATCTGGACGACTGGCTCATCCGAGGTCAGACTTACCAGGAGGCCAGACATGCTACCTTCAGGACTGTCACATTCCTTCAAGACCTAGGCTTTGTCATAAATTTTGCAAAGTCCACTTTGCTCCCCTCCCAGAACCTCGAGTTCATAGGAGCACGTCTGGACTCTCTGCAAGCAAGGGCTTACTTGCCAGAGGACAGAGCTCAAAGGCTCATGGAGTTGGCATCCCGATTTCTCAGTCTGCGATGGGTTCCTGCCAGGCTCTGTTTTCAGCTTCTGGGACACATGGCATTGACTGTGCATGTGACCCCCAATGCCCGCCTCCACATGAGGCCTGCAAAGTGGTGCCTCAGAACTCAGTGGAAGCAGGCCACAGGGAGCCTAGCAAAGTAAGGTTTTCAAAACCTCTCCTGAAGTCTCTTCAGTGGTGGCTACACCCCACCCCAACTTGCTGCAGGGGGTGCCTTTTCAAGTGCCTGCCCCCACAGTGGTGTTGACAACCGATGCCTCCTTGCAGGACTGGGGTGCACACTGTCAAGAGAGCTGCACCCAAGGCCTCTGGTCCCCATGGGAAGCCTCACAACAGATCAACCTACTGGAACTGCGGGCTATTGGTTTAGCCCTCAAGGCTTTTTCTCACACCTTGGCCCACCAGTCTGTTCTAGTTCAGACGGACAACCAAGTAGCCATGTTCTATGTGAACAAACAGGGCGGCACTGGATCCAGGCCTCTATGCCTGGAAGCACAGGCCCTTTGCTCTTTTGCCCTCCGGCACCAGATGTTGCTGAGGGCTGTTTATCTTCCTGGCCAGGAGAACTTTCTGGCAGACCGCTTCAGCAGAATTCTGCAGCCCCACGAATGGCAGCTGCACCCTTTGGTGGTTCAACAGATTTTCCTGAAATGGGGACTTCCATCCATGGATCTCTTTGCCAGTCCCCTGAATCACCAACTGCCCAGGTTTTGTTCCAGGCAACCGCATCCCCTAAGGGTGGCGGCGGATGCCTTCCTGATTTCTTGGTCCCAGGGCCTGCTCTATGCATTTCCTCCCACGCCTCTGGTGGCCCGAACCTTATTCAAGATTCTCAGGGACAAGGCCTCAGTACTTCTGGTTGCTCCCAGGTGGCCGAGACAGCCCTGGTTCCTCCTGCTACTTCAACTGGCAGTGGAGACACCCATGCCTCTGGAATTCCAACCCGACCTTCTCTCTCAGGATCGGGGTTCCCTTCTGCATCCCAATCTCAAATCTCTCCATCTGATGGCATGGAGGCTGCAAGGGTAGTCTTGGCTCCCTGGGGCCTACCTCAGGAAGTGGGTGGTCTTGGCCTCTAGAAAGCCATCCACCAGGAAAACATATGCCCTAAAGTGGAGGAGGTTCTCCTTGTGGTGTCAGCAATGCAAGGAAGATCCTTTCACCTGCACTGTGCCAGTAGTGCTCCAGTACCTGCTGCACTTGTCCAATCAGTGCCTTAAGTCCAATTCTGTTCGGGTCCACCTCTCTGCTCTGGCAGCTCACCACTCTCTGGTGGAGGGACACTCTTTGTCAGTTCACTCCTTGGTGTCCAGATTTTTCAGAGGCTTACTATTGCTCAAGCCTCCTCTCCGTCCACCGGCCCCTGAGTGGGAGTTGAATGTGGTCTTGCAGCAACTTACTCGCCCACCTTTTGAACCAATGGCTACATGTCCTCTACGCTTCCTATCCTGGAAGACTCTATTCGTAGTGGCCTTGACCTCGGCCAGGCGAGTGAGTGAACTTCAAGCCCTGGTCTGTGACAGGCCATACACTCGCTTCTATAGGAACAGGGTAGTCCTTAGGACTCATCCTAAGTTCCTCCCTAAGGTTGTCTCCTCTTTCCATCTCAACCAGGAGGTGGTTCTTCCAACATTCTTCCCTAGGCCCCATGCCAGCCGGGCTGAGACAATCCTGCATACCCTGGACTGTAGGAGGGCCTTATCCTTCTACCTGGAGCGTACGCAGGGACATAGGAGGGCTACTCAGCTCTTCGTATCTTTTGACCCCAATAACTTGGGGGTACCTGTGTCCAAGCGTACCTTGTCCATCTGGGTGGCTGACTGTATCACCTGGGCTTACAGGGCAGCTGACCTTCCTTTGCAGGGTCGGGTCACGGCCCACCGTGTCAGGGCAATGGCTGCCTCAGTAGCTCATCTCCGCTCTGTACCGTTGGCAGACATCTGCAGGGCTGCAACCTGGTCCTCAAGCCAGACTTTTGCGGCCCATTACTGCCTGGAGAGGGAGTCCCACAGGGACATGGCTTTCGGTCAGGCAGTGCTCCGGAATCTCTTTGAGGTTTAGGCAACTCCTACCCTCCAGCCCTCTGGTTGGGCTACCGGTGGAGGTATGTTTCAGTGAAATCCTTTCTCTGATGCTGAGGCTTGAGGGAGCTCATTTTTCAGCTCTGGGTCCCCGGTAGCCTGAAGCTGGGGAGTCCCATAAGTGAGGACTGACTTCCTGCTTGGTCCTGGAGAAAGAGTAGTTACTCAGCTGTAACAGGTGTTCTCCAGGAGCAGCAGGAATCAGTCCTCACAACCCTCCCTCCTCCCTTGGGAGTTGCAGTTGTACATAGTTTATTTTTTCATTTTTGTGTGCTGTCTTTTAGCTATGTCATTTGACTGGGCAAGATGGCACCTTTAGGCAGGAAGGGGACCGCGCATGCGTGTAGTATTCCCAAAGGCTTTCATAGAAAGCTGGGGAAATACTCTGCACGGGGGCTCCATCGGCGCCGATGTCACCCATAAATGAGGACTGATTCCTGCTGCTCCTGGAGAACATCTGTTACAGGTGAGTAACTACTCTTTATGGCCCAACATATTATGCATAAGAAATTTCTTGGATTTGACCAATATGTTAGTGTATTTTTGATGTTGACCCTGGTTTGGAATTTTTATGCTAAATAGAATGGAAAGAGTAACTGTGTGTAAAAATATCATGTAAAAGCATAGAAACATGACGGCAGAAAAAGACCACATGGCCTTTCTAGTCTGCCATTCCATACCAACCACTTCAACAGTCCCTTTTTTTTCCTGAAATGCAGGGGACATAATGAAAGGAAGAGGCATTATGGACTATTTTGGAAAAGGGAAAGAGCACTTTCATCTGCGCTAGAATGGCCTACAGTCCTCCCACTTAGGTGAAGAAACTGAATAGAGATTTTAATTAAAAACATCCAATTGGAAAGTAATGTACAACATAGGCAAAGTTACTTTTCATTTGACAGCAGTGCTTTCGGTATTAGGTAGAGCAGGGGCACAGAAGGATTAAGGCACTGGCAACCAGCACCTGCTTTAGGGCCCAGTGTTTAGACTGGGCCCTCTCGGATGTGCTAATTTAGTGTCTCAACAGTGAACAAACTTAATACCTGCTGAGTGCGGGCAGCACTGAGGGTCCCATCAGAGTTGAATCTGGAGATAAGCACACAGTTTTGGGTAGAAAATTTACATGCAGGTGGCTTATGGTTTATTAAAACATTTTATATACCGCCTTTTGTTCACACAAAAGCAGTACAATAAAAACATAATTTTTAGAAGAAGAAAAGAACGCCGTAAAAACTTGAACAGGTGTGCACTCTGCATGCAGTTCTCCACAATAATAAAACTGAAGTCCACGTTGACTTGAGCGTTCATTATTGATGCAAACAACATGAGTAAAAGTTTGTACCAGTGTGACAGTTTTAATTATTGACCTCTTAACGAGTGTTTGTTTAAACATTTCACAGTGCCAAAAAGGGTTGCCTGCAATCTGTAGGGAACTGTTCCAAAAGGTTATAAAATTTGCTTTGCTGTTCCAAAAAACGGAGTTATTTTATGACTGTACTGCCAAATGAAATTAAAAATAGCTTACGGACAAAGTGAGGCAGTGAGATCAGTTAAACATTGACGAGTATGGGACTTATGCAGTTCATTTTCTGCTATTCTACTCTTCTCCAATATTGAAATATAAATGTCTACTGTCTTTGTTCAGAGAAAGAGTCAAGCCATCAAACTGGTGGGATAATCCAGTACCATAGCCGATGAAATGGGAGTAAAATTTGCAAGGCGCAGAGTACATGAAAATGCTAGGCACCTTCTGAATAACATTGTGCCGATATTAAAGCAGAAAATAGAATAATTGAATAATGGGAGCAAAACGAGTGTGAAAATAAGATTAAATAGTTTATTTCATGTCATCTAAGGGTATTGAAAGAACTGAAGTATGAGATTGCAGACCTGCTATTAGTAACCTGTGAAAGATCATTAAAATCATCTGTAATACCTGAAGATTGGAGGATCACCAATGTAACGCCAATTTTTAAAAAGGGTTCCAGGGGTGATCCAGGAAACTACAGACCGGTGAGCCTGACATCAGTACCGTGAAAAATGGTAGAAACCATCATAAAGAACAAAATTAGTGAACATGTAGATAGTCATGGCCTAATGGGAGACAGCCAACATAGCTTTAGACAAGGAAGATCTTGTCTTACTAATCTGTTATCTGTGTGAATAAACAGGTAGACAAAGGTGAGTCGGTTGATATAGTATATTTGGACTTTCAGAAAGCCTTTGGCAAGGTCCCTCATTAGAGACTTTTGGCAAAACTAAAAAGTCATGGGATAGGAGGTAATGTACTATTGTGGATCAGGAACTGGTTAAAAGATAGAAAGCAGAGGGTAGGGCTAAATGGCCAATTTTCCCAATGGAGAAAGGTGAATAGTGGTGTACTCAGGGATCTGTGCTGGGTCTGCTGCTTTTTCACATATTCATAAATGACCTGGAAAAGGGAATAACGAGTGAGGTTATCAAATTTGCAGATGACACAAAACTATTTAAAGTTGTTAAAACCCAAGAGGATTGTGGAAAATTGCAAGAGGATCTTGATAAATTGAAAGACTGGGCATCAAAATGGCAGATGAAATTTAATGTGGACAAGTGCAGAGTTATTCATCTAGGAAAGAACAACCCAAACTATGGTTACACAATGCAAGGGTCCACATTAGGAACCACCACCCAGGAAAAAGATTTAGGCGTCATCGTGGACTACATGTTAAAACCCTCTGCCCAGTGTGCTGCGGTGGCCAAGAGAGCAAATAGAATGCTAGGTATCATAAGGAAAGGAATGGAAAATAAAACAAAGGACATTATAATGCCTCTGTATCGTTCCATGGTGCGACCGCACCTTGAATATTGTGTGCAATTCTGGTTGCGGTATCTTAAAAAGGATATAGCGTTATTAGAAAAGGTACAGAGAAGAGAGCCACCAAAATGGTAAGGGGGATGGAAGACTACTCCTATGAAGAGAGGCTAAAAAGGTTAGGGCTCTTCAACCTGGAAAAGAGACAGCTAAGGGGAGATATGATAGAAGTCTATAAATTAATGAATGGAGTGGAACAAGTAAACGTAGATCGATTGTTTACATTATCAGAATATAAAAAGACTAGGGGACATGCAATGAAGCTACAGGGTAACCTATTTAAAACTAATAAGAGAAAATATTTTTTCACTCAACGTGTAATCAAACTCTGGAATTTGTTACCGGGGATGTAGTAAGAGCTGTTCCTTATCAGTCCTCCACCTTTGGGTTGTGTACCTCCTCCTGCAGCATGGAGACTGGACAAGTCAAACTTGTGACATCACTGGATATACACTGCTGGTATTCTCCTATCATCCTCCAGTGTGTCCAGTCTCCATGCAGCAGGAGGATGTAGTGAGCCTAGGTGCTGGGCTCACTAGGGAACAGACAAGGAGCTCTCTTTTAGAATAGTTAGATTAGTTTTAATTTTATTTTCTATCATTTCTTTGGTTTGAGTTCTGTTACTTAGAGAAAAAAAAATGGGTTTATATGGGAGGACTCAAACCTGCGATGGGGAGGTTCTCACTCTCTGGTCAACCTTTGCCTGGGTGTTGGAGCTACTCTCCCCCTCCTAGTTAGTACGGAGGGGAGTTGTGTAGCCTCTAAAGAGACCGGCCGCAGAGTCCTGTTGTCACGCTGTGCTTCAGGACAGCACACAGGGAGCCAGGAAGCCTTCTTCGCGGAAGCTGCTTGCATTTCACTGTGAGCAGTGCAGCGGTCAGAGCGCCGGAACGCTTAAGTGCCTTCGGGGCATTTTTTGGCCGTCGGCAAGGGTAAGTAATGGCGGAGCGCAGAGGAGGCGGAGAAGCCTTGGGGATTTGGCGCCGGGGACCGCTGTAGCAAGCAGGCCCTGCTGGTTTCCTGTGCCACATTCTCCTGCTCATTTCTGAAGCGGGAGGCAGCAGCAGTTTGGCGCATCGCACAGCCGTCGACAGGTAGCAGTTTCAGGTAGAAATAACTCCTTTGACATTAATTTTTATTTTCTTTTACTTTGATTTGGTGCGGTTTTATTTTAAGGCGCTGTGGTTCCCGCGCTCCGTGCCCTCATGGCAGCAGCAGTACTTGGTGTCACACTGTCAGGGGGTCGGGTAAGCGAGCAAGGTAGGAACTTGGTTTACATAATTGATGTGATCGCCTACCTTTGAATTGGAGTCACTGCAAGTTATGGTGGCGTTTAAAAAAAAAAAAAAGACGTGGGGAAGCAGCGCTGGATTCGATGACATTAGTAAAGTGAGGTTCCTGAGGGCGTCATTCAGGCACGGCAGTTGAAGTGCGTGGTTCTTTTTCCCGCACGTTTGCCTTGATGCGGGTAGGCTGCACCGGGCGGCAGCGCTTTTATTTCTTTTGGTCACTTAGGTAAGAAATTTGTTTATTTGCTGGCATTAGATTGCTTGGGTTACTCCGTGCTGAATAGAAGGGGTACAGGTTAAGTTGCTGCCGTTGAAAGCTTTGGTTCCAGGGCTTGGCTTGGCAAAAAAAAAAAAAAAAGCTCTCTTTTTTTTTTTAGAGGAGCATTTTTCACTGCAGATGCATATTAAAGGATTCACCCATTCCATTTCTAACTATGGGGTATGTTTACTAAACCGTCTTAATGTCGCAGCTGTGGTATTATCGCACGATAAGTGACGTTAAGGCACATTTGCAGGAAAGAAAAAACATTTCAGTCAGCAATGTGCAGCAAAGGCAGGGAAACCCAGAAAAGTGATAGTTGTGATACATGTGCAGGAACCAAAGAGGCAAATAAACATATAAAAGGACCAGAACCACATTTGAAATCCCAATAACCAAGCTGGCCAAAAGTGATATTAATGATAAACATAAAGCAACACTACTGACAAAGCCCAAAAAATAAGATATCATGTTTGGAAGGGTCTATGCTCTGTCCCCCTATAAAGTGAATGATCCCTCATTGAAATAGCGCTGATCAGGGTTTCTGTCATTTAGATTGGGCAGGTTTGTTATGGCGTGCACATGTGCAGCAACAGCAAAGTGGGCCCGTAGGAAAGGGCAACTGTACTGATGCTGTAAATGGGATACAGGGGGCTGCAGGCGGCACATGCTGTGATCCAGCTGGGGCACAGTGCGGACTAGGCAGAAGCCTAGGTGGCACATAGGAATGCCAAAACCGTAAAGCAGCAAGACAGCAACTGACGAGGGTCCAACATGGGCACAAGTGTGTGTCCCACAGTGTCATAGGGGATATTACCCAGCAGGTACCCCCAAGGGCACATAACATTGGCAGGCGGTGCTGGGGGAAAGCGCGCATGTCCATGTAGGCACCCCTACCTGAGAACCCACACCATAGGCAGCTGCCTTCCGGCACACTGGATGGCCTGGGACTACGCACCACCAGCACCACCGGCATAATGGCATGGCAGCATGGTGGCGGAGGGGTGCTGGTGGCGGAGAGGGTAGTGGCATCTGCCCACAGCAGACCATGGCCAAGCCCCATTTAGGTGGGTGCCGTGCACTGCAACAGACAGGGTCTGTCTGACGAATAGTCATGGTATCCCCAGGGAATGATCTGTCCCTGTGGCAGCAGTGTGGTGCAGTTCACACAGCCAGTGTGTTCAGGAGCAGAAGGTCACAAGTTCAAGTCCCAGCTGTGGCTCCTGCCAACCCTGTCCCCATATTTTACCCAGTACTAAACCGTGGTAATAAAGACGGAATCTTTATTGCAGATAAAATAAACATGCCTGAAACGCCTATATTTTACCCTACAGAGCACAGATACCATAAACATGTGCAATCCCTAGAGCAGAGTTTCCCGAACTGCAGTCCTGGAGGGCCAAACCCATTCAGGTTTCATGTTGTCCCTAATAAATATGCCTGTGCTGCATTTTTATGCACCGCCCCCATTGTATGCAAATGTATCTCATGCATATTCATTAGGGACAGCATGAAAACCTGAACAGTGTTTGGCCCACCAGGACCGGAGTTGCGGCCAACAGGGGCATACCCACACCCACAGGCTCCACTATCCAAAGCCTCATGGAGAGTCAGGCTGTTGGGCCCTGCGCTCAGCAGCATCTCCCAATACTAGCACCTGCATACCTTAGCAATGCCGTCCTAAACTTGGGAACATGTTCCACATATATCAAAAGGTTGCTATAATTAATGTCAGCTAACAAATCCTAAGTTAACACAAGTTGTTGATAGAGATTCATCATAGCAACCTTTCTGATATCTGTGGAGTGTGTTTCAGTTATTGATTTTGGCAGTGTTTACCACCCCGGGGAGTGACCCTAACAGTATTGAGTACCATAGCAATGCCCGCACTGTGCCCAGGACTGATGTGGCGGCCAGGGCTGCCACAAACCTCTATATTTTCACAATGCTGGCATAGGTGTGGGAGTGTCTCTGTCTATCCAGTGTGTTGTGGCTGCCTACACCTTACTGAGCCCACATTGCTTGCACGGTTTCCAGTGTTAGTCTGCCAATGTGCATAATGAGGAGCAAGGTACTGTGGGTATGGCCCAGACAGGGTGGCATGGGCAGGATGCATTTGCACAGGGTATAGGGCAATGGCTGGGACATTGTAGTGCCTGACCACCACCTGCACGGACAGGGTGGCCACAGCATGTCTTGCTGGGAGGTCGCTCTCACCCTGACTGAGCAGTGACCACGGCATGGCTAGGTTCCCCCATAGTGCTATGCAGTATTTCTCTCTAGTGATATTTATGGGTTCTCTTTTCTGGGGCCCAATCACTGACATACCTGCGTGGTGTGTGTGTGCTGACATACCAGTTTTGGGTGCACACAGTTCCTCCAGGAACATGCACTATGTACTAGCTAGCAGACTGTCTGCAGTTAGCATCTGTATGGCCGCACCACCTTGCAGGGTGCAGCAGGTGCACACTGACTGCCCTCTGCTGGTGAATGTCAGATTGTAGTGGGGGGCAGCTGAGCTGACTGGGCCCACTACCTATCTGCCAGTGGCCCTGTCCTAAGTGCAGATCTTCAGCAGCTGTCCGTTCGCCACCAGGACTGGGGTTGCTGGTCCCAAAGCCTGTCCTCATGTACCTCCACTGCCCCCCCCTGCAAAGGGTGAGAGTGCGGGTCTGTTGGGGGCAGATCATGTCCCCCACCCTGACCCAGAGAGGGCGGTTTGCTAAGTACATTGTTGCCATGTGAGCACTGACACACCCCTGCTCCCTAAACAGGTGACCATAGCAAGCACAGTTGATATGCACTATGTTGTGTGCATCATGGTCCACAAGGGCCAGACATGACTGGTAATTACAAATGGACACAGAGGCCTCCTAAAGGTGTCTGCAACAAATACCTGTCACACACTGGCACTGATGGAGACCTGCAGCACAGCCCACCTCAGCCAACCCGGGTACTGCGGACCTGGTGCTGGCCACTCCACCTCACCCTCAGGGTGAGCACAGAACAGAACATGCACATTGGCATGGCCTGTGGGTACTCTGTGCCAGTAACATGCATGGTCATTCCCCCCTACCAAGCTGACGTGCTGTAGAGGTGCATACCCCATCTGGTGAGCAGATGTAGACTGCTGTTCTGCATGTGAATTGCATTATGGATACTGTTTATGTTTATTTAAATTTGATATACCGCTCAGGCCAAAAAGGCATTAGAGCGGTTTACAATACTATATCATTCAAGGAAATAAGAAAAGAACGCCATTTATTTGATAGGACAGAATAGGGGACAGAGATAGTCAAACAGATAAGAGAGAGAAGAACACAGAACAGCAAGTTACCATGATATATAGACACGACAACCCAGACCATGCCATCAGCGAAACTCCAGAAACAGACGCCACGGACCAACGCCTAAGGGCCACACCAAAGGGCCCTCAGGCGCGGGCGCACCCCTGAAATGGCGGTTTTTGTGCCGTTATTCATGGCAGCTGATTGGTGGCATAAGGAGGAAGGGGGAGCTCCTGCTTTCACCCCCGTCGAGAATCACTACTCTCCCGAAGCCCCTGAAATGGCGGTTTTTGTGCCGTTATTCATGGCAGCTGATTGGCGGCATAAGGAGGAAGGGGGAGCTCCTGCTCTCACCCCCATCGAGAATCACTGCTCTCCCGAAGCCCCTGAAACGGCGGTTTTTGTGCCGTTATTCATGGCAGCTGATTGGCAGCATAAGGAGGAAGGGGGAGCTCCTGCTCTCACCCCCGTCGAGAATCACTGCTCTCCCGAAGCCCCTGAAATGGCGGTTTTTGTGCTGTTATTCATGGCAGCTGATTGGCGGCATAAGGAGGAAGGGGGAGCTCCTGCTCTCACCCCCGTCGAGAATCACTGTTGGTTCTAGCCTATCCTGGTAGCCACAGCAGACAGTTTTATGGTGACGTGCACTCTTTCTGTAGCCAGCCATTGGTATGATAACTCCCATAGTGATGTAGCACAATGGTTAATGCAATGACTTCAGAGGTCATGGGTTTGATTCCTCTCTGTTCCCCTATTTTTTTGGCTGTCCTACACAACTACGTTTCATTCGTGTAACAGTCATATCTGTGCAGATCTGTGCTGCCACCACATTATACCCTCATCACTGTTGCCATCCATCCTTCTGTCCGTCTGTGTGTGTGTGCCAGCTGTGTGGCGTCCTGCCCTAATGTGCAGGCTGCTACCCCATGTCCTGCACTGGCACACTTTTCTGCATTGCGGCTCTTCATGCTTGCCTCTCCTGTGTCTGCTCTGCATGGCACTGCTCTCCTCTATCCTCCTGTCATTGTATTTATCCTGCCACCTCTACCTCCTCTGGTGACACGTATCCCCATCCTCTGCCACACACTGTCATTGTTGCACTGTACATTACCATCACCCTGTACATCAGTACAGCTGCCCCCGATATGTTTGTCCACTTTACCTGCTGCCACATGGGCTGCACGCAGATTTGGCTGGTCCATGAGCTCTGTCATCTACTTCCTTCCATCACTTGTTCATTGCCTTTCCTTGGTGCTCTGTGCAGTGTTATGGTTAAATCTGTGTTTGAGCCATACATTTCATACTTGTGACTTTGGGGCACCTTTGTGCCCCTGGGCACCATCTCCTGTGTCACCTTGGCATCCCTGGGGCATCTTTCACGGCACCTTAGGTTTGGCCAGCTTATGGGGCGCCGTATATGCTGCCTTGGAGGGTGCTAACCTTTCCTGCCGCCCTCTGGGGCACATTATGACCTGCCTTGGATGACGTGGTGCTTTTGGATGTGCCTTTTTGCATTATGCACCTTAAAAGGTGCATTAGGTTGCGGCACTGGGGTGAGGCTTTTTTGGCTGGCAGTGCAAATTGTTGGGATGTGTCTGACTATTACAAGCAGGAAAAGGGATTGCCTCAGACAGGCTTTTAACTGAGCCCACTGGGGGATCGAACTCATGACCACTGTATCAGCAGTCAATGTATTAACCATTGTGCTACACCTCTGTTGCTGTGTTTGCAGGTCAGCGTGCCTAATTAAGGCTAACATGCGTTAACGTGCCATGGCTCCCTCTATCGCGCGATAACCCGAAATGCTGCCTTAAGACCGGAACGCTCACTCCTTATATGGCATTCTTCACATTATCGCTGGAGCTAGCACTGGGAACATTAAGACTGTTTAGTAAACATACCCCTAAGACTATTTACTGCTGCCAGGGACGGTATGGTCGCTAGCGCAAGTCTACAGCCCTGTTGACTCTAGGAGTTCAAATTTATTTTTCCCCTTTCAACATACGGGCAAGCTCGGCAGAGTCTCTGGCAGTCCTGGTTTCTCCACTCCATCGCAATCGAAGGCCAGAGCCATCTGACTCATGGCAGCCAGTGCCATTTAGGTGTGTTGGCTTATTATTCCAGTGCGCAAGTGGTTGCTCCTCTGTGGTGTTTTGCGTGCCGGGGAGAAGCCGCCACCGCAGAATAACTCGAGCAGAAACCTTCTTCCTAGGGGAGGCCAGTTGTATTTAATGTGTTTTATTTTATGTCTTTGACTGGTGCCTGAGGCTGTGGAAAGGCACAGGGCTGGTGATTCTGTTGCGCAACAGCCTTCAGTTTGAGGGAGTCTCTCAGAAATGGCTTCTTCCCTTACCACCATGCCGGTCGGGCCGCAGGGCCTGGTACAGGGTGGTGGTGAAGGATGAGAATTCTACTTAATCCTTCAGCATTCTTGGGGTTATACTGTTCAGGACTAACTCAGTGCACAATGACTTGTTGCGGCCATGTGAAAAAAAAAAAAGCTACATCGGATACGCCATTGTAGTTGTGGCTGTGCAAATTTCAGAGGTCTGTGGACCTCGTCAGGTGATCGGAGAGGTTGGTACTTGGCTAATAGTTGTAGAATGCAATGTAAACTACTCAAAGCGCAGGTCAGTTTGTTTGCTTCAGGGCAAGGTCAGTTCATATCTTTCAGATACAAAACGTAGTCAGGGCATTCTGACTTGATGCGGACATGTGAAAAAGGCCTACTCTGTTAGGCCGTTATGGTTGTTGAGCAGATTTCAGAATGCTGCGTGCGTGAGTGAGCGAGGAAAATAAATAAATTTTTTTAAAAAGCAGCAGGTGGATACTTTGTTACTTTTTCCTGAGAAGGTCTGATAGAGACAGGCATAAAGAGGTATTTTTAGCAGGAATAATTAGATAAAATGCTGCACATACGTTGGTAGCAGCTACAGTTCGGGGAAACAACAGGAACTACATACAAGTAGTAATTGTAATTTGCAAGATGGTGTATAGGAAGCAATTGAACTTCTTCCCTCTGGCTCTGTCAGGGAGTTGCCTGATATGATCAGCTGTTGTATCTGCCCAGATGAGGTGTCTATTAAAGCTGCACTATTGCTCGTAAGGGAAGCTGTACTCCCTTATAGCCATTCTGCGTACATCTGCAATGCGGAGAGCTTCGGATCGTATCTTGCTCTTAGGAGCGGTGCTGCAGGGCCTGTAGGAAATTCTCGGCGTCGGGCAATGCTCTACTCGTGGCATAAATCCGACGGTCGGATGGGCCTCTCCGTCCTTGATTGTTCTCTAGGAAGGAAATTGGTGGCTTCTTGCATTCCTTTGACTGGAACCGTTGCGATTGGTAGAGGGGCAGCACGTCAGAAGTGTCTAGAGTGCCCTGTCCGTGGGTACCTTTCAGTGGCAGACTGGCCCTTCGGTTTGACAACAGCGCCGCGCACCTTCACCAACATTACGGTGGTGGTCGCGGTAGCCATGCGGATAGGAGAAGTCTTAGTTTCCCCTTGCCTCGGCAATTGGGTGAGTAGTCCACAGTCCAGGGCCGAGAGGGTACAGTGTTCGACCAGAATAGCAAAATTTTATTTTCAGGCTCTCGGCTGAGTAGTCAAGGCGGTCGAAGGTCGCTTAGTCTATCGCAAGTCCTACAGTTCTTGAGGGTACGGTGCGACTTTCAATAGGGAACAGGGATTCTGCCGAAGAGTGTAAAAAAAAAAAAAAATCAGATCTTTCAGCTGCTACAAAAAAAAAATCAGATCTTTCAGCTGCTACTTTGCAGGTTTCTGGCAGAGCCTGCACCATCGGCATAGAGCCGTCTTCAGCTACTCGGGACTGGAGCGGCGACTCTGGAGGACGTTTCGGGGGACAGAGCTCGCATGCGTCCCGTGCAAAGGTGCTTGTTACGGCGATGGTCGTACCACAACAATCCTCTATACAAGCGTTGTCCGTGTCTCACGCAGGTCAGGGGATCCCGTTTCGGCAGAACTAGTTCTGAGAGATCAGGCAGACAGGTGTGCCGCTGGGACACCCGCAGTAGGCGCCGATGTTGACGGTGGCGAACAGCGCATGCTAGGGGGCTCATGGCAGAGATCTCTTCGCACAGGTTGGCGGTGCGAGCATGGGGCCCATTGCTCACTTAACCTTTTGGAGCCGAGGGCGGTAGCTCTGGCGTTTCAAGCGTTTGAAACCGGAGTGAAGGATCGGGCAGGGGCAGGGCTGTCCGACAAGTCCGCATGAGTGGCTTCCCTAACTCAGTAGGGGGACACAAACAGTGCAGCCATGGAAGAGGGATCAGAGGCTCTGTTAGCGTGGGTGGAGCCTCATCTGCAGGCACTGGGGTAGCGCACCTGCAGGAACAGACAATGTTATGGCGGATTTCTCACTGGAGTCCGAAGATATGACGGAGAGTAGTAGGTTCGTCCGGAAGGGTTCGTACAGATAGTCATAAGGTGGAGTCCTCCGACCATGGAATCCCATGGCGATCGCCATTCGGCCAAGGCGAATCCTTTGTTTACCACAGTAGACAAGAAAGGATATCAGAGGGCGCCGTTGTTTGGATGCAACTATGGCCATTGACCACATTCTCGAGGTTGTCGTCCCCCCCCCCCCCCCCCGAGGCACTCGTAGGGCAAGTGATTCAGAGCATCAAGGCATATCAGGGGAGAGGGGTGTTGGTGGCACCAGTTTGGCAGGGACATCCAGGGTTCGCCGAACTGGTCAGGCTAATGGAACGGGAACCTTGGCGGTTGCCCGCAACGATGAATCTGTTGTCCTGGAGTCCTATTTGTAGGTCTCAGGTGGGTCGAGTTTTGATTACGAGGTTAAGAAAGTAAGGCTATTTTGGCATGAGGGTTGCGACCTTACGTTAAGCCAGAAAGAGTTTCCGTTCCCTCTGGTAGGGGAGCGTATGGCGTTTGTTCGGGGTCTGGTACGCTCTGCGGTAAGTCAGCCTCCGTGGGTTCAGCTTCTATGGTTCTCGGGTTTTTTGTTGCAGGCTACAGCCTGACCGCGAAATGGTAGCCCCTTCTTGGGATCTTAATTTTGTCCTGGGGGGGCAGTCACTAGAGAACCTTTGATCTCTGGCTTCAGGCTTCGGTCTAGGGTTTGTGGAAGTTCTATTCTTAGGGGCTTCTTGCTTGACTCGCTGACTTTCGAGTTTGCAGGCCTGGTCTTGTCTAGAACCATTCTTCGCCTTTGCTACGGGAAAGATGGTTTTGTGTTCGTTTTCGTGTTTTTGTCCATGGTAATTCTCCTTTCTCATGGCGCAGTCAGTCGCATTCTCAGTTCTGAGAGTCTTGGAGGAGGATGCTTTAGTTGACGACCGTGTCGCTTTGACATGCAAAAAAAAAAAAGAAAACAGCTCCGTGGCCATACAGTTAGGTTCTGGAGGTCTTCTGGATATCGGATCATTGTTTTGTTCTTTCAGAGGTCTGCGAAAAAGCGTAACGACAGTCAAAGTTTCCATGTTCGGTTGGATCCGGGAGGCATGTCTCTTGCCTGGGCGTCAGGCATCAGTGGGGCTGCGGGCTTCCTTTTCTAGGGGCAGGCGACTTCCTGAATGGAGCGTAGCTTGGTTCCGACTGTGCAGAGTTGTAGTGCGGCAGTATGGTTGTCTCTCCATACCCTCAGTAAGTGCTATTAGCTGACGATTCAGGTGACGAGTGTCGCCTGTTTCGGGTCGCCGGTGTTACGATTTGGCTGAAAAGGTCCCTCCCAAAGATTACTGCTCTGTTACATCCCAGAGGTGAAGGACTAAACTGGAGGACCGATAAGGAAATGGAAATTACACTTACCTGGTAATTGTTGTTCCTTTAGGGACTCCAGTTTAGTCCTCTTTCCTGCCCAGGGATGAGATATTCGGAGGTGGTAGTTTTCAGTGCGTAGAGGGATTTTGGTATTCTTTCTTTCGCGGATCTCTTTGGGTTTTCTTTCCTTCTTTCTAGCTGTTTTACTCAGATCTGGGGGGAAGAGGACAGAGGCAAGAAGGAGGTGGTTGCTTTCCCTTTATTTTAGGGGACTTTAATTTAAGGTTAAAGGTTAAGTTTAGAGTTGTAATTAATACTTAAGCTACTTATTTGTTGCTCCTTTGAGTCTGCTTTGTCAGTAGTTCACTGGAGGATGATGGGAGAATACCAGCAGTGTATATCCAGTGATGTCACAAGTTTGACTTGTCCAGTCTCCATGCTGCAGGAGGAGGTGCACAACCCAGAGGTGGAGGACTAAACTGGAGTCCCTAAAGGAACAACAATTACCAGGTAAGTGTAATTTCCATTTAGTGTAGCTGGGTTTAAAAAAAGGTTTGGACAAGTTCCTGGAGGAAAGATCAATAAACCATTATTAAAAGGGACTCGGGATATCACTGCTTGACCCAATACAAGCATTGAGGAACCTGTGTCTTTTGGGGAAACTGCTAGGTACTTGTGACCTGGATTGGCCACTGTTGGAAACAGGATACTGGGCTTGATGGACCTTGGTCTGACCCAGTATGGCATATCTTATGATCTTATGAATTTTACCATTCAGTGGCATGCCAAGATGATTATGTAAAAGAGAAAAGAGCAAAACGACAGTAGCCCTTGAAATTAGGATGTGCTTTTCTTTAAAGAAGTAAGGGCAGAATCTGTTTGAATAAGACACAGGTTTATTAATATAGAAACATAGAAACATGATGACAGAAAAAGACCACATGGCCTATCTAGTCTGTCCTTCCATATCAACAACTTACAACAGTCCACTTTTTAGCTTTAGAGATCCTCTGTGTTGGTCCCATGCTTTTTTGAATTCAGTTACTATCTCATCTCTACCACCTCCACTGGGTAGAGGTCAGAGTAATGCAGACTTGCTCATGTGTTTGTGAGAGAGCTGGAGTTAGCTTGACAGATAACAGAGACTTGTAAAGCAAGAGTCAGCTCAGGTAAATAACAGTAACATGGTAAATGATGACAGATAAAGACCAGCATGGTCCATCTACCTGCCCAGTAAGATGGCTAGAGATGTTGAGTTGTACCTGCCTCTCCATGCAGATTACCCTCTCTCTTTGTTTAGAGTTGTACTTGACGCTCCTTGCAGCTTATTCCCCCCCCCCTCCCATTTTGAAGTTATTAGTTTGTTTTGATTCCATCCTCTTGCTTTATTAGGATTCTCTGTGTCTGTCCCATACCTTTTTGAATTCTGTCACTGTTTTTACCCCCGCCACCTCCATCGGGAGGGCATGCCAGGCATCCACCAATCTTTCTGTGAAAAAGTATTTCATGATGTTGCTTTTAATTTTACTGCCTTGCAGTCTCATCATATGCCCTCTAGTCTTATAGCTTCCCCTTTGAAAAAAGGTTTGTTTGTTCATTGATATCCTTTAAGTAGTTAAATGTCTATATCATATCCCTTGTATCCCTCCTCTCTTTTAGGATATACATATTTAGATCTTCAAGTCTCTTCTCATACGTCTTCTTGCGTAGGCCCCATATCATTTTGTTGCTTTCCTTTGAACTGTTTCAGGTCTTTATATATCCTTAGTGGGGTACGGTCTCTACAACTGAATACAATACTCCAAGTGAGGCCTTACCTCAACTTGTACAGGGGCGTTAATATCTCTTCCTTTCTGCTGATTATTCCTTTCTGTGTAGAAACCAGCATCCTGGCTTTGGCCACTGCCTTGTCACATTGTTTCACTACCTTAAGATCCTCAGACACTATCACCCTAAGCTCCATCTTCTGGTCCATTCACACTGGCCTGATGCCCCCTATTCATCACTCTGAACATATTTGCATTAACTCTGTTAACTACTAAGCATTAGACCATTCTTCTAACTTTTATAGCTCTTTTCTCATGTTGTCTACTTCCCTCTAGGTGTCTACTCAGTTGCATATTTTCATGTCATTTTTAAAAAGGCAAATTTTTCTTTTAACCCTTTGGAAATATCACTCCCAAAGACGTAACAGTCCTAGGACCAATCTCTGAGGCATTACATTACTCACTCTCCTTTCTTCCAAGTGAATTCCATTTACCACCACCCTCTGTCATCAGTCAGTCAACTAAGTCCTGATTTAGTTTTACCACCTTGGGACCCATCCCCAGGCTGCTCAGTTTATTCCCAAGCCTCATATGGGGAACAGTATCTAAGGCTTTGCTAAAATCTAAGTAGACTACACCCATTGCATACTCTTGATCTTGTTCTCTGATCACCCAGTCAAAGAAATCAATCTGATTCATTCTACGTGATCTTTCCTTGATAAAACTATTTTGCCTCAGGTCTTGCAACCCATTGGATTATAGCAGGGATTCTCAACCCAGTTCTCAGGACACATCTAGCCAGTCAGGTTTTCAGGGTAGCCACAATGATTATGCATCAGAGATACTTGCCTACACTGTCTCCATTGCATGCATATCTCTCATGCATATTCATTGTGGCTACCCTGAAAACCTGACTGGCTAAGTATGTCCTGAAGACTGGGTTGAGAACACCTGGATTATAGAAAGACCATTATCCTTTCTTTCAGCAGCATCTCCATTATTTTTCCACCACTGAGGTAAGACTTAATGGCCAAGAGTTTTGCCACCTCTTCTCTGTTACCACCCCGGGGAGTGACCCTAAAAGTATTGAGTACCATAGCAATGCCCGCACTGTGCCCAGGACTGGTGTGGCGGCCAGGGCTGACACAAACCTCTATATTTTCACAATGCTGGCATAGGTGTGGGAGTGTCTCTGTCTATCCAGTGTGTTGTGGCTGCCTACACCTTACTGAGCCCACATTGCTTGCACGGTTTCCAATGTTAGTCTGCCAATGTGCATAATGAGGAGCAAGGTACTGTGGGTATGGCCCAGACAGGGTGGCATGGGCAGGATGCATTTGCACAGGGTATAGGGCAATGGCTGGGACATTGTAGTGCCTGACCACCACCTGCACGGACAGGGTGGCCACAGCATGTCTTGCTGGGAGGTCACTCTCACCCTGACTGAGCAGTGACCACGGCATGGCTAGGTTCCCCCATAGTGCTTTGCAGCATTTCTCTCAAGTGATATTTATGGGTTCTCTTTTCTGGGGCCCAATCACTGACATACCTACTTGGTGTGTTTGCTCACATCCCATTTTTGCTTTCAATCCTCCATGCTAGGAGCCAGGATCAGTTCATACATTCTTTATATGGGAATGTTCCTGGAAGAAGTCGCAAAAGACTTAGAGCTCCTTAGTCCTTGTGAAGAGGGACGGCATCAGCCCTTCTCCAATTCCGTGGAACCTCCCCTATCTCCAAGGATCTAGTAAATACAACCTTTAAAGGAATTGCCAGAACTTCCCTGAGCTCCCTCAGTGTCCTGGGATGTATTTGAATCCAGTCCCATGGCCTTGTCCAATTTCAGTTTTACAAACTGTTAATAACCATTGTCTTCCATGAATGATGTGGCATCTACTCCATTCCATTAATACCTTTGTCAATCATGCGTGGTCCTTCTTCTGGATTTTCTTTTGTGAACACAGATCAGATTAGCAATTCTGCTTTTCCTTATCAATTTCCACAAATTTGTTCTCAGCACCTCTGAGTCTTGCAATTCTATCTCTGGCCTTCCTACTCTCTCTAATATACCTGAAAAAAGTTGTATCACCTCACTTTACATATATAGCTACTTTTTCTTTTGTTTGTGCTTTTGTCATCCTGATTCCTTTCTTTGCCTCTTTCAGCTTTATCCGTTATTCTTTTCTGTATTCCTCTCTTTGTGATCATCTGAATTCTGCCTCTTTTATCTTCGTTTTTGCAGCCATTCTTTGGAGAGCCATATCTATTTCCTTTTCCACTAGCTTTTGTATACTTTCCTTACATATAGATCTGTTGTCCTTTTTATAGCCTCTTTCAGTTTAGCCCACTGTCTTTCCAATTCCCTTATCTCCCCCCCATCCTGCCAGTTTCTCCTTTATGTAAATTCCCATTTGACCGAAGTCAGCATTTTTGAAATCTAGGACTTTGAGTTTGCTGTGATTGGACTCTGCCTTGGCTTTTACCTCAAACCACATTATGTGGTGATCACTACTGAAGTGCACACCTAACCAGACAATAAACACACAATCTCCATTGGCGAGTACTAGGTTCACTGTTGACCGTTCCCTGGTGGATTCCATCAGTCGTTGTCTGAGAGAGCCTGTTTTAGAGCATCCGTGATTTTCCTACTTTTTCTAGATTTTCAGATGGGATATTCCAATCCACATCTGGTAGATTAAAGTCACCTAGTAATCACCACTTTATGTTTATATTTAATCTCTTGATATACTCTCCCTTCTCTACCACCTTTCCAATATTGTTGATCAAGTTTCTATCCATTTTGTTTGTTTGAGTTGGAGGTCTGCAGACTTACACCACTTTGGGATGGTCGTGCCATCTGCTCTTTCCAAAATGATCCACAGTGCTTTTTCTTTTTCCCTTGTCCCCTGCATTTCAGCTGCTTTAATCATTAATTAATTAATTAATTAATCATTTTTGAAATAGAGGGCTACTTCTCCTCCTTTTCTGCCCTTCTTATCCTTCCTAAATAGATCAAATCTAGGTATGGTGATATCCAATTCATGAGACTCCTTTGAACCATGTTTCTGTAATGAGTACAATGTCCAAGTCCATTTCTACCACCAGGGTTTCCAGGTCAGGAACATTGTTGCCTAGACTGTGAACATTTGTGCTCATTGCCTTCTAGCAGGTTTTGGTTGGCTTGCTGCTATTTTGCATGGGTTTTATTTGTTATTCCTCATTCCCTTTGTTATTGATGCACGAATTAAGACACTATCTTTCTGTTTTCACCATTAATATAATGTTTTTGCTGAGGATGACATCCTGAACTTGTTTTCCATCTATCACCTTCTTTCTTTAGTTTAAGTGCCTGTCTTCATGTTATCTGAATTTTTCACTTGACTTTTTCTGCTACAGAAAGATATAGACCACAATCTCCAGGAACAAGCAGGAATGTAGTCTTTACATAAGGGTATCGTCGGTGCCGACGGAGCCCACGTGGGAATGCTCCCCAGCGTCCAATAGGAAAGCTTTTGGGAGCATCCCACAGCGCATGCGTGCTGCCTTCCCGCCTCTGTACCTCTCTCACTTCAGTACTTCGTTTTCCGTGGAGCCGACAGGACGTGGTACCCTGTCACCGCAGAAAATTTACCTTTATTTCTTGTTTCTTGTGGTCGCGTCTGCCTTCATTCGACACCTACTGGTATCGCCGGTTCTCTTCTTCTTTCCTTAAAAAAAAAAAAAAAAGAAAAAAACCCCTTATATTTCTTCAGGGATCTTTCCCTGCTTCTGGTGCTAGGCGCCATTTTGGGCACTAGGCCCATTTTTCTTCAAGCATGGAGAAACCAGCTAGTGGTTTCAAAAAATGCTCAAAATGTGGTGGTACCATTTTTGTCACCGACACCCATGATTGGTGTCTAAAATGTTTGGGTCCCGAACATTGTCCAACGGAGTATCTCCAGGAACAAGCAGGAATGAGTCTTCACATATGGGAGACGTCGCCGATGGAGCCCGCACGGGAATGCTCCCCAGCATCCAATCAGAAAGCCTTTGGGAGCATCCCCCGCGCCTGCGCGGTGGCTTCCCGCCCTTCCTACTGCCTCTCCCCAGTTTTCATTTTTCCGCAGAGCAGACAGGACGTACCTCCTGCCACCGCAGAAACTTTTCTTTCTTTTCTTGTTTTCCTGTGGTCGCGGCCTTTTCCCGCCGACAACGGCACCACCGGTGCCCCTTTTTTTTTCTTTTCTTTTCTTTTCTTTTCTTTTATTCTTTTAGTCACCTCGAGGGAACCTTTTTTCCCTCTGGTCGTTTTGAGGCATACCGGGCTGCACAGCATGGAGCCTTCTTCCCCTCAGAAGTGCCCCCACTGTGGAGACTTAGTTTTTCACTTAGACTCCAATGCCTGGTGCCTCTCCTGTTTGGGCCCTGACCCTTTTCTCCCCGGTTTTCCGGGCTTCAGTATCGGGAGAAGACCTTCCATTTTTCGGGTATCCCTCGATGACGTCTTTCCCCCTAAGGTGCGGTCATTGGTTTTCTCTTCTCTCCAGGATCAGGTAACCACACAACAGTCTGTTAAGACTAGCCAAGTCTTGAGGGGCGAGTCTCATGCGTGGCATGACGACGGCTCCGGCCAACCCCTCAAGCCCTCCTTGGCAATTAAACCCCGGCGGGAGTCTTCGGGCTCCAAAGCATTCACGGGGTTTCGGGTTGTTCCTGAGGTTCGCTCCTCACAGAACATTCCCGAGCCATGCTCGAGGGTGGTATCCGCTTCGAGCGGTGCAGATTCCCCGGCATCGGCGCCGGTGTCGGGTGTTCCACCCTTCGCCAGGGATCGTCAGCTGGTGTCCTCGGCACCTCCGGGGCCGATCGACTTTACCCAGTCTGGCTTCCCTACATCCCAGCCATGCGCGGAGGTGCTATCCGCTTCGGGCGGTACCAACCCCCCGGCATCGGCGTCGGTGTCGAGCGTTCCGCTCCTCACTGGGGATCGTCAGCTGCTGTCCTCGGCATCTCTGGGGCCGATCGACTCGACCCAGTCTGGCGTTCCTTCATCCCTGCCATGCGCGGAGGTGCTATCCGCTTCGGGCGGTACCAACCCCCCGGCGTCGGTGTCGAGCGTTCCGCTCCTCACTGGGGATCGTCAGCTGCTGTCCTCGGCATCTCTGGGGCCGATCGACTCGACCCAGTCTGGCGTTCCTTCATCCCTGCCATGCGCGGAGGTGGTACCCGCTTCGGGCGGTACCGATTCATCGGCATCGGCGTCGAGTGTCCCACTCTCTGACGGGGATCGTCATCTGGTGTCCTCGGTACCTTCGGGGCCGATCGCTTCGACCCAGTCTGGCTTGCCTGCATCCCAGCCCTGCGCGGGGGCGGTACCGGATTTGAACGGCACCGTTTTCCTGGCGTCGGCATGGGTGTCGAGTGCTCCACTCGTCACCAGGGATCGCCACCTGGCTCCCCCGGTACCTTCGGGGTCTATCGATCTGCCCCGGACGGGCGATCCCCCGGCATCGACGCGGACGTCGAGTGCTCCGCTCATCGCTAGAAGGGGGGCCCCAGTGCCTTCGATCACTTCGATCCAGTCTGGTTTCCCGTCGCCCCAGCCAGCCAGGGGGTTGGTTCCAGCGTCAAGAGACACCGGTACGTCGGCGCCGGGGTTGTGCGTTTCACGCCCCGCAGGGGCTCGTCGTCGGGTTACCTGGGTACCCTCGGGGACGGGTCGTATGCCCCGGAAGGATTCTCCTCTGGGTAAGACAGGCTCGAGAGGGGTCCTGGCGTCTGGCGGTGCCTACCGCTCGGCATCGACGCCGGTGTCGGGTGTTCCCCCCCTACCGAGCTTCGTTCTCGGGGGCCCTCGGTGCCTACGGCACCAATCAACGTGGTTCCGATTCGCTCCCCGGGAATGGCATCGCCGGCGCCGCCTCCGCCGCCGGGGCCCTCTAAGAGGGAGTCGATCTCCTCGCTCGGTTTGATGCCCAGCCTCGAATCGGTATCCAGCCTCGAAGGCTTGGCTACGGCACGTTTCGGGACCGGCCCCGGTCCCTTTCTGCGACGCAGTGCAGAGATTTCTAACCACTGCTCTCCGGTTGCCTCGGAACCGCTTCAATCGTCGGGGGCAGGGCCGTCCCCGGGGCCGAGGCCGATTCCTGCGGTTCCATCGGTGCCATCGACCCCTTCGATGCCTAGCTTGGAATCAATTCCAGGAACCGTCGACGCCGTGCTGACTGCCCCGATCCGGACTGCTGGTACCACCCTCTGCCCAGCGGGCGTCAGTCCGATAGGTCTTTTGGTGCCCAGGCGGCCCCTCCCGCCTTCGCCTCCCCCAGCATAGCCCCTCTGGGAGAGCCGTCTTTTCAGGATTTTCTCCTTGACATGGCGGACTTGCTTGCCATTCCTATTCCGGGTCCTTCCCTAAGCCCAGGCCCTGCGGAACAGGCAGCCGTAATGCTTCCTTTACATCCTTCCCTGCAGGATCTTCTGCTGGGGGCTTGGCGGTCGCCTTTGAGGGTTCCTGCACCGTCTACAGCCATGCATGCTCAGTATCGGGTGCCCCCCTCCCCGGGTTTTCAGCAGCACCAGCTTCCACATCATTCCATCGTGGTGGAATCAGCGCTGAGGAAGGTTGGAAGCAAGAAGAAGCATTCTTCTCGCCCCCCAGGTCGTGCCTCTAAAATGCTGGATACCCTGGGGCGTCAAACCTTCCAAACGTCCATGTTGGCTTCCAGAATTATTTCATATATTTTTAATATGAGCCTGACACTCCAGGAGGTCACCGAGAGATTATCTCTTTTGTCTCCCTTTTTGTCTGCAACTAAGGCTTCTGAATATTCCTTGCTTCTTTATCATTGCAGGAATATCTCTGGGTTCCTTTCTCGTGCTTCTCTAGACTCCTTCCTGTCGGTCAGCAGATCCTCTGCTATTGCCATCAGAGCACGTCGTACAGCATGGTTGCAGGCGTCAGACTTGTGTAGGCGGGCACAACATAATTTGGGCAATTCTCCGTGTGCTGGAGACCACCTCTTCAACAGCGAAGCCTTGCGTCAGGTTGCTCAGTGCTTCGCTAACCCTCCTAGCGTTAGAAGCCGTCCAAAGTCCTCTCTTCCCCCCGGGGGTGGAAAATGTCTTACTAGACCTTCCTTCCCTAGGAAGAGAAAATTTCATCCCTCCGCCCACCCGCCAGGTGCGCCTAAGCAAGGGACGTCTCAATCCGGTCTGAAGTTCCCGGGCCCGCATCAGGATACTCATACCAAGCAGCTTTAGGCTCCTGTATGCGGCGGCTTACAATTAACTTCTCTTACCAGAAGTTTAAATTTTTAGCTCTACACTGGGGTTCGTTCGGTGGGGCAAATGGTTCGGATGCTGTCCAGGGGTTTAGGTATTCTCCTTCCTTTCGGAAGAGGGAGATCACCTCCATTCCATGATAGTTATGGCCCATGGACATACTCCCCTTCGACTGACTTACCCTTAGGTACGTTCCCCGAACCCTTCTCTTCCAGGGACCCCCTGCTGATTGATACCATACCGAAATCCTCCTCCCAGTGTAGTCCTTTGTTTGCTATCCTGCGCAGCTTGTCCTGAGCGATCCCTCGATAAGGCCGGATCAGCCCCGTCCCCTTGTCTGTCCTCCCTGTTCAGGCAGGAGAACCCCCTGCTATAGTCACTCCAAGGCTTTTCGTTGACTATACCCTCATGTCTCCCGTTAAGGCGGAGGGTGAGTTTTTTTCTGCATGAATGCCCTGGGTACACATCTAGGGCCTGAGGTACTTCTGATGTGCCCTTACCGGACTGATGATATCCTCTGTCCTTCACGCTACCGTGCTGTTAGTTTCGCTGATCTGCCCCTGCCCCACAGGAATAGATCCCTTCTCTGGATGATCTTTGACGCCACCTCCTGAGGTGGGCGTTTTCTGTGGATCAGTGGCAGGTCCGCCTTATCAGGGTTATGTGTTATGCTCACGTAGGTAGGTTCCTGGGCATACCTGTGTTAGTACCCGGGTGGGCGTTCTCCATGCCCAACTTACCTTGATATATTTTATATATATGTATATATAGAGAGGAATATTAGATATTATCTGTTTCGGTAGGCGCATGTTGGGTGATGTCCACAGTACCCGTGTTCTACCGAACTATTTCCCAATGGCCGGTACTTATGTACTCCGCTTACTGCTGTGAAGTCAACAGCTTCTACTTTTAGTTATGCCCTCCTTCATGAGGTTCAGACCCTTGTCTCCCTATCCCTTCAGCTAGGGTAGACTGTGTACTCCTTCGGTCCGGGGTACACCCCCGTTCTCCTCCGGACTGGGCTATCCGGATCGGTCAGTCTTCTACTCTTAGTCCTCAGGGTTATGGACTCTACTCCTGAGGGAATGCTCAGCTTTTCGCACAGAGCTTCCTTGAAGACCTGCCGTCCTTCTCCTGCCCCAGTTGACACTTGACACCTGGGTCTCCTGCCCGTCCGGATTTGGAACTTCCTCCTCGCTGCTGTGAAGTTCCCTTGAAGACCTCGCTACTGCGCCTACAGTACCTTCATCTCAGTTCTACAACCCAGTAGGTAAGCTCTACGTGGTACTAGGTCCTTGATTCATTACATACTTAATGATACTTCACATGCATTCTAAAGACTACTCCCCTTGTAGTCTTTGGGTTTTTGCTGTTCCTTCTCAACTCCTACCCTCCTTCCCTCAGGGGATGCCGGGGATCCAGGTTGGGAAAATTCCATCCTGTCCTGGGCTGCGCTTATGGGATCTCCCCGGGCATCCTTAGCTAGGGAGTCCCCATATGTGAAGACTCATTCCTGCTTGTTCCTGGAGATAGCACAGTTACTTACCTGTAACAGGTGATCTCCAGAACAGCAGGAATTAGTCTTCACAACCCGCCAACCTCCCCTAGGAGTTGTATCTCTCTATTCCTTCCTCTCCTCTCCTTCTGGCTCAGCTATGAAACTCAACTGGGGAGAGGCAGTAGGAAGGGCGGGAAGCCACCGCGCAGGCGCGGGGGATGCTCCCAAAGGCTTTCTGATTGGATGCTGGGGAGCATTCCCGTGCGGGCTCCGTCGGCGACGTCTCCCATATGTGAAGACTAATTCCTGCTGTTCCGGAGATCACCTGTTACAGGTAAGTAACTGTGCTGTCTCTTCTCTCCTCTCCTGCACAAGGATGACCAAAAGGGGCCTGCAGAATAGAGCTGCAAAACTCTGTACCCTTATTGCCGCCGACACGAAGTCAGTTGCATCAACGTCTTCCAGGGCTTCATCTTCCTCCCATGGATCTCAGGTAACCAAATTGAAGTCTTCTAAGGGTTAGCCGGTCCTCAAAGGGTAAATCTCCTTCAGAGTATTGAGATGCCACTGGCGTTTCCTTCGAGGATACTTCACCAGCAAAACAGCCCCAGCGGGAGTCTTCAGGCTCCAAAGCACTAACGGGGCTCCAGGATGTTCCAGTGGCTTCCACCTCTGCGGTACTACTGGTGCTATGTTCTGGGGTCGTAGCCGCTTGTACCGGCACCCAGGCATTGGCAGGAGCGATGGATCATAGAATCTTCTCTATCGAACGCAGTCTAGTGGCCCTCTTAGTGGCTTCGGTACCGCTAAGACCGCTACAGACAGTTCAACCTGCTTCGACAGGACTGCTTCCCCCCATGCCGATCTCCGGTATCGGGGATCAGGAACCAAGACATTTTGGTACCGACTTTGAGCGGTACCGATACCATGCGTTACAGGAGCACCCGGTGCTTGAGTCTTCCGATTCCGATGACTCTGAAGATTCTACCAGTACCAGAGCGAATCTATTAGAAGATTTGGTTCCTTCTCCTCAACGCAGAATGTCTCCTCCAGAGGATATGTCCTTCCAGGATTTCATACATGATTTAGCAAAGGGTCTTGCAATCACTGTGATTCCAGAAAAGGAACCCAGGGCAGTAGAATTAAGAATTCTACAATACCCTATGGCTCCCAAGGAGGCAGCTATGCTTCCCATTCATAAGATCTTACATGATCTAATGTTGAGAATGTGGGATACTCCTTTAACAATATCTTCACATTCCCGACGCCTTGACACTATGTACCGAGTGTCGAGTTGTCCTGGTTTTCAAAAAACTCAGTTACCACACCATTCAATGGTAGTGGAATCGGCCATGCGAAGGATCAAGAGCGCTAAAACGCATTCTTCTAATCCTCCAAGCCGTGAATCCAGGACTCTCGATGCCTTTGGCCGTCGATGCTTTCAATCCTCCATGCTAGGAGCCAGGATCAGTTCCTACATTCTTTATATGGGAATGTTCCTGGAAGAAGTCGCAAAAGACTTAGAGCTCCTTAGTCCTTGTGTTTCGGAGGAAAAAAGAGCAGACTACCTTATTCTGGTCAAGCATGCCCAGAATGTCTCAAAATTCACGAACCGTGCTACCTTTGATTACTTTGAATGTATTAGCAGAACCTCTGCTATATCCATAGGAGCACGTCGTATTGCTTGGCTTCAAGCATCAGACTTAGAACAGTGGGTGCAATTAAAGCTGGGAAACATTCCTTGCACGGGAGAAAATCTCTTTGGCAAGGACTGGCAGGACAAGGCTAATCAGCTTGAATCTGACAATACTCCTTTAAACAGATTGTCAAAGTCTACAGCCAACCCAGCAAAGAAGAAAATATTCAAAAAACCCTTTTTCAGTAAGAAAAAGAAGCCTTACCAATCTTACACCCATCAAACTCACTGCCTGCTCCATGTTCCCCAGAAGGGGCAACAACAGAACAGACAGAGCCGCAAGTTCAAAAAGCTCAACTGGCTCAACAGACCCAACCCCCTCAGGGTCTTTGACTTCTATCTAGAGAACTTAGTCATTCTGCCCCTAAAAGGTCCAGAGTTCTTGACCATTCCAGGAAGACTATGCTTTTTTGCCAAAAGATGGCAACAAATAACATCAGAAAATTGGACTCTGTCCATTGTACAACTGGGGTATAAGCTTCATTTTCTCAACTTGCCCCCACCTACAATAATAAAACAGTTCAATTCTCAGGGCCCTGCCACCAACCTCTTGTGGCAGGAGGTCACATCACTTCTAGCTCAAGGAGCAATCGAAGAAGTACCCATTCTCCAACAGGGGACAGGGTTTTACTCCCCCTACTTTCTTATTTCGAAGAAGACAGGGGGACACAGACCTATATTAGACCTCAGAGAATTAAACAAATATTTGTTCCGAGAAAAGTTCAAAATGATCTCCCTCGGAACACTTTTACCATACCTCCAAAGTCAGGACTGGCTATGTTCTCTAGATCTAAGAGATGCGTACACGCATATTCTCATCCATTCAGATCACAGGAGGTTCCTTCGATTCCTGGTCCAAGGAAGACACTTCCAGTACAGAGTTCTTCCCTTTGGACTAGCCTCTGCTCCAAGAGTCTTCACCAAATGCATGGCAGTGGTAGCAGCATTTATGAGGACTCTGAGAATATTCGTCTTCCCTTACTTAGACGATTGGCTCTTTTGAGCATCGACAGCTCCAGAGGCCAGCTTTGCGCTCTCTCGAGCAATGAGAATTCTTCAATACTTGGGGCTGGTCATAAACCTCTCAAAATCTCATCTCACCCCCTCTCAATCTCTAGAATTCATAGGGGTTCGTTTAGACACACGGCAGTCAAGGGCTTTCCTGCCCCAGCCACGCTGTCTACGTATAATACAACTGGCATCTTAAGCATCTATGAAGGTATTTCTTACTGCTCAGGAGATGCTTCAACTGCTGGCACACATGGCATCCACTGTCCATGTGGTTCCCTATGCTTGCCTCCACATGCGAGCAGCCCAGTGGACCCTTTCCTCTCAGTGGTCACAAGCCTCGGGCCGATTAACAGACAAAATCAGAACTACCACACGTCTGATTTCGTCCCTGCAATGGTGGCAATCCCTGGAAAACCTCCTTGTAGGCTCTCCTTTCCAGCAGCCTCTATGCCAAACCACTCTGACGACAGATGAGGTTTCCCTTCACATAAACCTTCTAGAGCTGAGAGCCATTTTCAATGCTATTCAAGTCTTTCAGGGCCATCTCAGCAACAAAACAGTTCTGGTCCAAACCGACAGTCAGGTGGCTATGTTCTATGTGAACAAGCAAGGCAGAACAGGCTCTCTGTCGCTATACAACGAAGCTTTGCGAATATGGGCCCTCGCCAGAGAGTTACAAATGCACCTGTTTGCGGTATACCTTCTGGGCATTCAAAACTTGTGGGCAGACAAACTCAGTCGAATACTGCTGCCACACGAGTGGTCCATCCACTCATACCAGATTGCTCGAGTGTTTCGAATTTGGGGAACACCAGATATAGACCTCTTTGCAAGTCCACAGAATGCCAAACTTCCCCAATTCTGTTCCAGAATTCCGGCTCAAAACTGTCAGGCAAGAGATGCTTTCCTACTCCATTGGAGACAGGACTTCCTCTATGCCTTCCCACCCATTCCCCTCATTCCCAAGACTTTATTCAAACGTCAGAGAGACAGAGGCTGTATGATACTCATAGCTCCACATTAGCCATGGTAAACGTGGTATCCTCTTTTTCTGCGTCTGTCTCAAACCACTCCTCTGGAGTTGGGGAATGCTCCAGATCTCCTGTCGCAGGAGGACAGATCTTTACTGCATCCCAATCCCCAGTCCCTACATCTCATGGCCTGGTTACTGAAAGCCTAGAATTCCAGGATGTTAACCTTTCTCAGCAAGTAAAGGATATCCTCCTGGCTTCCAGAAAACCCTCCACAAGACGTTCCTACGCTTTCAAGTGGAAAAGGTTCTCTATCTGGTGTTCACAAAAGGGACTTAACCCCCTTTTAGTACCTGTAGAGTTGCTACTAGAGTATCTTCTACAGTTATCAACTTCTGGTCTGAAGACCAATTCAGTTAGGGTCCATCTTAATGTTGTTGCTGCTTTTCATAAACCTTTCGATGGACAACCTATTTCCTCTCATCCATTTATATCAAGATTTATGAGAGGCCTACTTTTAACAGAACCTCCCATTAAACCACCACAGGTGGCATGGGATCTAAATCTTGTTCTTGGCCAGCTTATGAAACCGCCCTTTGAACCTTTAGCCACTTCAGACCTAAAGTTTCTTTCATGGAAAGTTATTTTCCTAATTGCCATCACTTCTGCAAGACACATTAGTGAACTACAGGCGTTAGTAGCTGACCCACCTTATACAAGGTTTCACCATGATAAAGTAGTCCTCAGGACTCATCCTCACTTTCTGCCAAAGGTGGTTTCGCCTTTTCATTTAAACCAGTCAGATTATCTTCCTATATTCTTCCCTAGGCCTCATGCCTCCAGTGCGGAAAGGAATCTTCACACATTGGATTGTAAAAGAGCCTTGGCTTTTTATCTCCGAAGAACTAAGCCACATAGAAAATCTTCTCAGCTTTTTGTGGCTTTTGACTAGTCATTTGGGACTTCCAGTTTCTAAAAGAACTCTGTCAAATTGGATTGCAGATTGCATATCCTATACATATCAGAGTAAGGGACTTTCTCTCGAAGGCCATGTCACGGCTCACAATGTGAGAGCAATGGCAGCCTCAACGGTTAACCTTCGTTCTGTCTCTATTGATGACATCTGCAAAGCAGCCACTTGGACTTCGGTACATACCTTCACAGCCCACTATTGCTTAGACAAGGACTCCCATCGGGATGCCTCGTTTGGCCAGGCTGTTCTACAACATCTCTTCCATACTTAATACAACTCCTACCCACCATCCACAGTTTGGATGCCTAAGGTCCATGGGAGGAAGCATGACCCATCTCACCTGGGTTTGCAGCTAGCTGGGGTCACCCCTTGGCATCTTTCAGCTGGGGAGTCCCCATATGTGAAGACTACATTTCTACTTGTTCCTGGAGATAGCGTAGTTACTCACCTGTAACAGGTGATCTCCGGGAACAGCAGGAATTTAGTCTTCACAACCCACCCACCTCCCCTAGGAGTTTGTCTCTATCTCTCTCTTTCTCTACTTCTCTCCTTTGGTCCTTTGGTCCCAGCTATAAACTCAACTGACGTGAGAGAGGTACAGAGGCGGGAAGGCAGCACGCATGCGCTGTGGGATGCTCCCAAAAGCTTTCCAATTGGACGCTGGGGAGCTTTCCCACGCGGGCTCCGTCGGTACCGACGATACCCATATGTGAAGACTACGTTCCTGCTGTTCCCAGAGATCACCTGTTACAGGTGAGTAACTACGCTTTACAGTATAGCCTCTTAGTGTATTATCTATTACCCCAGCTGCCTATATATCTAAAGCCTTCATGTTTATACCAGGTTTGAAGCTACATATTGAAGCTGGTTGTACAATGCAGCCTCTCTTCTCCCTTATTATGAATAGGTAGAACTTCTGAGAAAACTTTAATGGTGGCAGTGGGTCAAAGCCTCTCTTCCAAAATCTGGAAGTCTCTGCACTGCAGAAGTACTGTTTTTAGTCTGATCATTTGTTCCTAAGTGGATAACATGAATTTTAGAATCCTTACTTTCCTCTCAGACTTTATTAGCAATCTGATTTATATTCTGCTGGCTGAAGGTCCTGGAGGCATTTGACCGCCTTCCTATCCTGGAACTGTGTTCCAAAATGAATGCCTCTGATAATGGAGTCTCTTTTAAAAAATTTTGACAATGTCTGAGGCATTTTTGCTACATTGAGCGTCACCTTTCTTGCTAAGGTCACTTCAGTATTCATTTATGGGGCATCCTCATTTACCATTGCAAAGAAGCATTATACAGTATCTCTTGGTGGAGTGGGTGTCGTTGTTATGGGTTGTAACGTGCCAGAACCCACTGTGATCCATTTATTCCTGTTTTTTTTTATTCTGAGTGAGAGTGGGAATGGATTGCCATTTCAAGTTGCTTCTTGAGGGAGACTTTATTTATTTATTTATTTAATTTATTTATTTAAACGGATTTGGTATACAGCCTTATCATGAAATCAAAGCGGTTGGCACAGCAAACAATCAATGAAGGGTGAGTTGTCATTAGCATGCAGTGGGAGAATTGTCACAGTGTGCTGCGTGAGTGAGTGTGGTCGATTTTGATGTGAGCTATATACATTGTGCGCTTAGGATACATATTTACAGATACATATTTACAGGGATGGCTTCGTTATCTTAATGTTTGATTAGGAGTCATTCTGTGAGGTCCTTGAAGTGGTCTGTGAATAGTTCAGTTTTAAGCAGCTTTCTGAATTTTTTGATGTTGTTTGTTGCTCTGAGGTGGTCAGGGAGAGAGTTCCATATGGCGGGGGCTGCTAGGGTGAAAGCTCATTTTGATGTGGTTTGGTTTGTTCTGGTGAAGTTCTTTGGGGTTCTGATGTTGTTCGATGTTCCCTTTCTTCTTGGTCTTTTGCTGTTGTCAGTTGTTATGAGTTGTTGTAGGCTGTCTGCAGATAGGTTGTTTATTATTTTGAAAGTGGTTAGGAGAACTTTGTAGCGGACTCGTGAGCTGATTGGGAACCAGTGAAGGTGGTATAGTATGGGGGTGATGTGTTTGTGGGTTGTACTGTCTGTTATGAGTCTTGCGGCTGTGTTTTGTGCTAGTTGAAGTGGTTGGGTTGATTTTTTTGGTAGTCCTAGGTAGATGTGGTTGCAATAATCTAGTGTGGGTGTGATGATGGCTTGGCATACTGTTCGAAAATGCTCGGGAGCAAGGATGGGTTTGAGTCGTCTGATTGTCCTCATCTTGACGTAGGCGCTCCTGGTGGTCTTCGCAATGTGGGATTGTAGGTTGAACTCCCTGTCAAGTGTTAGTGTGAGACTTGTTTTATTGCAGCTAATTCGTCCCTTAGTTGAGTATGTTCTTTTTTCATAGTAGATAGCTTAAGACAGACAGGACAAGCTCTAAGACTCCAAATGGTTTTCCTGAGGATTAAGGCATCACAGTTATTGCATTGAATAAAAGCCATTTTGATTACTTGGTTTAATATGGAGCAGTTGTTATATCAAAAACAATATAGATGTGCTTTCTACTTCATTCAGGACAACCAAATATGTGCCTTAGAAAGACTGTATAAGAAAATCTGGCCCTGAGGTGGGTAGGTGGATGAGGGATATAGTGGGAGGGAAATTAAATACCATGTTCTTCTGAAATAATCCAAAACGGTCTTGTATCAGAGCGTTCTAACTATCATAGAATCGAATGTGCTCCCGCGCTCTATCACGTTAATTATAAATCACAATCCTATGGCACTAGGTTCAATAAGGAACTTTTTTTCCCCGGGTCTCAGACTTATAATAGCGTAAGTTTTCTGGGTTAATTTTATCCAGTAAAACGCTTATTTGCATCAACGACCCCTTTTTTTTCTTTTTTTATCCTCTTCATATGACTAGCAACAAAATATCAGAAAATGTTTCTCATTAGTCTTTTAGAGAAAAGACATTGTTTAACCCACATTGCTAGATACAGCAAGGAAATTCTTTAAAACAAGATGTACTCGAAACCCTAACACAGTGAAAAAAAGTTCTTTAAGGTGCCACTTAACTTGCTGTGCATAAGGTTTCATCCATATAGTGCAGTTCTTCTGTTTGAAATTATCTTCTGTTTGAAGTTAAAAATCCCGTGCAGTTTTTCTATTTGAAATTATCTTTTATTTGAAGTTAAAAATCCCGACGCTATTATTTGAAGCGCCTCTGCATTTCTCAATCCGGTTCTTCAGGGGACTCTTAAAGTGTCGCTACTCAAAAAGAATTACCTCAAAAAGAATGATGCTGCCCACGTAGAAATAACAGACCTTCAATTCATCTTGAAAACTGTTTCTGCAGTCTGAAAAAACGCCGCGCATGAAATAATAAGCTACTAGTTTTGACCTCCTCAACCAGAGATGCCTGCTGGGCAGCTGTGAAGTTCTAGAGCCCAGGCTTACTACTGCAATATAGTTCAAAGCTTTTCCTTTAATAAATTAGTATACATTTCAGAGGCCGCTTTTAATGAATTGACTGCATAAAAATGCAACATTACTATTTTGTTTAAAAATTGCCTGACCCAAATTGAACTTGTCTTTGCAGCAGCAAGTCAACTAATGTGGGCACGAGTATATTTCATTTTAACATTACGTCTGCACTATATTAATTTGGTTTGCTTTCCAGTTACATAGCATAACGTGGCGTAAACAGAGAGGCGACAAACTGCTGTAGAGAAGCAGTTGTAACTTAAGCACAAAGGTTACTGTTTCATGCCATTTTAGATATATTTGGAAGAGTATGTTAAGTAAGCTGTGAATATATGTGAATTGTTTAAGCTGTGGAAACGGCATTACTGGCTATGTGCTTTTAAAAAATTAGGAACAAACTTGCTGACTATGAATAAAAAAGTGGTGTTACCTTACCCGTTGCCCCTGGTGACTAGATGACGTAAATTGGTCACTGCAAAGTAAAAGTGGTATAGATAAGCACTGGACAGAGGTAGGAGCAAGAGCAATAAATGAAGTAAAAATCAGAAGTCCATGTGTTGAGTGCTCTGACAGCTGTGATTGCTGATATGCTTGAAGGAGCTGGCTACAAACAAACAGTATGTCTGGTGGGTAAAATGTTGGATATGTAAGTAATTAACTGGAAATATAAGATAAAAACATGGAAACAATTTAATGGCCTGGTGAGTTAAGTGGTGCTATATATGTATTAAAAAAGCAGTACTCAAAGGTTTTTCCATGGCTGAGTTTGTGTTTACCCATAAAAACGTGTGTTTAATTCTCCCCATACCCCACCTCATAAGTAGGTAGAACCTTTCTCTGTAGGAAACAAGGGACTGAAAGTACATCCCGAGATTTCATTTCCCAATCTTTGCGTCTGCTTTTATGTATATTCTTTGCACCTGCTTTGCAAGCAAAAAGTACACAGTTAGTCATATCAAAGATGTGCAAGCTGACTGCATCTTGAAAGGGGAACACTGTGAGAAGTGTCTCTTCTGAAACAAGCTTGTAGTCCCCACACAGTCTCATTACACAGGTCTGCGACTAAAAAGCTGTTTGATTATTTTCATCTAATTTCCATGTATTTTGGTGTGCTGAAAACAAATAAAATATTGAAAAAACTCCTAGATGTCATGATTTGCCACAACATGCAAAATTGTCTTCAAATTTATCAATTTTTTTCAAATTACTATTAATTAATTCACATAAGTGCATTTAAGATATAAAATGCCAAAAAAACCTTAAAGGGGTTGTCCGAGTTATGTAAAAAAAAAAATAGCACTGTAAATCTGATGGTCAGCAATATATACATAAGATAAGCAAGTTTTAAGTCCGTGCTTCTAATGATAGAAGGGGTTAATCTTTCCTGAAGAATCCAGTGGGAGGGAGACACAGGGCAGATAGCAGCAGCTTCGGTCAGTGCAGGGGGGGGCGTGGCCAGCACTGTGACGTCTCATGTACAGACACAGAACTGCTCTCTCCTGCATGCCACACTTGTGCACGAATCATTAGGTTCTTGGTTCTAGGCTGTTCACACTTTTTCATCGCAATTCGTGTTAGCTCGTCATTCTTCAACCGTTATGTTATGTCTCCCCGAAAGTGTATTAATTCGCCAGACAGTTTCTGTTTCATCTGTGGTGAATATACAGTGTTGAAGCAACAGCAGAATATTACAGACTTTGTGAAAAAAGTATACTTTGCATACTTTGGGCTAAAAATTGGAGATCAAGATAAAGTCTGGGCGCCTCATAAAGTGTGCAAACGGTGTGTTGAGGACCTCCGAAACTGGTTCAAGGGTAAGAAAAAATCTTTCCGTTATGGGATTCCTATGGTATGGCGAGAGCAAAAGAACCATAGTGACGACTGTTACTTTTGTTCATGCGATGTGAAAGAGTTTAATTCCAAATGGAAGCATTCCATTTCATACCCCAATCTTCACTCGGCAATTCGTCCCATCCCCCATGGCACAGATATACCAGTACCCAAGCCCCCTGCTACCTTGGAAGAGATACCCTAGCTCCGATGAAGGTGAAGTCATACCTGAACCAGATGACGAATCAAGTTCTGACTTTGAAGATGATACAAGACCAAAACTGTTTTCTCAGGAGGAGATGAATGATTTGGTAAGAGACTTGAATCTTCCCAAAGATGCCGCTGAGTTACTCGGATCAAGGCTGAAAAGCAGGAATTTATTGTTGCCAGGAGTGTCATCTTCATGGTTCAGACATCGTGAAAAGGAGTTCATTCCTTACTTCGCCCAGGAAGACAAGTTGGTTTATTGCATCGATGTTGAAGGTCTGATGGGTCAATTTAAAATCCAATATGATTCAGAGCAATGGCGTCTTTTTATAGATTCTTCAAAAAGAAGTCTCAAAGCAGTTTTACTCCACAACGGTTTTTATGCTTCCATACCTGTAGGTCATTCCGTACACTTGAAAGAAACCTACGAGAACTTGGAATTGGTTCTTCATAAACTTAAATATGAAGACCATGGTTGGCAAGTGTGTGGGGACTTGAAGGTCTTGTGCATGCTGCTCAGGCAACAAGCTGGGTATACCAAATATCCTTGTTTTCTGTGTCTATGGGACAGTCGAGACTGACAAAATCACTGGACCAAGAAGAGTTGGCAGCCGAGGGTGCTAACAGTCGGTGAAAAAAAAGTCCGCCGAGAAACTTTGGTACCTTCCCATAAAGAAGTTCTACCACCTCTCCACATAAAATTGTGATTGATGAAGCAATTTGTAAAATCACTTCCAAGAGATGGAGAATGCTTCAAATACTTGGTCACCAAGTTTCCAGGCCTGTCGGAGGCAAAATTGAAGGAAGGTGTGTTCGTCGGACCAGACATTAGAAGGCTTATAGTTGATCAAGAGTTTGTCAATACCATGATGGATCCTCAAAAAGAAGGGTGGATTGCATTTAAAGAAGTCGTACAGAAATTTTTAGGCAATAACAAAGATCCTCACTACAAAAAGATCGTCGGACGAATGCTGAAAGCATTTCAAGCTTTAGGTTGCCTGATGAGTTTGAAAGTGCATTTCCTCCAGTCCCACCTTGACTACTTTCCTGAAAATTTGGGAGCTGTGAGTGAGGAACAAGGTGAACGATTCCACCAAGACATTAAAGAGATGGAAAGGAGATACCAGGAGATACCAGGGAAAATGGAGCAATCTCCAGATCTCCAGGAACAAGCAGGAATGAGTCTTCACACGTGGGAGACGTCGCCGACGGAGCCCGCACGGGAATGCTCCCCATCATCCAATCAGAAAGCCCCTGGGAGTATCCCCCGCGCCTGCGCGGTGGCTTCCCGCCCTTCCTACTGCCTCTCCCCAGTTTTTCGTTTTCCGCGGAGCAGGCAGGACGTCCCTCCTGCCACCGCAGAAATTTTTTTCCTTTGTTCTTGTTTCTGTAGTCACGGCTTTTTCCCGCCGACGGTGACACTTCCGTGCCCCTTTCTTTCTTTTCAATTAATTTTCATCTAAATTTCATTTCTTTTTGGTCGCCTGGAGGGACCCTCCCCTCTGGGCGCCGAGGCCTACCGGGCTTACAGCATGGAGCCTTCTTCTCCCCAGCAGTGCCCTCACTGCGGGGACCTAATTTTCCAATTGGACTCCAATGCCTGGTGCCTCTCCTGTTTGGGGCCTGACCCTTCTTTCCCGGATCCCCCGGGCTACAGTGTCGGGAGAAGACCCTCCCTTTTTTGGATATCCCTCGACGACATCTTCGCGCCCAACGCGCGGTCGTCGGGTTGTTCTTCCCTCCAGGATCAGGTATCCACACAACAGTCTGTTAAGACTAGCCGAGTCTTGAGGGGCGAGTCTCATGCGCGGCATGGCGACAGCTCAAGCCGACCCCTCAAGTCCCCCTTGGCTACTATACCCCGGCGGGAGTCCTCGGGCTCCAAAGCATTTACGGGGTTTCGGGATGTTCCTGAGGTTCACTCCTCACAGAACATTCCCGAGCCATGCCCGAGGGAGGTACCCACTTCGAGCGGTGCCGATTCCCCGGCATCGGCGTCGGCGTCAAGTGTTCCACTCTTCGCCAGGGATCATCAGCTGGTGTCCTCGGCGCCTTCGGGGCAGATTGACTCGACCGGGTCAGACCTCCCTACATCCCAGCCATGCTCGGGTGTGGTACCCGCTTCGGGCAGTACTGAGACATCGGCGTCGGTGTCAAGCGTTTCGCTCCTCACCGAGGATCGTCAGCTGCTGTCCTCGGTGCCTCCGGGGCCGATCGACTCGGTCCAGCCGGGCGTTCCTCCATCACCGCCATGCGTGGGGGTGGTACCCGCTACGAGCGGTACCGACCCCTCGACGTCGGCGCCGGTGTCAAGCGTTCCGCTCCTCACCGGGGATTGGCGGCTGCGGTCCTCGGCGCCTCCGGGGCCGACCAACTCGCGCCGGTATGGCGTCCCTACAGGGGTAGTGTCCGCTTCGGGCGGTGCCGACCCGTGGGCGTCGAGTAACCCGCTCCCCACCGGGGATCGCCAGCCGCTGCCCTCGGCACCTCTGGGGCCGATCGGCTCGACACAGCCTGGCCCTGCGTTCCGGCCATGCGCGGAGGCGGTACCCGCTTCGAGCGCGCCGGCGTCGATGGTTCCACCCCTCGCCGGGGATGATCTCCTGGTGTGGCAGGAAGTGATCCTGTAACTAGGACCTGTCCTCCAGGTGATGTAAACCCCTCTCGCACCGAGGAGGTTTCTCCAGGGCCAAGTGCCCATGCGGGAAGGGTTAGGACAGCAGTTATAGTTGGTGATTCGATCATTAGGCATGTAGATAGCTGGGTGGCTGGTGGACGTGAGGATCGCCTGGTAACATGCCTGCCTGGTGCGAAGGTAGCGGACCTCACACGCCACCTAGATAAGGTCTTAGATAGTGCTGGGGAGGAGTCTGCTGTCTTGGTACATGTTGGTACCAATGACATAGGAAAATGTGGTAGGGAGGTTCTGGAAGCTAAATTTAGGCTTTTAGGTAGGAAGTTGAAATCCAGAACTTCCAGGGTAGCGTTCTCCGAAATGCTTCCCGTTCCACGCGCAGGACCCAATAGGCAGGCAGAGCTCCGGAGTCTCAATGCGTGGATGAGACAATGGTGCAGAGATGAGGGGTTCGGATTTGTTAGGAACTGGGGAACATTCTGGGGAAAGGAGGGGCTCTTCCGAAGGGATGGGCTTCACCTTAACCGGGATGGAACCAGGCTGCTGGCATTAACCTTTAAAAAGGAGATAGAGCAGCTTTTAAACTAGATAATAGGGGAAAGCCGACAGTCGCCCAAGAGCGCATGGTTCGGAAGAATGTATCCTTGAAGGATACTACAAAAAGCAGAGAGGTTCCAAAAAAGAGTAAAGTAGCCCAAATGCCCTCGAGTATGGAGCAGACAGAACTTAAAGATCCCAAATTACCCATGTCTACCAATAGCCAAATTAATATGAATAAAATACAGTCTCTAAAATGCTTGTATGCAAATGCTAGAAGTCTACAAAACAAGATGGGAGAGTTAGAATATATAGCACTAAACGAGAGGTTAGATATGATTGGAATATCAGAGACATGGTGGAAGGAGGACAACCAGTGGGACACTGTGATACCTGGGTACAAACTATATCGAAATGATAGAGCTGATCAAATTGGTGGAGGGGTTGCGCTCTATGTTAGAGAGGGCATTGAGTCAGAAAGGATTAAAGTTTTGCAAGAAACAAAATTTGCTGTAGAATCTCTATGGATTGAAATTCCATGTAAAAAGGGGAAGGCGATGGCAGTGGGGTGTACTATCGTCCGCCTGGCCAGAATGAACAAATGGATGATGAAATGCTCAAAGAAATCAAGGAAGCTAGCAAAAGTTACAGTGCAGTAATAATAATGGGTGATTTCAATTACCCCGGCATCGACTGGGTCAGTGTCACAACAGGACATGCTAGGGAGATAAAGTTCCTAGATGAAATAAATGACTGCTTCTTGAAGCAGCTGGTTCATGAACCGACCAGAGGGGAAGCAATATTAGACCTAGTCCTTAGTGGAACACCAGATGTAGTGCAAGAGATAAGGGTGTTGGGGCCACTTGGCAATAGTGATCATAGCATGATCGCCTTTGATTTAATTAGTGGAGGAGGGATAGTAAGGAAATCCACAGTACTACCCTTTAACTTTCGAAAGGGAGACTATGATAGAATGAGGAAAAAAGTTAAGAAAAAACTAAAAGGAGCAGTTGCAAAGGTTAAAGACGTACATCAAGCTTGGGTGTTGTTGAAAAATACTATCTTGGAAGCCCAGACCAGCTGTATTCCACGCTTTAAGAAAAGTGGAAGGAAGTCCAAAAAATTGCCAGCATGGTTTAAAGCTGAGGTCAGAGAGGCTGTTGTTGCCAAAAAAGCATCTTTCAAGAAATGGAAAAAAGAGCCAAATGATGAAACCTGGAAACAGCACAAGCACTGGCAAGTCAAATGCAAGGCATTGATAAGGCAGGCAAAGAGAGAATTTGAGAAGAAGCTTGCTGCGGAAGCAAAAACGCGAAATAAAGACCTTTTCAAGTACATTCGTAGCAAAAAACCCATGAGAGAGTCAGTTGGTCCATTAGATGATAAAGGGGTTAAAGGAGCACTAAGAGGCGACAAGGCGATAGCGGAGAGACTGAATGAATTCTTTGCTTCGGTCTTTACTGAGGAAGATGTAGGGATGTTAGCCACGACTGAAGTGGTATTTAAAGGTGTGGAAGAATTGAAGGAAATATCGATACATCGGGAAGATGTCTTACAACTATTAGATAAACTGAAGAGTAGCAAATCACCTGGGCCGGATGGTATACATCCAAGGGTGTTGAAAGAACTGAAATTTGAGATTGCAGACCTGCTATCAGTAATCTGTGAACTATCATTAAAATCATCTCTAATACCTGAGGATTGGAGGATCGCCAATGTAACACCAATTTTTAAAAAGGGTTCGAGGGGTGATCCGGGAAACTACAGACCGGTGAGCCTGACATCAGTACCGGGAAAAAATGGCAGAAACCATCATAAAGAATAAAATTACTCAGCATATAGATAGTCATGACCTAATGGGAGACAGCCAACATGGCTTTAGACAAGGAAGATCTTGTCTTACTAATCTGTTATGTTTTTTTGAAGGAGTGAATAAACAGGTGGACAAAGGTGAGTCGGTTGATATTGTGTATCTGGATTTTCAGAAAGCCTTTGACAAGGTCCCTCATGAGAGACTTTTGGCAAAACTAAAGAGTCATGGGATAGGAGGCAGTGTACTACTGTGGATCAGGAACTGGTTAAAAGATAGAAAGCAGAGGGTAGGGCTAAATGGCCAATTTTCCCAATGGAGAAAGGTGAATAGTGGTGTACCCCAGGGATCTGTGCTGGGTCCGCTGCTTTTTGACATATTCATAAATGACCTGGAAAGTGGAATAACGAGTGAGGTTATCAAATTTGCTGATGACACAAAACTATTTAAAGTTGTTAAAACCCAGGAGGATTGTGGAAAATTGCAAGAGGATCTTGATAAATTGGAAGACTGGGCATCAAAATGGCAGATGAAATTTAATGTGGAGAAGTGCAAGGTTATGCACCTAGGGAAGAACAACCCAAACTATGGTTACACGATGCAAGGTTCCACATTAGGAACCACCACCCAAGAAAAAGATTTAGGCGTCCTTGTGGATACCATGTTAAAACCCTCGGCCCAGTGTGCAGCGGCGGCCAAGAGAGCAAATAGAATGCTAGGTATGATAAGGAAAGGAATGGAAAATAAAACAAAAGATATTATAATGCCTCTATATCGTTCCATGGTGAGACCGCACCTTGAATATTGTGTGCAATTCTGGTCGCCATATCTTAAAAAGGATATAGCAATTTTAGAAAAGGTTCAGAGAAGAGCCACCAAAATGGTAAAGGGGATGGAAGGCTACTCCTATGAAGAAAGGCTAAAAAGGTTGGGGCTCTTTAACCTGGAAAAGAGACGGCTGAGGGGAGATATGATAGAAGTCTATAAATTAATGAACGGAGTGGAACGGGTAAACGTAGATCGATTGTTTACCTTATCAGAATATAGAAAGACTAGGGGACATGCAATGAAGCTACAGGGTAAACTATTTAAGACTAATAAAAGAAAATATTTTTTCACTCAACGTGTAATCAAACTCTGGAATTTGTTACCGGAGGATGTAGTAAAGGCTGTTAGTGTAGCTGGGTTTAAAAAAGGTTTGGACAAGTTCCTGGAGGAAAGGTCCATAAACCATTATTAAGAAGGGACCCAGGATATCAATGCTTGAACCAATACAAGCATTGTGGAACCTGTGTCCCTTGGGGAAACTGCTAGGTACGTATTACCTAGATTGGCCACTGTTGGAAACAGAATACTGGGCTTGATGGACCTTGGTCTGACCCAGTATGGCATATCTTATGTTCTTATGTTCTTATGGCCTCACTCCCCTCGGAGCCGCTCGCTTCGACCCGAGCTGGGTCGCCGGGACCCCAGCCCTGCGCAAGGGTGGGACCAGTTTTGAGCGGCGCCACTCCGCCGGCAACGGCAGGGGCGTCAAGCTCAAGGAACCGCTATCAACCTTCCCCAGGGACCTCGGGGTGTGTCGACCAGCACACGGGCGACCCCCCGGCATCGACGCGGCCGTCGAGGGCCCCGCCCTTTCCTGGAAAAGGGGCCTCGGGGTCTTCGATCGCCTCGATCCCACCGCAGGGGCCTTGCACTTTCCCCCCCGCAGGGACTCGTTGTCGGGTGACCTGGCTCCCCTCAGGGACGAGCCGTATGCCCTGGCAGTTTTTCCCTCCGGGTAGGATGGGTTTGAGAGGGGGCACGGCATCGGGCAGCGCCCGCCGATTGACATCGGCGCCGGCGTCAGATGACCCCCTCTCCACCGAGCACCGTCCTCGGGGGCCCTTGATGCTCGCGGCGCCGGTCGGTGCGGTTCCGATCCGTGCTCCGGGATCTCCACCACCAGCGCGGTCGCTCCCGCCGGGGTCCTCGAGGAAGGAGTCAGTCTCCTCGCTCGGCTCGATGCCCAGCCTGGAGTCGTTGTCCAGCCTTGAAAGCCTGGCCACGGCACGTCTCGGGATTGGCCCCTGTCCCCTCCCGCAGAGCAGAGACCGCTGGCCCCTGCCCTCCAGCGGCCGCGGATTCACTCCAGTCATGGGGGGAAGCGCCGCCCCCGGGTTCGGGGCCGAGGCCGATTCCTGCGGCGCCGTCGGTGCCATCGACCCCTTCGATGCCTAGCTTGGAATCAATTCCAGGAGCCGATGACGCCATGTTGACTGCCCCGATCCGGGTCGGTTGGTCCCCTCTTCTGCCCAGCGGCCTCTTAGTGCCCTGGCGGCCTCTCCCGCCATAACTGCTCTGGCAGAGCCGCCTTTTCAGGATTTCCTCCTTGACATGGCGGACTTGTTGGCCATCCCTATCCCGGACCCGAGCCCAGGCCCTGCGGAACAGGCAGCCGTGATGCTTCCTCTGCATCCCTCCCTGCAGGATCTCCTGCTGGGGGCTTGGCGGTCGCCTTTGAGGGTTCCGGCGCCGTCGACTGCGATGCAGGCTCTGTACCGGGTGCCTCCGTCCCCGGGTTTTCGGCAGCACCAGCTTCCACATCGGTCCATTGTGGTGGAATCGGCGCTGAGGAAGGCCGGAAGCAAGGAGAAGCATGCTTCTCGCCCTCCAGGCTGCGCCTCGAAGACGCTAGATACTCTAGGATGTCAAGCCTTCCAAACGTCTATGCTGGCGGCCAGAATTATTTCATATATATTTTATATGAGTCTGTCGCTTCGGGAGGTCACCGAGAGATTATCTCGGTTATCCCCCTTCGTATCTGCAACCAAGGCCTTTGAATATTCCCTGCTTCTTTATCACTGCAGGAATATCTCCGGGTTCCTTTCTCGTGCTTCGCTGGACTCCTTCCGGTCGGTCAGCAGAGCCTCTGCTGTTGCCATTAGAGCACGCCGTACAGCATGGTTGCAGGCGTCCGAGCTGTGTAGACGGGCACAGCACAACCTGGGTAATTCTCCCTGCGACGGATATCACCTCTTCAATAGCAAAGCCTTACGTCAGGTCGCACAGTGCTTCACTAACCTTCCCAGAGTTAGCAGCCAGCCTAGGGCCCGGCTTCCCCCCGGCGGTGGTAAACGCCTCTCCAGACCCCCCTTCCCTAGGAAGAGGAAATGTCAGCCCTCCGCCCACCCTCCAGGCGCGCCCAAGCAAGGGACCTCTCACCCCGGGTTGATGTCCCCGGGCCCGCGCCAGGACTCTCATACTAAGCGTTTTTAGGCCCAGGTGGGCGGCTGCCTGCACTTAACCTCCTTACCAGAAGTTTAGAATCGAGCTCTACTCTGGGGCTCGTTCAGTTGGAAAATGGTTCGGGGACTTATCTAGGGGTTCAGGTATTCTCCTCCGTGGGAAAGGGAGATCACCGTACGCCGTGATAGCTATGGCCCACGGTCACCCTACTTACTCTTCGGTACGTCCCCGAACCCCTCTCAGCCAGTATTCTCTTGCTGATTGCTTCCGTACCGGAATTCCCCTTCCAGCCGCTATAGTCCCCCAATACTCACCAGGGACTATACCCTCATGTCCCCCGATTGTGCGGGGGACAAGTTCTGCGTGCAGGTCCTGGGGACACATATAGGGCCTCCAACCCCTGCAGCGTTCTACCGGACTGATGCTATCCTCCGTCCCCCACGCTACCGCGCTCTTAGCTCGCCGATCTGCCCTTGCCCTCCGGAAAAGATCCCTCCCCTGACGGATCTTGAGGCCACCTCTCCAGGTGGACGTTCTGGGGATAGATGGCAGATCCGCCTTGCCAGGGTGCTGCTCATGGAGGTAGGCCCCCCGGCGTACCTGCGTTAGTGCTGGAGGGGGCGTCCCTATGTCCACCGGCTTAGATATACTAGATATCACCTGCTTGGCAGGCGCCTATTGGGGGGATGCCCACAGTACCTGTGTTCTACCGCCTTTTTTCCCCCTATGGCCGGTACTCACCTCCCCCCCCCCCCCCCCCCGAGGGTCCGGCCAGTCCGCCTGCCTATTTCCCGATCGGCCCGCGGACTGGTGGTACCCTACTGCTGTGAAGTCAGCAGCTCCCTTTTTCAGTTAGGTCCTCCTTCCGGAGGTCCGGACCCTTGTCTCCCTATCTCTCGCTAGGGCAGACTGTGTACCCCTTCTGCTCCGGGGTACACCTCTACTCTTCTCCGGGATAGGCTCTCTAGTTCGGCCTGTCTTCCACTGTTAGTCCTCTGAGTTATGGACTCTACTGCTAAGGGAGTGCTCAGCTTGCCGTAAGCCCCCTGGAAGACCTGCCATCCTTCCCCTGACCCAGCTGACGCCTGGATCTCATGGCCTTCCGGATTTGGAACTTCCTCCTCGCTGCGGTGAAGTTTCCTTGATGACCTCGCTACTGCGTCTACAGTGCCTTCATCACAGGACTACTTCCGACAACCCGGTGGGTAAGCTGTACAGGGTTTTAAACCATTAATTCATTAACACTTAATGGCTGGTAAGCTCTATATGGTACTAGGTCATTTACTCATTAAATGCTTAATGATTCTCTTCATGCACCCCTCTGACTACTCCCGTAGCCTGGGGTTTTTTTGCTGTGTCTTAATGGTGCCTGTTCTGCACTCTAAAGACTTTCATCCGTAGTCTTTAGATTCGCTGTTCCTCTGTTCAACTCCTGCCCTCCATCCCTCAGGGGATGCCGGGGATTCAGGTTGGGCAAATGCCATCCCGTCCTGGGCTGCGCTTATGGGATCTCCCCGGGCATCCTTAGTTAGGGAGTCCCCACGTGTGAAGACTCATTCCTGCTTGTTCCTGGAGATAGCACAGTTACTTACCTGTAACAGGTGATCTCCGGAACAGCAGGAATTAGTCTTCACAACCCACCCACCTCCCCTAGGAGTTGTATCTCTTTTTCTCTATTCCTTCCTCTCCTCTCCTTCCGGCTCAGCTATGAAACTCAACTGGGGAGAGGCAGTAGGAAGGGCGGGAAGCCACCGCACAGGCGCGGGGGATGCTCCCAGGGGCTTTCTGATTGGATGCTGGGGAGCATTCCCGTGCGGGCTCCGTCGGCGACGTCTCCCACGTGTGAAGACTAATTCCTGCTGTTCCGGAGATCACCTGTTACAGGTAAGTAACTGTGCTGAACAAGCAGGAATGAGTCTTCACATATGGAATGAGTCTTCACATATGGGTATCGTCGGTACCGACGGAGCCTGCGCGGGAACGCTCCCCAGCGTCCAAAAGGAAAGCTTTTGGGAGCATCCCACAGCGCCTGCGCGCTGCCTTCCCGCCTTTCCTAACCGCCTCTCTCCAGTTATTCTTTTTCCGCGGAGCCAGCAGGTCGTGTTTCCTGTCACCGCTGAAGAATTTCTTATTTTTTCTTTTATTTCTTTAGTCGCGTGTCTGCCTTCTCGACTCCGGACCGGTACCACCGGTTTTTTCTTTCTTTCTTAAAAAAAAAAAAAAAAAAAACTACTCTTTTCTACTTCAGTGCATTTTTCTTTCTGTGGCCTTAGGCCTGCAGAAAATTTTTCCTCATGGAAAAGCCCGCCTCCGGGTTCAAAAAATGCACGAAGTGCAGTAGCACTATTTCTGTCACCGACACCCACGACTGGTGTCTTAAATGTTTAGGTCCTGACCATTCCATCGCGGACTGTGAGTCCTGTTCCATGATGTCTAAAAGAGGTTTACAGAATCGAGCAGCCAAGCTCAGTACCCTGTTTCCCTCTGATGCAGCTTCTGTGGCATCAATGTCTTCCAGGGCTGCTTCTTCCTCCCATGGATCTCAGGTAACCAAACTTAAATCTGGCCGGTCCTCGAAGAGTACATCTCCCTCTAAGTATCGAGATGCCCCCGGGCTTGCTCTCGAGGAATCCACACTGGCAAAATTACCCCGGCGGGAGGCTCCGGCTTCCAAAGCTTTATCTATGGGGTCACAGGTTGACATCGATGGCTTGGCCTCGACCGATCACCTGTTACAGTGTTCTGGGGTACCGGCAGTTCACACCGGTACCGACATCCAGACATTGCTGGCGTCGATGGATCAGAATATTCTGACCATGCAGCGTGCCATCACGGCATTCATACAAGCTGCGACGCCTTTGGTACCGCAACAAACTCCGTTGTCGGTACCGATACCGGTTCCGCTGCCGGTACCGATTGCATCGACGTCGACAGCAGTGCTACACTATCCTGTGATGCCCATCGGTACCGATCCGGTACCGAGTACTCCCGATGTCGATACCCCCCGGTATGCGTATCGGGCTCTGCGAGAGCATCCAGACAGGCGATACTTCGATTCCTCTGAGGACTCTGATGAATCAGAGGCCTCTATCGAAGCATCGGGGATCCTTCCTCAGGAACCCTCTTCTCCAAAATGGAGAATGTCTCCTCCAGAGGACTTGTCTTTTCAAGACTTTATCAGGGAGGTGGCCAGGGGCCTTTCCATCTCAGTGGCCTCTGAGACAGAGCCTAGAGCCAAAAAATTAGATATTTTACAATATCCTAAGGCTCCCAAGGAGGCAGCCACTTTACCAATACATGAGATTCTCTATGATCACATGTTGGGAATATGGGAGACTCCTCTTACCACCTCCCCTCATTCTCGTAGGTCGGACACCATGTATCGTGTTCCTCCTTGTCCTGGTTTTCATAAGACTCAGCTTCCTCACCACTCCATTGTGGTGGAGTCTGCTATGAAAAAGATCAAGAGTACAAAGAGGCACTCTTTTACTCCTCCAGGAAGAGAATGCAGAACCTTAGATGCCTTTGGCAGGAGAATTTTCCAGGCCAGTATGCTTGTAGCCAGAATCAACTCCTATAGTCTCTATATGGGGATGTTTCTAAAGGAAGTTACAGATCATCTGCAAACCTTATCTCCTTTTATGTCAGAACTTAAAAGGGAAGAGTTTCTCACCTGGCTTAAACATGCCCAGGATATTTCCAAGTTTTCCAACCGTGCAGCCTTTGACTCTTTTGAAGGTGCCAGCAGAGCCTCGGCTATATGCCATAGGTGCACGCAGAGTTGCTTGGTTACAAGCCTCTGATTTGGAATCCTGGGTTCAGGATGGACTAGGTAACCTTCCTTGTACAGGTGAAAACCTGTTTGGCAAAGATTGGCAAGCAAAGGCCAACCAGATGGATGCTGAAAATTCTGCTTTAGATAGACTTTCAAAGTCTACTTCTGCTCCTTTTAAAAAGAGATTGTTCAAAAAAGGATTTTTCCCCAAAAAAGGGAAATATTCTTCTGTTTATGGTCAGGCTTCATCTGCAGGTCGTTTTGCTACAAAGAGGCAACAACAACCAAAACAGGCCAAACCTAAGGCTGCGAGGACTGCTACGGCCCAACAGCCTCAGCCTCCTCAGGGCCTTTGACTTACCACTAGAGAACTTAGCCTTTCTGGCTCTAGAACATCCAGAGCCTCTCACCATCCCAGGAAGGTTAGCTCATTTTGCTCCCAGATGGGAACAAATCACAGCAGAGCAATGGACCCTCTCTATCATAAGAGACGGGTACAAGCTTCACTTCTTAAACCTTCCTCCTCACACTATGGTGAAACAGTTCAATTCTCCAACATCTCTCCTCAACCTTCTAGGTCAAGAGATTGCCACCCTTCTTGCCCAAGGGGCAATAGAAGAAGTACCCCTTCTTCAACAGGGCTCAGGGTTCTACTCCCCCTATTTTTTCATTCCAAAGAAAACAGGGGGCTACAGACCCATTTTAGATCTCAGAGAATTGAACAAGTTTCTATGCAAGGAGAAATTCAAGATGACTTCTCTCGGAACTCTCCTTCCATACCTCCAGAGTCAGGACTGGCTTTGTTCTCTAGATCTCAAGGATGCGTACACCCATGTCCTCATCCATCCAACACACAGAAGGTTCCTTCGGTTCCTTTACCAAGGAAAGCACTACCAATACAAAGTGCTTCCTTTCGGTCTGGCCTCTGCACCAAGAGTGTTCACCAAATGCATGGCAATAGTAGCTGCATTTCTACGCACTCTAGGGATATTCGTATTCCCATATCTGGACGACTGGCTCATCCGAGCTCCATCCCAGTCAGAGGCCCAGGCTTCCCTGGCCTGCACAAGGCGTGTTCTTCAATATCTGTGATTGGTAATAAACATTCCAAAATCCCATCTCACCCCTACTCAATCTCTAGAGTTCATAGGGGCCTTGCTGGATACCACAACTGCAAGGGCCTATCTCCCCCAGGCCCGTTGCCTACGCTTGGTGCAGTTAGCCTCACAGATTCAGTTAAAATCCCATTTAACTGCTCGAGAGATGTTACAACTGTTAGGCCACATGGCATCCACCGTGCATGTGGTTCCTTATGCTCGCCTTCACATGAGAGCAGCTCAATGGACTTTGTCCACCCAATGGACCCAGGCATCAGGGTGCCTGTCAGACAAGATAGCGACCTCCAGTCGCCTCTTTTCCTTGCTCCATTGGTGGAAGTCCACTCAAAATCTGTTGCTGGGGGTCCCCCTTTCAACAGGTGCTACCCCAAGCAACCCTTACCACAGATGCCTCTCCAAAGGGTTGGGGAGCTCATCTACAAGATCTCTCCACCCAAGGCATCTGGTCTCCACAGGAGACATCTCTACATATCAACCTCTTAGAGCTCAGAGCAATCTTCCTGGCTCTCAGAGTCTTCCACACCCTGCTCAGCTACAAGACAGTCCTCATCCACATGGACAACCAAGTAGCCATGTTCTACGTGAACAAGCAGGGGGGGACTGGCTCTCTGTCGCTTTGCAACGAAGCTTTGAGATTGTGGGCCTTCGCCAGAGAGCATCAAATTCATCTCATGGCAGTGTATCTTCCAGGGGTTCAAAACTCTTGGGCAGACAGACTCAGTCAAGTTCTGCTTCCACACGAATGGTCCCTCCATGGGGACCAGATAGCCAGGATCTTTCGAATTTGGGGAACCCCAGACATAGACCTGTTTGCAAGTCCGTGGAATGCCAAACATCCCCGGTTCTGTTCCAGGATTCCGTGTCAGGGAGTTCAGGCCAGGGATGCCTTCCTCCTTCATTGGGGGCAAGGCTTCCTCTGTGCCTTTCCACCTATTCCCCTCATTCCCAAGACACTGTTCAAGCTTCAGAGAGACAGGGGGTCTATGATCCTCATAGCACCACGTTGGCCACGCCAAGTGTGGTACCCTCTACTTCTGCATCTCTCTCAAGCTCCCTCCCTGGACTTGGGGTCTGCTCCAGATCTTCTCTCCCAAGAGGAGGGAACTTTGTGGCACCCAAATCCCCAGTCTCTTCATCTCAGGGCCTGGTTGCTGAAGGCTTAGACCTTCAGGATTTACACCTTTCTCAGCAAGTGAAGGATATCCTTCATGCTTCCAGAAAGCTTTCCACCAGACGTTCCTATGCTTTTAAATGGAAAAGGTTTACCATTTGGTGTGCAGAGAAGGGTCTTAACCCTCTTGCAATACCTCTGAATTCTTTACTAGAGTATTTGCTGCATTTATCCCATGCAGGCCTTAAAACGAATTCAGTAAGAGTCCATTTGAGTGCTATTGCAGCATCCCTTAAGCCTGTCAATGGACATCCTATTTCCTCTCATCCGCTGATAGCAAGATTCATGAGAGGCCTCCTTTTGACTAAAACTCCCATTAGACCACCTCCAGTGGCATGGGGCTTGAATCTGGTTCTTGGCCAGCTTATGAAGCCACCCTTTGAACCCTTAGCCACTACCTCCTTGAAATTCCTTTCCTGGAAGGTTATTTTTCTCATTGCAGTCACCTCAGCTCGCCGTATCAGTGAGTTGCAAGCCTTAGTGGCTAATCCTCCTTATACAAGGTTCCATCATGACAAGGTAGTCCTCAGAACTAATCCACACTTTATGCCTAAAGTGGTCTCACCTTTTCATCTGAACCAGGAGGTGTATTTACCTGTCTTTTTTCCAGGACCTCACGCATCAAGTGCAGAGAGGAATCTTCATACCCTGGATTGTAAAAGAGCACTTGCTTTCTACTTACAAAGGACACAGCAACATAGAAAGTCCTCTCAACTTTTTGTTGCTTTTGATCCCTCTCATTTAGGACTTCCAGTCTCTAAGAGAACTCTGTCCAATTGGATTGCTCAGTGTATTTCTTTCGCCTACCAGAGTAAGAACCTTTCTCTGGAGGGCCATGTCACAGCTCACAATGTGAGAGCCATGGCAACCTCTATGGCTCATCTAAACTCTGTGTCCATCGACCAAATCTGTAGAGCGGCCACCTGGGCCTCGGTTCATACCTTTACAGCCCATTACTGCTTGGACAAGGACTCCCGCCGGGATGCCTTGTTTGGTCAGGCTGTTCTCAAACACTTGTTCCATACCTAATCAACTCCTACCCTCCATCCCTGACTGGATGCCTGAGATTCATAGGTGGAGGTAGAGCCCTTCCCAGGGACTCACAACCTGGGTGATCTCCCAGGCATCTCTAGCTGGGGAGTCCCCATATGTGAAGACTCATTCCTGCTTGTTCCTGGAGATAGCACAGTTACTTACCTGTAACAGGTGATCTCTGGGAACAACAGGAATAAGTCTTCACAACCCACCCACCTCCCCTAGGAGTTGTATCTCTCTATCTATCTTTCCTTTCCTCTCTCTCTCTTTGTCTCAGCTTTAAAACTCGAACTGGAGAGCGGCGGTTAGGAAAGGCGGGAAGGCAGTGCGCAGGCGCTGTGGGATGCTCCCAAAAGCTTTCCTTTTGGACGCTGAGGAGCGTTCCCACGCAGGCTCCGTTGGTACCGACGATACCCATATGTGAAGACTCATTCCATATGTGAAGACTTATTCCTGCTGTTCCCAGAGATCACCTGTTACAGGTAAGTAACTGTGCTTTACAATGATGGCAGACTACTGTTGGATGCTTCAGAGAGACATTCCAGATGCTACTCACAAGCGTAAATGCACCAAGAGGAGCCTCACAAGGAAGAAGAATCGAGTTTAGTGTGTGTAGGTGAGCTCATTTCAGTTCAAAAAAGGATTTTCATTAAAATATTGTAATAAAACTTTAATTTTATAAGTCTTATTTCCATTTATTTTGAGGTATTGCCTTATTTAACATAGTTACCTAAATTGTCAGGAAACGTGATGTCCTATGACAAAATTGAGGTCATTTTCGGATTCAGCGCACCAAAAAACATAAAGATTACGTGGAATAACCAAAACAGCTCTTGAAAAACGTTTTTTGCAGACCTGTGTTGCCCTCTAAAAATTCAGCAGGCTAAACTGTGTTTTGCAAATATGTCTTGAGACTTGGATACAGTTAGATTAAATAAGGGTCACACTAGGGTACTTGACATTTGAAAGTAAAAAGGTAATGGACACAACAAATTGCACATGTACACAGGCAGTTTCTTCTTCTGTCAGGTAGTAAGGGTGCAAAGGAAGTGCTTGAACCAGGTATCAAACGCAAGTGTGAAGTGTATCAGGTGAAGCTCATGTTCATATCTAAAGATTGCATATTCTAGATAAGTAAAATTAAGCAAAAATGGTTTTAATAGAATAGCCTTCAGGCATGAGCCATCTAAATCAGCTTGGTGGACAGCATAAAGTTAACGCCCATCCATATGGGGGTCAGAAATATCAACAAATGTGGATTTAGATGACAGTGATGACTTGTCAGAAATGAGATGTGTTGGGAGATTTTAGAGCTCCAAGTCCTGAAGAAATAGATTTGCTGGGCAATATTGAAAAGCACTTGTTCGTCAATGGCAGTGAATATATAAGTGCTTTAAAAAAATTGAGGACAATGGAACATAAAATTTTCGGCATATATATTGTGTTAGGTTCACAATTACGCAGCTGAAAAGTGGGTGGGGACAGTTGCAGACAAGTTATTTAGATATGAAAATAAAACTAGTAAAAATTAGGCAAAATGAGTTTTAAAAAATCCCTCATAACATAAACATTATATCGCAAAAATAAAACAAAGCGACACCGACTATGACATATGAAATCCAAATATTTGCATGATAAAATAAGATATGGGTTTTGAAACTGATTACATTCTTTCAGGTGCTGAAGTTACCTGAAGTCAATCAAGATCAGTTGGACAGGAAAATTAAATGTACCACTTAATCAGTGATATCTTGAGAAAGGCAGCAGGAGCTGATGCCACAGGCCAGGAGTCTCCAACTCCTGTCCTGGAGGGCGGCAAACCAGTCAGGTTTTCAGGATGTCCCTAGTGAATATGCATGAGATATATTTGAATGCACTGCTCCCATTTTATTTATTTATTTATTTATTTTTATTTATTTAATGTTTTTTCTATACCGCACTATTTGTCGTCAGTGCGGTTCACAAGTAACAAAACCGTTCAGTGTAGGAGGTCTACAATGAGCTTACAATAAAGGGGCATTTAACAGGGATAGCAGGGATAACATGCAAACTATATACAGTCGTCGGCCAAGATTGTAATTGCGGCCCGGCATTATTTACAGGTTAAGCAATGACATGATTATATACAATCTAGGTGCGAGTCACATAGTGGGCACAACGCATCATTATATAGGTTATTGTCAGATATCAGAATTAGGTAACCCATGACTAGATACATTCTAACTGCATGTCGCAGAGTAAGAGCATATCATCGTTAACATAGGTTCGTGTCATATATCACAGGGATGGCTATGGAATAGGGTTATGCTACGGATGGCTATGGAGTAGGGTTAGGCTAGTTGATCTGAATGGGGTGTGAGGTAGGTGCTCTGGGGGTGCTGGTTTGGGCAAGTGGTATGGATGGTTTTGTGGAGTCATCTGAATTGATAAAGTACTAAAGAAACAGATGGTGCTTCAGTGCTTTTCGAAGCTGGGGGAGGTTGTTGATGGCACGGATGTCCGGTGGCAGGGCATTCCAGCAGGAAGGTGCATAGAGTGAAAAGGCGCCGTTATGCGTGGATTTGGAGCATTTGGTAAGTGCTTTTGGGAGAAGTAGAGTGTTGGTGGCTACTGATCTTCTCATCCTGTTGGGGTGGGGTGGATGTGAGGTCTGAGAGGGAGATGGACGTGCACTTGTGGATAGCTTTAAAGGTCATTGTTAGGATCTTGAAGGAAATCCTGCATTGGACAGGGAGCAGTGCAGGTGTTTTAGCATTGGGGTGATATGATCCTTCCTAGATGCTCCATGAAGGATTCTGGCTGCAGTGTTCATCGCAAACTGCAAGGGGTTTAGCGAGCTCTTAGGAAGACCATGCAGTATGGAATTGGCGTAGTCAAAATGAGGCATTACTAGCGCTTGATAGACTGTTCGAAAGTCATTCGGCTCTAGAAGCTGTCTCATATGGCGCAGTGTCCGGATTTTGTGATATATCGCCTTCACCATGTTGGCTATCTGGGTGTTCATGTTGAGATGTTGATAGTGTGATACCGAGGTACCGAATCGTAGGCTTGGTGAGTAGCTCTGCATCGCGGACCTTAAGTGATGAGGGCGGGGTGAATGCTTGGTTTCTGCTGATGAAGAGGACTTCTGTTTTTTTTTTAAAATTTATTTTGAGTTTCTGTGTGTGCTGCCAATCCGAGACTGCGTTGAAGCAGGTAGACAGCCGGGAGAGGTCTGGGTGTTCGGTGGATATTGGCGTGAACATTAGAACGTCATCGGCGTATATTAGGCAGTTGATGTTGAAGGAACAGATGAGGGTGCAGATGGGTTGCATGTAAACGTTGAACAGTAGGGCTGAGCATGAAGATCCTTGCGGTATGCCCTTCTCTTGTGGAAAGGGTGTGGATGTGGAGGAGCCAGAGTGGATGTGCTGCAATCTATCTTTCAGGTATGATGCACACCAGGCCAGTGCCGTGCCTTGGACTCCCTTCTCGGCGAGGCGGGATAGGAGCAGTTCGTGGTTGACGGAGTCGAAAGCTGCCACGATGTCTAGGAAGATGAGAGCAAATCCTTGTCTGATGTTATCTAGGCCTGTGGTTAGTGTATTGAATAGGGTAGTCAACAGGGTTTCTACACTGTGCGACTCTCGGAAACCATGCTGGCAGGGGTCAAGGGGTGCATTATTCTCGATATGGTAATTCAGTTGGTGTTGAACTATCCTTTCCATGATTTTGGCTAGGAACGGGATGCTCAAGATAGGTCTGTAGGAGTCCATCTTTGCAGGGTCGAGTTTATTTTTCAGCAGTGGTCTGATTGATGTTTGTTTCAAACTTCGGGGGAAGGTTCCGATCAGGAGTGATGTATCAATTATTTTGGTAAGGAATGGGCTAAGGTCCGTCTGTAGGGCTTTTATCCAGGATGCTGGACATGGGTCATTTGGTGCTGTAGTGGTGTTTATGCTTGTGATGATGTCTTGGATGTCTCTTTCGGTTGGGATTGAGAAGGTGGTGATGATATGTTGATCCTCCAATAAGGTTTGAGGGGGGGCGGGGTTAGTTTGGTTGTTCCATCTTGGGAGTGGATGTTTGAGGGCAAGCTAGACTGACTCGTTTTGGCTCATAGATAGTCTGCATAATCCTGAGGGTCAGGATGCTTTGATTGGGTGAGGGAGGGTTCTTTTGCTAAGGTTTTCATGAGATTGAAATCTCATGTGGTTTGTTTATGGAGCGTTGTAGTAACTCCGCGTGGTATTGTTTCATTTGCAATGACACTGCTGTACGGTGTCTGCCTAGATGAGCAGTGTACACTTCGTGGCTCTGAGTTGATCTTGATCGACACCAGCGTCTTTCAAGCTGTCTGAGGTGGTGGAGGGATTTCCTTAGCTCGGGAGAATACCAGGGTGCCTTCGTTCTCCTGGCAGGCACTTTGTTGATGAGGGGTGGGTCGATTACGGCATCAAGGCTCATGTTCCACGTAGTGATCATATCGTCTAGGCTCTGTTCTCACATGTCAGAAAGCGGTTGTGCTCTCTCTATAATCTCATCCTTGTTGAAAGGGCGGAAGCGTTTTGATGTTGAGGTGGTTGGTTTGTCTGTAGCTTGGGAGCTGGTAGGGTTGAAGCGTGAAGGTATCAGGAAAGTGATCAGGCAGCGGTCAGACCATGGTACCGGACTTACAGAAATGTTGATTTTGTGCTTTGACTTGAGGGATGGTAGCGGTGCGAATATTAGGTCGAGTGTGTTTCCCTTGACGTGGGTGGGAGAGTTAACCATCTGGGTATAACCTAGTGCCTCGAGGGCATCAAGAAAGGCTTTGGTGTAAGAGTCTTGGAGGGCAGGGAGGTTGAAGTCACCCATCAGCCAGTTTGGCGTGCAAAGGTTTCCGGGATTGCAGGCAAGGTCAATTATTGTGGCTAGGTCGTCCGGGGATGGAGAGGGTGCTTGGTAGAGCAGGTTGATGATGCAGTACTTATTCTCTATGGTGATGGAGTCAAGGACTGAGTTGCTGCTGAAAGCAATCAATTGAAAATGTAGTTCTGTCTTAGCTAGGATGATAGTTCCTCCTCCTCTCCGTTCAGATCTGTGACATGAGTGGACAGTGAAGTTAGGGAGAACAAAACTGGTGAAGGAGAATGGAGTCCGAGGAAGGACAGCCATGTTTCGGTGATGCATAGGATGTCAAGGTCAAGGGCGGACAGCATGTCTGTCACGGCTGGCCATTTCTTTCAGACTGAACGTGCGTTTATGAGGGCACAGTTGAGGTCGCGAGGGAGGGAGTGATGTTCCTTCTGAGGGGGTTTGGGTTGCTGGAGGGCAACATAGATGAGGTGAGGATATGGGATGCGTCCGGGTCTTCCCGTTTGGTTGTTGGGTGTATTGTATTCAGATTGATCTCATGCATATTCATTATGGATATTCTGAAAATCTGATTTGTTTGCAGTCCTCCAGGAGATCCCTGCCATAGGCCCTGAATTTTATAGAATTATGTTCTTTCGGAGTTTGAGCGGTCTCAAATCTGATTATGTTTTTGAAATATGGTTACAAGGCAAAAGACTTCAAGTTGAGCTTTGATAGTAATGCTTCCAAAGAAAGGCTAGAATTTAAGGTCCCTTAGTTCATGATATCCATTTTAACTGGTCAATTAGATATTAAGATGTTGTCTTTGATTCTGGCATATCCTCTAAGTGAGGTGGAATTTGATCTAGTTCTGTAAAAGATCAGCTTTGTTAAAGGGAAGCATGAAGTGGGGAATGTGAGGAATCTGCTATTAATCCATTTTTCGTTGTTATAGAGCATAGCCAAGTTTAGATGCTGAAAAGGCAGTTGATAAAGTACTATAGAATTATATGTAATGGATATGTCACATATTTGGCCTCAATTCGAACAAAGACCCTGTATGGTGAAGAAACAAACCCCCAAAAAAGGATAACGCCAAAAAATTTTTGTCGGAAGTGCCAGCACAGTGAATAGGAGTCACACCTAGCACCGCTGTGGCTATTCCTTTTTAATAAAGTGAAAAGTTATTCTAAAATGCTACAGCTGTACTTAGCTGGTAAATGGTTCGTCAGTAGGCTGCTCACAAAGCACTCCGCTGTACGCCAATTCTTCGACGTGTCACGTTTCGGGTACATCTAACAAAAGCACCCTGCCTCAGGTCTGGCAATGCACGGAAAAATCAACAGCCATGAAGTGAACCATCCAAGGGGGAACTATTTAAAGGTCCTGCCTTCAATTATGTAAGCGACAACTACCAATCAACAGCCCCCAATCAGAAGCTCAAAGCCAATCCATAAAAGGTTTAGGGAAGAACCACTGATAGAGGAACTCCCTACCCTTCAGAAAGGCCGGAAGAATACTTTAAATCACTCAATCGTATGCCAGTCTATTTGCATGTTAAGGCCCGCCGGGTGGACAGTGTTAAGTAAAAAGATCCATGTCTGCTCTAGATGTTGTAAAACTTGGACCCGATCTCCTCCCCGTGGGTTCCTGGGCACATAGTCCAAAATGCGCCAATTCAGGGAATCAAAATCATGTGCTATGGGGGCTACGTTTGCCCCCTCCATTGCTACTATCTATATGGCCTTGTTTGAGAATGATTTAATCTATCCTCATCCACGTTTTGGTTTGGTACCATTTTGGAGAAGATTTTTGGATGATGTCTTCTTCTTGTGGACTGGCACTTGATCTGAGCTAGACATTTTTTTGGCGGCTTTGAATACATTTAAATCCAATATACAATTTACTGCTCAGGTTCATGATTCTTGTATTCAGTTTCTTGATATTACAATCGTTCTTTCATATGAAGGTTTTTCAACCTCTCTTTATAGAAAGGAGGTTCAGCGTAATACGCTTTTACGCTATGATAGTTTCCATCCTTTAGCTCTAAAGAGAGGCCTCCCTTATGGTCAGTTTCTTCGTGTGCGCCAAAATTGTTCATCATTGCATGATTTTAAAACACATGCTAAAGATTTAAGTTTGCGCTTGTTACAAAGGGGGTACCCTGATATGTTGATTAAAACTGCTTACAAACGAGCTCGCTATGCCCATAGAGAATGGCTTCTTGATTTTCCAACTCCAATTTCACGATCTTCGGCAGATAGGATCACGGGGATACTTCCCTTTATGAAGGGCACGCCTCTGGTGGCCAAACTCCTCCATAAATTTTGGCCAATTCTGGGGATTCATCCTTGCTTTCGGAATAAACGATTACAAGTGGCTTATTCCCGAAAAGCAAATTTGCGAGATCTAGTGGTAAAAACCACAGCCGTATTGGATCGCCCTCCGAAATCGCACTCTAATCCGGGCCACTTTCCATGTGCGTCCTGCAACTATTGTATTAATACCTTGGCAGGACCTAAATGGGTGGATAAGCATACTTCAAAATCTTACTGTTCTAGATGGCATACCACCTGTGCCACTGACTTTGTGGTTTACATCATCATATGCTCTTGTAATCTTTATTATGTTGGACGTACTACTCGAACCTTCAAGATGCGTTTGGGAGAGCATGCTTCCCGCCTTCGGACTAAGACTCTATCAGCACCTCTAGTTGATCATTGTTTAAAAAATGCACATGATTTTGATTCCCTGAATTGGCGCATTTTGGACTATGTGCCCAGGAACCCACGGGGAGGAGATCGGGTCCAAGTTTTACAACTTCTAGAGCAGAAATGGATCTTTTTACTTAACACCGTCCACCCGGTGGGCCTTAACATGCAAATAGACTGGCATACGATTGAGTGATTTAAAGTATTCTTCCGGCCTTTCTGAAGGGTAGGGAGTTCCTCTATCAGTGGTTTTTCCCTAAATCTTTTATGGATTGGCTTTGAGCTTCTGACGCCTCTGATCCGTGGCTGTTGATTGGTAGTTGTCGCTTACGTAATTGAAGGCAGGACCTTTAAATAGTTCCCCCTTCGATGGTTCACTTCATGGCTGTTGATTTTTCCGCGCATTGCCAGACCTGAATCAGGGTGCTTTTGTTAGATGTACCTGAAACGTGACACGTCGAAGAATTGGCGTACAGCGGAGTGCTTTGTGAGCAGCCTACTGACGAACCATTTACCAGCTAAGTACAGCTGTAGCATTTTAGAATCACTTTTCACTTTATTAAAAAGGAATAGCCACAGCGGTGCTAGGTGTGACTCCTATTCACTGTGCTGGCGCTTCCGACAAAAAATTTTTGGCGTTATCCTTTTTTGGGGGTTTGTTTCATCACCATACAGGGTCTTTGTTCGAATTGTGATATTGGTGACTCTGTTTATAGGATACTTTTTTGTGAACATATTTGGCCTCAGCAATGCATTTATGGACTGGCTTTAATTAGTGTATACATCCCCGCAAGCAAGAATCTAAGTTGTTTATCATGCCTCAGAAAACTGTGCACTCTATTTGCAAACATGAGCCAAGTTTATGATGGGGGAAACCCACATTATTTGACACACATTTCATTTAGCAAGGACTTTGCACTAATAACATGCATTTTCCACATTATGAGGCCTGTTTACCAAAATGCATTAGGTGTTCATTGTGTATTTTAACATGAACATATGTCTTGTTAAAGTTCCATATATGTCTTTCGTAAGAGTATTCATAATCTGTATATAGTTCCCCCGGTTTCTTCCATGTTTACTGCCCTTGTTTCAGTGTAAACTCATGGTGCCCCGTTACATTGTAGTATGTTCTGTTTCAACTGTACACCGCACTGATTATAATAGTGCGGTATATAATAAATATAAATAAATAATAATAAATGTGTTGCATGCCTACCTAACATGTATTTAAAAATATCCACGCTTTAAATCCCATTTTAAATACCTAATGCAGACATATATATTAATGGTGAGAAAAGGGCTGAAAGGATGGCACTAATGTTAAGTTATAACAATAATGCGCATTAATGGCAAAGCAGACAGATATCAAACAAACGTTAACTACACCTTCGGTTTAAATCTGTTGCTATCGTTCTGACAATTTGACTGAATAAACAGGCTACATTGGATTGCAATATTTTCCTTTTCTTCCCCCTCCTTCCTCCCCCCACCATGGTCTTCTGTAAATTGACTTTTAATAAGAGCACCCATTTCAAATTACCACTTATTTTCCTAAGACAGAAACAATCTTGCACCTCTGCTATGGAGCCAAGGGCTTTATAATTAAGTTTCAGTCCTTTAGAAATTGCTTGCTGCCAACCAGGCTCAGTCATCATTGTTTCCATTTTAAGCAGCTCACGGGTTTATACTCTTCACATTGTCAAGGCAGGTGGGCTGTCCTCTTACTAGTGAACCAAAATACACCTTTTATGTTTAAATCTTTTTATTGGTCATTTAACAGCAGAACTACAACAGAGCAAGTACATAGTTACAGTACATGCTAAACAAATGACAAAGACAATGGAATTATAAACCAAATATACTGTTCTTTACATTTTATACTTAATCAAAAAAAACTTTTCTTATCTTGTTTTATGTGAAAACATTAAAAAATAACCTCCACTCACAAGCAGTCCATAGCTACAAATAAAGCTCCAGTCCCTGTGGACCTGTAGTTAACAGTGACTCAACATACTGCCTAATTGGAAAAAATATCTTTGTGGTAGACCCCATTTAAACTCTGATAGCTCTTTATCGAATTATAATCCTGCTCCAAAGCTGTTTTAATATTATAAACTCCCTTCTGCAATGTCTCTGTGGAAAGGGAGAAGGCATCATCGTGGCTTAAAACACTGGGCCTAGCCAAGGAAGATGATAAACCAGGGGTCCTAGGATTGAGGGGTATAATCTAGCTTGCTTTTAAGGTTTGCCCAGGTCTAGCTCTATAGGGTGCTTCCATTTATAGCAATAGAGTGCTGGAAAGGCAATTGGTAACGTATTTGGGGAATGTTTTGTATACGGAGCAGTCAGCTTTGCCCTTAGAAATTAAGCGTGATGTGACATTTTGAGACTTGAATTGAGCTCATGCTTTTTCTCAGAGGTTCAAGGCGGGTTATACTCGGGTACCAAGTGGGTAAGTAGTTCACGTAGTTATTTCTCAAAATTTGTATACGACTTTTCCATGAGGCGGTTTACAACCATAAAATCTACATTCTAAAATAGAGTATCACACCCAGTCTTTTAGATGCAGTCATGAGTGTGTCGTGCTTTACAATATTTATGAAATATATGTAACTCTATGTTAATTCTTATAGGATTTAACTGCTGTCATATTACATGCTGCTGTGTTAAAGTGTGATAATGTCAAGGCCGGTCCTCCCCATATGCAAGGAACACCCCCTTCTCAGCCTTAAAATTACTGCAGAGGCTTTACTGTTAAGGCACATTAAAAATTGTTAACATAGGTTAACTATAAAAGCTTACTGTGCTTTCATAAATTGTCCCCTAAATACCCTGAGACTGGAACACCTGAGGGGGGGGGGTCATTTACTAATGGGTGTGTTCTGGTGTGTGTTGAATGCGTACTGGGATACACAGGGCCATGACAGCATGGGACAATTCCCATGGTAATTGTGCAGCCCACTTTAGGGTTGTGAGTGGGCGGGTTAGGGGGTGGAGAGCGGACATGGTGAGCTCAGTGCAGTCATGGCTGGATTCACACTGTGTAGCTTCACCTAACGCCATCTCAGGAGGTGGCGTTACATGCACCCATGCTAATGTAGAACGAGTTGGGGGACAGTGCTCTGTTGACTGCCTGAGAAATGCTTTCCACACCCTTGACAGTTAACGCAGTGGTGTTGCATCTAATGTGCCATAATTTTGGCACTTTTGGCGCATTAGATGCAACACTTTAGTGCCCTTCAGTAAAAGACCCCCCCTAGTGAACTCAGATGTTTGTGGGGGATCAGAATTGTCCAATGAACATATATTATATTCTTGTCCCGATTTGGTAATTTCCCCAAGTCCTTGGACTGTGCTACGAACCAATTTTTGCAGTACAGAAAATTTATGGACTTAAAAGTAAACGTATACATTTAAATGTGCATATACATTTAAATGCTAGGACAAAGTGCAAATAGAAAAAATTTACCACTCAATGGATAAAATGCAAATGGAAAGAAAGTTACCACGTAAATGGGCTGCAGACCACACAATATTTGGAATTGTGTATACTTTGAAATTTGCATGACTTACAGAAAACAGATATTCAATGAATGATGGAACACAAGACATGCTATACTGAGCCAGACTAAAGATCCATCAAGTCCACTATCCTGTTTCCAACAGTGGCCAAGTACCTGTCAAGTTCCCAAAAGACAGATCCCATGCTGCTTATCCCAGGGGTAAGCAGTGGATTTCCCCCAGGATGGATAAAAAAAACCATCTGGAATTGTGGCATAACTGGCCTAGTTGGTAGGTTGTAAGCTCTATTCTTGATTGGCATCTATATGTGTCAGTGGCATCAAGTATAAGTGGTGATTTTTTTAGGAAGGGCTAAATTTATACATGGATAGCGTTACCATGGGGAATACATGTATCTGGCCAAAAATGTCAACGTTGGAATTTACACCTGCTCCCTGACACTTTCCGTTTTTCACAAGGTTCTAGTTTCAGCCAGCCCTTTACAGAAGAGTTTAAGGGGGGTTATCCTCCTTATTCCCCCGTTATTCTTCCCTCCATATTAAAATTAGAAAAAGGAAAGACATGAGCTACATCCAGCCCCCCCTTCCCTCCTCCCACCCTTCCTGGCAGCATTTTACACAAGAATGTAGGTAACTCTCAGGGACATGGGAAGGATTGTGTGCCTTATCCTTGGGGAATTCTGTGCAACTGTGCAGCGCAGAATTTGCACAGAATTCCCCACCTGTGCAGAATCCCGCGCTTGCTATGCAGAATCAGCGAGCAGTGAGGCAAGCTCGGAGTGCCCAAGCTTTAAGAATGCTCATTGTTTGCTGTAGCACCGTCGCAGGAGTGCCCCATGGCTGTGTTATACTTCCTACGCCAGCATCGCTACGTTTTATAAAGGTCAACAGAAACACTTCCTGTCTCTAGCAAGAAACGGAAAGTGCTTCTGTTAACCTTTTTTCAATGGGTGATCCAGGCATTGGAAGTGTAGCACAGTTGCAGTAGGGAAGGGAAACTCTCCATGGCTGAGTTTAAATGCCATTGCAGTTGGGCAGAGGAGGTGAGTGGCTGGTGGCAGGAGATGGGCTGATGGTGAGTTGGAGGGTGGAGGGGTGACTGTGAACTTGAAAGGACTGATGGGCTGTGGGGGTGGCTGGCTGGAAGCTGAATATGGTTGTATGCCTGGGGGATGGGGAGAAAGAAAGGTGAAGGTATGTGCCTAGAAAGAAATAAGAGGTAAGGGAGAGATAAGGGTAGATGCATGGGGAAGGGAGAAAGGAGGTAAGGTGGGGGGGGGGGGTATGTACACGGTAGATCTTAGGGACAGAGCAATAGGGGTCCTAGAAGTTAGAGGGATAGAGGAGGAGAGGGCAGGGAAGGCTTGGGTGTTGGGGAGAGAGCTGAGGAGGGAAAAGGCAGTGGGAATTTCTGGTCTAGGTAAGGCATTAAGCTTTATGATGGGAGAATTCTGCACAAAAATGTACTAATAAAACATGCAAAATTTTAAAATACAGTGTACAGAATTTAAATTTTTTTTGCACAGAATTCCCCCAGGTGTATGTTGTGTAGGTCACTAAAATACTGGCTTCCACATAGAAGTAAGTAGCCATGTTTTCCCCATTGTTGATTCACATGTGTATGCCTGTCAACGGTTCCTCCTGCTGTATGTGGATGCATTTCCACGAGCACTTCTGCGCTTTCTTCTAGGTATTTTAGAAACAGCTTCACATTTACACATGTTGCTTTTGTGCCATGATGAGAGCAACTTCAGTGCAAACGTTTGCTCTTGCTTCCTGGCTTGGTCAGACCTTTTATTTTTTTGCTTGTGCTAGTCTTGAGTTCTGAGCCTGTCTGTCTGCCTGCCAATATATAAGAAAAGGGTGGAGCAAAAGGGAAGGGTGAGGTAGCGAAGAGAGAAAAGGAGGGATGACCACAAAACTAGGAGAGGAGTGTGGTTGGAGAGGAAGAAAGGAAAGGGGGAGAGGGTGAGCATTTGAAAAAAGCAAAGGGGTGGAGAAGGTAAGGAGAGACTTCAAGAGAAGAGGAGAACAGGGAGGGAGAGATTGAAAGGAAGTGGCAAGGGAAGAATGGAGCACGATAAAGCGCTGGGAGGGAAATAGTGCAAGAGATTGGGGAGACAAGGAATGAGGACAGGAGAAAGTACAAGAGGGAGAGACGCTTACATGAACACAGCCACTGCCACATACCTCCCCTCACTAGCCTCTATGCCGACACACACGCCTGCCTGCGCCACACACACACCCTAACTTGCCTGCCTGTCTACCACAAACACCTGCCTGCCTACCACAAACTTGCACATACACCTACCTACCTGCCTGCCTGCCTGCCTGTCCACCTACCAAACACATTCACACACCCACACCTGCTCACTTGCTTACCAAATACACCCACAGCTCCCCACTCAGCTACCACATGTGCACCACCACACCTGCCTATCACCCACATACAAACCTGCTCGTACACGCGCACACACACATTCCCTCGCACCAGCCTGCAACATGTACACATTCCCTCACATCTTCTCACCTGCCTGCCACATGCGCACATACACATACTCTAGACTGTAAACATGCTCTGACCTATTATTTGAACTGAATTCTTTAGGAAATCTACTTAACCTTTCTTCTTTCGATCCAAATAAGCCTGATGCATCAGTTGCATAAAGAACTTCAGCAAATTAGCTTGCCTCATGTATGTTTATGTATCTTTTGTTTAGAACAAGCAGATGCTTCTCCCAGCTCTAAGGTCAAGTCTCATCCATTTATAGCTATTGCAGTTAGGGTCTCTCTTGAAGTCTGCTTCATTAGAGGTCACTTGCAAAGCAGCTGCTTGGTTCTCCCTTCATATTTTTTTCTGCACGTTTTTGCTTGGACCAAGCTTCATAAAAAGACAGTGTCTTTGGATAAACTGTACTGTCCAGTCTGTCCCTCTTTGCCAGCAACTTTTGCAGTGCCTGTGTGGATTGTTACAAAGATTAAGACTATGTATAGCATGAGTAGCCCTAAGATTGGGAGTCACCCACTGTGTTCCTGACTTAGTCCTGCTTGTTGATGGAAAAAGGAATGTTGCTGCTCACTTGTAACAGGTGTTTTCTTGAATTTTGGATCAAGGAGACCACTGTATGTGGGAAGGGCCACACATGCTCAGAACTTTAGACCAAGTTCTGAGCTCTGCAAGAGCAGTTCAATTATCAGATAACATCACCTACTTGTGTTTTATCAATCCTGCTGTTTACGGAAAAAACCTGTTACAGTTGAGCAAAATTGCTTTTAGTCTGATCCAGAATGGCAGTTCCTTTGGGCTTATTTTACAAAGGACTGATTAACATCCAAGGAAGCAAAAAAAGGTCAACAAACAGAACGCGAATCAGAGATTGTATTAGGTACATTTCTCAGCTTTCTATCCAGAGAGTTTCTGACCATCATGAACTTCTCCCAGAACAAATTGGCAAATGCTTGCAGCAAACAGTTGTACAGTTCTTATTTCTTGAGAAGGGGTCAAGTGGTTAATCTTCACCTGAATATAAATAACTATTTGCTACAGTTGCACTAGATAGTAAATCAGTATTCAGTGTTCTGGGAAATGCAGTCAGAACTCAATATCATTATATAGAGGTAATGTTAAAGAATTTAAAATGAGGGCAAGTGAATCAGAATGGTATATAAAAATGGTATATCATTTCCTGTTCTGTAATAAATTCCAGAATTTTGGGTAGAAGCTCCACCCTCCCTTATGAGAAACACTTCTATTTTTGAGTGCTTTTAAAGGGATAGAAATGCCTCAAAGGTTTTTAAAACGTTTGTGCAAATTGCTCTGTAGCTTACCAGGAAGTATATCCTTCCTAAATGATTGGTTTGATGAATCTCTTCCATCTTTTTATCTAAGGATACAAAACAATAATTGAACAAATGCAATTGGAGTGTTTAGATGAGAAATTAGATCAAAGGAAAGTATCAAAAAGTATTTCACAGCTTGGAGGAGGTTTGATGTATGCTGTCTGACAACACCAAGAAAACTGACTGGGCTTTTCCATAGTGTGGATATATAACAAAAAATTGTCATTAGTGATCTAGGTCATGAATGTTAAAGTGCTAATGGGCTGAGAGAATAATGGAACGTGTAAGGGCACAAATTACTAGAGCGCGCTTGTCAAGGATACTTACATGACATGATAAAATAGTGCGATAACAGATTAACAACATAATGTTCTTTATATCTGCCGAACTGAATAAGCATTCTGGAATGTCTTGGTTGTTTGTTTACTAGGATTTATTAACCACCTTTATGCATATAATCTCCAGGAACAAGCAGGAATAAGTCCTCACATATGGGTACGTCGGTACCGACGGAGCCTGCGCGGGAAAGCTCCCCAGCTTCCCAGAAGGAAGCTTTTGGGGCCTCCCACTGCACATGCGTGCTGCCTTCCCGCCTTCCTGACCAGCTCTCCTCAGTTTCTCTTTTTCCGCGGAGCCAGCAGGTCGTGTTCCTGTCACCGCTGAAGAAATTATTGTTTTAGTTTGTTTCTTTAGACCGCGTACCTGCCTTCCCATACCGAAACCGGTACCGCCGGTCTCTCTTTTCTTTTCTTTAAAAAAAAAAAAAAAAACTTTATCTTTGCACAACTTGGTGACTTCGGTTAGGCCTCAGGCCTACACAAATTCTCCTCATGGAGAAACCAGCCCCTGGTTTCAAGAAGTGTACCAAGTGTAGTGCTGTTATTTCTGTCACAGACACCCATGAATGGTGTCTTAAATGTTTGGGACCTGACCACTCCATTCCGGACTGCCCATCCTGCTCCCAGATGTCTAAACGTGGTTTGCAGAACCGGGCCAACAAATTCCATGTGCTGTTTGCTTCAGATAATCCAGCATCACAGTCATCCAGGTCTTCCTCTCCGGATGGATCTCAGGTAACCAAACCTTCTTCGGGCAGGTCCTCAAAGAGCAAATCTCCTTCAAAGCATCGAGAGGCTCTCACTTTTGAATCTGAGGACCATGCCCCAGCCAAACAACCCCGGCGGGAAGCTCTGGCTTCCAAAGCACCATCTATGGGGTTACAGGTTGACATCGATGGCACGGCCTCGACTGATCACCTGTTAGACTGCTCTGGGGTACCGGCCCATACCGGTACCGACATCCAGGCAGCAGTGGCGTCTATAAGCAATACTGTTCAAACCATGCAGCAGGCCATGCTGGCTTTTATTAATGCTGCGACGCCCTCGGTACCGCGTTCAGCGGTACCGGTTCCGGTATCGTCTCCCATACCGGAACCGAGACCATCGACTTCCAAACGCAGATCGGTTCCGCATGCCGGATCCGGGTTTTCACCCGATACCGATCCCATACCCGGTACGCCCGATGTCGATACCGATCGGTATGCGTATCGTGCGTTGGAAGCAAATAGAGAATACTCTGATTCTTCTGAGGATTTTGACTCCTCTGAGGACTCTGATGAGCTGTCTCTAGTTCTTCATGAAGACCCTTCTTCCCCAAAGAGGAGAATGTCTCCACCAGAGGATTTGTCCTTTCAAGACTTCATTGTAGAGCTAGCTAAAGGACTTTCTATTACCACATCCTCTGAAAAAGAACCTAGGTCAAAGAAATTGGATATTTTAGGATACCCTAAGGTTCCTAAAGAGGCAGTCACCCTGCCTATCCATGAAATCCTTCAAGAACACTTGATGGACATGGGAGGCTCCTCTAACGTTGTCTCCTTACTCTCGTAGGTTGGACACCATGTACCGGGTCCCTCCTTCTCCTGGGTTTCAAAAGACTCAGCTGCCTCACCATTCCATTGTGGTGAAGTCTGCGCTGAAAAAGATTAAGAGCACCAAAAGGCACTCTTCTACTCCTCCAGGGCGAGAATGTAAGACCCTAGACTCTTTTGGCAGGAAACTTTTCCAGGCTAGTATGCTTATAGCCAGGATTAATTCTTACAGTCTGTATATGGGCATGTTTCTCAGGGAACTTGCCCTAAAGGTACGGCGTTTTGCCTCCTTTATCCCTGAGGATAGAAAGGAGGAGTTCATTTCTCTGGTGAAACAGCTTCTAGATGTTTCTAAGTTCTCCAACAGAGCAGCTTTTGATTCCTTTGAGGGTGCCGGTAGAGCTTCGGGCATTGCTATTGCAGCCCGACGACTTGCTTGGCTCCAGGCCTCTGACCTGGAACCCTGGGTCCCTGGATGGCTTACGGAATCTGCCCTGTACAGGTGAGAACTTATTTGGTAAGGACTGGCAAATTAAAGCCACTCAAATGGACGCAGAAAATGCTACATTAGATAGACTTTCTAAGTCTACCTCTACTCCTGCCAAGAAAAAGTCTTTCAAGAGGCCTTACTACAAGAAGGCTAGATTTTCCACAAATACTGGCCAACAATCTTCTCAGCCTCGCTTTGCTGCTAAACGTCAGCAGCCTAAACAGGCAAGGTCAAAGCCTGCAGTGTCTGCCACTCCTCAGCAGGCTCAACCCCCTCAGCGGTTTTGACTTGCCCCTAGAGAACTTAACCTTTCTGGCTCTAGAACAACCAGAGCCCCTCACCATTCCCGGAAGGTTAGCTCACTTTGCTCCCAGATGGGGGCAAATTACATCAGAGCACTGGACCCTCCCTATCATCAGAGAGGGCTACAAACTTTATTTTTCCAACCTTCCTCCATATACCATGGTGAGGCACTTCAATTCTCCCCCATCTCTCCTGGGCCTGTTGGATCAGGAAGTCTCTTCTCTCCTTGCCCAAGGGGCAATAGAAGAGGTTCCTCTTCTTCAACAAGGGACAGGATTCTACTCCCCTTATTTTCTCATAACAAAGAAGACAGGGGGATTCAGACCTATCCTAGATCTGAGAGAATTGAACAAATTTCTGTACAAGGAGAAATTCAAATGCTTTCTCTAGGCATTCTCCTTCCATACCTTCAGAGTCAGGATTGGCTTTGTTCTCTAGATCTCAAGGATGCGTACACACATATACTCATCCACCCATCCCACAGAAAATATCTAAGATTTCTGTTTCAGGGAAAACATTTCCAGTACAGAGTACTTCCCTTCGGTCTAGCCTCTGCTCCAAGAGTGTTCACCAAATGCACGGCAGTTGTTGCCGCATTTCTAAGAGGTCTGGGAATTTTTGTATTCCCATATCTGGACGACTGGCTCATCCGAGCTCCATCTCAGTCAGAGGCCCAGATTTCCCTGGACCGCACAAGGCACCTTCTGCAGTATCTGGGACTGGTGGTAAACCTTCCCAAGTCTCAACTTACCCCTACTCAGTCTCTGGAATTCATAGGGGCCCAGTTGGACACCACCACTGCAAGGGCCTACCTACCTCAAGTCCGGGGCCAACGTCTGGTGTGCTTGGCCTCCCAAGCTCAGTCCAGCAGTCACTTGACAGCCAGAGAAATGCTGCGACTTCTGGGCCACATGGCCTCCACGGTACACGTGGTGCCCTACGCTCGTCTTCATATGAGAGCAGCTCAATGGACCTTGGCCACCCAGTGGACTCAGGCATCAGGAGCGCTCTCCAACCAAATACTCACCTCAAAGCGTCTATTTTGGTCCCTCCAATGGTGGATGTCCACCAAGAATCTGTTGTTGGGGACCCCCTTCCAACCCTTGTTGCCCCAAGCAACCCTCACAACAGATGCCTCCCAAACAGGGTGGGGAGCCCATCTTCAACACCTCTCCACTCAGGGTACTTGGTCTCCACAAGAGACCACCCTTCACATCAACCTCCTGGAACTGCGAGCAATCTTCTTTGCCCTCAAAGGTTTCCATACCCTCCTAGTCAACCTGACCGTCCTAGTCCAGACAGACAATCAGGTGGCCATGTTCTACATAAACAAACAAGGAGGGACAGGCTCTCTGTCGCTTTGCAACGAAGCTCTCAGATTATGGGCCTTCGCCAGAGAGCATCAAATTCATCTTCTGGCAGTCTATCTTCCAGGGGTTCAAAACTCTCGGGCAGACAGACTCAGTCGAGTTCTGCTTCCACACGAATGGTCCCTACATATGGACCAGATACGCAGAATCTTTCAGGAATGGGGAACCCCAGACATAGACCTCTTTGCAAGTCCGTGGAATGCCAAACTTCCCCGGTTCTGTTCCAGGAATCCGTGTCAGGGAGCTCAGGCCAACGACGCCTTTCTCCTGCATTGGGGTCAGGAATTCCTATATGCCTTTCCACCCATTCCTTTGATTCCCAAGACTCTGTTCAAACTCCAGAGAGATCACGGATCGATGATCCTCATAGCTCCACGCTGGCCATGCCAAGTGTGGTTCCTCTACTTCTGCATCTCTCCCAGGGACCCCCTCTGGACCTGGGAGCTGCGCCAGACCTTCTGTCTCAGGAGGGGGGGACTTTGTGGCACCCAAACCCCAAGTCCCTACACCTCAGAGCTTGGTTACTGAAGGCCTAAGCCTTCATGACTTCAATCTTTCTCAACCAGTGAAAGATATCCTTCATGCCTCTAGGAAACCCTCCACGAGGCGTTCCTATGCTTTCAAATGGAAACGCTTTTCCATTTGGTGTGCTCAACAGGGTCTTGACCCTCTAGCACTTCCTTTGAATTCTCTACTAGACTATCTCCTGCATCTTTCTAATGCAGGCCTTAAGACGAATTCAGTAAGAGTCCATTTGAGTGCTATTGCAGCATCTTTAAAACCTATAAATGGACAACCTGTCTCCTCTCATCCTCTTATTGCAAGGTTCATGAGAGGCCTGACTCTAACTAAGCCTCCCATCCGACCTCCTCCGGTAGCATGGGACTTGAACCTAGTTCTGGGTCAGCTTATGAAGCCACCTTTTGAACCGTTGGTTTCTACCTCCTTGAAATTTCTTTCCTGGAAGGTCCTTTTCCTTATTGCAGTCACTTCGGCTCGCCGCTTCAGTGAACTACAGGCCTTAGTGGCTCATCAACCTTATACTACCTTTCATCATGATAAGGTGGTCCTTAGGACGAATCCCCAATTTTTGCCCAAAGTGGTCTCGCCTTTTCATCTTAATCAAGAGGTATATCTACCTGTCTTTTTTCCGGCTCCTCATGCATCCAGTGCAGAGAGGAACCTTCATACTTTAGATTGTAAAAGAGCTCTTGCCTTTTATCTCAACAGGACTCAGCCACATCGAAAGTCTTCCCAACTTTTTGTGGCTTTTGATCCTTCCCATTTGGGACTTCCAGTCTCCAAACGTACACTTTCCAATTGGATTGCTCAGTGTATTTCCTTTGCTTACCAGAGTAAAAACATTTCTCTGGAAGGCCATGTCACAGCTCACAATGTGAGAGCCATGGCTACTTCTATGGCTCATCTTCACTCTGTATCCATAGATCAGATCTGTCGAGCTGCCACCTGGGCCTCGGTTCATACCTTCACAGCCCATTACTGTTTGGACAAGGACTCCCGCCGGGATGCCTTGTTTGGTCAGGCTGTCCTCAAACACCTGTTCCATACTTGAACAACTCCTGCCCACCTTCCCAGAATGGATGCCTGAGATCCATACGAAGATGGCGAACCCTTGGAACGGGATCTCCCAGGCATCTTAGCTATGGAGTCCCCATATGTGAGGACTTATTCCTGCTTGTTCCTGGAGATAGCACAGTTACTTACCTGTAACAGGTGATCTCTGGGAACAGCAGGAATTAGTCCTCACAACCCACCCACCTCCCCTAGGAGTTGTATCCTCTATCTATCTTCCTTTCCTCTCTCTATTGTCTCAGCTATAAACTCGAACTGAGGAGAGCTGGTCAGGAAGGCGGGAAGGCAGCGCGCATGTGCAGTGGGAGGCCCCAAAAGCTTCCTTCTGGGAAGCTGGGGAGCTTTCCCGCGCAGGCTCCGTCGGTACCGACGTACCCATATGTGAGGACTAATTCCTGCTGTTCCCAGAGATCACCTGTTACAGGTAAGTAACTGTGCTTTCCTGCAAGGCGGTATACCACAGGTCTCCCCTGACATAGACAGCTTGCCTTGTAGTAGCAGCATAAGAGCAAAATGACCCCATGTCAGCATAACAATTAGAATAGTGAAAACAACTTGGAGACAGGCAGTCATATGACACAATATCTGTAATGTACACCTTAAACAGTATTTATTTATTTATTGATTTATTTATTGAACGGTTTTATATACTGCCTTTCAGAAAAATCAAAGCAGTTTACATAGAACAAAACTTGAACATTACATTGAAACTTATTCAAACAATTGAAATTACAGTGAACTGCTGATTAGGTATATAGATAGTTTAAACATATATACAGATTTAAATATTTACAAATTTCAAAAATCTTATCTGAGCAAGGAAAAATGTATTGTAGTTCACTAGAATTATTAGTGTAAAGAGTAAATGTGATAATGTGGAGAATTGGGTATTGTAAGACAGAGTAAGAACATTATAGTATAGTATAGTAGAACATTCAAATAATATAATATGATGTCAGCAGAATAGAAATTATATACCTTAATAGACAGCATGGTAGTACGTTCAAATAGCATAGTTAGGATACTGACAATGTATCCTGATATTTGGAGGTTCCTGCTTGGTGAGAGCACCCGCAGTGCAAGCCTCTATTAAATTTGTATGCTCTGTTCAGGCATTTTTCTGTGCCTGTTTAGAATCTAGCTTTTTATTAATTTATTGTTCTATCTATATTTCTATTTTGTCATTGTGTGTCCTATCTTCTGTCTGTCCTGTACCCAGCTCCTGCCCTCTGCAGTGCTGAGTCTCCCTTCTCAACACTTATTGCCTCTGTTCTCTGAATAGTACTATCTGACTGCACACTAGGAGTGCTTTTTCTTTTTTCTCCTTCCTATTCCTCTACAAGGCCTGTCTTGTTAGTTTTTAAAGTTTAAAGTTTTTTTTCCCTTGCCTGAGTTTTACTGCAGCACTAGCTGTGGAATCTGCCTGCTTCCACTTACCTGCCTTCAGCCCCTTGCTGGGGCTTTGTTAAGAAGCTTTCCTCTATGAGCATATGACCCGCCATTTGGAGGTTCCTGCTCGGTGAGAGCACCTTCATTGCACGCCTCTAACTTTGCATGCTCTGTTCAGTCATTTTCCTATGCCTATTTAGAATCTAGCTGGTTATTTATTGTTCTGTCTATATTTCTGTTTTGTCAGTGTGTCTCCTATCTTCTGTCTGTCCTTTACCCAGCTCCTGCTCTCTGCATTGCTGGATCTCCCTTTTCAACACTTTATTACCCACCCACGGTTTAACATTCTCTCGTAGCCTTCCTCTGCTCATTGATGCAATTACTCAGGTGCTCCTGAACCCGCTAGAACTTTCTCCTCCCTCTCTACCTGTATCTCCTCTCATTTGCATTCTCATTTTTTATTAATTTAATTTAATTTATTAGGTTTTATATACCACTTTATCATTTCAATCAAAGCTGTTTACATTGAAACTTAAACTTGGTAATATACATTAAACAGGGACATTAATAACTTGGATTTTTCTTCTCCCTCTTCTATGGCTCCACATCACTTTGTCGTCTTGATGTTATCTCTCCCTAACCTTTTCCCCTCATTCTGACAATTCTGTGGCCCTGCTTCGCATAACCCACGCCTTACTGTCACCACTATTTTGTCTTCTATTGTACATTATCATTTGTCTTCAAACTTCACTGTTTTCCTCCTCATTCATCGATCTCCACTCTCACTGAGGGAACCTTACCCTTCTGTCATGCCACCTCCTCTCTCCTCCATTCTTGCCTACTTCTTCTTCTCTCATCTAAAGATGTCAACCCCAACCCTGGTCCCCCTAGACTTTTTTCACACTCCAAGGGCAAATCAGTGCATAACCTTTCTAATTTTGTTCATGTTCCTCTCCTTATTTCTCTCCCTTTTTCATGCGCCTTATGGCATGCACAGTCTGTCTCGAATAAACTTACCTTCATTCATGACCTCTTTATCTCCTAATACTCTGCATCTCCTGGCTCTTAGTGAAACTTGGCTTCTCCCTGAAGAATCTGTTTGTCGTTGCCCTCTGTCACAGAAGCTGCCTATTTTCCCATACACCTCGGCCCATTGGCCGTGGTGACGGTGTTGGGTTCCTACTGTCTTATTCCTGCCATTTTCCGTCTAATTCCTTTGCTTCCTTTGAAGTTGATGTCGTCCACCTATTGTCTCCACTACCTTTCTGGGTAGCTGTCATTTACACAACCCCTTCCCCCCCCCCCCCCCCCCCACACAACAAGTCCGTCCACCTTTACATTTTTCACCGAGTTTGACTCCTCGCTCTCCTTTCTGGATGCATCTTCCCCCTCCCTTATTCTTGCCAAAGGAGCCCTGGCTTTCAGAATATACAACTACCACACATCTCCAAAATGATGGAGTCGGCCATGCGTCAAATTAAGAGCCAGAAGGCGCACTCCTCAGTGCCCCCGGGCAGGGAATGCCATACCATGAATGCCTATGGTAGAAAGTGTTACCAGGGCTCGATGTTTGTGGCCTGTATCCAGGCCTACCAGCTGTATATGGGCATGTACTTTGAGAGACCTGGCAAAGGAGCTTGCCGGGTTCTCAGCTGGACTGTCTGATGAGCCTTTCCAGTTGTTCCAGACTCTATCGGCTGTCAAGGAGTACTCCAAATGCATAAAACACAAAACAGGAGCTCTGCTCGCAAAATCAACTGAAGAACCACAACAGCGAGTAGGTATGGAAGTCACTTGCGCTTTATTGAGTAAAAAACCCCAATGTGTTTCGGCGATTGCCTTCATCAGGGGGTACTGGAGGACAACAAAACATTATCATAAAATAAAACAACAATAACTTATAAAATATGAATTAAAAGTATAAGCAATACAAATTATTATAAAAATAAATTGTATAACATTAAACACACGTAAACAAACAAACATAGTAAAATAAAATCATAAAATACTTACAAGTAATCTCTATAAACACACTAGATGGAGCGCATATAATGATAAAGATATGGCACAAAACCAATCGTGTAGTAGGACAATGCTAAAAAATATATATAAAAAAGAAAGACTGCCATTAATAACATAAATACATCATTAAACAATAAAGTGGCAATCAAACGTTTAACATAACAAAACACTAAAGATGGAAAACCCAGACCCAAAATGGAATTGTATACATTCCAAGACAAACCCGTCTTTGGAGAACCACATAACCTGAACATGATCATTAGAAGTAATTGTATACAGCAACATTGTTGCAAAATGTTAAAAAAGAATACCAAGGGTTCCAGTGTTTGTCTTGGAATGTTTAATGATGTATTTATGTTATTAATGGCAGTCTTTCTTTTTTATATATATTTTTTAGCATTGTCCTACTACACGATTGGTTTTGTGCCATATCTTTATCATTATTTGCGCTCCATCTAGTGTGTTTATAGAGATTACTTGTAAGTATTTTATGATTTTATTTTACTATGTTTGTTTACATGTGTTTAATGTTATACAATTTATTTTTATAATAATTTGTATTGCTTATACTTTTAATTCATATTTTATAAGTTATTGTTGTTTTATGATGAAGGCAATCGCCGAAATGCGTTGGGTTTTTTTTACTCAATAAAGCGCAAGTGACTTCCATACCTACTCGCTGTTGTGGTACTCCAAATACATGACACAGGTGGCCTACAATGGCTTTGAGTCTGTGGCCAGAGTGGCTGCAGTGGGCATTGGTGCCGGGTGCCTGGCATGGCTACAGTCCTTGGACCTGGAGTAGTGGGTTTTAGGACAAGTTGGTCGATGTCTCATACTGGACAGTGAACGTCTTCAGCAAGTCCATGATGGACAAGGCTGCTGAGTTAGAGTCAGAGTTCATGACCATAACCAGGCTCTCCAGGTAGCCTGCAGAGACCCTTCCTGATGGAAGGCTTCGGGTAAAAAGCCCTTTTACCCGAAAAAGAGGAAGGCTTACGGAACATATCCCCCAATTTCTGGCCTGTCCCACTCCCCTACAGGGACAGCAGGCCAAGGGACAAGAGCACGGCCCTCGTAAGCCAAAAGCCCCCAGATCCCAGAAGGCGCCTCCACTGCAGACTGGGGGGGGGGAGCTTTTGACAACTTCAGCATAGCTGCTCTTCCCCTCTGAGTTAAAGCACTGCAGCATACAGGGGGACATCTGGTCTTTTTTGCTCAGTGGTGGCCCAGCATCGCCAATGATGCTTGTGCTCCATAGGTGGGCAAGGAAAATTACTACCTCCACTTCATACAGATGCCACTTCAGTTCTTCTGTGGGAACTACCTATGGCTCCTCTTCATCAAGAGCTTCTGCAGCAAGAATTTGTGGGCCTCCTTGTAGACAAGGTGGTGGAGCCTGTTCCCCCTTGCTCAAAGGGGAACCGGGTTCTACTCCCGCTACTTCCTGGTTCTGAAAAGAACAGGAGGGGTCTGGCCAATCTTGGATCTAAGGGACCTCAATCGGTTCTTCATGCACAAGAAGTTCAAAATGGTTTCTCTTGGAGCATTTCTGCCTTATCTCCAGCAGGGAGGTTGGCTGTGCTCCTTGGATCTCAAAGATGCCTACACCCACATCCTGATCCATTCCTAGCACCGGCAATATCTCCATTTTGTCGTCCTGCCGTTTGGGCTGGCATCCACCCCCTGGGTGTTCACAAAGTGATTGGCGATTGTCACTGCCCACCTACACCTCCAGGGAGTATTCGTGTTCCCCTACCTGGACGATTGGCTCAAAAGGAGCAGCTCTGCTGATGAGGTCTGTTAGGCAGGGTGCCACACCATCCTCATCCTGGAGCACTTGGGGTTTGTCATAAACTACCCCAAGTCACACTTGCAGCCTACTCAGCATCTGGAGTTCATAGGGACCCCCTCCTGAACATGGTCCAGGCCAAGGTCTTTTTCTTCCCATAGACTGAGCTCTGCGCCTAGCAGTCCTGATGCAGCACCTACCGGGTCTCTCGATACATGGCCTTGACTGTGGATGTCACGCCCGACACCCACTTCCACGTGCATCCGGCCCAGTGGATCCTCAGCTCCCAATGACCCAGGTGACAGGCCGTCTCTATGACAGGGTCCACATAACCCTGACGTCCTTCGATTGGTGGCAGGAGCCATGGCACCTCTTGGCAGGAATGCCTTTTCAGTCTCCTCCCCTCAGGTGACCCTCACGACAGACACCTTGAAACTGTACTGGGTGTCTGGACGGCGGAGGAGTGTCTCCAACAGTTCAGCTTCCTGGAACTCAGAGCCATTGCGTATGTTCTGCAGGCCTTCCAGAACCACTTATCAAACAGAAAGTTCTGGTTCAGACAGACAATCAAGTGGCGATGTTTGTTTTATCTCAACAAACAGGGAAGCACAGGGTTGTACCTCTTGTGCGAGGAGGCAGTTCATCTCTGGAGCTTCGCCCAGGAGAAGGGTATGCTCCTTCAGGTGATGTACCTGCTGGGACAGGAGAATGTTCTTGAGGATCACCTCAGTCGGGTTCTCCAGCCTCATGAGTGGAGACTTAACCCTTGAGTGGCACGCTGCCTGTTTCGATTGTGGGACTCTCCTACTCTCGACCTCTTCATCGGTCCCAGCAACGCCCAGTTGCTGCATTTCTGTACTGGCCCTGCATTGAGTAGCAGCGGCCTCCTGTCTTGGAGCGAGGGGCTACTGTATACGTACCCTCTGGTCACCAAGACTTTTCTCAAGATTCAATGGGATTGGGCCTCTGTGATCCTCATTGCCCCCAGGTGAGTCGGCAGCTGTGGTTTCCTTTGCTGCTCCTTCTCTCTCAGGCACCGCCGATTTGCCCTGGGCTGTGCCCTGGACTTGATTTCGCAGAACGGATCCCTCCTGCACCTTAACGTTAGGTCCCTGGCTCTAAGGGCCTGGCTACTGAAAGGGTAGCCCTTGGCCAGTTTATCTGCCCCCGGAGGTTGAAGATTCCATGCAGCGAGTGTACGCCTTCAAAAAGGTGTTGCTTCTCTGTCTGTTGATCAGATCCGGGGGTCGACCTCTCTTCCTCATCCGTACCAACGGTTCTATAGTACTTGCTGTATCTTTCCCAAGCTGGCTTGAAATTCAACTTAGTGAGGGTGCACCAGTGCACTGGCAGCCCCTGTCCTTCTATCTGCTTGTGGCCCACTTCATGCGGTGTCTCTTGCTCTCGCGGCCTCCCATTCATCCCACAGTGACTGCCTGCGACTTAAATTTGGTTCTGGGTAAGCTTATGGTTCCGCCCTTCGAGCCGCTGGCCATGTATCACCTCAAGTACCTCTTTTAGAAATTTGTCTTCCTGGTGGTACTCATCTCTGCCTGCCGAGTGAGCGAGCTACAGCTGTTGGCACATGCTCCATGCACCAGATTTCACAGGAATAGGGTGGTATTGCACACACATCCCTGGTTCCTGCATAAGGTGATTTCCCCCTTTCATCTGAATCAAGAGGTGGTCCTTCCAACCTTCTTTCCCTGACCTCATGTGAGTTGGGCAGAGGCCACGCTCCACATTGGATTTTAAGAGGGCGTTGGCCTTCTATCTCGAGCAGACAAAAGCCCATCGCTGCTCCTTACAGCTCTTCATCTCATTTGACCCCAACAAACTTGGGGTTGCTGCCTCTAAACACTTCCCGTCCCACCTGAGTGGCAAACTGCATCTCCTTTGCCTACACACATGCTGGTATCTCCTTTGGTGGGCATGTCACTGCTCACAGCATGCGAATGATGGCAGCTTCAGTGGCTAACTTGCGCTCTGTCTCCTTGTTGCAGATCTGCAGGGCGGCCACCTGGTCCTCCGTCCATATCTTCACAGTGCATTACTGGCATGACAGTTCCTTTGATCAGGTGATACTCTGTCATTTGTTTGGGGATTAATGCAACTCCTTCCCTCCGACCCTTCTGTTAGTCCAGGCTATCAGAGAACTGCCTCCCTGGTCGAAGCTTGGATCATGTTGGAGGTCTTGGGGGCCAATCTGCACTCTCCGCTGGCATTCACGGTTCAATTTTTAGGTCATCCGTGCCCTTTTTTGTTTTGTTTTGTTTAAATTTTTATAATCAACGATTCCTTAACATAACTTTACGCATGTTCAGATAGCATTCAAATCTATTACACAGTGCATGATTAATAGCATGCATTACTACACATCAAGACCCTCTATAGAAATTGACTATTATTCTCTATTCGAGCACCATATCGCAGTCTCAGTAGGTATGCATACTAAACAATTCAATTCATACCTTATCCCCAGTCTCTTATATTATGGGCCTAATGTAATTGCAAAACCACTTTAATCCAACCTTTATCTGCTTGTACCATGCAACCTATTACACACTGGCTATTCATTTAATTTAATGTAATTTTCCCTTCATCCCCCCTTCCCCTCCTCCTCTATTTTCTTTGCTTTTCTTTATTCAATTGCCATGCACTACACCCAACTCCATTCATTCTGGAATTTGAGTAGCCTCTGCTTCCTGTGGGCCTCAATTTCAAACATAGACCATAACTGCTGCAATCAGTTTAATACCTCTGCTCTTGTGGGTATATCCGGTGGTTTCTATTTCTGCATGAGCGCCATGCGTGCGGCCCCAATGCAGTATCCCAAAAACACACTGGGGCAATTATTCTACTTTGGTTCATTAAAAATGGCCTTTTACACTTCTATCTTGACCTTAATTCTCGTCATCTCATAGTACATCTGCTCTGCTTCCACATTTTTTTGCACCTTTGCACATTCCCACAATAAGTGTTTTAAGTCCCTTAGTTACCCACACTTTTTCCAACATTCCCCAGTTTCCTGTTTGTTGATTGTTTTCAGTCGGACTGGTGTCCATTACATGCGAAGCCTAATTTTGATACTAGTTTCTAAGTATGCAGTACTTGGAGATAATTTTCTGGCCCATGCTATTATCTCTTCCCATCTTTTCTGATCCCATACCCCTCCAATTTCTGCTTCCCACTTTTGATGCCCCGCCACATTCCTTCCCTCTCTATCTATTAATCCTTTATATAATAGGGAGAGCAAGCCCCTTGGTGCCTCTTCTCTTGTCATAATCTGCTCAAAACTTGTTATTGGTGCGTTCAAATCTCTTTGCACTTCTGCCCTGAGCGAGAAGTAGTGCAACTGCACATAAACATAGTAGTCCCTAGTATTCAAATCATACTTCCCTTTAAGTGTCTCAAAGGACTCCACCTCCCCTTGCACTGTTATGAGCTGTCCTATTCGTTTTAAGCCTTTCTTCCCCCATTCCTTAAAAATACCCTCCTCAATTCCCAGCGGAAAATCCATCATTCCCCTTATAAACACCCTTCTTGAAAATCATTTCCCAGCTAGCAGTTTTTTGTGTTCCCATCCAGATTAACTTTGCAAGTGCCCAAATGGGTTCTTTTCCTCCCCCTCTTTTTTCTGCTCTCCCTTTCGATATTACGGATCCCATATCCAAAACTCCACTTCCAATAGCGCCAATCCACCTCCCTGTTCCATTTGTACCCAATCCGGGACATCTCCCTCTCCTTTCCAGGCCACTAATGCTCACAGGTGCGCTGCTTTGTAGAACAATTCAAGATTTGATACACCCAACCCCACCACCTCCTGCTTCATAAGCATAGTCTATTTAGATATCTTGGGGCGCTTCCCTTTTCATATAAAATTCATGATTATCTGTTGCAGTTTTTTAAGTACCTCTTAGGCAATGCACATGGTATTGAACTAAACAAAAAGAGGATCCTGGGCAGAATATTTGTTTTAATAGTAGCTGTCCTCCCCAATCAGGACAGAGATAACCCTTTCCATTTTTGTAGGTCATTCCTTATTGCTACTATTAATTTATCATAATTCCATATTCTCAAATTATTGTGTTGCCCAAATATCTCCAGGAACAAGCAGGAATGAGTCTTCACATATGGGTACTTCGGTACCGACAGAGCCTGCGCGGGAACGCTCCCCAGCGTCCAAAAAGAAAGCTTTTGGGAGCATCCCACGCGCATGCGCGCTGCCTTCCTGCCCATTCACTTCCCTCTCATCAGTTTCCGTTTTCCGCGGAGCCGGCAGGACGTATTCCTGTCACCGCAGAAAATTCTTCTTTTTATTCTTAGTTTTTTGTGGTCGCGTCTGCCTTCCCTCGATACCACCGGTACTGCCGGTGCTTTTCTTTCTTTTTTCTAAAGAATTTCTTCTTTTCTTCAGAAATATTTCCTGTTTAGTGTCTGACAGTTTCTAGGCCACTAGGCCTCTATCTTTCCATTATGGAAAAGCCAGCCACTACCCTTAAGAAATGCTCAAAGTGTGGCGGTACAGATATATTTTCAGACACCCATTCTTGGTGTCTAAAATGTTTGGGTCCAGACCATTGCCCACTGGAGTGTCTTTCCTGCTGGAGCTCAAATAGAAGAAATCTTCAGAATCGAGCACAACTCGATACCCGGTTCACATCGCACTCGATGTCACTAGCTAGAATATCTCCACAGGATCAGGTAACCAAACAAAAGTCTGTAAAGACTAGCCAGTCCTTGAGTGGTAGATCTCCTTCCCAGTATCGAGATGGCTCTGGCCTTGCCCTCGAGGACATTTTGGCAATAAAGCCCCGGCGGGAGTCTTCAGGCTCCAAAGCATTAACGGGGCTTCAGGTTGTTCCCGGGGTTCTTACCTCGATGAACATACCTGGGCCATGCTCGGTGGTTGTGGCCGCTTCGAGCGGTACCGACACCCCGGCATCAGCTATGGTGATGGATGAAATACTCCTCACCGATGATTGCAGTCTAGCGCTCTCGGCTACTTCAGTACTGCTAGAGTTGCTGCAGACCGTTCATCCAGTATTGGTATTGGCTCCGGTACCGGTACTGACATGGGCATCGGTGTCGGTACCGTCCATGCTTACTTCGACAGACTCGCTTCCTTCGATGCCGAGCTTGGAATCGATCCCTAGCATGGATGATTCGGTACCGACTCGTCTCGGTACCGACCTCGGGCGGTACCGAAGACATCACTTTAAGGAAAATCCGATGCTTCATCCTTTCAGGTCTTCCAATCCCGATGACTGGGATGAATCCATCGGTACCAAGGCTGAATCTTCAACAAGTCTAGCCTTTACCCCTCATTTTAGAGGGTCCTCCTCAGGGGAGATCTCTTTTCAAGCTTTTCTGCTTGATATGGCAAAGTTACTTGCCATGTCTATACCTGGTAAAGAATCCTTGCCAGGGGATTCAGAGACCCTGCAATGCCCCTGGATTCCAAAGGATGTGATCATGCTTCCTTTGCATCAGATCTTACAAGATCTACTTTTAAGGATGTGGGAAACTCCTTTAACAGTATCACCACATTTTAAGACACTTGACTCCATGTACAAGGTGCCACCTTCTCCAGGTTTTCAAAAGACTCAACTTCCTCATCATTCTATTGTTGTAGAATCAGAAATGAGGCATATTAAGAGTGCAAAGAAGCACTCTTCTTATCCGCCAGGTCGTGAGTCTAGAACTTTAGATGCCTTTGGACGTCGATGCTTCCAGGCATCCATGCTTTCAGCAAGAATTATCTCATATGTTTTCTATATGGGATTATCTCTTGAAGAGGTCACAAAGAACTTAAAGCTTTTGAACCCTTTTCTTCAAGAACATAAAAGAGCAGACTTTTTCATATTAGTCAGTCATGCTCAAAATGTCTCTAAATTCCTTAATCGTGCTTCCCTGGACTGTTTTGAGTCTGCTATAGCCATAGGAGCACGACGCATAGCCTGGTTCCAAGCTTCAGACTTGGACAAGTGGGTACAAGAAAAACTGGGAAATACTCCTTGTACTGGTGAAAATCTCTTTAACAAGGATGCTTTATTTCAAGCTAATCAGTTAAACACTGATATTGTTGCTTTCAGAGGATTGTCAAAACTTTCCTCTACCCCAGCTAGTAAAAAATCTCCTAACAAACTTTATTCCCCTAAGGGGAAAAAGTTTTATTCATCTTCTACCCATCATGCAGATGTTTCCAAAGAAGTGCAACATCATACCAGGCTAAGAAAACCAAAGTCTCAACAGGCTCAGCAAACTCAGCAGTCGCAGGGTTTCTGATTTTTATTCATTAAATCTTTTTCCTGTTGAGTTTCAGAACCACTACTTCTTAACTACAGAAGCATTTACAATTCTTCGCATCCTTATTGAGAGATCAGTGATACACTGCCTTAATCCTCCACTTTAGGCATGACTCTCTTGCTAAGAGCAGCTTTTAGAGCTATTGAGGATAATCATGCCCTACAGGTAACAAGTTTCTCCTCTCCTTTTAAAAGTACAGAGGAGTTACAACTACTTATAAGGTATGCTATGCCCTTCACCTTGGCAGTTGTCCTGTACGAGGATATCTTATACTTTTCACTGCAGGGGAGCCTTACCCTTTTCAGAGACTTACCAAATTGTAAGTCTTCCCAACTCTGTATTACTTCCATCCCTCTTAGTTGAGATTTTCAATCTAAGAGTGATACTATTTGACTGGAGTGCTTACCTTTAAGCCATAGGATTGTCCCCAATACCTACTCTAGTAAATAATTTCCATACAGAGTTTCTCCCCTCTGCAATCTTTCAAATATTTCTTTTAAGACAGCTTATCAGACCATAAGTGAGAGTTATCACTTCTAATTCGGTCTTTCGGTCCTTTTCCAATCTATAGGACCCTAACCTCTTCTGCTGCCTTAATAACACATAATTCCAAGAGAGGTTCCAAACCTACTTGGACAATTTATCGTTGCAGGCAACCAGCCTGTCTACTGTTCTTAGCCATCTTCAATTCTTTGGCTGCCACAGAATAGATTAGGTTGCACACTGGTAATTAAACAACCAGATCTCACCTGGGCAACCTACAACATGCTCTCTGCAATTCTACAAGAAGCTCTGCAACTATGGGCCTTTGCCAGAGAGCATCAGAGCCATTCCTGGTGGGTAACTTCCAGATGGTTGAAAGGCTTGCCCAGTCATGCTCCTACATGACCGTTTTTTTCCTACTTTTACCATCTTCCTTAAAATTTCCTTTTAGGGAAAATGAACCAGGGTTTAGATCACGTGAAAGCATAAAAAATTGCTTAATTCCCTGAGTTGTTCCACATCTCCAGTGGAACTCTCCAACAGGGATGCATTTCTTTTCACTGCAGTCTGTCCTTGTCTAGTGCATTCCTTCTAATTCCCAATACTTCATTGGAGCTTATGCTGAACAAAGAACGCATTATACTCATATTGCCCGCATAGACAGGCAAATATGGTATTCCCTTTTATTGCGTCTTTTTCTTCACACTGAAGTTATAGAAGGATCCAGACTTGTTGTCTTAAGACTAAGGTTTTCTTTGCACCCCTTCACGTAGATCTCCATTTCTGGTTATTCAAAGTCTAGAATTTTAAAGAGATCTAGACCTATCCTTCTAAATAGGAACATTCCACTGGTTTCCATGTAACCTTCTTTATGGTCTTCCACGTATAACCAGTAAGGGGTTCTCTATCCATATTTTCAAGCAGGTCTTACCCCTTCTTGTTTTTAAGTGAGTCTCTCTTGATATATAATGTGTGTGTGTGTGTGTGTGTATATAAATACACATATCTCACTCTGAAAGATTTGTTACTGTCCATATTAATGCTGTTCCAGCATGCCATAGCGTTTTAAATGGACAACCAATTTCTATGGTAGTCACAAACTACCTTCTTTTACTGTAACCTCTCCGGTTACGTTACATCTGAAGCTCTCCATGTAAAGTCATCCTAAGTGACATCACTTAGGGAAGACATTCCTGATCTTCAAGAAATTGGAGGCTACACCGCCTACTACAAATGGTTTTTTTTCTGTCTTTCATTTGGATAGAGGGGTCTCAAAGACCCATCCTTTTTCTGCAAACCAGTCAGATTTATCTCCTCTCTTTCCTAGAGCCTTTTTCTGCTCCAAGGACAAAGAGCTTCAAACGTTGGCCTACAGAAGCTTTAGCTTCTCATCCAAAGTCCAACCTCATTAAACTCTCCCAGTTTTTTCTTCTGGATTAGTTCTAGTCTTTTAGGCTTCTGACCTCTGCCTGTATTGCGAAATTTATTTTCCTCTACTTCTCAGTAAGGTATTTTCTTTGAGGATAATGTACTGGTTTCTAGCACCAGACCATTAGTCTCAACAAATACTTTCGCAATACTTTTGACTGAGGTCCACATTAGAAAATTGGAATCCAATTTTCACTAACATTTCTGATCTACACAAGGACTCCTCTCTAGACGCCTTGTTTAGTCCAGCTGTTCCACAGCACACCCCTTTTTAGTTCAACTCCTACCCTCCATCCCTTGGATGCCTCAGGTTCTGGGAAATAGCATGGCCCATCGACTAGATTTGCAACATGTTGGGACCTCCTCCAGGCATCTTTAGCTTGGGAGTCCCCATATGTGAAGACTCATTCCTGCTTGTTCCTGGAGATAGCACAGTTACTTACCTGTAACAGGTGATCTCTGGGAACAGCAGGAATAAGTCTTCACAACCCACCCACCTCCCCTAGGAGTTGTCTCTCTCTCTCTCTTTCTCTCTCTAATTTCTCTACTTCCCTCCTTCGGTCTCAGCTACAAACCCAACTGATGAGAGGGAAGTGAATGGGCGGGAAGGCAGCGCGTATGCGCGTGGGATGCTCCCAAAAGCTTTCTTTTTGGACGCTGGGGAGCGTTCCCGCGCAGGCTCCGTCGGTACCGACATACCCATATGTGAAGACTTATTCCTGCTGTTCCCAGAGATCACCTGTTACAGGTAAGTAACTGTGCTATATGCCCAAATATCGATAGGTACTCTTAACCCACTTAAAAGAGAATTTCTCCTGAAGTCTTTGTTCCAAATCCCTAGACAGATTAAATCCCAGTATCTCCATTTTAGAAATATTTATTTTATATCCCGATACCTCACTATACTCCTTAACTTCTTTCATTAGGACTGGTAATGTAGTAATTGGTTCCCTTAGTGTTAGTATTACGTCATCTGCAAACAGAGCAATTTTAGCTTCTATTCCCCTATCTAAAACTGCTCTGTTTGCAGATGACGTAATACTAACACTAAGGGAACCAATTACTACATTACCAGTCCTAATGAAAGAACTTAAGGAGTATAGTGAGGTATCGGGATATAAAATAAATATTTCTAAAATGGAGATACTGGGATTTAATCTGTCTGGGGATTTGGAACAAAGACTTCAGGAGAAATTCTCTTTTAAGTGGGTACAGTTATAGCTCTGCAAACACTTCTATTCCCCTATCTCTCTCACTTGGTTTGCAGCTTGTCGTGCTGTGAGGGCTTGCGTGCATCAGTGATGCTGAGAGCTAAACTATCGGTAGTTTAACTACTGGCAGGGTCTCCCAAGATGGACAGGTCTCAGCTGAGGTGCCAGACCAAGACAAACCACCCATCTGGGCAGCAGCAGAATGGGATCCAGCGGAGGATCACATTTCTGTGACAACGGCAACAACACCAAACTTAAACTGCGCGGAAGAAAGGCCCAGCAATCTACTTCTGTATCTTGCCATGAAAACCCAATGGATACTTACAACAAAATAAATTGTGCTATGCTGCTGGAAGATGAGACCCCCAGGTCGGAAGGCACTCAACTAGCTACTGGGGAAGAGCTGAAGACTTTTCAGAGTAAAGCCAGCATTTATGTTGTGGTTGGATCAAAGCCCTCGGGAAGTCTGACTGCTGATGTAGCTGCGCATGAAATGAGAGTCAGAAGCTGTAAAGATGTCTTACGCATTGGAACATGGAACATACGACGCATGAACCAAGGGAAGTTGGAGGTGGTCAAGAATGAAATGAAACGTGTACAACTTGATCTGTTGGGTGTCAGCGAACTGAAATGGACTGACATCGGGCACTTTGCATCAGATGATCACATGGTCTACTATGCTGGAAATGAAAGACAAAGAAGAAACGGTGTTGCATTTATAATAAAGAAGAAACTTGCAAGAACTGTAATGAAATACAATGCAGTCAGCGAATGTGTAATCTTTATTCGTCTACGAGGAATGCCTATCAACACAACTATAATTCAAGTATATGCCCCAACAACAGCTGCAGAAGAGAATGAAATTGAAGAGTTCTATGAACAAGTACAAGCTGAAATTGACAGAACATGCAAACAGGATATCCTGATAGTCATGGGTGACTGGAATGCAAAAGTTGGCAACAGAGAAGAAGGCAAAGTAGTTGGAAAATATGGACTTGGCAACAAAAATGAAGCTGGAGAAAGACTGATAGAATTCTGCAAGACTAACCATCTATTCATCTCAAACACCTTCTTCCATCAACACAAGCGGCGACTGTACACATGGACTTCACCCAATGGATTGAATAAAAATCAATTTGACTACATCTGTGGAAGTCAACGATGGAAAAGCTCTGTAACATCAACAAAGACAAAACCTGGAGCTGACTGTGGTACAGATCATCAACTACTAGTATGCAAACTCAAGCTAAAGTTGAAAAAGAGCAAACCACTCATGAATGCAGCAAAGTATGACCTTGAGAATATACCACTGGAATTTAAAGATGGCCTGCAAAATCAATTTGCTGCTTTAGATACAAATGACAGAGCTCCGGAAGAGTTATGGAATGACATCAAGAAGGTTGTGTTGGAAGAAAGCGAGAAGCCTCTACAAAAGGTGAAAAAGCAAAAACGGCCAAAATGGATGACGGAAGAAACTCTGAAAATTGCCCAGAAACGCAGAGAAGCTAAAGCCAGAGGAGAAAGAAAGACAATCGCAGATCTCAACAGAGATTTCCAACGTGCAGCAAGACAGGACAAGGAAAAGTACTACAATGACACTTGCAAGGAAATAGAAGCAGAAACTATTAGAGGAAGAACAAGATCGGCTTTCCTAAAGCTACGAGAGTTAAAGAAAAAGTTCCAGCCTCGAATTGGAATGTTACAAGATTCTCAAGGTTCTATGTTGAATGATGCTGAGAAGATCAAGAAAAGGTGGAAGGAATATACAGTTTTTATATGATAAAGATCAAGTGGACCAGCAGTCGTTTCAACCTGTACCTTATGATCGGGAACCATTGGTGATGAAAGAAGAAGTTGAAGCAGCATTGAAAGCCTTATCAAAGAACAAAGCACCAGGCATTGATAGCATTCCCATAGAGGTTTTGCAGCAATTTGATGCAGCTGTTACTGTACTTACAAGGCTCTGTCAAGAAATATGGAAGACATTATGGCCAACTGATTGGAAAAGATCTGTGTTTATACCAATACTAAAGAAAGGTGATCCAACTGACTGTGGAAATTATCGCACAATCGCTCTGATCCCACATGCCAGCAAGATTCTACTGAAGATTATTCAAAAGAGATTACAACCATACCTGGAACAAGAACTACCTGAAGTGCAAGCAGGGTTCAAGAAAGGACGAGGAACAAGAGACATCATTGCGGATGTGAGATGGATCCTTGAAAAGACTAAAGAATACCAAAAGGATATCTATTTGTGCTTTATCGACTATAGCAAGGCTTTTGACTCTGTAAACCATGAGAAACTCTGGGCTACATTAAGAAGCATGAGTATACCAGAACACCTGATCGTTCTCTTGTGCAATCTGTACATTGATCAAGAAGCAACAGTTCGAATGGAACAAGGAGAAACAGAATGGTTTAAAATAAGCAAAGGTGTAAGACAAGGCTGCATACTTTCCCCCTACCTGTTTAATTTATATGCAGAACAAATCATCAGAGAAGCAGGATTGTATGAAGACAACAGAGGTGTGAAGATTGGTGGAAGACTCATCAACAACCTTCGCTATGCTGATGATACCACATTACTGGCTGAAAGTGAAGATGATCTGAAACATTTGCTTCTCAGAATCAAAGAACATAGTCTCAAAATGGGCCTGCACCTTAATGTAAAGAAGACAAAGATCATGACAACTGGCATAATCAACAGGTTCATTGTTGAAGGAGAAGAAATTGAAATTGTGAACAGCTTTAACCTACTTGGATCAACTATCAATAAAGAAGCAACAAGCAGTCAAGAAATCAGACGATGCATTGCTCTTGGCAGAATGGCTATGAAAGACCTAGAAAGATTCTCAAGAGCAGAGATGTCTCTCTCCATACAAAGATTTGATTTGTTCAAGCCATGGTATTTTCAATAACATCATATGGATGTGAAAACTGGACAGTGAAAAAGACAGACAGGAAGAAATTTGATGCCTTTGAATTATGGTGCTGGCGGCGAATACTGTGTATACACCATGGACTGCCCGAAGAACAAACCAGTCGGTACTAAAGGAGATCAAACCTAAGCTTTCTTTAGAAGCTCAGATGACAAGACTTCGACTTTCATACTTTGGACATATCATGCGAAGGGAGAGATCATTAGAGAAGGACATCATGCTTGGCAAGATAGAAGGTCAACGCAAAAGAGGAAGGCCAGCAATGAGATGGATCGATAAAATAACAGCAGCTGCGGGTACCAGTCTGTCAACAACGAGCCGCCTGACTGAAGACCGAACACAATTTAGGATAGCTATCCAGAGGGTCGCCATGAGTCGACTCCGACTCAACGGCACTTAACAACAACAACATTCCCCTATCTGCACTCCTTTGAAGTTGCTGCCTCCTTAGCCTCTCTGCCAATGGTTCCATCATTAGCACAAAAAGGAGGGATGACAGCGGGCATCCTTGCCTTGTACCTCTACTTAACTTAAATGGTGCTGAGTATCCTCCATTGATTCGTATACGAGCAGAGGGATTTGCATACATTGCTGTGATCCACCCTATAAACTTATTTCCCAAACCTACCCTTTGCAGAACCTGCACTCTACCCTATTGAATGCTTTTTCCACATCCACCGTTATAAACACTGCTTGTTGCTATTCTGCAGTTTCCACGTCAAATTTCCAATTTTCCTAATATTATCCCCACCCTGTCTTCCCCTTACAAAGCCTATCTGGTCCTTGTAGACCAACCTGGGTAAAACCCCCTGCAACCTATGCGCTAAGGTTTTAGCTAATATCTTGGCATCTACATTTATTAATGATTTTGGTCTGTAGGACCCACAGAAAATCAATTCCTTGCCCGGTTTGGGTAGTTTGGTGATGCCCGCTTCCTCCCTTGTATGCAGTAATTTCCCATGCACCAGAATGTCATTATATACCTCCATTAACAGGGGGCTAAGCTGTTCCTGGAACACTTTATAAAATTTTGATGTAAAACCATCTAATCCTGGCGCTTTACCCAATTTTAAAGTCTTTATGGCTTCCACTACTTCCAGTTCATTAATAGGCCAATCTAATCTTTCTGCTTCTGCTGGACTCGCTTTTGGTAACTCAATATCCTGTAAATATCGTTCACTTTTCTCTTCCCCATTTTTAACTTCACTTTTATATATGTTCTCATAATACACCTTAAATACCTGCCAAATCTCATTATTGCCCATTTGCATCCTCTCTCCCAAATCTCTAATATACCTGATTTGACTTTGCTGTGCTCTGGCTTTGAGCCTACATGCCAATACTCTTGTTCCCTGCCTCAAAATAGGACGGTTTGAGCAGGTTTAGGTGATGCGCTATTTCACTTGCCCGTAACCGCCCCAGCTTCACTGTCAAAGAGTGCAGCTGTGCTAGCACCCGAGGATTAGTATCGCTTTGATGGCTACTTTCTAGCTTTGCTATTTCTCACAACAGTTGATCTTCCTGTTTGCCCTGTATTTTCTTTTTATACGCTGCAATTCCCATAAGGTGTCCTTACCACTGCTTTTAACCCATCCCACACTATCCCAGATGTTACTTCTCCATTTCTATTATTGTACATGTATTCTTTAAGTAGCTTGCTAATGCTATCTATGGTGGCTAGTTCACCCAACAATGAATCATTAAGTCTCCAAAATTTCAGGCCCTCATCCCTATATCCCAGATTAAAGGTGATGCTGAACAGTGCATTGTCAGACCACGTGATGGACCCATGTTCCACACATTGGAATCGAGACACCCAGTCACCTCCCACCCACATCATATCTAATCTACTGTATGTCCCATGTGGGGCTGAATAGAAAGTATATCCTCACTCTCCAGGGTGTCTGCACCGCCAAACATCCATTAGCCCCAACCTTTCTTTCAACTTTGAGACTACCTCTCTCGCGTTTTCCTCCCGTCCTATCCCCCCACTATTGTCTAGTCTCTGATTCATTGTTAGATTAAAATCCCCTCCCTTGATTATTTGTGCGCTCCCCAACTTTTCCATTTCTCCCAACATTCTATCATAGAATTCCTAGTTCCGTTCACTTGGGCCATATACGAGGTGTGACAAAAAAGAAACGAGATTGTGGCAGCCATGCCCATTACTAAGTGCCAGTTAGCTAACTGCTTATGCCACTGTGGTGTGTAACATCTCGCCACTATTCTGCTATAATATTTTTCATTTCTCTCACTCTTATTTTTCTTTTTCAGGTTATTTTGTAGCACACTGCTCCATCGCTTTGTCACGCAACTGGAGGTGGCAGAAATATGGATCAAAGAATCAACTTGAAATTTCTGGTTAAGTTGGAGAAGGGCCCAACTGAGTGTCTCCAACTTCTCCAAAAGGCTTATGGAGAAGATGCAATATCAAGGCTGCGAGTCTTCGAGTGGCACAAACGCTTCAAGACTGGCCGCGAGGAGGTGGAGGATGACCCCAAGTCAGGACGGCCTTCCACGACAAAGACGGCTGAGAACATTGACAGAGTGAACCAGCTGGTGCGGAGTGATCACAGATTGATGGTGCGGATGATAGCTGAGGAGCTCAGCCTGAACAGGGAGTCAGTGCTGACCATCTTGGTGCAGGAGCTGGGGATGCGGAAGGTGTGCGCCAAGAGGGTGCCCAAGCTTTTATCGGATGAGCAGAAGGAGCACCGGGTCAGTGTTTGTCGAGACTTGCTAGAGAAGATCGGAGAAGATCAAGAGTTCGTTGGCCGAGTCATCACAGGAGACAAGACTTGGGTCTTCCAGTATGACCCTGAAAGCAAAAGACAGAGCTTGCAGTAGAAGACTCGACTGTCACCCAGACCCAAGAAGGCGCACATGTCCAAATCAAAGATGAAGGTCACGCAGATAGCATTATTCGACCAGAAAGGAGTGGTCCATCATGAGTTTTGTGTCTGAGGGTCAGACAGTTAACCAGCACGTCTACCAGCAGGTCCTCAATTGCCTCCATGACCGGGTTCGGCGCAGCAGGCAGGCTCTGTGGAGAGACAAGTCGTGGATGCTCCACCACAGAAATGCGCCCGCACACACCGTGCTCAGTGTGAGGCAGTTCTTGGCCAACAAACAGATCACAGCTTTCGACCACCCTCCTTATTTCCCAGATCTCGCACCATGCGACTTCTTGCTCTTCCCCAGGCTGAAGATTGTGCTTAAAGGAACTCATTTCGCCTCTGTAGAAGAGATCAAGGCCACGGTGACGAGGGAGCTGAGGGACCTCAAGGAGGAGGACTTTACTGAGTGCTTCTGTACGTGGCAGAAGCGAATGCAGAAGTGCATTAACTCTGGGGGGAATTACTTTGAAAGGGACAATGCGTAATTTCTCTGTAGATGTTGTAATAAAACATTTATGGGACAGTCTGGTTTCCTTTTTTGTCACACCTCCTATACAGAACACCCACACCACTTCCCTTGCTGTTACCAATTTAACTCCCTCACACCTCCCCTCCTTATCTTGATATTCCCCCACCACTCAATCTTTAACTTTATCACTCACCATAATTCCTACACCCCCTTTTTCGGTGTCTGCCCGCCCGCCTGCCTGCCTGCCAACAACACATAGGGATACTTTCTAGTTTGCAATCATTTTTCCTGTCCAATTTTCAAGTGGGTTTCTGAATATATACTATATCGGCTTTTAATCTACCCCCTTCACATTCTACTACACCAGGTTTTTAGTCCTTTTGTATTTATTTTAGCAATTGTTAATAATTGCTATCCAACTTGTTTCATTCCCCCCTCCCTTCCCTCTTTGCCCATACATACTTCTACCCTTCCCCCCTCCTCCCAACCTCCCTCCCTCCCTTGCTTCCCCCCCCCCCCCTGTCCCTCCCTCACTCCTGAGGAACTCCCTGGAGTAGTGCTCATCTTCCCAGACCTCGGTGCCTCCCCCCCCCCCCCCCCCAATGCCTATTGCACTCAGTCCATTAATAATCTCCCCTGACCCCACCCCTTGTTTTATATGTAAAAGGTTACTCTTCCCAAGCCCTCTTTTACCCATTATATTTAGCTTCACTTCAAACAGAATATTTAATATCCAATATCACATGTATACCAGCAGAATTATCTTTTATTTTATATCTCTCTTGTTTGAGCACCCTTTTCCTCTTATCTTAAACGTCTCTATATATATATATATCCTCCTCCTCCTGTATCTGATCATCCCATCCTGCTTCATGTATGTGCTACCTTCATCCTGGTATCATGTCCTTTTCGGGCTTCGCTGTTACATAGTTCTTGCTTTTTGTCTGATCTCTTATTATATTGCCCTTGATTACTTGATTTGATACTTGCTCTTTGATGATTTTGTGTTTGTTTTTCTGTCTGTTGCTGATCCACCTCAATCTCCGGCACTCCACCTCTACCATTGCATGCTTAGCTTCTTCCAAGTTCTTAACTCGCCAGGTTTTTGTGCATTTATTAAAGAGTAGCCCCTTCCTGGTGCCATATCCCTTCTTCTCTGAAGGGTTCCTGCTGCTAAATCCGCATAAATCAGTACTTTATATCCTTGCCACATTTAGTTATCAATTCTACACATTTTGGCCAGTACGTATGTTCTCTTTAATTTCATAATCTTTGAGGCATATTACAATGTCTCTAGGCCTATTTAACCTAATTGGGCCCAATGCCCTATGTGCCCGGTCCATTTCTATTTTTGTTATTTTACTAGTTCCTCCTCCCTGGTTGAGGATATCTAATAATATGGCTTCTGCCAGTTTTTTGCTGTCCTTAAATCCTTGTTCGTCCAGGATTCCCTTTATCCTTAAATTATTCCTTCTGGTTCGGTTCTCTAGATCTTCTGTTTTATACCAGATCTGCTCCTTTCATTTGTTGATTGCTATAATGTTCCCTTTTTGATGCTTTTGTTGCTCCTGCATGCTTTCCAATTTTTGATCATGCTCCTCAAACTTTGCCTTCAGTTCCCCAGATCTTCCTTCAACTCTCCCATCATTTCTCCCACTTCTTCCTTCACCAGGGAGATTTCATTTTTTTAAATCTTTGAACCAACCTTTCAGTTCTTCATGGGTAATTTTCTGCACCACCACTTCTACTTTGTCCTCCTCAGTACTTTTACCATTTTTCTTATCGAACTCCATCATTTCTCCTCTCCTGCTCTGCCTGGCAGCCATTTTCTGCTCCGGACCTTTGTGCTGCCCCGCTCCTCCATTCACATATTCACATAGGTCCGCCGTTTTCCGCCTCATCACCATTAATTCCTCCTTCCACTCCGATTACCGGTAAGGCCTTTCATCTGACTTTTAATGCTCGCAGAGGGGTGTGTCACCGGTAAACACCAGGTCTAGCTACGGAGCTCCAAGCTCAGGCAGCCACCTGGATGATGACATATTTTCCTCCTATCAGTGGCCTTTTTTACATGTTTTTTCGGTAGCCTGTAGCTTGGGAGTCCCATAGATGAGGACTGACCTCCTTGTTCCTGGAGAAAGCATAGTTATTCACCCGTAGCAGGTATTCTCCGGGAACAAGCAGGAAGTGAGTCCTCACATATGGATGACTTCAGCACCAATGGAGCCCTCGTAGAAGCATCCCCCACAGCTTTCAAAGAAAACCTTAGGGAGATGCCACCATGCATGCATAGTCCCCTTCCTGCCCAAGGGTGCCATCTTGCTTAGTCTCCTTTTTTCCGCGGAGCCCTTCAGACATTGTCTGGCTTGTTCCCGGAAAACGTTGATCTTTTTGTTCCCGAGTTTCCAACTCGTCTCTGGTATTGCACTGGTACTTTTCCCATCTACCGACCTCGGTGCCTCAGCGTAGAGTTTCAATTTAATTTTTGTAGTCTTTCATTCTTTTCTTTTTGCGGCGCCTTCTTGCCTTTTTTTTCCCGCTGGCAGCCCGGAGGGTCTTTGACCTCGCAGGGGTACGTTTTTCCCCCATGGCTATCAGTGGTTTTAAGAAGTCTGATCGGTGCTCTGAAATCATGTCTTTGACCGATACACGCAACTACTGTCTTCATTTGACTGATACACACGACTGCTGTCTTCATTGCTTCAGGCCCAGACCATGACCCAGCGGCCTGCGGTCTCTGAAGAGGATGTCCAGCAAGACCCTGAAGAGCCGCCAGCAGCAGCACGATAAGATTTTCCCTTAGTCCCTGATGCCACCGAAGGCCAGGGCCTCATCTGAGACCCCGACATCTCATCAGAAAGGGGGTCTCCCTCGAGGGAACCCAGGAAGAAGAAGAAACCCTTGAAGGCGGCGTCCTTGGATGACTCCGACCGGCCGGGAGCTCCCTGGGCCCAGTTCCACAGTCCGAGATGCTCGTCCGAGGCGTCGTAGAAGGAGCGACCCGCAGAGGTCCCCCGGAAGGATCCAGCCGCGGACCAGCCTCTGTCCCAAGACAGCATCCTCATCGAGGATTCCTCTTCGGGGGAGCCGGCGTGAGGCCCGAGTCTCTCGGTGCCCGTGCCGAAGGCTGTGGAGCCTTCTGGTCTGGAGTCCAGAATGGCAGTCCTGGAGCGCAGTTTGTCTGCCTTCATGGACCAGCAGGTGCTGTTGTCCAGCATGACCGGTTCATCCCCCCCCCCCCCCCCGACCACCAGACCCTCGATATAAAAAATGTCCCCGGAGGCCGAGCTGATCCTCGAGGTCCTTCAACCTCGAGTCGATCCTCGGCCGAGGTCGTGCTCTGAGTCCCGCTCGACAGGACTCTGGTCATCCTTGGCAAGTTTACTGGGTGCCAGCCATAGGGCATCAGGGCCCTCGAGGCCCATGGAGCAGCCCTCCTACGAGTCCTCCACGGACTACTCCTAGTAGGAGATAGAGGACAAGGAGTCCCCTGATACCCATCACCACCGCTACGTCCCTTTGGATTCTCCCGTCTCGTAACCTCAGAGGCAGTCCCTGCCCGAGGACATGGGCTTCCTGGATTTTGTCAAGGGCATGTCTAAGGGCCTGGCGTTCCCGACCGAGTCGGAGGAGGACCCTCAGGCAGATGAGTTGGAGATCCTCCAGTACGAGGCCCCTCTGCGGGAATTGCTCACGGTGCCCATTCCTGTCATCCTGGAACTGCTTATGCTCCGCATGTGGGAGACACCAGCATCTGTGCCAGTGGTGAGCAGACGGCTCGACTTGATGTATTGGGTCTGCCGGAGCCCGAGCTTCTGGAAGTCACAACTGCCGCATAACTCCATAGTGGTGGAGTCGGCCATGTGTCGGTTGAAAAGCCAGAAGATGCACTCCTCAGTGCACCCTGGCAGAGAGGCCTGCACCTTGGACGCCCTCGGCAGAAAGTGCTACCAGGGCTCAATGCTCATCTGCCGCATCCAGGCATACCAGCTGTACATGAGCATGTACTTGAGAGACCAGGCGAAGGAACTCGCTGGGTTCTTGGCTGGTCTCTCCGAGGAACCTTTTCAGCGGTTCAAGACCCTGGCCAAGGCTGTGTCTGTGAGTGCTCCAAATTCATGTCTCGAGCGGCCTATGACGGGTTCGAGCCGGTAGCCACGGCGGGCATCGGTGCATGCTGCCAAGCTTGGCTTCAGTCGTCCGACCTCGAGTAGTGGGGTTCAGGACAAATTGGTCGATGTCCCATGCCAAGGCGAGAACCTCTTTGGCAAACCCATGACCATCAAGGCTGCCGAACTGGAGACCGAGTTCATGATGAGTACCAGGCTCTCTAAGAAGACCGCTGCCCCTCCTCAATTGAAGGGCTCGGGGGAAAAGCCCTTTTACCTGAGGAAGGGGGCTGCTTATCGAAACTAACCCACCCTATCAGGCCTCCCCGGCTCCCCAACAGGGCAGCAGGCCAAGGGACATGGGCATGGCCCGCGTATGCAGAAGGCTCCAAAACCCCAGGCACTGGCCCCGGCCTAGCCAGGAGGGAGCTTTTGACTCCTTGAGAATAGCTTCTCTACCCCAAGGAGATCAGCAGCCCACAGGGGGACGTCTGGCCCTCTATGCCCAGAGGTGGGTGGCCATAACCACTGATTCCTGGGCACTAAGGGTAGTCAGGGAGGGTTATCTCCTCCACCTGGCTGAAAGTACCTCCCTTTTATTTCTCAGGAGAGCCCCTCAGGTCTCCCCTCCACCGGGACCACCTTCTGAAGGAGTTGGCAGGTCTTCTCGAGGACAAGGCGGTGGAACCAGTGCCCCATCACCTCAAGGACAAGGGGTTCTACTCCATATACTTCCTCGTGCCAAAGAGTACGGGGGGCCTAAAACCCATCCTTGACCTGCACAATCTCAACAATTCCCTGATGAGGGAGAAGTTCAAGATGCTCTCCCTTGGAACATTGATGCCATACCTTCAGCAGGGAGACTGGCTATGCACCTTAGACCTCAAGGATGCTTATACCCACATCCTCATCCTCCCCAACCACAGGCAGTACCTGTGGTTCGTAGTAGGGGCAGACACTTTCAATACAGGGTGCTCCCCTTCAGCTTAGCCTCTGCCCCAGGGGTCTTCACGAAATGCCTGGCAGTTGTGGCTGCCTTCCTCCTGCTCCAGGGGGTCCAGTGAAACCCACAGCCGGGCAATCTTCCCTTGAAACAGCAGAATATCGTGATGCCGTATGAAAGAGTCCAGAGGCCCAGACACTGAAGAAATAGGCATTGAGGTACCAGGGGTTTGAGAAGGCTGCAAAATCCCCTTACTCTTGTGCTGCCTCATGGAAGCCTGACAAAAGCCATCTTGGGCTCCTCCCTCACACTCTTGTATATTTTTCATGTTCCACAGACTTAAAAATACAATTCAAAGTGCATTAAAGTAGGAGTTTGTTTGATTGATCTATACAAAGTAGTTGGCACTTTAATTTGAAAGAGCAATTGTAGAGAAATTCAAAGAATAATTTAGAATAAGAATCCAAATGCTCTTGATTACGGAAGTCTTCACGCTCCTTGACTCAATACTTGGTGGAAGCCCCTTTTGCAGCTTTAACAGCCAAGAATATTTGAGGATACATTTCTACCAATGTTGCCCAGTGGGTTAGTGCAGTTTTTTGCCCATTATCCTGGCAGAATAGTTTAAAGCTCTCTAAATTATTAAAGCCGTCTTCAAGTCTTACATAAAATATTATGAAGGCAGATGAAGACCAGTATGGTCCATCTAGTCTGCCCAGCAAGGCAGCAAGAGTAAGTGCACCTGCCACTCCGTGCAGGACACCCCTCCCCATGCCTTTGTTTAGGGGTGTACCCACCGCTTCATATAGGTCACCCCTTTTTGTTGAGATATAAGAGATAGTTATGTTTGTTTTTGATTTTATCCTGTTGCTATAAAGGAATCCACTGTCCCCATGGCATTTTGAATTCTGTCACTATATTTTCTTGCCACAGATTTTCTATTAGATTCAGATCTGGGCTTTGACTAGGCCACTCGTTCATTTTTTTTCCTGCAGAAACACTCCATTGTCGTTTCTGCTTTGTACTTAGTATCATTATCGTTCTGAAAGGTGAATCTTCTGAGTCCCAGGCTTATGCCAGACTGAAACGGGTTTCCTCTAGGATCTGTTTATACTTTACACCACAACCAAGAAAAATGCTTTCACTCAATTCAGATTGACTTCAAACTTTGCACCATCCATCTCGCCTGAATCTTCACAGGCCTTCCTGTTCCTGCAACTGTAAAGCATCGCCACAACAGAATGCTGTCACCTCCATACTTTACTGTAGGGATGGTGTTAGTAGGTTGACATGTTGTATTGCATTTTGTTTTACATCAAACCTATCAGATGAGACTCAAAAGTTCCTCTTTGGTTTCACTGTCCATAAAATCTTATCTCCAGGAACAAGCAGGAATGAGTCTTCACATATGGGTACGTCGGTACCGACAGAGTCTGCGCGGGAACGCTTCCCAGCGTCCAATCAAAGAGCTTTTGGAAGCATCCCAGCACGCCTGCGTGCTGCCTTCCCGCCTTTCCCAACTGCCTCTCCTCAGTTTTCGTTTTTCCGCGGAGCCGGCAGGACGTCCTCTTGTCACCGCAGAAAATTCTTGTTTTATTTCTTTAGTTTTCTTGTGGTCGCGGCTGTCTTCCCGACGCCACCGGTACTGCCAGTGTTTTCTTTTCTTTTCTTGTAAAATCTTCCTTTTCCACGGGATATTTTTTCTTCATAGTGTCCCACGGTTTCTTAGGCCTTTTAGGCCTCTTCTTTTTCCTTCATGGAACCGCCAGCCACTTTCTCCAAGAAATGTTCAGACTGTGGCGGTACAACTTTATTTTTAGACCCTCGAAGTCGGTGTCTAACCTGCTTGGGTCCTGACAACAGTTTGGTGAGAAGAGGTCTTCAACATCGAGGTTCCCTTGATACACGGTTGCCCTCCAACTTCGGGGCACCGTCCCCTTCTTCTTCTACACAGGATCAGGTAACCCAAAAACAGTCTGTTAAGACTAGCCAGCCCTCGAGTGGTAGGTCTCATGCACAGCATGTAGACGGCTCCGGCCTTGCCCTCGAGGGCCCACTGGCTTCAAAACCCCGGCGGGAGTCTTCGGTCTCCAAAGTGTATAAGGGGTTTCAGGTTGTTCCTGGGGTTCACCCCCCACAGAACATACCTGAGCCGTGTCCGGTGGTGGCATCCGCTTCGAGCGGTACCGATACCCCGGCATCGGCACTGGTGTTGGATGAAACACTCCTCACCAGGGATCGTCATCTGGCGTCCTCGGTACCTTCGGGTCCGGTGGCTAATCCCCAGGCTGACTTTCCGGTATCGGTACCGACACCGATACGACCACCGACGTCGGTACCCTCCAGACGTGCATCGATAGCCTCGCTTCTTTCGATGCCGAGTCTGGAATCGATCTCCAGTCTGGAGGATTTGGTACCGACTCGCCTTGGTACCGGCTCTCAGCGGTACCGAAGGCTCGGTTCCGATGACTCTGATCCGCAACTCTCGGTTCCCTCGAGGACGAGTGAGTTGCCCTCGATGTCGAGTTTGGAATCGATCTCTAGTCTGGAAGACTGGGTACCAATACGCTTTGGTACCGACACCGATCGATACCGGTGGCTCGGTACCGAGGATAGCGGGCAGAGGTTTTCGGTTACCTCGGTACCAATTAAAAGGTCATTGATGACTGCTCCGATGTCTCTGTCGGGTCCAACTCCGACATCGGTACCGGTATTGGCATCGGTACTGGTATCCACAGTAGCATCGTGGCCAACTCCTGCCATGCTTTTTTCAACAGGATCGCTCCATTCTATACCAAGCTTGGAGTCGATACCTGGCATGGACAATGTGGTAAGGACGGTTGCTGCTCCTGACAGCCAGTACCAGCAACCATCCCTTAAGCATTCCACACTGCACTCTGCAGGATCTTCTATTCCTATATATTTGGATAACTCTGTGGGTACTCAGGCTAGTTCTTCAGATCTAACCTGTTCAAGAGAGATTCCTGCTGGGGATCCCTCTTTTCAGAGTTTCCTCCTGGATATAGCAAGATCTCTTGCCATTCCTATCCCAGGACATGATCCTGCCCAAGGCTATGTTTCTACCAAAGCAAAGGAGAACATAATGCTTCCTTTGCATCATTCCTTGCAGGATCTCCTTCTAGGAATGTGGGAAACACCTTTAAGGGTACCCCCACCTTCCAGGGCAACTGATCTCTTATATCAGGTGCCCCCCTCTCCTGGGTTTCAAAAGACTCAACTTCCTCATCATTCCATAGTAGTGGAATCAGCAATGAGGCGGATAAAGAGTAAGAAAAAGCACTCTTCTTATCCGCCAGGACGTGAGTCTAGGACACTAGATGCCTTTGGACGTCAAACCTTCCAGACATCTATGCTTTCTGCAAGAATTCTCTCCTATATTTTTTATATGAGTCTATCTCTTGAGGAGGTCACAAAGCAATTACATCTTTTGACTCCTTCCCTTCCAGAGTCCAAGAGTACAGACTATTCTTCACTGCTCAAGCATCTTCAGAATATCTCTTGGTTTCTTACTCGTGCCTCCCTAGACTCTTTTGAGTCTGTTAGCAGGACTTCTGCTATAACTATAGGGGCACGACATAGAGCCTGGCTCCAAGCTTCAGACTTGGACAAATGGGCACAGCAAAGACTGGGACATACTCCTTGCACTGGAGACAATCTTTTCAACAAAGAGTCTTTACGTCAGGTTACTCAGTTGTCCACTGACTTACCTGTTCCTAGGAGCTGTTCTGCACCTTCTTCTGTCCCAGTAGGTAGGAAATGTCCTGCCAAACTTTCTTCCTGTAGGAGAAGAAGGTTTTTTGCATCATCTGCCCTTTATACAGATGTTCTCAAACAGGGGAAGCATCGTCCTGGTCTACAGAATTCAACCTCTCACCAGGCTCAGCAAACCCAGCAACCACAGGGTTTCTGATCAATCTCCATCAGATGCTTGTGACTCTGAGGGTTAGAATCTGCAGTTGCTTCTTCTCAATAGCGGCAATACACTGCTGTCATACTAAATCCTAAACATGGATCTCTTCCCAAGGACATCCATTCTTTCTATGTTCTATGAGCTGTCAGGATATTCATGCTTCTAGGTCACAGGGTTCTCCTCTTTTCCTACTAGGGAAAGAGGTCTAACCACTATCACACGATAGTTTCCTGTGCCAGCATGTCTTTTTTTCCTTTCTATAGACTTACTACTTTGTAAGTCTTCTTCAGCTCCATTTTCTTTACCCTCTTACCAAGTTTTCCCTCTGTAAGAGCGGTATTGCTTCACTGGAGGGCTTTTTCTTCAGCCTCTCTAGTTTTGTTATTTTTCCAGTGCGGAGTTCTCTTCTCTGAGTTCACTCCTCTTTTTCAATCTTGCCTCGAAGCACTTCATCAGACATATCCAGAGTTTTCTACTCTTGTTCTGTCTGTTCTTTCTGTTTTCAAACAGTAACATTCTTTCTGCTGTCTGGCAAGCAGCTGCCTATGCAGGAACCTTAATGTTTGGACCACTGGTTCTTGTCCACCAGCAACCAGATTTGTCCTTCACTTACATTCTGTCTGGTCTTGGTAGTGGCTCCAAGTCAGTGCTATCATCTGTCTTGGAAATTTTTTCACTACAAGCTTGTTGGATTGTCTTTTATTTCTGCCATCTCCATTCCCCTGGGTTTGGCAGCATAGTTCACATAGGTACTGGCTCTTCATCAGCCAGTTCCATCTCCTCATTCTCCTGCATCATGCTCTCTGCAATTCTACAGAGAAGCTCTCCACTATGGACCCTTGCTAGAGAGCATGGGGGTTTTCCTCCAACAGCTATCCTAGATGGTTGAAAAAGGCTTTTTCAGTCATGTCTCCCATGACTAGAAAGGTTCTCCTTTTTAATATAAAGGACATAGGCCTTCTCTTAAGTGAAAGCTTAAGGAGTTGCCAATTCCCTGCTTGGTCCATAGTTTTTCCAATCGGGAATATGCTTTTCTCCTTCCAGCTCGTCCTTATGGTAAGAACGCTTGATACCTTTTTGCTCTTAAGCAGGTCAGCATGGTATCTCATTTTTATGCGTCTTCTGTTCACTTACCATGCTGGAGTTCTAGAATACTCGGGACTTGCTGGCTGCAGACTGATATTATCCTCTGCTTTTCACGTAACCATCCTGGTTATTCCACTGCCTAGCATCCCTGTAGCTCATAACCAGTGGGAATTGATTCTCTATATATCTTCTCAAGTAGGTTCCACCTTCTAGTTATTAGATGAATCTTTCTTCTCCACATTTTCCTATGTGAATACCATTTTTGTAGGCATATCTCTGTCTGCTTCATTGCAGACTCCCATATAGAGACCTATATATATATATATTCATATCTATAGCATACATCTTACAGATGTCTGTCTATCATTTGTATGTATTTTATGCCCTTCATATCTCACTATAGATATATTCTCATATATCTATCTATATCAGGGGTCTCAAACTCAAATTGCTTTGAGGGCCAAATGAGGACTTGTAAAATAACCCGGGGGCCGCATGAGACGTGGGACCTCATTTGCATAAGGGACCTCATTTGCATAAATATTTGCATAATGTTACCATACCCTAACTTTTAGTAAACATGCCTCTTAATGAGTGCATGAATAAAGAAAGACTAAAAGTTTCTACATTACTATAATCCAGTGCCAACCGCCAGGCACATTAGGAACTACTACAAACAAACACTGCCCATTTAGAACCCATAGCAAACCCGCCATATCCTAACAGCACTACCAGGACTCACAAAGCACCATACCCTACCTATCAAATGGCAACACTGCAAATATTAAATCAATACATTTCAGAGAATAACAATACATGACCTACTGGGGACAGAGAACAAGTAGCAATGTCAAATAGGAATTACATAAACAGAATACCTCAGCTCAGTTACACAAGGAATCAAAATTTAGAAACAAGACAATTAAACTGGGACCCCCAAAAGCCAAACTTGGAATGTACAACAACACTGTAGAAATAAAACTATAAATTAATTTCCTCTTGTACTAAACAAAGCGCAGACGTTATTGATGCACATTTCCCAGAACTGACATATTCCAGTTAATAAATTCAAAATAAAGATATTTTTCTAACTTTTGTGCATTTTTTTTTCAGTTCCAGCCACTTTCTTCTGGTTTCTTCTTCGTGCCTTCTGCTAACTCTCCATCGTCTGCTGTCCATTTGTCCTTTCTTCTCCTAGCTTTTTCCATTCTCCCTCTACATTTGCTTTAACATATTAATCTTTCTCCTTTTGCTCTTTCCTCATTCCTATTTTCATCCACTCAAATTTTACCCCTCCATCCTCAATCCCCACTTACCTGGCCAATTGTAGATTTGTCTTCCCTCCCACACAAAATATTTTCCCCTCTCCATTTCACTCTCCCAGCTCCATCCCATTCTAATCCTCCCCCAACATCAGCTCCCTTCTAGTTCCAGTCCCACACAGCACCCCCTCCCTTCTAGTCACTGCATCAGCCCATTTTCAGTCCTAGCCCCCCATCAGCCCATTTCCAATCATAGCTCCCCCCCATCAGCCCATTTCCAGTGCTAGCTCCCTCCCCTCACAGCCCATTTCCATTCCAAGCCCCCCTCCCCATCAGCCATTTGCAGTTCAAGCCCCCCTTCCATTCAGCCCATTTCCAGTCCTAGCAGACCCCCCAGCCCATTATCAGTCCTAGCCCCCCATAGCCCATTACCAGTCCTAACCCCCCCATAGCCCATTACCAGTCTTACCCCTCATAGCCCATTACCAGTCCTAAGCCCCCCCCATCACCTCATTTTCAGTGTTACCCCCATCACCCCATTTTCAGTTACCCCCCTCATAGGCCATTACCAGTCCTAGCCCCCCCCCCCATAGCCCATTATCAGTCCTAACCCCCCTCCCACCATCAGCCAAGGTAGATTTTAAAAAAATTTAACAGTTAAATAAATAAAATGTTTCTCAGTTTTAAAAAAAAGTGCCTAGAGACTTCATGAGTTGGTGAGCAGATTTTATGAAGAGTGGCATATACAGCTTTGAGGTCAGGACACAGAACTGCTGCCTCAGTATTAAGCGTCCCGCGGGCCCCTCTGCCTGGCAGAGTACTCTCCTCCCTGCAGCATCAGCTTCAAAAGCGGCGGCTTTCAGAGCCGCGAGGAGAGAGAGTTTCTCTCGCGCGATTCTGAAGACTCTCTCGCTGCTCTTCAGAACCGCGCGAGAGAAACTCTCTCTCTTCGCGGCTCTGAAAGCCGCCGCTTTTGCAGCTGATACTGCAGGGAGGAGAGGACTCTGCCAGACAGCGGGGCCCACGGGACGCTTAATACTGCGGCGGCGGCGGCAAGTTTGGAATTTTTTTTTTTTTACTAGCCGGTGCTTCGCGGGCCACACAAGATGCTCTTGCGGGCCGCATGCGGCCCGCGGGCCGCATGTTTGAGAACCCTGATCTATATGATATATATATATAAGTATATATATCTATATATGTGTATCTGTCGAGATATTTACTATTGGTAGATAGGTATCCTGCATTTATCTACCTGACTGTCCAGGCTCATATAGCTATATGATTCTGACAGATGGGTTTTACCCATACCTAGGCTATCCAGCATGTTTGGGGTTCCACACTCACAACCATTTTTGTGGTAGTTACCAACTTCCACCATAACCTTAAGGTTTAGGTACCTCTGAAGCTCTCCATGTTCCAGTATCTCTCCTAGCTGACCCCAGTTAGGAGAGACATTGCGGATCTTCAGCTAATCACAGGCTCTAACGCCTCAGGCGTTTGTCCTTTCTTTTGGGATACAAGGGGTTTCCATACCTTTTCCCCCCACAAGGACTGTGCCTGTTTGTACAATTCGGTCGGCCTTCTCTTTTTGCTCCCAAGAGTGAGCCACTCTGTCTCTAAAAGAGTTGGGCTTTTATCATAAAGCCTTCAGCCGAAGGCCCACCGTTTTTAGTACTACCCCAGTTATTACCGGGGTCCCCTCTTACCTTTCAGGATTCTGACCTCCACTGTTTTTTCCTAACAGGTTTATTACCTCCACTTCACAGTGAGGTCCTCTTTGAGGTTCCTCTACTGGGTCCCCAGTAGATCTCATGAACCTCCTTACTGCTGTGTAATCCTGTTAGGGGAGGTCCATATTGCAATATCTCTTTCAATATCATTGATGATAATTATCATCCACACATGGACTCCTTGTCTGTAGTCCTATGCTAGGTTAGCTGTTCCACAGCACCTTTCTTTCTTCAGCTCCTACCCTCCATCCTCAGGATGCCTGGTGTTGTGCGGGATAGCATGTTCCAACCTATGACATGCTGGGACTCCAGGCATCTCAGCTTGGGAGTCCCCATATGTGAAGACTCATTCCTGCTTGTTCCTGGAGATAGCACAGTTACTTACCTGTAACAGGTGATCTCTGGGAACAGCAGGAATAAGTCTTCACAACTCACCCACCTCCCCAGGAGTTGTATCTCTATCTATCTTTCCTTTCCTCTCTCTCTCTCTCTTTGTCTCAGCTTTAAAACTTAACTGAGGAGAGGCAGTTGGGGAAGGCAGCACACAGGCGTGCTGGGATGCTTCCAAAAGCTCTTTGATTGGACGCTGGGAAGCGTTCCCGCGCATACTCCGTCGGTACCAACGTACCCATATGTGAAGACTTATTCCTGCTGTTCCCAGAGATCACCTGTTACAGGTAAGTAACTGTGCTCTACATGCAGTCTCTCATAAGTGTTTCTGGCAAACAAATTATGACTTCTTCAGTAGTGGTTTCCGTATTGTCACCATCCAATACCAGCCAAGTTTGTGAATTAATCTTGAAAGTGTTTAACAGCATTTTCCCCAGTCTTGGCCAGAGACCTTTGTAATTCTTTAATCTTCAGCAGTTGTATTACCATAGCTACTGTCTTCAAGGGATGGACTAATCAAAGCACGGTTTCTACTTTAAAATGACTGACCTGACAATGCCCCGAGAGATATCAAACATACTGAAAATTTCTTATATGCTTTCTCCAATCTGTACCTTTGAATAATGCTGTCCCAGCGCTCTTATAACAGCAATCTGTTTTGACATGTTTTAGACCAGAGGTTCCCAACTCCAGTCCTGGAGGGCCAAACACCATTCAGGTTTTCAGGCTGTCCCTAATGAATATGCATGAGATACATTTGAATACAATGGGGGCAGTGCATGCAAATGTATCTCATGCTTATTTATTAGGGACAGCCTGAAAACCTGAATGGTGTTTGGCCCTCCAGGACTGGAGTTGGGAACCTCTGTTTTAGACCATTGCTTCAGATTGACTTCGAACAGCGGAACAGCTTTTTCTTTAAAATAATTCAGATCAACTCTCAGCTACTATGACTGGACACAGGAGCTCTATTAAACTCATTATGGGACTTGGTAAGGCAGTTTTTGAAAAATGAGAACATTGGGGCATACTATAACCGTGTGTGAGGATTTACGCTATGAAGACACTGTTTTCTTATTTTTAATTTTTGAATCTTTCTATAATTGTCATTTTACATTGAAAGTGTAGAGTATGTTGTGTAGATCTGTGAGACGAACTCCTGTATTAATGCCTTTTGAATTTTATTTTTTTTAAAACAGAATGTGAAACTGGTACATGGATGTGAAAACTTGTGCAAGGCAGTGTACACTGTAATCATAGATGTTAGGGTAATTTTCAAAGCTGTTTCTGTGGGTAAAACTGTGCTTAATATGAGGACATGGACTTCTATAAAATTGCCTATGTTACATTTATTTATTTATTTAGACAGTTTTGTATACCACCTTATCCTTCAATCAAAGTGGTCACAACACAATTGGGGATACATTTAACACGAGGAGATATGACACACATATGCTAATACTTACAGGGAACATGGGCTATGGAGGGTTAAGTGGCTTGCCCAAGACCACAAGGAGCACCTGTGGGACTAGAAACCCCAGTCCTTCCGGCCCAAGGTTGCTGCCCTCTAGTGGGACTTGAACCCCCAACCTTCTGGCCTGAGGTACCTTGCCCCAACCACTAGGCCACTCCTCCCGATAACATGCAGTTAGAAGTATGCTTGTAGTACCATTTCACATGTACTTTCCCCATTCTATGGGGAGGCCTTTCTGAGGATAGAATTGGGGCAGAAATTGGATCTACATGCATAGTTCTTACTCAGAAAAACGATATGCACAAACTAGCAGATGTAAAAGCTGGTGGGTAGTTTTCCTGTGATAATTTTCTAATGTGAAACCATGCACACATTTTTACTTTGAAAATTTTGCCGTGTCTGCTGAGATGGAAAGTACACACACACTTTTTACCAGTAGGGGCAGTTAGAAAATTACTCCTTAAAGTCCTGGAGAGGCTGAGTTCAGAGGCAGTTAGCAGCTCTGGAAACTAGCTGCATACTTAAACTCCTCTCTCCCTCTTTAATGTCTGGGTCTAAAAATCACAGCTTTTAGGGACCTGGCCCTGCTGTGTCCCCTTGACTTGGACTGAAAGGCATCTGCTGGTTTCATGGAGTCGATGTCCAGAAGTGGCATTCAGAATTCTCTCCCTCTGTTCTTTTACATAGTAACATAGTAAATGACAGCAGATAAAGACCAGTATGGTCCATCTAGTCTGCCCAGTAAGATGGCAGGAGTAGGTGCCACTCTGTGCAGGCCTCCCCTCCCCATGTCTTTGTTTAGGGGTGAACCCACCGCTCCATGCAGAACACCCATATTTGTTGAGAAGTTAGATGGCTCAGTTTATTTTGATTTTATTCTGTTGCTTTTGTTTCCTTCCTTCTGTTTCTCTTCCATTGTTTCTTGTTCTTTGTTCCCTTCTGACTTTACTCTCTTTTATTTGACTTGCAGTTACTAATCTTTCCTGTTTACTCAAAATCCTTTCCAAATTTGGCTGTCTGTAAGAATGGCAGAGTAAATTGGTCTTCCTTGAGCTCTTGAAATCAGTTCAGCTATTGTTCATTTGACATTTACTGTAGATCAAACTTAATCCAGGAGTATGGAGGGTTGTCAGACCACAGACAGCTGAACTGGAATTGAGATCCAGAGAATGATTCATTGGAAAATAAACTGACTGAAGTATACTTTTTTTTAAAATTTTATTTTACCCTACTTTTTTGGTCTGACTTTAATTTAACATGTAGCAGGCTTTTGGTTTCATGGATGTCTTTTCCGAGCATCAGCTCAGTGCTGCACCTCAGTTGTTCCTTTACAATACTCTCTGCTAGCCCAGGACAGGGACCCCACAGTTATGCAAGTGCACCCCAGTCCTGTACTTGATAGGGAGAAATATTCTTGAAGTGGTAATCTGCAGATATAGTTTTAGAACGTTGAGGGGGAAGGGAAAGAACAAGTAAGAGAATTTCTCCTTGGCAAGATTTGGGCATCTACTGCAACTAAACAGTTAATTTTAGTCTAATGACACATTAGACAATGCAGTGTGGTTGACAGGTTCATCCACTTTAAGGGTAGTTAAATAAAAACAGAAAAGGAAAATAAGGTCATATATTTAATTGGACTAATGTATTAATTACACCAATAAAAAGGTATCACCTACTTTTCCTTTTTTTGTTTTTATTTCATTAACATTAGGCAATAAAATGTTTTCCCTTCTCTACTTTTCAGTCACAATTCCAGGGCTTTATAGTGTCTGTTTTGTGCACTTTGTTCTCAAATCAGACAGGCTGCATTATTTCAAGGGTCACTCAGGCCAGCCTGCTTCATCCCACGAGCTGAGAGCACAGCGTTGCCATACAAGGCTGTATTCAAGATGCTGGCACTCATAGGCAGGACCGGAGAGAGTGGAGGTGGAGGAGGTTAGATGTCATGATGGTGCACATTTGACATGTGTGGCCCGAAAGTAGGCCCCTCCTTTAACCTAGGTTTTCAGTACCTTCAAAATTTAGCGCCATAGGCACTTGCGTGTACCTGAATCCGGGATGTTTACCATATATGAAACACGTGCTTTTTACTTGCTGCAGGAACATGGGCTAGCTCTTGAAAGAAAATCTGTGTATTCACAGAAGTTAGTTGTAGTGAAAGACTGAAAAGCAGCTTATGCCCCCTGAGAAGGGTGCAGCTGATTTGAAGGTAACCAGTTGGAAAACAGGTTTGTTCCTTTGAGCTTGGTTGCACTTTTCATAAAGGAGTCAAGATGTGAGAAGTCTTAAAAATAAAAAAGGCTCCCTTCTTGGATTAGCGGGGATTTTTTCTCCCTAGACTTCACGTATATGGCAGAACACGATAAATACAAATGGCCTAAATCAGAGTGACCTAAAATAAACTCCTTTCACAGCCTGCCTTATGCTGTGTTTGCCTTTGTAGCATCCACCCATCAACCTTTGCTAGGGCGTCCAGTACAACCCTCTGAAAACAAACATCTCTTCTTCCAGATTGCATGTGGCAGATCACAGCAGCTGCAATTTATTACTGGGGCTTAGAGAGAGAGAGTGGGTGTGGATAGCTTGGGGGGTGGATTGAGGGGTCTGTTCTTAAGGGTGGGGGAGTCCATGTGTATGAAAGACATTAACTTTCACTTTAGAAAGTCAAAACCGGGAATCTAAAGGTAAAAGGACAACTACAGGCAAGCACAGAGCGTGAGGCTGAACGCTGTTGCCTAATTCTCATGCTCACATCCAACTCAGTAAATCTGATCTTACAGTAAATTGCACAATTTGTATGCAACAAAAACACTAGTAGAATATTTTAATGTGCCAGATGGCAGTGTTTACCAAAATTCAGTATTCTGGGAAATGGCTTGGCTCAGCTCCCTCTGCTCCTTACAGGAAAATGCTGTTTTACAGTTCTGCTGTCCTGCAATAGATAAGCAGGACATGCAGCTGACGCTCCTTCTAAACTGTCTCGTTTACACAGGCGACTGGCCACTGGAGGGTTACCAGATAGAACCAGTCCCAGTTTTGCCTCATTTGCATCTGTAGAGTTGTAATTTTCGTTTTGCTAAAAAAACAGGGAATGCAAAGCCACGGGTTCATTGGGGGAAGTGGAGCGGCATAGACTCTCTCTTATGCCTTATGGTAGGGGCAGGAAGTAGGAATAGGTTCTCAGCTGAATTTCTGTTAAACTTGCAATTGTGTATTCTCCGTGGACAAGTAGGAATAAGACCTCATGTATGGGTGACGTCTCCGACGAAGCCTCGCATGGGAACGCTCCCAATATTGGAAACTTTTGCCTTCCTGCCAAGGTGCCATCTTCTCCAGTCTTCATTTTTCCACGGAGCCCCACAGATATTGAATCGGTCTTCCACCGGTAAATACTCTCTTTCCCCCTTTGGGGGCCTTCCTTTATAAGTTTCCTGTTCGTGTTAGTGCTTGCTGTCAGTTGTGTCAGTTCCTCAATCGCGGTTCCTTTACCAGTTCTGGCACTTTTTGGTAAAGTTCCCTTTTTTAGTTGTTTTCCCTGTGGCCCGACCGGATTTGTGCTCACAAAACATCAAACCGTTTGATTTTGCCATTGCCATTTTCCTGGACACGTCCCTGAAACCAGCCAGTGGGTTCAAGATGCACACTAAATGTGCCAAGGCCATTTCTGTAATTGACACTACTACTACTACTTATCATTTGTATAGCACTACAAGGCGTACGCAGCACTGTAGCGACACATGTAAAAGACGGTCCCTGCTCATCAGAGCTTATAGTCTAGTCAAGACAGACAGCACAACAGCTGAAAACAAGGATACATCTAGGGGAATGGTAAGGAAACACATAGACTAAGCGGATCAGAATCCAAAAGTGGCTTCAAAGAGGTGAGTTTTCAGCCTGGATTTCAAAAGGGCCAGAGATGAAGCCTGAAGCACAGACTCGGGCATAACTAGTGCCTCCAGTGTCTGGGTCCCAATCACCAGCCCTCTTCTTGCAGATGACAAGGAGAGGCCTGAGGAGTCGGGAGAAACGGAGAGAATCCCTCTTTGGTCAGAGGTCTGATTCAGTGTCTTCAGTACTGCGGTCTGTCTCGATGGCTTCCCAGGAATCTGCTGAGGGTGCATCGACATTGAGACGTTCTTAGCTTCAATTGGAGCCAAGTACCTGCAGTATCTTGGAGCATCAGCCATCGGTTCATCTCTACCTCAGGTTGAGAAAGCATTTGACATCGTCTCAGTCAACTTCGAAGGGGGATCCATCCAGGCAATGGGTGAAAGTCCAGGTGCACTGTCATCAGAGCTTTTCCAAGCGGGCCGTTGAGAGTGATGGGCATGAGCGGCCTGTCAAGGTGCCCCAGAGGGAAGACTCCTTGACCTCCAGGGTTTCAGAGAGGCACCAACCGGCTCCCAATAGCCACGACCTTACTGATACCCCCTCATGGATGCCGGAGTCATTGGTCAAAGCTCCTCACGCCCCAAAGTCTTCAGAATCAGCAGCCATGGAGGAACACCTCCTTCACACGCTTGAAGTCCACATCTTTATCTTTATTAAAACATTTGATCAACCGCTACTGCCGAAGCATAGAGCGGTGTACAATAAAAAGGTTTATACTGCAAATAATAGAAAAGAATGCCATAAAATGAAAGGAAAGTAAAAGCCAAGCACATATAGATAAAAATACATAGTCAATTAAATAAACCTAACATAACCTACTAAAACTAAAAAAGAGCAGCAACACCAACAGACATACAACAGACACACAACAACAACGGGGGGACAGCTTCAGGGAGGGGGACTGGAAGGAGGGTCGAAAGCCTGAGTGAACAGATGTGTTTTGAGTAGTGACTTGAAATGAGGGTAGGAAGATTCTAATCTGAGGGAAGGTGGTAAAGAATTCCAGAGGAAAGGACCGAGAAAGAAAAAAGCGGAATGACGAGTCTGCTCTAGCCGGGCTTGTGACGGAGAGGGGAGTGATAAACGGTTGGCGTGAAGTGACCGAAGTTGACGGTAAGGAGTGTGAAGAAAGACCAGATCCGCCAGATATAAAGGTTGGCCAGTATAGAGAGCACGGTGGAGCAGAATCAGAAACTTATATTGATAGCGAAAACGAAGTGGGAGCCAGTGCAAACGGAAGAGGAGGGGAGTGACATGGTCAGATGACCGGGAAAAGGTGATAAGGCGAGCTGCGGTGTTCTGAAGAAATTGTAATCGTTGAAGCTGATATTTAGGAAGGTTAGCTAGAAAAACATTGCAATAATCAAGCCTACTAACCACCAGAGCCAGAACCAAAGTGACCAGGGAATCAGGGGAAAAGAGGGAACGAGTAGCCCGAATCTGCCGAAGGGTCACAAAAGATCGCCGAGTGAGAGAAGCAATGTGCTCATGAAAAGAGTGTGTAGAATCGAGAATAACCCCCAGGTAGCGGAAAGAAGAGACGAGCGGAATAGGGACCGAATCAATCATAGGAGAGACTGTGGGACAGGAACCGCTAAGAGATACCCACATAGCTGTAGATTTTGAAGGGTTTAAGTGAAGAAAGTTCTGCGAAAGCCATGAAGCAACGTGAGACAGACAAGCATTAAGTGGGGTAATATCCAGAGTGAGAGGAGAAACATGACATAGTAGAATAATGTCATCCACGTAGATATATGGAGACACTGAAAATTGTTGAATAGCCAGGGGCAGTGGAGCAAGAAAAATATTGAATAATAGGGGTGATAGAACCGAACCTTGTGGGACACCACAGAAAAGAGGGAGAGCAGAAGAAGAGTGCTTACCCGCGTGCACAGTGAATGAGCGGGCAGTAAGAAAAGAACGGAACCATTGGAGAACAGAACCCCGCAACCTGATATCAAAAAGACGTGAAAGGAGTGTCCGGTGGTCAATCAGATCAAAAGCTGCAGAAAGATCCAGAGAAACAAGAAGAGTAAGATCACCACGATCGTGAGCAACGTGAATTTCATTAAGCAGTGCCAAAAGAACAGTTTCAGTGCTGTGCCCATGCCGAAAACCTGCCTGACGGGGGTGGAGAATATGTGTAGCTTCAACATGTGAGTTTAATTGTTCAAAAACACAGCGTTCGAGGAGTTTCGCCAGAAACGGAAGATTGGAAACTGGCCTCCAATTAGACAGAATAGCGGGGTCTAGGGTGGACTGCTTCAGAAGGGGACGGACGGCAGCAGATTTCCACAAAGACGGAAAAAGACCAGAAGACAGACTAGAATTGATAATTGTAGTAAGAATTGGAATAAGTTGTAAAGAGGGTTCAGACAACCAGAGAGATGGGATAGGGTCCAGCATACAAGTTGTTTTACGGGATTTCAGTAACAACTGTAGAACCTCTGCGGACGTGACCAACTGAAAAGAAGTCCAGGTGTGGGCAAGAGCCTGGTTAGGCGAAGAAAGGGGGGGGGATGGTAAAGGATCGGTGAACAAGGTAGGAGATCCTGCCGGAGAGACAGGCACAGGGGATAGAGGCAATGGAGGGGAAGGGGTCGAAAAAGAAGCCCGCAGCTTATGAATTTTATCTGAAAAAAAGGTGGCCAAAAGTTGGGGATCTGGTACTCGGGATGTTGGCCCTTCGCGAGAACTGGAAGAAGAGAGCCCTCGAAGGATGGAAAAGAGCTGTTTGGATGAGTGGGCAGCTTCCGCAATCTGAGCAGAGTAGGAGGTGCGCTTTGCCGTCTGGACTGCCACTCGGTATGCAGTAGATAACTGGCGGAACTGTAGTAACAAATCGGGAGAGGGGTAAGTAGTCCAATGACGTTGTGCCTGGCGGAGCTGAGACCGCTGCAGGCGTAACGAAGGGTGATACCATTGTGAATGCTGCGCAGAACGTTTCCTAGCAACAGGACGGAGAGGCGCCACCTCATCAAGCGCACTAGTAAGCAGTGAGTTCCAAAGTGAGGTCTGACAGTCAAGGGAGTGTGAAGCAAAGTCTGATGGGAAGAGCACAGAGGCAGATGGAAAAGCCTGAAGGGTTTCAGGAGTATAACGACGACGCAGGGAGGGGGGGGAAGAAGGTGCAGAAGTAGAAGTAAACACAGATGAAGAGGAGGATATTGCAAATAATACACAGAAATGATCGGACCATGGAACAGCCACCAAAGTGGGAACAGAGACTGTAGACAACAGCGTGGGGGATGAAAGAATCAGATCTAGAGTGTGGCCTGCTACATGAGTGGGGCCAGAAACATGTTGGCGCAAAGAAGCGTCAGATAAAAAATTCAGAAAATCACGATCTTTTGATCGGGAAGGGTGATCCACGTGGACATTAAAATCACCAAGGATTATAAGATTGGGAAACTGCAATATCAAATCTGAAAGCACTTGTAGTGTTAAGTCCCAGCGTGCAGTGGAAGGAGAGGGAGGGAGATAAACAAGCAGGAAATAAAGTGGGGAGGATGAGTTAAGACGTAAAAAAAGAGATTCAGAGAGGGGGGCCGAGGGGAAAGGAATTTCCTCAATCGCGATGGTGGAGCGATGGAGCAGGGCCACCCCACCCCCGCTCCTACCCCTTCGAAACACCGAGAGTGCTGAATAACGAGGCGGAAGTGAACTAAACAGAATGGACTCGTCACCCTCCTTCAACCAGGTCTCCGTGAGGAAACAAAGATCAAGTGAATGTAAAGCGACAAGGTCTTGAACCAGTAGCGATTTTGCCCGACGAGAACGGCAGTTCAGTAAAGCTAGCTTGAGTGTAAGATTACAGGCAACTGCAGTATGCCCTAGGGAGGGAAAAGAAGAGCCCGACCGGGGTAAAGTAGGGCAACATGTGATCAAGTTCGGGAGACAACGAGCGTAAGAGCCCGAGGGGACAGGGAATCGAGGCGAATAACGCCGGCCCCAAAGAACAGGGATAGTTGCCATAGAAAGAAAGATAGAACAACAAAGAAACGCCCAAGACAGAGAAATGAGACGCTGAAAGGGTCGAGGCTTACCCCGGCAGCAGGAATAGCGAGTCCCGATAAACAGCCCCTTTAGAAAGAACCAAGACAATACCAGTACAGAAACCCCAGCCTGCGCCCCTCGCTCGCCCCAAGGAGCTCGACCAAGGAGCAGGACCTGCTCCTTGGTCGTGCTCCTTCGGCGCGCGCGCGCCGCAGACAGCTTGCTTAAGTAGATGGTTGATTACCAGGGAAGGTCGCGACCACGAAGCGCAGTTGCGTCACTTCCGGGCGTCGGGAGGGCTCTGGGACACACAGGGAACTACAGAGTCCTAAAAGCACAAGACAAAAAGCAAATAACAGCAGGCAAATAATAAAGAGGCACAATAAAGGCAGCATAGACAGCTAGAACGCCGCAGACAGCTTGCTTAAGTAGATAGTTGATTTCCAGGGAAGGTCGCGACCACGAAGCGCAGTTGCGTCACTTCCGGGCATCGGGAGGGCTCTGGGACACACAGGGAACTACAGAGTCCAGGGAAGGTCGCGACCACGAAGCGCAGTTGCGTCACTTCCGGGCGTCGGGAGGGCTCTGGGACACACAGGGAACTACAGAGTCCAGGGAAGGTCGCGACCACGAAGTGCAGTTGCGTCACTTCCGGGCGTCGGGAGGGCTCTGGGACACACAGGGAACTACAGAGTCCAGGGAAGGTCGCGACCACGAAGCGCAGTTGCGTCACTTCCGGGTGTCGGGAGGGCTCTGGGACACACAGGGAACTACAGAGTCCAGGGAAGGTCGCGACCACGAAGCGCAGTTGCGTCACTTCCGGGCGTCGGGAGGGCTCTGGGACACACAGGGAACTACAGAGTCCTAAAAACACAAGACAAAAAGCAAATAACAGCAGGCAAATAATAAAGAGGCACAATAAAGGCAGCACATCGTGTCGCTGCTGGAGAAACAACTGGCTGGTGCCTCTGTTCCCACAGCATTGTCATCAGGCCTTGTGCAGCTGATCCTCGAGATGCACGCTCTCCCTGCGGAAGCGTCGGGGCATTGAACAGACCGATGCTGGTTCACAGTGGGGCCATCTCCCTCGCGAGTATCTCAGGTTCTGATGCTCTGATGAAACCTCGAAAGCCCTCGATGCATCAGTGATCCCATAGAAGCTCTCTCTCCCCTCAGGGCAGGAGAGAGATCCAGACAGAGTCTCGGAGGTGCTTCAACTTCTTTTTGGAATCTGACTCTGATGGCTGGGTGAACGATGTGGAATCGGAGAACTTATCGGAGGGCAGGTCTCCTGAGCTCTCGTCAGATCCCTTCCCTCCACATGAAAGGCGGAAGTCTCCTCCACAGGACATGTCCTTCCAGACCTTCGTGAGGGATATGGCGAAGGCCATCCCATTTTCACTGGAGACAGAGGATGAGCCCAGGGTGGAGGAGCTGGAGATCCTCCAATATTCCTCATCCCCTAAGGAAGCGGTGACAATGCCAGTGCACTGCATGCTGCAGTAGCTACAGATGAGGATGTGGGAGAACCCCTTCATGGTGCCACCAGTCAGTAGGAGGTTGGGTTCGATGTACAGAGTCAAAAAAGCCTCTAGCTTTGAGAAGCCTCAACTTCTGCACCACTCCTTTATGGTCATGTCCTCCCTTAACAGGATCAAGAGCACCAAGACTCATTCCTCGACATCCCTAGGTAGGGAGGCTTCGATGTTGGACTCCTTCAAAAGAAGGTGCTTCCAAAGCTCTCCATGCTTGCGGCTGAAGTACACTCTTACCAGCTCTACATGAGTATGTTCTTGAAGGACATCTTCCGTGATCTCGCTGACTTATGCCTGTTGCTCCCTCTAGAGAAATTGGAACACTATTGTGCTCTAGTGGGCCATGGCAGGGACTGCTTAAAGTTCTTGGTCCGGTCAACTTATGACACCTTTGAGTTGGTGCCTAGAATGATGGCAGTGGGCATTAGAGCTTGCAGGCTTCTCTGGCTTCAGTCTTCCGATCTGGAACAGTCACTGCACAATAAACAGACATGCCCTGCCGGGAAGAGAGCAGGTGGAGAAGAAGGCCGTCATCATAGAGAAGCAGCACATCACCTTCATCAGGCTCTCAAGGCACATGTCCAAACCAGCTGCATATCACAGGAGGTATCAAGGTGGAGCACAGAAAAAGACTTACCATCAGCATAGGTGTAGGTACTTCCCTGGTCCTCAAACCTCAGCAAAAAATGCATTCTCCTTGCCCAGATCATTGAGAGAAACCTCAAAAGGCCCAGTCTGCCCCACAGCCAATCTACCAGTGTCAGCAGAGGGGAGCCCTCCGGTGGGGGGGGGAAGGCTTTTTGCCCACAGATGGCCCCTCATAACTTCTGATCGTGGTGCTACAAATAATCCAAAGTGATTACATATTGCAGTTCGCCATGTTGCCACCACATTGCCCCCCAAGGGCATATCCCCTCTGTATCTAAACCTCCTCCAGGAGAAAATCTCTGCCCATTTGGCCAACTTTGTCATCGATCTCATACCCCAGGAGCAGATGAGATGGGGATTTTACTTCAGGTATTTTCTGGTCCCCAAGCAGACACGGAGGGGGGGGGGGAAGGTTCGGCCCATCCTGGACCTCAGAAACCTCAACACCTTCCTGGTGTGAGAAAAGTTCAAGGTGGCCTCTCTAGGTACCCTGCTCCCTTATCTTCAGAAAAATGATTGGCTATGCTCCTTGGAGTGGAGGAGTAGCCTAGTGGTTAGAGCACTGGTTTGGTAACCAAGCAACCAGGGTTCGATTCCCACTAGCACTCCTTGTGGCCTTGTGGCAAGTCACTTAACCCTCCATTGCCTCGGAAGAAAGGCCTGGCAATCTACTTCTGTTGACACTGCCAAGAAACCCCAGGAGCTTCTGGGTCGCCAGGAGTCAGGACTGACTCGAAGGCACACATTGCATTTTTTGCATGCTCCTTGGATCTAAAGGATGCGTGTACCCACATACCAATACATCCTGCTCACACAAAAGGTATTTCAGATTCGTCCTGTCAAAAAGGCACTTTCAGTACCAGCTACTTCCTTTTGGGCTAGTCTCGGCACCCCAAGTCTTCACAAGTGCCTCGCGGTGGTAGCAGCCTATCTCAGAACGCTAGGCGTCTTTGTCTTCCCTTATCTGGACAACTGGCTCATAAAAAACACCACTCCAGACGGTATCCAGCAATCAACAAAGTTGACCATTCAGGTGCTAGAGCTGTTGGAGTTTGTGGTCAATTACTCAAAGTCTCACCTTCAAACTGCCCAACAACTGGAGTTCATAGGGGCTGTCCTCGAAATGACTCAAGTGAAGGCTTTCCATCCACTGGACCAACTCCAGAGATTGACAGCCTTGGTCCGAGATAACCAGTGGAGTTGTCAGACAATGGCTCATGGAATGCTGACTGTGCTCGGCCAAATGACTTCAACTATACATGTCACACCCATGACTCGTCTTTTGATGATACAGGCTCAGTGGATACTGAGGACTCAGTGGAACCAGGCCACTGGCTGCCTTTGGGATCGGGTGACTGTTACCGGCGCTCTTGCCCTAGTCCTTGCACTGGTGGTTGGATCATTGGAACCTGCTCAGGGGTTGTCTCTTTCAGAAGGTGTCATCTCAGAAAACTTTGACAACAGATGCCTCCAAGCTAGATTGGGAGGGCACATCCTGGATGGCCTCCACACTCAAGGCATCTGGTCTGAACAGGAAAGTCTGCATCGGATCAATTTTTTTAAGTTAAGAGCCATAGTATGTGCCCTTAGGGCTTTCCGAGAACAACTAGCCAACCAGATTGTCCTGATTCAGACTGACAATTAGGTTGCAATATACTACATAAACAAGCAGCAGGGCACAGATTGGTATCTCCTATGCTGGGAAACAGTCTGGCTATGGATGTTAGCCATCACCCATGGGATGGAGCTCGGGGCCACTTATCTGCCTGGGGGGGCAGAATACCCTGGCACACCATCTTAGTCACATCCTCCGGCCACACAAATGGCCACTGGACAGGGCTTAGCGGCTCACATTTTTCAGAAGTGGGGTACCTCAATAGACCTGTTCGCCACTTAATATAATGACCAAGTGAACCAGTTCTGCTCCAGAGTTGCCTTACACAGCCGGCTGGCACTGGATTATTTCCTCCTCCACCGGGGAGGGGGGGGGCCTGCTATATGCATATCTTCCCAAACCTCTCATAGCAAAAACCCTGCTGAACCTCTGGACAGAGAGGGGTATGATGATACTCGTTGCACCGTATTGGCCCAGGCAACTGTGGTTTCTCCTTCTGCTTCAACTCTCCCACTACAGCTAGGCTGTGCTCCTGACCTTATATCACAGCAAGATGGGAGGATACTACATACTGACGTCTGGTCCTTGGCCCTAATGACATGGATGTTGAGAGTCTAGTCCTCTTGGAACTTAACCTGCCTGACAGAGTTACAGGTGTTCTGTTGGCCTCCAGGAGGGCCTCAACGAGAAGAGATTTGTGATCTGGTCCACAGAACAGGTGCTGGATCCTTTTACTTGTTCCACTGACAGAATGCTTGAATATCTCGTATACATCTTGGAGTCGGGTCTCAAGTCCAACTCTGTCAGGATTCACCTCAGTATGTTTGGAGCTTACCATCTCAGAATGGAATGGAAATTCATCTTGGCTCAGCCATTAGTGGCTTCCCTCACACGGGGTTTAACAACATAAGAAATACCAGAATGGGTCTGATCAAGGTCCATCAAGCCCAGTATCCTGTTTCCAAGAGTAGCCAATCCAGGTCACAAGTACCTGGCAGGTTCCCAAAAAGGCGCACAGGTTCTACAATGCTTGTCACCAGGGCAAGCAGTAGATTTCCCAGGTCCTCTTTAAGGTTTATGGACCTTTCCTCCAGGAACTTGACCAAATCTTTTTTAAACCCAGCTACACTAACAGCTTTTACTACATCCTCTGGTAACGAATTCCAGAGTTTGATTTTGCGTTGAGTGAAAAAAATATTTTCTCTTATTAGTCTTAAATGGGTTACCTTGTAGTTTCATTGCATGTCCCCTAGTCTTTCTACTTTTTCATGGCATAAACAACCGATCTGTGTTTACCCGTTCCATTCCATTCATTAATTAATTTATAGATCTCTATCATATCTCCCCTCAGCTGTCTTTTTCCAAGTTGAAAAGCCTAACCTTTTAAGCCTTTCCACATAGGGGTATCCTTTCATCCCCTTTACCATTTTGGTGGCTCTTCTCTGTACTTTTTCTAATTCTGCTATATCTGTTTTAAGATATAGAGACCAGATGGCACACAATATTCATGGTGCGGTCGCACCATGGAACGATACAGAGGCATTATAATATCCTTGGTTTTATTTTCCATTCCTTTCCTTATGATTTTTAGCATTCTATTTGCTTTCTTGGCCGCCGCTGCATACTGGGCGGAGGGTTTCAAGATATTATGCACAATGACACCTAAATCCTTTTCCTGGGTGGTGGCTCCTAATGTGGAACCTTGCATTGTATAACTATAGTTTGAGTTGTTCTTTCCTAGGTGCATAACTTTGCACATGTCCACTTTAGATTTCATCTGCCATTTGAAGCCTCCCTTCAAGCCCCTGGTGGGACCTCAATGTGGTTCTGACGCAGCTCATGTTGGCTCCCTTTGAGCCGCTCGATTCCTGCCCTATGAAATTCTTGACCTGGAAGGTCTTGTTTATGGTAGCTGTTACATCAGCACACAGGGCAAGTGAACTCTGGCCTCTAGCGGCTCATCTGCCATACACCAGGTTCCCAAAACAAACCCCAAACGGTAATCAAAATGACACTACAAAAAGAAGATACCGTTAGAATCCCCCAAAAATTCTTTCAATATATTTTTTTGTCGGACATAAATCGCGAGGAGGAGGCACTGTGAACCATCCCCCAAACACGATACATATCCCTTTTATTCAACCACTTAGGTTTAGTTAGTCCAAACTTTAAATAAGCATTTCAGCAAGAAGAAAACACTGCACTTATCTTATAAACATGCGCGTGCAGTGTTTTCTTCTTGCTGAAATGCTTATTTAAAGTTTGGACTAACTAAACCTAAGTGGTTGAATAAAAGGGATATGTATCGTGTTTGGGGGTTGGTTCACAGTGCCTCCTCCTCGCGATACACCAGGTTCCAACATAATAGAGTAGTCCTGTGCACTGATCCTCTATTCCTTCCAAAGGTGGTATCTGCATTCCATCTTAATCAGTCGTTCTGCCGACATTCTTCCTGAGGCCTCACGCCCACAGAGGTGACGCAGTCTTGCACTTGCTAGACTGTAAATGAGCCTTGGCCTTCTATTTAGTGGATTAAGACCCACCGAAAGTCCATCCAGATATTTGATTCTTTTGACCCAGCAAGCTAGGGACTGCCATTTCCAAACACACTTTTTCAATCTGACTGGCAGATTGAGTCTCTTTTGCTTATGCCCAGTCTGGCCTGAGCCGTGAGGGTCATGTTGCAATCCACAGCTTCAGAGCCATGGCTGTGTTGGTGGCCAACTTGTGCTTAGTCTCCATGGAAGAGATCTACAGGGCTGTAACATGGTCTTCTGTCCACACATTCACATCTCGCTATTCTCTGGATGGGAAGTCCCAATTTATTTATTTATTTAACTTCTCTTATATACCGCGCTATTACATATCAGTGCGGTGTACATTAAACAGAACAATATACCGTGCAGACGGGCTGCATGGTATTTACATTGAACAGGGATTGAAACTTGGATTTAACTGGGGTAACATTTCTGCAGTTTATTTACAATTATGCCTATGTTTTCGGGGTATCGTCTATTCGGGACTGTCTAGCTTGAGTTGGCTATTCTTTAACTTGCTGGGAATGTTATTAGGGGGCTCTAGATGTTTGATGTGAGTGCTCGTTGGTTTCTATAGCTAGTTTCTGGATAGTGCCTTATGAACAGATGATGCTTCAGTGCCTTCCTGAATTGAGTCAGGCTAGTGGTGACTCGCATGTCTGTTGGAAGGGCATTCCAGGCTCTGGGTGCGTAGATCGTGAAGGCCCTGTTGTATGTTGTCTTTGAGCACGTAGTCATTTCTTTTGGGATCGTCAGGGTGTTCACCGTTGTGGATCTTCTGGATCTGTTTGGGTGTATAACATGGATCATCTCGTTGATGGATGTGGGGGGATGATTGTTTAGGGCTTTGAAGGTCAGGACTAAGATCTTGTAGAGAAGTCTGGCCTGAATGGGTAGTCAGTGGAGATTCTTCAAAATTGGTGTGATGTGATCCATTCTTGTTGCCCCGACTAGAACTCTTGCGGCTGTGTTCATTGCAAGTTGGAGCGGGTGTAGCGTTGCTTGCGGGAGCCCATATAGTATAACATTTGCGTAATCAAAATGCGGGAGTACCAGAGCTTGGTAGATTGTTCGGAAGTCGCTGGGGTCTAGTAGTGCTCGTAGATGCCAAAGTGTCCTTATTTTGTGGTATATTGTTTTTACTGTGTTTTTTATGTGTGTTTTCATGTCCAGCTTTTGGTCCAGTGTGATACCAAGGTATCGAATTGTGGGTTTGGTTATCAGCTCCGCATTCTTGACTTTTAGTGAGGATAGGGGGGTGAATTCTTGGCTCCTTATGATGAAGAGGACATCTGTCTTGTTGTGGTTGATACAAAGGTTTTGCATGTGGAGCCAGTCCGCGACTGTATCGAAACATCTTGTTAGCGGAGAGAAATCTGGTTGGTCAGTTGCAAATGGAATGAATAGAAGGATATCGTCTGCATATGCTAGGCAGTGGACATTGAATGAGCGGATCAGAGCACAGATGGGCTGCATGTAAATATTAAACATTAATGCCGATAGAGATGATCCCTGGGGAACATCCTTGTTTTTGTAGGAAAGGTTCTGAGGTTGAGGTACTGGTCCTCACATGTTGCCATCTGTTGGACAGGTAGGATTTGCACCAATTTAGGGCAGTGCCTTGTATTCCTTTTTCCTTAAGACGTTCTATGAGTATCTCATGGCTCACAGAGTCAAAAGCCGCAGTGATATCCATGAAAATGAGTGCAAAGCCCTGTCGAACATTATCAATTCCCAAGATTAATGTGTTGAAGAGGGTGGCGAGGAGGGTTTCAGCACCATGTGCTTCCCTGAATCCGTGTTGGGAAGGGTCCAGTAGAGCTTCGGTATCAATGTGGTGTTGAATTTGGTGCTGTACTACCTTTTCGATTATTTTGGCAAACAGTGGAATGCTTGATATCGGTCTGTATGATTCAACTTTTGATGGGTCCATCTTGTTGCTTTCCAAAAGCGGTCTGATGGATGTGTTTTTTTAATTTTTGTGGAAAGGATCCCGTTGAGAGTGATTGATTTAGAATTTTGCCCATGAACTGGCTTAGTTCACAACGCATTTCTCTTATCCAGGATGCTGGACAGGGGTCATTGAGTGCCGTAGTGGTGTTGATGGAGGCAATGGTGTCTTCTATTTCTTTGTCTGATATGGTGTTGAATTTGGACAGTGTAGATAGCGGTGGTTGTTGTGCTGAGGGGTGTAACTTATGTGGTTTGTGCTCTTGTCAGTCAGGATCATCTTTGATTGTAGTTAGTCAGAGTATGCCTGCGGATGTGGCATGTATGGCTGGTCTGGTGCTGGTTCTTTTGCTAACGTCTTTACAATGTTGAATAGGTCGTGTGGCTTGTTTATTGAGCGCTTCAGGAAGTCTGTATGGAACTGCTTCCTTCTCTCTTCTATTTCATCACGATGTTTTTTCAGGTATAATTTATAATCACTGTGCGCTTCAGGGGAGCGTGATTGGCGCCATCATCTCTCGAGCCTTGTGTAGGTGGAGGAGCGATGAGCAGAGCTCTTTGGAGTACCAAGCTGCGTGCTCTCGTTTTCTTGGCTTTTTGCCCGTGGCTGGGTGGTGAGAGATGGAGTTGAGACTGTTGTCCCAATTCTCAGTCATTTCGTCCAATCCGTGGCTGAGTTATCAAGGAGTGGAAGGACTTTCTCAAGTATTTCTTCTTTGGCAAAGAGTCTAAATCTTCTCGCTGGCATTTTTAGAAAGGCAGTGGCTCTTTTGGTATTCTGTTTGTGCTGTTTGGTGGGCATTTGGAATCTGAGCAGACTGTGATCGGACCAAGGTACTGGTGTTATAGATAATGCTATATAGATATAGCTATCTAGCACAAAGTTTACTACTGCCAGTAGAATACTTTCAACCTGCACTGTTGCCAGTTGCCAGTAGTCATCCTTCAATAGGTATCATTTTATTACTGTTGTCAGTAGTTTACCCATAACTATTAATGTTATAAGGATGTTAGTAACCAGCCTGTAATAGTTACTACCCATGGCATTATTGTAGTCAGCAATACTCTCATAAAGCTACACTTACAAATCATTGCACTGCTGTTACAAATAGCTGATACATTGTAACAATCTTATACAATTGTAACAATCTCATACAATTGTAACAATCTCATACAATTGTGACAAACAGCCAGCCAAAATTAACTTACTGTTCTAACTCTTCTAACTGATACTTTGCTGTTCTATCTTAATCACGTTCTATCTTAATCACGTACAACTCAACACAATCACACTCAAGCCCTCTTACATAGCCCGCCAGAAACACTTCTCTCCTACAAAACAAAATACAAAACATAATGGCCTACCTAAAAATAAAGTCACTACCAACCACTCTCCTTCTAATAGCCCTCCTTCTGCAACCAATATACACATATAAATTCAACAACCCCCCTTGTAATAGCATCCCCATCATCCACAACCCCAACCGCAATCTAACACGCTCTCCGCTACACCATCACTCATACAACCCACCACCAAATAGTTCCCACAGACATCATCCTAGAGTAATCCAAATAAACTGTAAAAACCATGACTACAAAATATCCTCCACTTGCACAGACACCAAACTAAAATTGATCCTAATAAACATTCGCTCTATTAGGAACAAAATACCAATAGTAAATGACATAATAAGAGACGAACAACCTGACATCATTTTCATCACTGAAACATGGCTAACACCTACAGACACAATATTATTAAACCAACTTCACACATCACAATATGATGTATTCAACTGCCACCGTGACACAAAAAGAGGAGGTGGTGCACTCATCCTCACTAAAAAAAACCTACAATACACCCTAACGAACTCAATGTTGAAGGAATGGACATAATAAACATTGAAAACAGAACACTAGCATTCTCCTTAATCTATAGACCCCCATCAGCTGATCACAAAAATCTCTCCCCCATCCTTGAACTCGCATGCACAACATCTCAGAGAAAACCCCTCATAATCTTAGGTGACCTTAACCTCCCATCTCTGAACCAATCCCAAAAAGACAACTTCATTGACTCAATGTCCCACATAGGATTTAACCAGATAGTCCATACTCCCACACATAATAAAGGAAACTCACTTGATCTTGTTTTCCTCCCTTCCCCCTTTAACCTACATAAACTCCATTCTTCCCCGATAGCTAGGGAAGTACCATGGTCTGACCACCATTTGATAACATTCCACCTATTAGCACAAACAACATCACAGTCCACAAACACAATATCACATATCTCACGCTTTCCCCACTTTGATAATGACACATTCCTTGACAACATACTACCTAAACTCACCACAAGTCTAAATGACATAGAACAAACAATAGAGAACTGGAACCAAACTATCCAAAAGCAGCAACCCCCACTCAAACAATACAGAAGATAAAGAAGGAATCACAAAAATGGTTCACTAAAGAAATTGCCAGGCTAAAAAAGCAACTACGGAAACAAGAAAAAATTTGGAGAAAAACAAAATCACACGATAACAAAACTAAATATATAAACATACTTAATAGATACAAGGAAGCAATCAATAAGTCAAAAAGGGAATACTACTCCAAACTAATAAATCATGCTATCAATCGGCCAAGAGAACTTTTCTCAATTGTGAATACATTAACAAAAACACAAAACCCCGAACTGAACCAAGACTCAATCAGTGTACAAACCTTAGCATTACATTTTGCTGAGAAACTAAAGGCAAAACCTTACTCTACAACCACCACAATATCTAAACAAGTCAGTAATTATGAATGGACAACCTTTCACAAGATTGAAAGAAAGCACATCCTTAATATTATAACAATGATTAACACCACAACTTCACCGCTTGACCCTTGCCCTGTATCATGGATCAAAAATACTAAGGAATGGGGGGCGGAGCCTGATGTCCAGCGGGGTAGACGCTTCGCGCTGAAGCTCCCGAAGGGCCTACTTAGAATCCTGACTAAACATCTGCATAAATTTAATATTTTTATACCGAACTTGCCGGGGTGCCTTGGGGGGAATGGCGACCCACAAACCAGTGCGCTTGGACTTCGGGTCTCCCTCTTCTTCACATGGAAAACGCTCCAAAACAGAATTGTCTTCCCCACCTAAGATGGCTCCACCTCGGGTAAGCCCGGAACTGCAGCAGGAGATCTTGGAGGAACTACGTGGTGTGAAGGAACTGGTACAGTCCAACGGAGAGGCGCTCCGAGCCATGCGAGCAGATTTCGGTATGCTTCAGGACCGGCTTGAAGGTCTTTCACTACGGCTGGACAACATGGCGGGGGTCCTCGATTCGCACGCGGTGCGTTTGGTAAACCTGGACCAGGCTGAACGTCACATACAGAATCTTCAAAAAGAGTTAGAGGATTGCAATAATCGTGCTCGTCGCAACAATGTCAGGCTCATTGGAGTTCCAGAAGGGGCGGAAGCAGGAGATCTCAGAGAATTTCTGGTTAAAACTCTTCCTTCCTTGCTGAAGATTACCTTTAGCAGAGATCTGGAAATTGACCGAGCATATCGTGCTCCTATCAACCTTGCACTCCATCGGACGACCCCCCGGCCCATTATATTCCGTTTACTGAGGTACCAGCAAGTTGAGCAAATTTTCAAAGCCGCCCGGGTGATGCCACATCTACAGTTTGACGATCATAAGGTCTCTTTTTTCCCCGACTTGGCAAAGCCCACAGCTGACCGGCGGAAGGGACTTCTTGCTTTTCGTCCTAGACTTCAACAGTTACAGGCTCGCTTTGGCCTCTTATACCCAGCGAAGCTCAGAGTGACTCTTCATAACCAAACTAGAACCTTCGAAGATCCTGCTCTGCTAGCAACATTTTTGGATTCCAAAGAGGCAGACCTGATGCGCTGAGTCAACAATTTGGATGGTCTCCGCTGGAACCGCCCGCCATTTTGAATGGCCCGGCGCGGTGATTATTGCCTGGAATAGAGACTGCCTGGACCTTCCTTCCTTTCTTTTATATCTACCTCTTGGTCTCCTTTTCCTCCATGATGTGCACCTCGGTTGGATTCGGAGCACGCACAGATATACCGGTTATATGTTTCAATTTAGGCCTTCTCTGGGGTTTCACCCCGCAGACATCAGGTCGCCTGTAATTTCTGGGGTTATGCTTCTTCTCTAAGGCACTTCGGTGCTTCTACTGTTGTATAGGGCGCTTCATGATTTTCCTTGGCTTATTTTCTATCATATCGGGTGTACAGTCACTTATAATTGATATGAGGGACATTGCGCAACTTGGTGCGCCATCATGTTCCTTCTCAGAATGTTTGACTTTGTTGTATGGCCTTATGTATGCTCTTAGTATTGAACGTAAGAGGCATCAATAGTCCAATCAATAGAATGACCATTCTTAGCTATTTTAATCATGATCATACTGATTTAGTGTTTCTTCAGGAAATCCATTTTACTTCTGTCGAACCACTGAAACTTGCTGCCAAACCTTATCTGGTGGCTGCCTATTCTCCCGCCGTCTTTGAGCGTGGGGAGGTAGCCATCTTAGTTGCGAAACTTTGCCAATCACTGTAATGGATACTAGCTCTGATGGGGAGGGTAGCTGGGCCTGTGTATACTTTAAGGCTAGAGATAGTGCATCTGCGTGTATCGGTATTTATGCTTCGAATGTGGATGACCCTGTTATTGTTAATCGGCGGTGACTTTTGCCAAGTATTTGCTCCTTTGATAGCTAGTCTGCCGCCTAGAACGAGTGGTCCGCCCAAGAGTCTCCACACCCTGCCAGCCCTGATGACAGATTTTGCGTGAATTACTATATGGAAGTTGCTTCACCCCTCAGATTTAGAGCTCACCTTTTCTCAGCCCCCCCCATCACTCACATTCTAGATCAGATTTTTCCTATCTCCTCAGTACTGTTATTTCATGTAGACAACTACTCCTGATAGGTTAGCCAATGAGAATGCCATCCAGTGCGCTTGATGCGGGACATGCTATGTGGCCTTAGGCCTACTACACTCCTGTTACGTATGATTGTCCCGCATTACAGTATTACTGGAGTCGGGTCTGAGGTTGTCTTCTTCTATTTTATATATTTTGGATCCCTTTTTGGGAAGTTTGTGGGGCTCCGCTTAGCTGCGGGGATCCCCTCTCTTCCTAAATTGGCTTACTTCTTTCAGTCTTTATGCTGGGTATCGCTGTCCCCTGTTTCCTCAATCACGACATATTGGGAAACATATCTGTCTTTATAGTAACTGTGCGCAAATACCCAGTATGTCTGCCTCTTCCGTTCAAACTATTCACTATTGATCTAGCTAGAAGACGCTCAACGATTATGTTTCAAAACTTTGATGCTCTCCATTGACTGTTTGATTCTGTATTAATCTTTGTCACATGCTCATCCGATATCATAGATTTTCCTTCTGTTTGTTTGATGTACAATAATTGTGGTATGTTGGCGCTCATATGACGATTCTAATCAGCTTAGAGAAGAAGCATTGGGGTGGGGGGTAATTGGGGTTGCTTTCTTTATTGTATGTGTGTATATGTTTCTTTTGCTGTGTTGTTACTTTGTTTGTTGTAAAATGAAAATAAACGTTTAAAAAAAAAAAAAAAAATACTAAGGAATTTCTTGCAGAAAATATCCAACATATAGTAAACCAATCACTCTCTCAAGGAACCATGCCCAATGCCCTAAAGCTCTCCTCGATCCGTCCCATAATAAAAAACAATAAACTAGACCCAAAAGACCCCAACTCCTACAGGCCAATAGCTAGCATACCACTAATTGCCAAAATAATAGAAAAAACCATACAACTCCAACTACAAGACTACATTGATGAACAAAAACTCCTTGATGAGCATCAATTTGGCTTCCGACCCTTCCACGGAGTTGAAACTCTCCTAATCGCCCTAACAGATCTACTCATCAGAGGCACCAATGACAACAACAAAGGCTTCCTTCTCCTCTTCATAGATCTATCTGCTGCATTCGATAGCATCAATCATAACACCCTCATTAACAGACTAGAATACCTAAAAATAGGAGGGACAGTCCTTGAATGGTTCAAATCATACATCTCAAACAGGTTAATACGGATACAACTAGGTAACGACACATCCGAAACTTTCCCACAAGGTCAAGGCATCCCCCAAGGATCAGCCCTCTCAGCCCTCCTCTTCAATTTATACCTCCAGCCCATTACAAACATATTTAAGAAGCACAAAATTAACCATTTCATATACGCAGATGATATCATGCTTGCCACCCCCATAAACCCTAACAATCCCGAATATGATAGCCTACTCCAATGTATGAACGAGACTACTAAATGGCTTGAAGACAACCACCTAAGCATTAACCTCAAAAAAACAGAGGCAATGTTCATAACGAGGAAATCAGACACTGAATACATATACCCCAATACAATCACAATAAATAATACACCTATACCTGTTAAAAAGGAGGTAAAATACCTTGGAATAATCTTAGATCACTCACTCTCCATGATTCCACACATAAAACACACAGTAAAAGCCATATTTTATAAAATCAAGACAACACAACATCTGAGACCCCTACTCAACACCGATGACTTTAGATCTGTAGTTAATACACTCATAACCCCCCACTTCGACTATTGTAATAGTCTCCTAAATGGACTTCCATTAAAAAGCATATACTATCTCCAAAGAGCCCAAAACATATGCGCCAAGATGGTCACTAAAGCTAATCTAACAGACCACGTGACCCCAATTCTCCTAGACTTACACTGGCTCCCTATAAACAGCCGAATAAAATATAAAATCCTCCTAACTACTTTCAAAATCGTCAACAACATCTCCCCAACACAACTATCCACCCTAATACACCCTCCATCAGATACTAGATCACGCAGACAGAACGCAACCCACTCCCTCAACATAAAAACAAATTTTAGAAAAACTAAAGCGACAACAAGTGACAGGGCATTCTCCTTCGCTGCCCCCACCCTCTGGAATGAAATACCATTAACACTCCGCATGATAAAAGACCTTCACCAATTCAAAAAAGAATTAAAAACCTACCTCTTTACAAAACACTTTGAAATCCCCTACCAACAAAGAACTTCGCCAATACAATCACAGAAACACATACACTGTACCCAAGACAGAACAAATGACTAACACAGGAAAATTCACTAATCCCACTAACCCCACACAACCCGCTAATGAACCACTCAAACAGTTGACTATTTTCACCACTGTAACTGTATCTAACTAAGATGCGCTCCATGTATATAACTTGTAAATAGTTTGAAAAGCTCTGTTATAGTTAATGTTCAAAATATGTTCAAAATGTTGTTCAAAATTTGTTCAAAATATGTTCCCTGTAAGTACACCTGTACATAGTTAAAGCATAATGTTCCCTGTAAATGTATACAGAAGTATACAATTGTTCTGTTTAATGTTCAATGTAAACCGCCCCTGATCTCTGGAAGGGGCGGTATAGAAAAGACTGTTAAATAAATAAATAAATGCAGGGTCGTGGGTTGTTTCTAATACCGTTTGTGGGGCGAAAATCAGATCCAGCATGTTCCCTTTCGAGTGTGTAGGTGCATTTACTAGTTGTTTATATCCCAACTCGTCAAGTGCTTCAAGGAAGGCAGCGGATTGAGTTTCCTGCAGGGTAGGTAAGTTGAAGTCACCTAGTAGCCAGTTTTGGGATCGTGGCTTATTTGTGCTACAAGCTACGTTGATTATTGTTGAGAGATCTCTGGTGATGATGTTGGTGCTCTGTATAATAGGTTGATTGTGCAGTAGTCATTTTCTATGGTGATTGAGTCTAGGTAGGCTGTTCTAGTGGCATTATTTAGTTGGAATTGTAGTTCGGCTTTTGCAAGGATGAGAGCTCCACCCCCTCTCTGGTTGGCTTTGTGGCAAGTGTAGAGTGAGAACTTGGGGGGTAGCATTTGGTTGAGCAGGACGTTGTCACAGTCAGATAGCCATGTCTCCGTGATCATCAGGATGTCTAGGTCATAGCGGTTTATCAGGTCAATGACCACTGGCCATTTTGAGCGTATTGATCTGGCATTGATGAGAGCACAGTTCAGTGGGTGATGGTGATGGTGTTTCTCTAGGTAGGTTTTTTTGATGTATTGCAATGAGATGTGCAACAGTTGGGGGTGCAGTGTGCGATTAGCTTCTGTTGAGGAGTGGTGAGGGTTTTCTGTCCATCTCCTTCCGTCACTCCTGAGTATCGGGATAAGTTTGAGGCCTGGGTTAAAGGCATTTGATCCACTGGGAAGTCCGATGATTATGTAGATACTGGTTAAAGCTATAATTGGGTGCATCTCCTTGGTTGCTCTTGCGGTGTCTTGGTTGAAGCAGGAATGATATCTGCTCGTGGGTGATAGTGCATTCAACTGGGCTTATTGCAGCCAGACCTACACCAATAGGTAGTTCAGGCTCTGTATCTCATGTTGGTACGGTCAGCAATTAAACAGGTACGTATGTCTGAGAAACAGTTACACTATCTGTTATGGTTGTATGTAGTTAGAGCAAGGACAGTTGCTATCTAGTATGGGGACATGCAGTTAGGCAAATACGTTATCTTGTGGCTGTACAGACACCTATCTAGACTTAATCTGGGTAGGTTGTATGGCAATATTGTAAGCAGCTAGACAAATGAATTATCTGAACAGGCAAGCTAACTAACATCAATATAGGCAAGCTAACTATCAATATAGGCAGCAAGCTAACTAACATCAACATAGGCAGCTAGACAGCATGTAGATGTTATCTGTTCCCTTTAGAGTCTAGTCAGTGGTGGTGTCTTTGGGGTTTACTCTTTCAGACCGAGTGGGGTGTGCAGTGATACTTGCGTTTTGGTCTCGTTAGCTTGATGTTTCAGTCTCTGGTCGCTTCTCTGTTTGCTTCAGTGGTGTGTGGTCTACAGTTGGGCCTCCGCCTAAGGGCCACGCCAAAGGGCCCTCTGGCGAGGCTCTCAGGCGTGGGTCCGCAAGGCGCGGGTGTGCCTGTGCCACGCTTCCCTTTTGTAGGTCTGGGGCTGCCCCAATTGGGCAGCACGAGGCAGCTGATGCGGCCGGTGTGGAGCAGATGGGATCGGCATCTACAATCCCTCCTGGGAGAGCTGCAGGGGAGCGAGAGCAACTTTGACAATTTGACAGCAACTTTGGCCAATCAGTACTCTGGCGTCTGTTTGGGGATTACAATCAAACTCCATCCACCTCTATCCCATCCCTCTATCTCTATTTGGTAGCCCTACTATCCATCCAGGCTACCAAAATATTTTTAAAAAAGTAAATAAGTTGAATCAAATGTGTTCTTTTTCGTGACCACCTACTTCTGTACATAGTTGATTCTCTAGTTCTCAGTTCAGTTTTGCCCCTGTTGAGTTTCTTAGCCTCCTCGGTTTTTGGTAGCCTGTAGCTTGGTAGTACCATACATGAGGACTTACTTCCTGCTTGTCCATTTAGAAAAGGAACCTCCCAAAAGCGTTCAGTAGAAGCTCGGGGGTGTTCCTGTGAGGGTCTCCATCAGATGTCACCCATACATGAGGACTTATTCCTGCTGTCCATGGAGAACATCTGCTACAGGTGAGTAACTACCTTATCCTACAGAATTTATTCCTTCTCCTCTTTTGTTACGCCGTTTCTTGCAAGAACACAAAATTTATTTGTGCTAAATATAATTAGAAAATTCAAAAAAAGGAGTTTGATTGTGCATGAAGATTATAACATAAGAACATAAGATATGCCATACTGGGTCAGACCAAGGTCCATCAAGCCCAGTATCCTGTTTCCAGCAGTGGCCAATCTAGGTCATACGTACCTAGCAGTTTCCCCAAAAGACACAGGTTCCACAATGCTTGTACTGGGTCAAGCATTGATATCCTGGGTCCCTTCTTAATAATGGTTTATGGACCTTTCCTCCAGGAACTTGTCCAAACCCTTTTTAAACCCTGCTACACTAACAGCCTTTACTACATCCTCCGGTAACAAATTCCAGAGTTTGATTACACATTGAGTGAAAAAATATTTTCTTTTATTAGTCTTAAATAGTTTACCCTGTAGCTTCATTGCATGTCCCCTAGTTTTTCTATATTCTGATAACGTAAACAATCGATCTACGTTTACCCGTTCCACTCCGTTCATTAATTTATAGACTTCTATCATATCTCCCCTCAGCTGTCTCTTTTCCAGGTTAAAATAGCCCTAGCCTTTTTAGCCTTTCTTCATAGGAGTATCCTTCCATCCCCTTTACCATTTTGGTGGCTCTTCTCTGAACCTTTTCTAATAATGCTATATTCTTTTTAAGATACGGCAACCAGAATTGCACACAATATTCAAGGTGTGGTCTCACCATGGAACGATATAGAGGCATTATAATATCTTTTATTTTATTTTCCATTCCCTTCCTTATGATAACCTAGCATTCTATTTGCTCTCTTGGCCGCCACTGCACACTGGGCCAAGGTTTTAACATGTTATCCACAATGACGCCTAAATCTTTTTCCTGGGTGGTGGTTCTTAATGTGGAACCTTGCATCTTGTAACCATGGTTTGGGTTGTTCTTCCCTAGGTGCATAACTTTGCACTTGTCCACATTAAATTTCATCTGCCATTTTGATGCCCAGTCTTCCAATTTATCAAGATCCTCTTGGGTTTTAACAACTTTAGATAGTTTTGTGTCATCTGCAAATTTGATAACCTCACTCGTTATTCCCTTTTCCAGGTCATTTATGAATATGTCAAAAAGCAGCGGACCCAGCAGAGATCCCTGGGGTACACCACTATTCACCTTTCTCCATTGGGAAAATATTGTATAAGAAGCTCATGGAAAGCAGTAGAAGCTACAAAAACCCAGTATTAATATATTTATTTAATTTGTCTCTAGAAAGTAGAGTGGAGGAGTAACCAAGAGACCAGGGATCAATTCCCACTAGCACTTCTTGTGACCTTGGGCAAGTCACTTAACCAAGAAAACTCAAGAACTGCTGGATCACCAAGAGTCAGCATTGACCCAAAGGCACACATTGCATTAACATATTGGATAGAAGAGATTTCTTTTTGAAAGAATCCATCATGAAAATACTTTGAGTAAAGACATCTTCTGCAAAAGCTTAATTAGTCTTTATCCTGCTAGAGAAATCCAGATGAGTAGGTTATGCCCCCTTGGCAGCAGGTGGAGGCAGACTTTGAGCAACTTTAGTGATGTCATCACTTGGTTATATCTTCTGGAGCAGCACTGAGAGAAACCAATATTGTCTGCTTCCAGCATGCAGCAGGGCATGTGGACTGGTGCAGCAGTGCAGATAGACCGGTCTCCCCTGGCCTAGATTATGGTCTGGTGGCCTGTGTGCTTGAGACTAGTAGGCCCAAAATTTGCTTGTAGCTCAAGCATGCCCTTTTCTCTTTGAGCTGATAGCTTGCCCTGTGTCTAGCGATGCTACCCATGGGTTCTTTGGGAATGGTGGGCTGGAGAACAGACAGGAAGAACCCCTCTTCCCTCTTGCTGTCTTTTATCTGCTTGCTGAGTTTTAACATAGTAAATGACGGCAGATAAAGACCAGTATGGTCCATCTAGTCTGCCCAGTAAGATGGCAAGGGGTGGCCTGCCGTTCCGTGGAACCAACTAGGGAAAGCTCAACGCTGGATTTAGTGCTCACCAACGGTGATAGCGTGGCAAATGTCTGCATGAGTACCCCTGTGAGCAACAGCGATCATTACACAGTGTGGTTTGAGATAAAAGCCAGGGTACAGGCCAAACATAGCAAGCTCAAAGTCCTAAATTTCAAAAACACTGACTTCAATAAAATGGCCAAGTACCTAAAGGAGGAGATAAAGGTAGATTAAAGTCACCAAATATGATCACTTCCACCTTTGTGGCTATCTTGGCAATATCTATAATCAATTTGTTATCTATTTCTTCAATTTGAGTCGGAGATCTGTAGACTACAGCAGTATGGATGACAGTGCCATCTCCTCTTTCCAACACAATCCAGAGCGCTTCTTCTTTTCCCCATGCCCCCTGCATTTCAGTAGCTTTAATATTGCTTTTGACATACAAGGCTACGCGTCCTCCTTTTCCACTTTCTCTGTCTCTTCTGACTAGATTATAGCCAGCTATGGCTGTATCCCATTCATGAGATTCATTAAACCATGTTTCTGTAATGGCCACAATGTCCAAGTTCATTTCCACCATTAGGTCTTCCACGTCCGAAACTTTCTTGGCTAAACTTCAAGCATTTATGCTCATTGCTTTCCAGCATTTAACTGGCTTGCATGTATTTTGTTCTGTCCACGTCTTCCTACTTGTCGTTGATGTGTGGTTTAAAAGTGTGGCTGTTTCTGATGTTCTTCTTTTGCCGGGAGTGACGTCCTGAACTTGTCCTTCCCCATCCGTCACCCCCTTTTTCTAGTTTAAATGCATATCCACATACTACCTGAATTTTTCACTTAGGATTCTTTTCCCTGCGACAGAGAGATGTAGTCCGTCAGCACAGTATAGTCTCTTGTTGGTTCATCTGTTTCCCCAGTTGCCTATAAATCTGAATCCTTCTTGTTTGCACCAGGTCTGGAGCCATGTATTAAAGCTGTTTATGCGATGCAGCCTTTATGCCCCCTTACCAAGAACAGGTAGAACTTCTGAGAATGCTACAGTGTTAACAATGGGCTTGAGTTTCTCTCCCAGAGTTTGGAAGTCCCTTTGAACTGCAGAGGCACTGTTTCTAGCCAGGTCATTTGTACCCAAGTGGATGACAACATCAATTTTGGAGTGCTCACTTTCTGCGCTAAGTACATCAATTTGGTTTGTATTCCTGCTGGCTGAAGAGCCCGGGAGGCATTTGACTATCTTTTCTCCTTTGAACTGTGTTCTCAAGTTGGTGCCTCTGATGATGGAATCTCCAATTAGTAGTAGTTTTCTGTTTGGTGAGTTTTTCTTCATATTTGGTGCTTTATCAGGAGATTGTCATTGACTGTCTCATTTAAGGGCCCTTCAGTTTCCATGGTTTGGGCATCCTCATTAACCAAAGCAGAGAAGGCATTATGCAGGCATATCTTTTGATGTATAGGGTATCTCTGCATTACAGGTCGCAATCTACCCGAGCCCACTGTGATCCATTTGTTCCTGGGTTGTTTGATTCTTTGTGGGAGCAGTGGTGGACTTTGTTTGGTTTGTATCCTAGAAGAGGTGCGTTCCATTGCAGCTAGTTCTTCCCTTAGTAGAGTCAATTCTTTATGCATGGCAGCTAACTTGAGGCATATAGGACAAGCTGTTAGGTTCCAAATGATTCTTCTCAGAATGAAAGCACCACAGTTGTTGCACTGAATACACGACATGCTGATTAAGCGGTCCTGCCTGCGTCTTCAGAAGTGCTTCATGGGCTAGATAGACTTCTGAGAGGCATGGGGAATAAAGAAAACGCTTGCAGAAAATCGCCTCGAAAATCTTAAATCTTATTTTTCTTTCCCATTGAATTGAATGGGCTATATTTGACTCTCTTCACTGCCTGCAATAATGCAGCTCTAAATTAAAAAAAAAAAGCCTTTGTTTTGTCGGTCTGACAGGTGCTGGAATTCACTTTTTGGGGTTCCTTTTTTGCTGTGGTTTTTTACAATCCTTTTTGGTGGGCCTTTTCGTGGGCTTTTTCCTGTAGCCATTCCAGTGCTTAATTGCGGCCTAATGCAGGCCATGGTCTTTAGCAATTTTTTCTTGCAGCCGCAATCCTTTGTCCCAGGTGTTGTAGGATTGCCTCAGGACCACTGTTCCCTCTAAGCTGTGCGTGTGTGCGCGCGCACACACCTTGCCGAGCAAGCACACATACTTTACAACAGAGCGCACAAAAATTACGGTTCTGATTCTGATAGCAAACAACACAGACATCTTAAAATTTTAAAGTTGTGATTGTAATTACTAGAAATTTTCTGCTTCATTTAACAATCGTCTATTTTCATTTAATTTGATTAAAATAGATGCGGTGTACATACTGTATTCTGACGTGTAGTCAAATTTTAAAGTATATAACTCCGAGTGTCGTTATGTGGCACACAAAAATTTAACCTTCCTTCAAAAGCTGCACAGCTGATATTTTATGCGCACACAGCCTACAGAAAATTAGAGGGAACATTGCTCAGGACCTTTTTTTTTTTTGCATTTTTGGGACCTCATGCCATGTTCGGTGCTTCAACTGCTCTTCCCCTGTTTTCTTCCTGTTGGTGGGCTCTGCGGCATTTTGGAATGGCAGTATGGTCCATGCTGGGGGAGACGACACATGGAAAGGTGGCTGCCACCTAAAGCCTAGGGCCCCTGAAGGTTCCCTGGGGCTATTTGTTACGTGACTTGCACATCATCTTCCGAAAAAGCTAACAAGCTGTTTTCCGTCCTTACTAGCTGCTTGGCAGTCCTTTTTGTGGGTTCCAAAGCCCAGGCCTCCCCTTCTGAGTTCCTGGACCCTAAAGTGCCTCTATCAGTGATGGCAAGGGGGCTACAGGCTCCTGCTTCACACTTCACCATTCCATTGCTTTGGGAACCCAGCCTTAACCTCTTCAGGGGTTGTCTGGCATGCAGAAGAGGAATCCCTTTTTCTCCAGAGAGTTAGTCTGAGGGGGTAATATGATTGCACTACTGGATGGCGAGGATCCTCTGGGATCCACTATCCCACAGAGGAGACCTTCCTATTCTAATTCAGGATGCTATAGTGGCTTTGCATATTGCTGAGTCTGCTCCTGTACAAACTTGCAAGAGGACCCTAATTAGAAGTATCCGGCCTTGTCTCTTTATGCACCTATATAGCAGCTTATAGTCTCCAAGTGGGAGACACCCCAAGTGGGTCCTTTTATCAGCTGCTCCCTTTCCCTCAGGATAAGTTTGATCTGCCTTTTGAGCTCTCTTGGGTGGATGCCCGAGTAATGGCAGTAACAAAGTGCACACTTATCCCAGTGAATGGGAGCACTGCACTCTAGAACTCTACTACTACTTATCATTTGTATAGTGCTACAAGGGGTATAGAGCGCTGTACATATTCTATTCTCATATGTCTATTCTCTCTGTCATTCATCTGTCCTATAATATATTGTACATTTCCTTTCCTTTTCCTTTTTATTGGCTTATAGCCATTTTAACAGTTTTTACTTTATTGTACACTGCCTTGATTTTGTAGAAAGGCGGTTTTTATCAAGTAATAAACATAAACATATAGATGTAAGAGACAATCCCTGCTCATCAAAGCTTACAATCTCTCATATGAAAGCCAATGGACCTCCTTAAGAATGTCTTTGCAGCTTCTGCCTTAAGCACTTCAGTGGCGTTGTGTGCAGGCTTGGTGGAACAAACCCTCTTGAACTGGGTCCAGCAGCTGCTGGACAGCCTGGAAGCTGCAAGTTTGGAGTCTAGTGGATGTCTGGAATGACTTGATCAGGATCTTCTCCAAGTCCTTAGTAGTTGTGGTAGAGGCTGGACGGTAGTTTTGGCTCTGAAATTGGTTGGCTGATGCCTTTAAATTATGGTTGAGCATACTCCCATTCAAGGACAGATTACTTTTTGGAAAAGACCCGGAGAAGCAGTTGAAAGATCTTGGAGAGGTTCTCGGAAAGGCAGACTAGGGTGCTAGGGGTGCCTCTTGTAAGGCCCTGTGTAGAGAATAGAGATACCCTCAAGCAGCTAGGAGTCCAGGTAAGATCTACTATTTTTATGGGTGTGAGCCCAAAAAGGATTAGCTCTGGAACCAGTAAGCCCCTGCACTGTGATCAAATGGGTCTGTTCTCGAAGTACAGCTGGCTGGGAGAGCAGCTCTGGCTTTTTCTCTAAGAATGGGCCTATCTCACATCAGGCCAATGGGTCCTCGAGGTCCTTAGTCAGGGTTATGTACTGGAGTTTGCAAAGCTTTTGCAGAATGCCTTTGTGAGGTCTCCTTGCAGCTCTGTGCTCAAGCAAGTGGCAATTGAGAAGCTGTTTGGCACCTTCTGCAGTTGCAAGCTATTTTGTCCATGCCTTCCGCAAAGCAATGCCAGGGGCATTATTCCATCCAAGAGTGGAGGTTCCTTTCAGCCTATTCTGAACTTGGACAATCGTGTCAAACTCCAGGATCCTCTTTCATATGGAGACCATCAGTGAGTCATTGTGTCAATCTGGCAAGGGGGATTTCTAACTTCTCTGGATCTCACCAAGGTGTACTTTCATATTCTCATCTGGGAGCAACACCAGTGATTTGCTTCTGTGTGCTGGGCTGCAGTTTCCAGTTCCAGGCTTTACCTTTAAACCTGGCCACGGCTCTTTACACCTTCTCAAAGGTGGTGACATTCCTGCGCAGGCAAGGGATCTGGGTTCACCCATACCTGGACGACTGGCTTATTTGGTTTGGCTCTTTGAAGAAATCCAATGACAATACAGCCCTGGTGATTCAATGGCTATGGAGGCTAGGGTTGATAATTACTATTCCAAGAGCAGCCTAATTCCTTTCTAGGAGTATCTCAGGGCTTGGTTAAGCACTCTCCTGGGTTGATTGTTCCTCACACAGGAGAGGTTACTCAAGCTGCAGAGCCAGGTCAGGGGGTTCTGTGCATAGTCATCCCTCCAGGCCTGGGACTACCTCCAACTCCTAGGGTCTGTGACATCTATCTTTGGATTAGTCCCTTGGCCTAGGGCACACATGCAGTCTTTTCTAAAGAACATCATCTGTCTCATTGGTCGTCTTGATATTAGTTGTTCAACTGGATCCTGTCTCTCCCTCAGGAGATCAAAAGACAGCAGGCGAAGGCTGAGCATGAAAACACTGGTCTCCCTCCAGCCTAACTCACTGTATTGTTTTGTGATTATGCATCTGTAGAGTAATGCAGATTTCTAGGAGTGCTATAGAAATCTGGCCCTGCCTGTGGAACTTCAGACTCTGTCGTCTTTGTTGGGGTTCTGTAAATTATTGAAGACGTGGTTCTTTGCTGGGGGATGATGCTGAGGCTTGATGGATCACTGTACTCTGTATTATGTGATTTGTTTTTTTGTATTTTGTGTACACCCTTTTGATTGACTATTGTCAGAGAAGTGGTATAAATGGTTGAAAATAAATAAATTAATTTAAAAACTAAAACCCTTAATATGTCTCATACAGTCTTAATTTCAAAAGCATACCTATTAAGGCTGATATGAGCCATATTTCCATAGAAGTATGCAATTTTATATGAGTAAGTTTACTTTGGAAATGTTGCATGGTATGCAATATGCAGACATTTCTTTGAAAAACAGAAATTTTACCCAGTAAGTTAAACCTGATCCCAGCCTCAACGGTGAAAAGCATATTTAAAAAAATTAAGTTGTCCTCTTCTACCACCCACCAAAACCATGATTTTCGGTTCACCCCACCCTATTCTAGCTTGCCTTATTCATCCCCTCACCTCCCACATGTTGACTGAATTAATTTTGTTTACTTTAACATCAGGCAGGGGTTTCAAATTGTTCACTGGAATTTCCCTTCCTTCCCCATCCTCAAGAGGTGAAACTAGACAGGTTTTTGGGAGGGAGGGAGGGAGTAGAGAAAGCCTCAATTGAGTCGAAGGGAACTCTTTCTGAAGAAGAGAGGGAGTTTCCACTTTACCCTTAATATTAAAAAAAAAAAATGGTAACTGGGGCTTGATTCGAGGAAGAGCCTGCAATGCAGTTCCAGCCCCTCCCTTCCAGGCAGCCTGCAAGGAGGAGGAGGGGGGAGGAGAGGAGAGAGCCTGAAGCAGAGAACACAGAACATGGCTATTATAAAATTGTTCAGGGGTGTACACACTTAAAAATCAGGTGTAATGGAAGACAGCACCTACCACTGCAGCGTCGAGGAGCCGAGCAAGTAGAGATGCTCTTCCTGTTCGGCCCCCATGGCCTCACCATCACCCACGCGAAGTAGGCACTCTCCAGTCTGCTCCACTACTACCCCATTGCTACTCACAGCCTCCTGTCTCCATTGCTACCCTCAGCTACCTCATTACTGCTACCGCATTGCCCGCAACTACCTTCGCTGCACAGCCTTAGACTCCACTGCTACCCCATTACCTCATTATTGCTGCCTCGCTGCCTGCAACTAACTTTACTGCACAGCCTCTTTGCTATTTCATTGCTTATACTGTATCATGCTGCATAATGTGTCGACCCCACTACCTTATTGCTTATACCTCATTGCTTGTAATGTAGCATACATTGCTGCATAGTCCATTGCTGCCTCATTGCTTGTAGGTTACCTTTGCTGCTTGCCTGGACATTGCTTACATTGAACTTGTACATTGAACTTGCTACCCACTGCTTTCAGTTAACCTGCCGCTTCATTGCTTGTAGGTTACCATCTGCTGCTTGCCTGGACATTGCTTACATTGAACTTGCTACCCATTGCTTACAGTTAACCTGCCGCCTCATTGCTTGTAGGTTACCATCTGCTGCTTGCCTGGACATTGCTTACATTGAACTTGCTATCCATTGCTTACATTGATCTTTGCTGCACAGGCTATAGTCTCCCCACTACCACTGCTTGTATTTTAACATATAGATACATTAGCACTCCTCATTGCTTGTAAAAGAACATACACTGCATAGCCCCCACTACTCCTTTTCTGAGGCCCCACATCTCATTGTCCTTCTCTTCCTCATACTCCCCAACTGCCTCCCCTCCCACCAGCACCCACACTCCTCTTCCCCCCTATGCTCCCTCCACCTTCCCCACTTCTCCCTCCATTCTGTCTTCTCACCTAGCATCTACTCTTGAGCTTCATCACACCCTCCCCCTCATTCAACCAAATCCCCTCTCTTTAAGGCAACCTCACCCTCACTTCCACCGTGCTGCCTCCCCTCTACCCCACTCTTTACTCCTCCTCCTCCTCCTCTCATCAAGTAATATCAACCCCAACCCTGGCCCCCCTTGATTTCTTTCTCACTCTAAGAAGAGTTCCTCACATACCTTATCTAATCTCATCCATATCCCTCTCCTTCCCCTTCCACCCTCCCTCATTCATGCCCCAATCACTCATCCAGAGATATCAACCCCAACCCTATCCCCCTTAGCGTTCTATCTCACTCAAAAAAGAGATCCTCACGTAACTTATCTAATATCATCAAGACCCCCCTTCATGCCCCCTCCTCTTCCCCTCCCTCATGTCCCTCAGGGAGGGCACACTCATCCAGAGACACTCACCCATACCCCAGCCCCTCTAGATCTCTGTACTACTCTGGAAATAGATCCTCATGAAACGGCCCCCCTAGACCACTGCCTTACTCTCGAAAGAAATCCTCACGTAACTTGTCCAACCTCATCCATATCCCTCTCCTTTCCCCCTCCAGCCTCCCATTCTCATGTGCCCTGTGGAACGCATGCTCAGTCTCTAACAAACTTCCTTTTGCTCACAATCTCTTTATCTCTAACGCGCTACACCTTCTTGCCCTAACTGAGACCTGGCTCCTCCCAGACGATACCGCATCCACTGCTGCTCTCTGCCACGGGGGCTACCAGTTCACTCATACACCTCGATCCACTAGCCGCGGTGGTGGTGTTGGGCTTCTACTTTCTCCCTCTTGCTAATTCCAACCCCTCCTGCTGCCTCAATCGCACTCCTCCCTCTCTTTTGAAGTCCACTCCATTTGCCTCTTCACACCACTTCCCCTACGAGTTGCTGTTATCTATCGTCCGCCCGACAAATCCAAATTGACCTTCCTTACTGACTTCAACTCTTGGCTTTCCGTCTTTATGGATCCCTCTTCCCCCACTCTTATTCTTGGTGATTTTAACATTCACATCGATAACCCCTCCGATCCCCATGCTTTAAAGTTCCTCACCCTCACCTCCTCATTCGACCTCCAACTCTACTTCACTGCCACAACCCACCTCCATGGCCACTGCCTTGACCTGATACTCTTCTCCAATTCCTCTCCCTCAAACCTCCACAACTCAATCCTTATCTCATCAGACCATCACCCTTTAACCTTTAATCTTCAGCTTCCACTGTCTCACCCTCGTTCTGTCTCCCCCAACCTATTTTGAAACCTTCATAATATTGATCCCTTGACTCTCTCCTCCACCATTTCTCCATCCCTTTCCTCCATTATGTCCTCCAAACCCGTTGACGAAGCAGTTTCCTCTTATAATGTTGCACTATCCTCGGCTCTTGACACTCTTGCCCCACTCACCCTACGCCCTGTCAAGCGTTCTACTCCACAGCCATGGCTCTCATCCACAACCTGCTATTTACGCACCTGTGCCCGTTCTGCTGAACGTGCTTGGACCAAATCCCGCTCCCCTGAAGACCTTCTACACTTCAAATTCATGCTTGGCTCCTTCCAGTCAACCATAGCACTTGCCAAACAAGAATACTACATCCATTTGACTAACTCCCTTGCCTCCGATCCTCGCTGCCTCTTTAATACTCTCAATTCTCTCCTCAAGGTGCCCCATCCCCCGGTCCCACCCTCCCTCTCTGCCCAAACCCTAGCCGACTACTTCCACGACAAAATTCACAAGATTGCCCTCCAATTCCCCACTTCCTCATCTACCTGTCCCCTTCCTCAATTCTCCCCTCCCATCCATACTTCCCCCTGCTACCCTCTCCTCCTTCTCTATGATCTCCAAAGAGGAAACCATACTCCTTCTTTCCTCCTCCAAACCCACCACCTGTTCCACTGACTCTATCCCCACCCATCTCCTACACCCCATCTCCCCCACCGTTGTCCCCCCCCATATCTCACATTCTGAACCTTTCACTATCCAACTGTCCCCGTAGACTTCAAACATGCCGTTGTCACACCTCTCCTCAAGAAACCCTCTCTTGATCCCACCTGTCCTTCTAACTATCGACCATCTCCCTCCTTCCCTTCATATCTAAACTGCTAGTACAGGCAGTGCATCACCTCTGCCTCGATTTCCTCACCTCCCAGGCCCTCCTGAACCCACTACAATCCAGCTTCCGTCCCCTACACTCCACTGAAACGGCTCTTACAAAAGTCTCCATTGACTTGTTCCTGGCTAAATCTAAGGGCCTTTACTCAGTCCCCATCCTTCTCAACCTCTCCGCTGCCTTTGACACTGTTGACCACAATATTCTCCTCACCACCCTCTCCTCGCTTGGTTTCAGGGGCTCCATACTATTCCTAGTTCTCCTCCTACCTTTCCCATCGCTCCTTTAGTGTGTGCTCTGGTGGATCCTCCTCCTCTCCCACCCCACTCCATGTTGGTGTACCCCAAGGATCCGTCTTGGGCACCCTCCTTTTCTCTCTCTATACCCAATCCCTTGGCGCACTTATCTCCTCCCATGGCTTTCAGTACCATCTCTATGCCGACAACTCCCAAATCTACCTCTCTATACCTAATATCGATCCAGACCAGGATCTCTGCCTGCCTTTTTGACATCGCTGCCTGGATGGCTCACCGCTGCTTGAAGCTGAACATGGCCAAGACTGAACTCCTTGTCTTTCCCCACAACTCCTCCCCTCCTTTTCCCCCCTTCTCAATCTCCGTGGATGGTTCTACGATCCTTCCTGTTCCCTCGGCCCGCAACCTGGGAGTTATCTTTGACTCCTCTCTCTCCTTCTCCACACATATCCAGCACGTAGCTAAGACCTGCCGCTTCTTTCTCTACAACATTCGCAAGATCCGCCCCTTCCTTTCTGAACACACTACCAAAACCCTTATCTACTCCTTAATCTCCTCTCGCCTCAACTACTGCAACCTACTCCTTGCTGGTCTTCCCGCTAGCCATCTCCTTCCCCTTCAATCTATACAAAATCATGCTGCTCGACTAATCTTCCGTCAACCTCGCCATGCCCACATTACTCCTCTTCTCAAGTCGCTTCACTGTCTCCCTGTCCAATTCCGCATCCAGTTCAAACTTCTCCTGCTGACCTATAAATGCATTCACTCTGTGGCCCCTCAATACCTCTCATCTCTTATCTCTCCTTACACCACCCCTCGGGAACTTCGCTCTGCTAACAAATCACTTCTATCTAGGCCTTTCACTCGCACCACTAACTCCCGACTTCGCTCTTTTCACCTTGCTGCACCTTACACCTGGAACAGCTTACCTGTGTCTGTGCGTCAGGCACGCTCCCTGGTCCTCTTCATATCCAGATTGAAGACCCACCTCTTCACTGTCGCTTTCAGATCCTGACTTCTTTCTCTTATGTCAACCTGACTCCCATCAATTTTCATGACCAAATTGTACTGTGCTTTGTACCGAATTGACCATTGCTCTGTATTGTCTCAACTAGATTGTAAGCTCTGACGAGCATGACTCTGACGAGCAGGGACTGTCTCTTGTATGTATACCTGTACAGCGCTGCGTGTGTGGCACTATATAAGTGCTAAATAGTAGTAGTAGTAGTACCTTTATGTGATCTTTTCATAGGCTTCCCCAGAGGCATAATTTGGGGGATTTGCAATATACAGTATACACATAGACACACAGTTCATGTACCTTTCTCGGTGTTAATTTGTCGAGGAGCATTTGTGCACTATTGAGGTTTCTTTTGGGATCCTATTTTATAAAGGCACATAGGTGCCAGTGTTGCCTTGACAAAATATGTGGTGTTAAGTGTGGTTGAGTCGGTGTCGACTCTTGGCGACCCTCTGGATAGTTGTCCTAAATTATGTTTGTACTTATTTTTTAAAAAAGGTTTTTGGTGCACTGTTAGGAACTTACCCCTGTGAGGGGATGAATTAGTACAAGTTTGAAACTTGTGAGCAGTATTGCCATTCTTCGATGTTTCAACTCTAGCCTTAATGGGCATTACTGTTCACAAATTTTCAAATTTATGCTCATTCATCCTCTTTCTGTGTCTGTTAGCCAGGGTTTAATTTCTAGCAGAACAACATGGAATGACATTCCACTGTCCTTTATTGGGGCCTTGAAGAAACAGATCACAGATAGATGCTAAAACTAATTCACACCACTATGTGGAAATGGAGCATAGCTGCTGACAGGTACAGATCATGTCTGGTCCACCATCTCCTGGGGGACATTGAGCGGAGCCAGAAATACGGGAACTCGTTACCCTGAGACATGAACATCCATATGGCTTGAATTCTGTATAGTTGATGACATCATGAAGGAGAATGAGCAAGGTAGTCTTTTACCTGCCGATTTCACTCAGCTTTCCCCTGATTCACAAGTATCTAACTGGTCTTCCTGCCTCTCAAACACATTAAACCATCTTGCACCATTAGAATCCCGCACCTCACGTCATGCCTTGTCATAACCTTCTCCTTCTCTGTTCCCACCTTCATAGGGCAGAGCGGCAGTGGAGAAAGTCACGCTCCGCATCTTCCTTAATGTTCTTCCAACATTCTCATTACCGATCTCAGATACGTTCAGCTAAACAAACTTATTTTTCTACTTCTATCTCTTCCGCCCCAAATCAAACCTGCCAGCTATATAGGGATCTCCAGGAACAAACAGGAATGTAGTCTTCACATATGGGTATCGTCGGTACTGACGGAGCCTGCGCAGGAACGCTCCCCAGCGACCAATAGGAACGCTTTTGGGAGCATCCCACAGCGCCTGCGTGCTGCCTTACCGCCTTTCCCAACTGCCTCTCTCCAGTTCTTTTTCCAGGTCGTGTTCCTGTCACCGCGGAAGAATGTCTTTATTTCTTTTTGTGGTCGCGTCTGCCTTCTCCGATGCTCTACCGGTACCACCGGTCTTTCTTTTCTATTTTTAAAAAATATATATATATTGTGATAAGGAAGCTTATCATAGCTCAGGAAGGAGCTATAGGAAAGGTGAAGTGACTCTGAACAAGCAACCTGTCAGTTCTGGTAGAAATAAGAAAACAGAATTTTCCCATAAAAGACTACCAGTCCCAGAATGCACCAGGTTTCCAACAGCCATTAGAGGAGCTGAAGTGGGGAAACGTGTGTTCAATCAGGAGGGCTATGAGGTAATCCCTAAGCACTCATCTCAAAGGGAAGGGCCTGATTCAGCACAGCTGCGCTGTGTTAGGGAGGAGCACTCATCTAAGCAGAATAAAGGTAGAGTTTATTCTACAGAGAATTATCCTCATTTTGATCCTCATCATCTTCATGATCAGCTTGGATATCCTCAGTTTCATCTGAAGGATTATCAGAAGCAGAAGCCAAACCGGACGGACAGAGAGGGCAAGAAACCCTTTGGAAGAAAGAAGAGAAAAGCCTTTGAGAGGTCTAGAAGAGTCCAGAGCAGTACGTATACTGGGAGGCATTCCAAGGGCCAGCATACACCATTGGACTGGGGAAAGCCAGAGGAATGGTGCTGCAGAGCTAGGAATCTCCAGACGGTACCTGTGAGGGAGACGGCTGCACGTGGAAGGGACCCTAAGACCCGTGCCAGAAGGTATGTGAAGAGAGATCCAGTGTCCAGGGATCTGGATTGGAAGGCTGGACATAAGAACTGGACTACATACTGGCCAGGCTATATAGAGAGGAACTCTAACAGCAATGGAAGCTCAGGTATGAACACTGATCTATGCCCTAGCTATAACCTTGAAAGACAGCAGGGAAACAAGTATTCTCCTGAAAGTGCTCCATTGGGAGATTCATCTGTGCCAATCCATGATATTGAACCCATGCTTGTTGAAGAAGGGGGAATGATAGCAGATGAAGAATGTGTTTACATGGACTGCTCTCTGTCTAAACTCCTTTGGTGATTTTCTGTTATAAAGTACAGCAACCATCACAAAGAAATACAAACTTGTTCTTTAATCTACTCAGAAAAGCTCCTGAGTAAGATTTTTAGCCACGCAGTAGAAAGCAAGCCAGCTAAGGGGTTTCAGCTGGATAACTGCTAGCAATTGAGCCTTACCTAATTGCTTGTGAGCTCTGAGAGAATCACTTCTGAATCTATGTGGGAAGATATAAGAAGTTTACCTGAAAAGAACAGGTTTTTTTCTTTCTTTGTGGCTTTTGGTTTGTTGTTTGATACATTGCTAAGAGAATATTAGCTAAAACCTACAGAAAAGACCAGTTTGTTGCCAACCAGGTCTTATTTCTTTTGCTTTGATTGCCTGACAAGTTCAAATGTTGTTTTCTGATTTTGTTTTTCCAAGTTTAACACTGAAAACAAGTAACCTGATTTATGTGCTACCAAGCATATCTGTGTTGGGAGAAATAACCCCATAAATAAATATCTTATTGGCTTTACACTTGAGCACAACTAAATTATTGTGAGCAGCTGTGTCGGGTGTGAATGGACTGCATTGCCCACAATCCCTTGCAAATCATATTGACATATACACTTGCCAAGACTGTGAACATTCTCACCCAGGCAGCCGTCTGACAATATATATAGCTGTTTTTTCCTTTTCTTCAGGTGCTCCCGCCTTTTTGGGCCTTAGGCCCAAAAACTTTCCTTAACATGGAAAAACCTGCCTCAGGTTTTAAAAAGTGCACAAAATGTGGCGGTACCATTTCCGTCACCGACATCCATGAATGGTGTTTAAAATGTTTAGGTCCTGACCACTCCATCACAGATTGTGTGTCCTGTGCTATGATGTCTAAAACAGGTCGACAGAACCGAGCTGCTAAGCTCAGTACCCTGTTTCCCTCTGATGTGGCTTCGATGGCATCGACGTCTTCCAGGGCTGCTGCTGCTTCCCGTGGATCTCAGGTAACTAAACATAAATCCAGCCGGTCCTCGAAGGGTAGATCTCCTTCTAAGCATCGAGATGCCTCTGGCGTTGCCCTCGAGGATTTTGCACAGGCAAAATTACCCCGGCGTGAGGCTTCGGCTTCCAAAGCATCATCATCGGGGTTCCAGGATGTACTCGATGGCTCGGCCTCGACAGATCTCCTGGTGCCATGCTCTGAGGTACCGGTGGTGTACCGACTTCCAGGCATTGGCAGCGTCTATGGACCAGAGAATTCTGTCCATAGAACGCAGTCTAGCGGCTTTCCTTGTGGCATCGACGCCCTTGGTACCGCAACAGACAACTCCACCGGCACTGGCACTGGTGCCGGCATCGGTATCGGTACCGATAGCATCGGCATCGGTGTCTGCTATGCCGGTACCCTGTCCTCCGATGCCCTCCGGTACTGATTCCCTGGTACCGGTTATTCCCGATACCGATCTTGCTCGGTACGGGTATCAGGCTCTGCAGGAGCATCCACACAGACGATACTTCAATTCCTCAGAAGAATCTGAGGATTCTGAAAGTTCTGTCGATGCAGCGATGCTTCTTCCACAGGAGTCCTCCTCCCCTAAACGCAGGAGGTCTCCTCCAGAGGACATGTCTTTCCAAGACTTCATCCGAGAGGTGGCTCGGGGCCTGTCCATCACTGTGGCCCCTGAGACAGAGCCAAGGGCCTAGGAGTTGGATATTTTACAATATCCCAAAACTCCTAAGGAGGCAGCTACCCTACCCATTCATGAGATTCTATATGATCTCATGTTGAGGATGTGGGAAACACCTCTTACCACCTCTCTTCATTCACGTAGGTTAGATATTATGTATCGTGTCCCTCCTTGTCCTGGCTTCCATAAAACTCAGCTTCCTCACCACTCTATTGTGGTGGAATCTGCTATGAGAAGGATTAGAAGTGCAGAAAGACATGCCTCTAATCCTCCAGGACGTGAATGCAGAACTCTGGATGCTTTTGGACGTAGAGTCTTTTAAGCTTCCATGCTTGCTGCAAGAATCAGTTCCTATAGTCTCTACATGGGAATGTTCCTAAAGGAAGTTACTGATCATCTACAAACTTTAAGTCCTTTCATCTCTGAGGATAAAAGGCAGGAGTTTCTCACTTGGCTCAAACATGCCCAAGATGTTTCTAAATTCTCCAACCGTGCAGCCTTCGACTGCTTTGAATGTATAAGCAGAACCTCGGCTATTGCCATAGGTGCACGTAGAATTGCTTGGCTCCAAGCATCTGATTTAGAGCTCTGGGTACAAGATAAATTGGGAAATATCCCTTGTACTGGTGAGAACCTGTTTGATAAAGATTGGCAAGAAAAAGCCAATGAAATGGATGCTGAAAATTCCACTTTGGATAGACTATCCAAGTCTACTGCTGATCCTGTTAGGAAAAAGTTGTTCAAGAAAACACCTTTTTCTAAAAAGAAAAGATTTTATCCTGCTTATGGTCAACAGGCATCTTCCACAGGTCAGTTTTCAACCAAACGTCAGCAACCACCCAAACAGAAGAAAGCAAAGGCTGCTAGGCCTCAACTGGCCCAGCAGCCTCAGCCTCCTCAGGGTCTTTGACTTTCAGCTAGAGAACTTAGCCTTTCTGGCTCTGGAAGGACCAGAACCGTCCACCATTCCGGGAAGGTTATGTCATTTTTCTCCCAGATGGGGGAAGATAACAGCAGAGCATTAGACACTCCATCATAAAAGAGGGGTACAAACTTCATTTTTCAAGCATGCCCCCTCCCACAATAGTGAAGCAGTTCAATTCTCCGACCTCTCTCATCGACCTGTTAGGTCTGGAGGTTACCATCCTTCTTGCCCAAAGGGCAATAGAAGAAGTGTCTCTTCATCAACAGGGCACAGGGATCTATTCCCCTTATTTTCTTATTCCAAAGAAAACAGGGGGATACAGACATATCTTAGATCTCAGAGAATTGAACAAATTCCTTCTCAAGGAGAAATTCAAAACGATTTCTCTTGGAGCTCTGCTTCCATACCTTCAGAGTCAGGATTGGCTTTGTTCTCTAGATCTCAAGGATGCGTACACCCATGTTGTCATCCATCCAACCCACAGTAGGTTCCTTTGGTTCCTGTTCAAGGAAAGCACTACCAATACAGGGTGCTTCCTTCTGGTCTGGCCTCTGCACCAAGGGTGTTCACGAAATGCATGGCTGTGGTAGCAGCATTTCTACGCACTCTGGGAATATTCGTCTTCCCTTACTTGGACGACTGGCTCATTCGAGCTCCAACACAGTCAGAGGCCAAGACTTCTCTATCCTGCACAATGCGTATCCTTCAGTATTTAGGGCTGGTAATAAACATCCCAAAATCCAGTCTAACTCCTACTCTGTCTCTAGAGTTCATAGGAGCCTTGCTGGATACCACAAGGGCAAGGGCCTATCTTCCCCAGGCCCGTTGCCTTCGCTTGGTGCAATTAGCTTCTCAAGCAGTGCTAAAGGCCCTTTTAACTGCTCGAGAAATGTTACAGTTACTAGGCCACATGGCATCCACCGTGCATGTGGTACCATATGCTTGCCTTCACATGAGGGCAGTTCAGTGGACTTTATCCACCCAATGGACCCAGGCATCAGGCTGCCTGTCAGACAAAATAGCAAACACAAGTCGCCTCATTCTGTCTCTCCAGTGGTGGAAGTCCACTCAAAACCTGTTGATGGGGTCCCCCTTTCAGCAACACCTGCCCCAAGCAACTCTTATAACAGATGCTTCTCCAATGGGTTGGGGAGCTCATCTGCAAGACCTCTCCACCCAAGGCACCTGGTCTCCACAGGAGAGTTGTCTACATATCAATCTCTTGGAGCTCAGAGCAATCTTCCTTGCTCTGCGAGTGTTCCACACCCTGCTCAGCTACAAGACAGTCTTTATTCATACAGACAATCAAGTAGCCATGTTCTACATGAACAAGCAGGGGGGAACAGGCTCTCTGTCGCTTTGCAACGAAGCTTTGTGACTGTGGGCCTTCACCAGAGAGCATCAGATTCATCTTCTGGCAGTCTATCTTCCAGTCGTTCAAAACTCTTGGGCAGACAGACTCAGTCGAGTTCTCCTTCCACACGAGTGGTCTCTGCATGCAGACCAGGTGGCCAGGATTTTTCAACTTTGGGGAACCCCGGACATAGACCTCTTTGCAAGTCCGTGGAATGCCAAACTTCCCCGGTTCTGTTCCAGAACACCGACTCAGGGAGCTCAGGCAAAGGATGCTTTCCTCCTTCACTGGGGTCAAGACTTCCTGTATGCCTTTCCACCCATTCCCCTAATTCCCAAAACCCTTTTCAAGCTTCAGAGTGACAGAGGCCACATGATTCTCATAGCACCACATTGGCCATGGCAAGTGTGGTACCCTCTGCTTCTACATCTCTCTCAAGCTCCCTCCCTGGAGTTAGGGTCTGCTCCAGATCTCATATCCCAGGAGAACAGAATGTTATGGCATCCCAATCCCCAGTCTCTGCATCTCAGGGCTTGGTTGCTGAAGGCCTAGATCTCCAAGATCTTAATCTTTCTCAGCAAGTGAAAGATGTTCTTTATGCTTCCAGAAAACCTTCCATAGACGTTCTTATGCTTTCAAGTGGAAGAGGTTTACTATTTGGTGTTCTGAAAAGGGTCTTAACCCCCTTGCGATACCTCTGGAATCTTTGCTGGAGTATCTCCTCCATTTGTCTAATGCAGGCCTTAAAACAAATTCAGTAAGAGTCCATTTGAGTGCTATTGCAGCTTCCCTTAAGCCTCTAAATGGACAACCTATTTCCTCTCATCCTCTTATAGCAAGATTTATGAGAGGCCTCCTTCTAACTAAGCCTCCCATTAGACCGCCTCCGGTGGCATGGGACTTGAACCTGGTTCTTGGTCAGCTCATGAAGCCACCCTTTGAACCTTTGGCTACCACCTCCTTGAAATTTCTTTCTTGGAAGGTTATCTTTCTCATTGCAATCACATCAGCACGCCGCTTTAGTGAATTGCAAGCACTAGTAGCTAATCCACCTTATACAAGGTTCCATCATGACAAGGTAGTCCTTAGGACTAATCCACACTTTATGCCTAAAGTGGTCTCGCCTTTTCACCTCAACCAAGAGGTCTACCTACCTGTTTTTTTTCCAGGACCTCATGCATCAAATGCAGAGAGGAATCTTCATATCTTGGACTGTAAAAGAGCTCTAGCTTTTTACTTACAAAGAACACAGCAACATAGAAAGTCCTCTCAACTCTTTGTTGCTTTTGATCCTTCTCATTTGGGACTTCCAGTTTCCAAGAGAACACTATCTAACTGGATTGCTCAGTGTATTTCTTTCGCCTATCAGAGTAAGAACCTTTCTCTGGAGGGCCATGTCACAGCTCACAATGTGAGAGCTATGGCAGCCTCAATGGCTCATCTAAACTCGGTGTCTATTGACGACATCTGTCGAGCAGCCACTTGGGCCTCGGTTCATACCTTCACAGCCCATTACTGCTTGGACAAGGACTCCCGCCGGGATGCCTTGTTTGGTCAGGCTGTTCTCAAACACCTGTTTCATACCTAATCAACTCCTACCCTCCATCCCTGGTAGGATGCCAGAGATCCATAGGAGGAAGTGGAGCCCTTTTCAGGGGCACACAACTTCTGGGGTCTCTCCCTGGCACCTAAAGCTAGGGATTCCCCATATGTGATGAGTACATTCCTGCTTGTTCCTGGAGATAGCTTAGTTACTCACCTGTAACAGATGATCTCCGGGAACAGCAGGAATTTAGTCCTCACAACCCACCCACCTCCCCTAGGAGTTGTATCTCTCTATCTATCTCTTTCCTTTCCCTCTCTCTCTCTTTGTCTCAGCTTTAAAACTCAACTGGAGAGAGGCAGTTGGGAAAGGCGGGAAGGCAGCACGCAGGTGCTGTGGGATGCTCCCAAAAGCTTTCTAATTGGACGCTGGGGAGCGTTCCCGCGCAGGCTCCGTCGGTACCGATGATACCCATATGTGAGGACTAAATTCCTGCTGTTCCCGGAGATCACCTGTTACAGGTGAGTAACTAAGCTTTCCCTACCTTACTGCCCCCTCTTATTTCCCCCTCCCCCCTCTCCTTCCTCTCCCACCTCCTCTACTTCCCTGTCTCATGTTTGGGTTTCCTTTCACCCTCTCACTAGTTCTGAAGTGCTCAAATCCAACACATCTGCTAATAAGACCACTTGTTCCCTTGATCCTATCCCTTCCTCATGGTTTCTTACACCTTCTCTTGTCCTTCTTCCCTCCATTCTGACTATCATTAACACTAGTCTCTATGTTGGTACCTTTCCACATCCTTGGAAGCACGCTCTCGTATGCCCCCTTCTAAAGAAATCCTCCCTTGACCCACTTGTCACCACCAACTATCGTTCGGTCTCTCATCTTCCCTTCCTTGCCAAAATATTGGAGAAGGCCGTTATTGCACAGGTCTCACATCATTTAGACAGCACCCACTTTTTTCATCCCCACCAATCTGGATTTTGTCCCTGGCACAGTGTGGAGATGGTGCTTGTCGCTTTCGTCAATGAAATTCACAGGGCACATGATCGTGGTGACTTCACGGTGGCGGTATCACTTGATCTCTCTGCGGCATTTGACTTAGTGGATCACTCTCTTCTTCTCTCCCGTTTACGGGATACTGGCTTTAGATGGACTGTCTACAGATGGTTTCACTCCTATCTTTTTGACAGGTCTTGCTCTGTTCTCCCTTGTTCCCTGTCTGATGCCCCTTCCGATCCTTTTTCTTTGCACTGTGGTGTTCCTCAGGGTTTTTTATTGGCACCTCTGCTTTTTAATATTTTCATGGCTCCCCTTGCACTACTAATACAACAATCTGGCCTTTCTGCTTTCTATTATGCCGACAATATTATTCTCTTGTGTCATACCTCCCCTCTTTGCCCTGACCTCACTCCTCTTAATTCTTGTCTTTCCTCCGTTGCTGACTGGCTGGTCTCTAACTGTCTACACCTAAATATCTCTAAAACTCTGGCTATTTGGTTCGCCCACGGCAATCCTTCTCCTTCACTGACCCCATCCTTCTCTGGTTCCCCATCCCACTGGTCTCACAGTTTCGGTATCTAGGTGTTCTTCTTGATTCAGATCTCTCTTTCCGAGATCACATATCCCACGTTACTAGATCCTCTTTCTTCTTCCTTCTGCAAATTCGAGCCATCCGTCCCTTCCTCACACCTCAGGCCCTCACTACTCTCATCTTGTCTCTGGTTATCTCCCGTCAGTCCTTTCTGGTGTCCCTAAATCCCAGCTACTCAGATTACAACACATACAGAATACAGTCACACGCCTTATGTCTCACTCCTTGCGTTGGGAACACATCATTCCCCTTCTTATTAATCTCCACTGGCTCCCTTTGGCTCAATGTATCCATTACAAACTTCTCACCTTGTCCATCAGGCTATATACATTCACACCCCACAGTACCTCTCTGATCTACTACAATTTCATACTACTACTCGTTCCCTCCGGTCCATACATATCAACCGGCTTCACCTCCGCTCCCCCACAAATGCTCATCTCCAGTCCACCTGCAATTCTGCATTTTTCTTTACTGGCCCTGCTCTGTGGAACTCCCTCCCTACCTCACTACGTCTGGAACAAAACTACCGCACCTTTAAGGCTCAGCTAAAAACCTATCTTTTCAATTCGATTTAACCACTGCCCAGGTCTAGTCTTGTGTGTTATCTCCAGGAACAAACAGGAATGAGTCTTCACATATGGGTACGTCGGTACCGACGGAGCCTGCACAGGAATGCTCCCCAGCATCCAATCAGAAAGCTTTTGGGAGCATCCCTCGCGCCTGCGCGCTGACTTCCCGCCTTTCCCACTGCCTCTCCTCAGTTTTCGTTTTTCCGCGGAGCCGACAGGACGTCTTCCTGTCCCTGCAGAAACTTTTTTCTTTAAAATTCTTATTTCCTTGTTTTCTTGTGGTCGCGGCTGTCTTTCCCGCCGATACCGGTACCGCCGGTGCTTTATTCTTTTCTTTTCCAAACTTAGAGAAATTTTTTCTCCTTAGTTTTTGTTTTAACTTTTTGGGCCTACCAGGCCTCTCCAACATGGAGCCTTCTTCCCCTAAGAAGTGCCTTCACTGTGGAAACTTAGTTTTCTTTTTAGACTCCAATGCTTGGTGTCTAACCTGTTTGGGTCCTGATCCTTTTTCCCCTGATCCATCAGGCTGTATTATTGGGAGAAGACCTTCCCTTTTTCGAGTTTCCCTCGATGCCGTTTTTCCTCCTGAGGTGAGGACACCGGTTTATTCTTCTCTCCAGGATCAGGTAACCCACAAACAGTCTGTTAAGACTAGCCAATTCTTGAAGGGTAAGTCTCATGCCCAGCATGATGACGGCTCCGGCCTTGCCCTCAAGACCCCATTGGCAATAAAACCCCGGCGGGAGTCTTCGGGCTCCAAAGCATTTACGGGGTTTCAGGTTGTTCCTGGGGCTCACCCCTCACAGAACATACCTGAGCCATGCTCGGGGGTGGTATCCGCTTCGAGCGGTACCGATCCCCCGGCATAGGCACCGGTGTCGAGTGTTCCACTCTTCACCAGGGATCGTCATCTGGTGTCCTCGGTACCTTCGGGGCCGATCGATACGACCCAGATTGGCTTTCCTGTATCTCCGCCATGCTCGGGGTTGGTACCGGCTTCGAGCGGTACCGATACCCCGGCATCGGTGTCGAGTGTTCCACTCTTCACCTGGGATCGTCATCTGGTATCCTCGGTACCTTTGGGCCCGATCGATACAACCCAGATTGATTTTCCTGTATCTTCGCCATGCTCGGGGTTGGTATCGGCTTCGAGCGGTACCGATACCCCGACATCGGCGCCGGTGTTGAGTGTTCCTCTCTTCACCCGGCATCGTCTTCGGACGTCCTCGGTACCTTCGGAACCGATCGATACGACTCCGATTGACTTTCCTGTATCGGCATCGCCAATACCACCACCAACGTCGGTACCTTCTAGACATGCATCGATAGACTCACTCGCTTCGATGCCGAGTCTAGAATCGATATCCAGTCTAGATAACTTGGTACCGACGCGTTTCGGAACCGATCCATATCGTTTCCAACTACGCAGTACCGAGGATATTCACCAAGGCTCTCTGGCTACCTCGGTACCGCTTCAGCAGCCCCCGATTACTGCTTCGATGACATTATCGTCTCCGATACCGGTATCGGTATCGATGTCGATTCCTGCAGTTCCATCGGTGCCATCGATCCTTTCTATGCCTAGTTTGGAATCGATACCGGGCACTGACGGTGCAGTACTAACTGCCTCGAATCAGAACTATCAGTATCACTGTCCATCTAGCAGGATTCTTTTTCTGCACCAGTCCAGTATCTCTTCTGGTGCTCAAGCTGTTCCTTCAACCTCAGCTTACCCAGGAATAGTTTCCATTGGAGATCCTTCTTTTCAGAAATTTCTCCTTGACATGGCAACCTTTCTTGCCATTCCTATTCCTGGCTCTACTCTTAACCATGATCCTGCAGAAGAGGAAAATATAATGCTTCCTTTACATCATTCTTTGCAGGATCTTCTTCTGAAAATTTGGGAATCACCTTTAAAGGTTCCTTCGCCTTCTACAGCCACTAATGTTCTGTATCAGGTGCCTCCCTCTCCGGGGTTTCAAAAAAACCAACTTCCACATCATTCCATTGTAGTGGCATCAGCAATGAGGAAGGTAAGAAGCAAGAAGAAGCATTCTTCTTATCCGCCAGGTCGTGCATCTAAAGCACTTGATGCCTTTGGACGTCAGACCTTCCAAACTTCTATGCTGGCTTCAAGAATTATTTCATATATTTTTTTATGAGTCTGACACTTCAGGAGGTCACAGAGAAATTATCTCTTTTGTCCCCTTTTTTGTCAGAGCCTAAAGCCACTGACTATTCCTTGCTTCTTAATCATAGCAGGAATATCTCTTGGTTTCTTTCTCGTGCTTCTCTAGACTCTTTTGAGTCTGTTAGCAGGTCCTCTGCTATTGCCATTGGAGCACGTCGTAAAGCCTGGCTGCAAGCTTCAGACTTGAGCAGATGGGCACAACATACACTGGGTAATTCTCCTTGTACTGGAGAAAATCTCTTCAATAGACAGGCTTTACGTCAGGTTGCTCATTGCTCCACTGACTTCCCTGGTTCTGGAAACCATCCTAAGCCTTCTTTTTCCCCAGGACGTAGGAAATGTCCTACCAAACCTTCTTTCCCTAAGAAAAGAAGGTTTCACCCTTCTCCTGCCCATCCTCCAGATGTACCCAGGCAAGGGACATCTCATCCTAGTCTGAAGTCTCCAGACTCTAACCAGTCTAATCATAACCAGCAACCATAGGTTCCTGTATGTTGCAATCTACAGTTAACTTCTTCTTAGCAGAAGTTTATTCTTCAAACTCTACACTGTTTTTTTCTTTTCAGTATGCTAAGCTGTTAGGATACTTTTGTCCATGGGTTACAGAATTCTCCCCTTCTTACTACTATGAAGGGAGGTTACAACTATCCCATGATAGTTTCTGTCCCCACATGGACATTCTTTCCTTCAGCTGACTTACCATATGGTAAGTCACCTTCCAACCCCCTCTCTTCCAGGGTTTCCCCTGCTTGAGTTGGTACCATACTGAAACACTTCTCTTTCTTTCCAGTGTCGACTTTTTGTTATCCTTCAATGCATGCTCTGAACAACTCATCAGACAGGGACGGGAATATCTCCGCTCCCTTTGTCTGTTTTCTCTCTGTTTTTATACAGCAGATTCCCCTCTGCTGTTTTGTTCAGTTGCTGTGCATGCAGGAGTTCCAGTGATTACTTTAATGCTCATTGCAAGCTACTTTCAACTATCTTGCATAATACTACTCACTGCAGGTTATCTTCTTCTAGCCATATCCTTACCTAGGATGTGGCAACACATCTGACTTCTGTCAGTTTTATCTCATAATTTTCCTGCACAATGCTCTCTGCAATCTTCAGAGAAGCTTTCTACTATGGGCCCTTGCTACAGAGCATTGAACTTTGTCTCTGAGGGTTTTCCATATAATAGAAAAAGCTTATATAGTCATTCCATGGCTATATAGGTTCTTTATACCCTCTTGTCTCCTGTTGTGATACAGAAGACAAGCTTTTTCTGCGTGAATGTCCAAGGAGTTCCCAGTCTGGCAGGAATCTACCCCTTTTTTCCTTACAGCTTGGCATTATGCTTTTCTGCTCCACTTGGACAACGCATACTCTTTTAGTGTACATGATACCCCTGAGTCCCTTGGCTGGGTCATCCTGGTGTCTTAGTCTATGCGTTTTCTTGTCCTTTGGACATGTCAGAGTCCTAAAGTACTCCTGACGTGCTCTTACCAGACTGCTATTATCCTCTGTTTTTCACGCAACCATACTGGTTATTCCACTGAACTACATTCCTGCACCGCAGAAATAGATTCTCTGTATATCTTCAGGTGGTTTTCACCCCCTTATTATTAGATGAATCTTTTCCCATCACATTCCCCATGTGAATGTTTTTGTGGGGCTCAGTTGCAGGCATGTATTCTCAGAATTATATTCATGTATGTATATGTCCTATACATACATGTTTTTGTAATCTGTGTGGGCATAAGCCATGCCCATCTATATCTATATATATATATCACACATATCTAGACATATATGCACATATGTATAGATATGTATGTATCTTCCTATATATATCTATATATATATATATATATGTATGTGCCCATTGGGAGATGTCCATAGGACCCTAGGTATTACCTACTATCTCCCTAACTGTCTGTGCTATTAAGTTTTTACCTTCTTAAGGGGTCCAGACAGTCAACTTGCCTATTCTCATACGGCTCAGTAAGTGGGAGCGGTTATACACACAATTACTGCTGTGATGTCAACAGCTTCTATTTTTGTTATACATCTCCCTATCTATGAAGTATCAAACTTCAATGTCTTCCTATCTCTTACCAGCTAGGAAAGACGTGTACATCTTCAGTATTTCTGAGTACACTTCTGTTCTCCTTGGGAACAGGGGCTTTTTTCCATACCCCCTCTTCCCTTCCGGACTGGGCTAATTCTCCAGATCGGTCAGTCTTCTTCTTTTAGTCCTTAATGTTAATAACTCTGTACCTAAAAGAGTTTTCAGCTTTTTCCCATAAAGCTTTCCATTGAAGACCTGCCGTTCTTCTCCTACCCCAGTTGACACCTGGTTCACCTGCCCATTCCAGGTTTGGAATTTCATCCTCACTGCTGTGAAGTTACCTTGAGGATTCCGCTACTGCATCTACAGTACACTCCATCACAGTTCTACTTCCTACAATCCAGTAGGTAAGCTCTATATTGTACTAGTTCATTAAATATTTTAATGATACTTGACATACATTCTAAAGACTCCTCTCCCCTGTAGTCTTTAGATTTGCTGTTCCTTGCAGCTCTTCTCTATTCAACTCCTACCCCCCATCCCTCAGGGGATGCCTGGGATCCAGGTTTGGAAAATGCCGTCCTGTTCCAGGGATACGCGTTTTATGGAATCTCCCCTGGCACCCACAGCTAGGGAGTCCCCATATGTGAAGACTTATTCCTGCTTGTTCCTGGAGATAGCACAGTTACTTACCTGTAACAGGTGATCTCTGGGAACAGCAGGAATTAGTCTTCACAACCCACCCACCTCCCCTAGGAGTTGTATTTATCTATCTCCTTTCCTCTTTCTCTCCTGTCTCAGCTATGAAACTCAACTGAGGAGAGGCAGTGGGAAAGGCGGGAAGTCAGCGCGCAGGCGCGAGGGATGCTCCCAAAAGCTTTCTGATTGGATGCTGGGGAGCATTCCCATGCAGGCTCCGTCGGTACCGACGTACCCATATGTGAAGACTAATTCCTGCTGTTCCCAGAGATCACCTGTTACAGGTAAGTAACTGTGCTTTCTCTCTTTCAGTCATGTTCTATGTGTATGTTTGTATGCTTGTCTTTGACTCCTACTTTCCTGTCTAATTTTTGTAACTTCTTTTCAGTGCCCATGGCCCATTTCTATATTATTTGAATTTTGTAAATCGCCTTGCTATTATTTGAAAGGCGGTAATCAAATGTAATAAAACATAAGGTTAAAGAGAGACAGAGTTAATGCCCATCAGAACCATTCTGTCTGTCATTACTGGCTGCATCGTCTTCCTTGCCTGCTTGTTCTGTCGTCTTTGGCTGCGCCACCTCTGCCATGGGTGACCACATTGGGGAGGAGGACAGTGAATGAAGGGTTTGGAAGGAGGGTGTGGGAGGGACAAAAATGAGTGAGGGGATTAAAGGATCAAAGTTGCTATGGGTTGTGGGAGAGAGAGTTGAGGGAATCAAGGGCACTGTAGAGTCTGAGTGAGGGGATCAAAGAGCCAGAGGTGTGAATGAGAAGATCAGTTTGGGGGGATAGTTTGTAAGTGAGGTAGTCTGAGCAGGATGGAGGAACAATAAGGAGGAGGGGTTTAGAGGTAGGGTTGCCAACTGGCTCCAGATGTGCCTGACAGACTTGATCCAATTCTGGGGTTTATCCCATTGCATGAAGGGACTTATAGTCCTGCTTTTCTTATAGAGTATAATGGATAAATCAGAAGTACATATCCCTGAATGCAATGGAGTAAATCCAGGACTGGATCAAGCCTGTCAGACACATCTGGAGCCAGTTGGGAGAAGGAGAGAATGAGCAAGAAAACATGATGATGATGCTGCCCTCTCCTTCAGAGAAGGCAAAAAAAACATTATTAAAGAAGACTGGGGAAATCCACTGCTTACCCATGGGATAAGCAGAATTGAATCTGTATATCTTTTGGGAACCTGACAGGTACTTGTGACCTGGATTGGCCACTGCTGGAAACAGAATATTGGGCTTGATGGACTCTTGGTCCGACCCAGTATGGTATATCTTATGTTGGTATCCCCTCCTCAAAATCCCTGATGATCCCTAGACCCCCAAATGGTAACTAATTCCCATTTGCTAGAAAATGACCCTGTCCAGCTGCTTCACTCTGTCTTTGAGAGATGGAGGCAGAACATTCACATCATCCACACTCTACTGTATATAGCTGCCTTGAATTGGGGGAGGGGATAGTTTTGAAATTCAAAATAAAAGCCTGCTTTTGGAATTCTCCTCCAGGACCTCATCCAAACTTCTTTTAAATCCAGCTACAGTAACAGCATTTACTTACATCCTCTGATAATCACGTGTTGAGTAAAAATTATTTTCTCCGATTAGTCTTAAATGTGCTTCATTGTAGCTTCATTGCGTGTCCCCTAGTCTTTCTACTTTTTGAAGGAGTAAACAACCTATCTATATTTACCCTTTCCACTCCAGTCATTATTTTATAGACTTCTATCAAATCTTCCCTCAGCCATGTCTTTTCCAAGTTGAAGAGCCCAATCTTTTAAGTCTTTCCTTGTAAGGATATCCTTCCATTCCCTTTACCATTTTTGTTGCTCCTCTCTGTACCTGTTCTAATTCTGCTATATCTTTTTTAAGATATGGTGACCAGAATTGCACACAGTACTCAAGCTGTAGTTGCACCATGGAGCAATACAAAGACATCATAATATCCTTCATTCTCCAGGAACAAACAGGAAATCAGTCCTCGCTTATGGGTGACGATGGCACCGACGGAGCCTGCGCGGAGCAATTCTCCAGCTTTCAAAGAAAGCCCTTGGGATTGCTGTCACACATGTGTGGTCCTCTTCCCGCCCAAGAGTGCCATCTTGCTCAGTCTCCCTTTTTCCATGGAGTCCATTGGACGCACATCCTCGTCCCTCGGAAAAAGTTTCGTTTTTCGCCTGACAGGCTTCTCTGTTTTCCGGTTGCACCAGTCCTCTACTCGTCCTTCCCCTGCTCTACCTTTTTAGAGCTATCAGGGATACTCTTTTCTTCTCATTTTTTCGTTACAGGCTTCACACCTTTTTTCTTCCTCTAACCGCTTGCCGCGTGGGTCTTCGACCTCGCAGGGGCCATTTTTGCCTCCATGGCCACCGGATTAAAAAAATGCGATAGATGCTCTAGGAACATGTCGCTTACGGACACTCACGACTGTTGTCTGCAGTGCCTCGGAGCCGACCATGATCCAGAGCTCTTTTCGCTCTGCAAGAAAATGTTCTCTAAGGCCCTGCTCAGTCGTAAGCAGAAGTCTGAAGACATTTTTCGAAAGGCCGCCTTGGAATCCCCAGTGGCACCCTCTGTCATCTCCCCCCCGGTGGGGTCCCCTCCTGCGGCTCCGTGCTCTCTGCGGCACTCCGACCAGGGGTCCCCTGAGGTGGAGCGGCGCAAAAAGAAGGCCTCGAAGTCGCTGTCGGGGGCTCCTGACAAGCCCAAGCGTTCCCGCGCTCGGTCATTCAGCCCCCTTCGGCGTTCCCGTGCTCGGTCGTTCAGCCCCCTTCGGCGTTCCTGAGAGTCAGACAGGGAGCGGCCCTGCAAGGTACCCAGCACGGAATCGGAGGCCTCCGGCAAAGGCGCTCGGTCTCCTGAGGGCTGTCCTGGTGAGGACCCCCTCTCCTCCTCGACACCCGACCCGGTGACCCCGGGATTGGCGTCGCAGGGACTCATGCCCGCATGGGAGTCCCACAGGCTGGTGCTGGAATGCAGCGTTTCTGCGTTTATTGCTTCTCAGCAGGCACTCATGGCCAGCTTTGCTGACTCAAGCCCAGAGGGCTTGGGTCCCTCACGTGTGACACCGAAATCCGTCCAGGTCTCCGGCGTCAGGGCGTGCCGGTCTTTCCCTACCTCAGCGACTGGCTCGTGATGGGCTCCTCAGTCAAGGAAGCCCGGCGAGCGATGTCGCGCACCATCCTTCTGCTGGAGGCCTTAGGGTTCTTGGTCAACTACCAAAAGTCTCACCTCGAGCCGGTGCAGGCACTTGAGTTCATCAGGGCGCGCCTTGATACTCAGCGGGCGACCACCTTCCTACCAGCGGATCGAGCTGACCGCCTCCGAGCTCTGGCAGCCCGCGTCCAGAGCACTCCCCAGGTCACTGCTCGGGCCATGCTATGCCTCCTGGGCCACATGGCCTCTGCCATGCATGTGGTCCCCCACGCCTGCCTGCACATGCATACAGCTCAGTGGTGCCTCAGTGCCCAATGGAGCCAGTCCCTCAGTCACTTCAGGGATCCCGTCAGAGTCCTTCCCAACCTCCGCTTGTCCCTGAGCTGTTGGCAAAACCCCCACAACCTTCTGCGGGGATTTCCCTTCCAGGCCCCGCAGCATGATGCAGTGATGACAACAAGACGCTTCCCTGTTAAGGTGGGGAGCCCACTGTGGACCACTATGCACGCAGGAAGAACACAAAAAGGAGCAGCGTGTCTTGCACTACCAGCCAGGAAACACAATGGAGCAAGAAACGGAAGGTGTGGATGTTTGTAGAGCCTTTATTGATAAAGGTCAAAGACCCCGACGTGGATGATGAAAAAATACATTAGGGAGGACCTGCATGCGGCCTCCCTTCTCGAGTATTGTCGAAAAAAGATCATCCCAAGGGGAATGAGGATCCAAAAAGCCCCTGGCATGTTCAGGGATGACAGTAGTTTTATGACAGATTGGGTAAAAATACTCAATAAATGCTCACTAGATCTTATGATCTTGTTGATTAATACCTCCAAACGCAGGACTGAGGCCCTTAAACCTAAGATAGACTAAAATAGAACAACTGAGAAAACAAGACAAACATTATGATAAAGAAAAAAAGGATTTTGATAAGAATAGTTTAGAGTTTAAACAGGCAACCAAGAACAAGAAAATTAAAAAGTATAAAAGGGATGAAGAAGACTACAAATTAAATATGGTCTACTATTGGACATATAACAAAACAGAACAAAAAGATAGACACAGAAGCTTTTCCAATAAAAGACCGTTTAGATCCCCCAGACCACAATCTAAAAACAGACATAATCAGAAAAATCATAATAGATACCAATCTAGATCTCCATCTCCACAACATGAAGAAGCTAGATTGCACAAAAGGTCACGCCATCATTCAAATGATCGTTTAGACCCCTCTGGGTCCTTGTTCTCGTCAGTTCCCCCACAACCCTCTAGACAGCAACGTAGTCCTAAGAAGGATTTTCACAAGGAGACCCTTTGGAAAGGAGGTGGAAGGGACACATCTCACAGGTCACCAAACAGTTGGCAGGCCAGACCCAGAGAACCTCCACTAGCACAAGCTTCGGCCCCAGAGAAAGGCCGTTCACGGGAACTTGCAGCCAAGAGACAGTTGGATTGGGACCTGTGAGCAGTGTAGTCAATTTGTCCAGTTATCAACTTACAGACAATGAAATTCAAGTGTTGGAGAAAGGACTGTCTTATGTCCCCACTAGACAACATGACAAGTTCACTACATGCGTAGAGTTATACAAATTTTTCAGAAAGATTAAAATAACAGATTTTTTCAGAGGATCTGAAAAAGATGTGTCCGACCCATCAATAGTCTAGAACCCGTCTACATGGGTCCCTCCAAACAATAATGCCATAATTACTACATATGAGCATATAGTCATGTCTAAGGTGGCTAAATTATATCAACAGAAAAGTATTCATAATTACTATAATCTCACAGGTCCACAAAAAATGGCTCTAAAAGATTTACAGTCTAATAATAACATCATTATAAAACCGGCCGACAAAGGCGGAGCTTTAGTTGTCCAAGATAGAGACAACTATATTAAAGAAACAATGCGCCAATTAAATAATGAAGCGTTTTATGAGAAAATCTTTGATGACCCGACATCGGCCTTACAACAGAAAATTGACACCTTACTATACATTGGTAAAGAAGCCGGTTACCTTACCACTCATGAGATTTCTTTTCTTAAAGTTTCTCACCCGGTCATACCAACAATTTACATGGTGCCAAAAATCCATAAGTCGCTCGATAATCCGCCAGGACGTCCAATAGTATCCGCTATAGGATCCTTGCTTGAACCTCTCTCGAAGTTTTTGGACATATTATTAAGACCTTTCGTTCCAATCATTCCATCATATGTACACGACTCCACACACATCATCAATATCTTGCAAGAATTTGAAGGATATAATAATGATCTTCTGTTAGTCACATTAGACATCAATTCATTATACACAAATATACCACAACAAGCAGCTTTAGAAGTGTTAACTAACACCCTCCTTTTAAGGCCCAAACCTATCCGTATCCCTACCTTCTTTCTCACACAATTAGCCACACTGGCCATGACTGAGAATTATTTCAACTTCAGGGGCATTTATTATAAACAGATAAAAGGGGTTGCCATGGGCTCGTCCATGGCGCCAGATGTTGCCAACCTGTACGTTGCCAAATTTGAGAAACAGTTTTTGACATGACACCCATATCAATCCAACATCAAACTATGGAAGCGGTATATCGATGATATTCTTATCATTTGGGAAGGCACAGAACAACTACTACACCAATTTTTTGCATGGCTGAACACTCTAGACCCTAACCTACAGTTTGAGGGTACTTTCAGTGCAGATAACATCTCATATTTAGACATTATGATTAAAAAAGATACTAATGGATTTTCTACAGATCTTTTTCAAAAACCAACGGACCACAACACCTTATTAAAATATGATAGTTATCACAACCCGTCTCTCAAACACAATTTGCCAATCAGTCAATTCCTTCGTATCAAGAGATTATGCACAACAGATGCAGATTTCGAACACCAAGCCGTCAGGATGCATGATAGGTTCAAAGAAAGAGGCTATTCATCTAAATGCATTAAAAAAGCATATGTTAGAGCATGTATGATGGAACGCTCCACCCTATTGCAAAAGAAAGACCGACATAAAGATGCAGACAAGATAGTTTGCGCTCTTACATATACACAACTTTCTAAGCCAATAGTCAACATTCTTAGAGAAGAATGGCATTTACTTACCTCTCTGCCCCATTTTTCCACTAAACGATTGATGGTAGCGTATAAGAGGAATCCTAATCTTTCTAACTTATTAGTTACGTCAGCTCTTACAAAGAGCAACCCTCCGCCTAAGATCAAGGGTCACTTCAGTTGCGGCAACTGTTCAGTTTGTCTTCACACCATCACAGTCAAAAACAGCTTCATCCATCCCATTACATCACATAAAGTATATTTACATAATTACACAAATTGCAAAACGTCTAATGTTATATATTTGATTCTGTGTCCCTGTAATTTGGTATACATTGGTAAGACTACAAGAGAAGTGCGCACACGCATTATTGAGCATAGAAGCTGTATCCAAAGAAAAATCACAGATAAACCTCTGGTCATGCATTGGATCACAACAGGTCATAAAATCAGCGATTTAAAGTTCTTGGTCTTGAAAAAAGTCACACTACACTGGAGGGGTGGAGATATCAATAAGGCCCTTTTAAAACTTGAACAAAGGTATATATATGAATTTAACAGTTTGGAACCTAACAGCCTCAACCTCTCTGTATTTTTATAGCTATTCGATTCCATCCATCTAGAGACTTTCGCTTACGCTAATCAGCAAGGTACATAGAATTTTGATGTTCTCATCTAACAAACTTGGATTATTAGTTTTTTAATTGTCCATATCCAGGCTCATTATAAATACAACTGTCACAACGCGGCAGTATTCACCAAGGAGGTTTATTATGCAAACTTGTTGGCAAACCCATACAATAGCTTTTATTTGTATGGTTCTTACGGTTTTTTTTCCAGCACATCAGCTACTTTTAGTACATAAGGCTTCAGATGGCTCTACAAACTCTGTTGATGAGTTCTGTCAAATTAGCTCCTCCCAACCCAGAAACTCCTCCCCTTTTGGCGGGAATACTGACAGGTTTATAGCCTGGTTTCTAACAAGCGCTTTTCAAAATTCTCCACACATTGCTGCGGGCAGGACTTTCAGCTCTACAGGTATGCTGTTAGAATTGTTCACATTTTCTTCACGATATGACAATAAGTTTTGTCTGATTATGCACTGCAGATAGATTTCCTTTTTACATCGGGCTTTTCAGTTAAGTATTGCGACGTCACTTTTAACACAGTGACTACACGGGGCTCATGAGGCTTTGAAGTTTCAATGAGTACTTTCGATTATACACTTTTATAATAAATGATTTCAAGTAACAAAAATTATCATTTTTTATCAAGGATAGTTAAATCATTTCATTTTTACTATGTGTGGTTATGGTTTAGCAAATAGTTCATTTTAAACATAATACACATTGTATTTCTCTTCACATTTAGAACAGCGGCTCTTCTCGCCCTGCATTAGGACGATACAATATATACGACTTTCAAGTCTGGGTTAGTTTATATGTATCTTTATTCATTATCTTTTTGTATAATATGATTTTTACGTATAATAACTCCATAATACCATGACCTCTTCAAATGCTTTACAAGAAGTTCGGTTTCATAATGTTTCAACATATAGTCCTCAATACCCATCGTAACGGCATAGCGCCGATGGAGACTAAAGTCATGGATAGCCAACTAAAAACACTAACCATCACGTGCCAATCTGCTTCACAGGTCTTAGAGGATTTTACATTTACTAGTAGTAAAGTGTTTTAATCAATTTGATTACTTTTAACATTTTATGTTCCACAGAGTGCTGCTAACAAGTGTCATTAGTTTTACAGGCGTTTTTTTAAATAGTAGCTCAACACATTGTAACCATCATCATTTTAATTCATCATACTCCATTATGCTTTTTTAGATAGCTACCGCTTCAAATTGATTGTCCAGTATGACCTTCATGTTCAAAACTGTGACTTTTTACCAGTAAAGCGAGTGGCCTTTTTAATTAATTTGGTTCCCTCAACATCTACACTGCGGGCAGGACATAGCGCCGATGGAGATTAAAGTCATGGATAGCCAACTAAAAACACTAAACATCACGTGCCAATCTGCCCCACAGGTCTTAGAGGGTTTAACATTTACTAGTAGTAAAGTGTTTTAATCAATTTGATTACTTTTAACATTTTATGTTTCATAGAGTGCTGCTAGCAAGTATCATTAGTTTTACAGGCGTGTTTTTTAAATAGTTGCTCAACACATTGTAACCATTATCATTTTAATTAATCATACTCCATTATGCTTTTTTAGATAGCTACCGCTTTAAATTGATTGTCCAGTATGTCCTTCCAAGTTTAAAATTGTGACGTTTTTACCAGTAAAGCGAGTGGCCTTTTCAATTAATTTGGTTCCCTCAACATCTACACTGTAAGGCATAGTTTTTAGCATCGCAATTTATCTAATTTCCAGACAGAAGTGGATAAACCAAAGGCTTAGTAGATAATTTTTAGATCTTGTGCCGCTTCCGTTTGAGGTGTCCCCCAGCACAATCAATTTCATGTGAGGGGCATTGAAATAGTCACACGAACCATAAGAACAGATAAACTACATATGTTTTATTTACACAATTTTTATTTACAACATTTTCACATCGGTTCTATTCAGTATATACATGAATTACATGTCTTCATGAACATATTAATATTTAACACAAAAACACATTATTTAATAGCTTGGCAGTTTTAATTTACCTCTTTATTCTTCTCTTGTTTTTTTGTTTCGTTTTTGTCCTTAATTTATAGCTAAACAGTTCATTGAACAATTCATGAATATGATGTATACAACTAAGTAGATCAATTCAGGTTAGTGGACCTATTGGTGATTTTTAACATCTCAATTATATCATAAGGATCAATTATATCTTCTGATTGCTCAATAGTGCAGTTCTCATCTTGATTTTCAAGCAGCAGCAATTCGAGGTTTTAATTTTAATTTTATGACAGATTTAACTTTGTTGATGTATATTACCATCACAATTATTCACCACACTCATAGGTTATTACTATATGTTTAGTTTTTTAATATTATTTGGATTTTTAATATAATACCATCCCTTTTATACACTTATTATCAATATATGTCAATTGTATATATTATCCATGCAATTAGGTTGTCTGCCTGTAAATATGGTTTAATCCCTCATGTCCTGCGTTTTCCTAGTACTTTCTTGGAGTTTTATTGTATATCTATGTGATCCCCACAACTAATATACAGTGTTTATGGTTTATGTATACAGTTCTATATTAGTTTACATATTGAAAGATAGATAAGAGGGTGAATCACTCTGTTATTTGTAGTGATATATTTGTTTTTTAACGTATATATGGTATTAATCTAATTGTTTATTAATATGTCCTTTATGTGGTGTTTGATATATCTATTCTTTTATACATATTTATAATTTTAAATTAAACATTATGTATTATTTCCCTGTTTTTAAGCTTTGTACCCCCTGAAGAAGGCGTCCCACGCCGAAACGCGTCGGGGTCTTTGACGTTTATCAATAAAGGCTCTACAAACATCCACACCTTCCGTTTCTTGCTCCATTGTGT